>CM022297.1:184863582-185463582 GCA_011799875.1 Thinopyrum elongatum | reverse complement strand
TTTTGATGGAATTCGACAATCTGATGTGCCCATGTCGGAGCCTGCAGCTAGTAAACAAGGACTAAAGGCATTTCTTCAGCTGAGGGAGTGCTAGCTTCTACGGCGAGGACTTGGGTTCCCGCCAGAGCTTGCTGCTCACCGGCAAGCTTGTCGTTGTCCCCGGCAACCTCGTTATCGCCAGCTTCTGGCAGCTCGGTGGGAAAGTACTTGCCGGAGTTCAACTTACTTCTCTTGTTCTACCCAACTAATGGTGTTATGGATGGCTAAGTCAAATGGAGCACAAAAGTCCCTGGTTCCACAGGTAGCTTGAGTGTGGCACGCTTTGACAAATCGTGAGCTATGCTATTTTCTACACAAGGAACGTGCTATGTTTGTAATACGTCAAAATGCTCTTCTAATTTCCTCACCTCATCAACATACGCTTCCATCAACGGGCTCTGATAATCTTTGTTGACTTTCTTCACAACCAACTGTGAGTCGCCTCTGATTCCAAGGTATGCCACTATCCTGAGACCGGCAAGCCATCCTTCATACACAGCAGTGTTGTTTATCACCTTCTCCCTGGGAAAATGCATCTGAACTATATACTTGAGGTGCTCTTCGGTGGGTGCGACAAGCAGCACTCCACCGCTGGTGCCTTGCAGCGAAAAGACCCCATCAAAGTACATAATCCAGTCACGAGTTGTTTCCTTGCCGGGGACAGAGGTTTCTGGAATTTCTTCGTCTAGCGTTGGCGTCCATTCTGCAATGAACTCCGCCAAGGTTTTGCTCTAAATTCTTGAAGTGCTTTCAAACTTGAGATCAAAGCTTGACAATTCCAACGCCCACTCCACAATCCTGCCTGTTGCATCTGGATTTGTCAAGATCCTTTGCATTGGAAAGCGAGTGACGACGGTGATCTAGTGTGCTTGAAAGTAGTGGTGCAGCTTCCTTGAGGCCATGAGAAGACAAAAAGCAACTTCTGCATACCAGAATATCTTGATCTAGCAGCCTGGAGAAGGGAGCTGACAAAATAGACCGGGCGCTGCACCAACTTCTTCTGCACAGCTTGTTGTTCTGATTCATCTACTTGCTTCGCGCTTGACTTGCCGGCACCGGGACTTGTCGGAGAAGATTCCGGTTCATCACTTGCCGAGGGTACATCCACTTCTTCTTCATTTTCAGCTTCCCACTCTGCCACTAGTGTAGCACTGACCACTTGATTCATTGCCGCCAAGTATAACAGCAATGGCTCTTGCGGTCTTGGCGCAACTAGTGTTGGTGCAGAAGAGAGGTATCTCTTCAAGTCTTGCAGCGCTGCCTCCACTTCTGGAGTCCATTTCATTGGACCCGCCTTTTTCAAGATTTTGAGAAATGGCAGGGTGCGCTCAGCAGACTTGGAGATGAATCTGCTTAGTGCAGTAATGTAGCCGGCAAGGCGGCGCACATCCTTGAGGTGCTTCAGTGCTTCAATCTACTCAATCGCTTTGATATTGTCGGGATTGGCTTCAATTCCATTTTGAGAAACAAAGAACACGACAAACTTGCCAAATGGAACACCAAATACGCACTTCTTGGGGATGAGCTTCATATTGATCTTGCGCAGATTAGCAAATGTCTCTTCCAAATCTTGTATCAGTGTTGCCTTGTCCTTGGTTTTGACCACTATATCATCCATGTATGCTTCCACATTTCTATGCAGCTAAGGCTCAAAACCAATCTGGATTGCTCTTGCAAATGTTGAACCAGCACTTTTCAATCTGAAAGGCACATGTACAAAATAGTACGTGCCACATGGAGTGATGAATGCGGTTTTCTCTTCAGCTTCCTTTGATATGAATATCTGATGATAGTCAGAATAGGCATCAAGAAACAACAGCAAATCATATCCTGCGGTGGAGTCAACAATCTGGTCAATACACGGCAAGGGGAATGGATCTTTGGGACAAGCCTTGTTGATATCAGTGTAGTCAATACACAATCTCCATTTCCCATTTGCTTTGCGCACAACAACTGGATTGGCCAACCATGTTGGATAAAGTACACCTCTGACTAATCCTATCGCTTCCAAGTTCTTTATCTCTTTGGCAATAAACTATTGCCATTCTAAAGCTTGCTTTCATGCCTTCAACTTGATGGGCCATGCGTTAGGGCAGACGGCAAGGTGATGCTCAATTACCTTCTTGGGAACACCGGGGATGTCATATGGCTGCCATGCAAACACATCGACATTCGCCTGCGGGAAGGCAACAAGCGCGCTTTCCTATTTGTCCTCAAGGGTGGAACTTATGGTGAAAGTTCCCCCTGTGCCATCTTCCTTGGTGGGCACCTATTTGGTTTCTAGTGGAGCAGCCTTCTTCTTTTTGCTCTTGCCAGTAGAGCTCTCTAGCATATCCTCGACAGGAGCGCAACACTTCGAAGAGGCACGCTTGCCGGAGTCAGTGGTCTTGCCGATCTTCTTCATCTTCTTCCCCTTGGGAGCTTTGTCGGCAAGAGTAGGTGCCTTGGCGGCACATGCTACAACTGCTTCCTGATAGGGCTGTTCAGTGTAGATCAGCGCATCCTTCTTGTCAGAATGGATGGTGATGACGCTCATCGGTCCTGGCATTTTCAACGTGTTGTATGCATAGTGGGATGCTGCCATGAATTTTGCCAGTGTCGGGCGGCCAAGGATTCCATTATATGGCAATGGAATCTTGACGACGTTGAAAACAATCTTCTCTGTCCTGTAGTTGAGTTCGCTGCAAAATGTCACCGACAGAGTGGCTTTGACTTTTGGCTGGCTTCTTCCTGGATAGATTCTAGGGAACGTGCCAGTCTTTTTCAGATCTTCGTCAGAAATCTGCAGCTCCTTGATCACATCAGGTGAAATCAAGTTGAGATCAGCCCCACCATCAACCAACATTTTTGTTTCTTTGAGATTGCGGATTGTTGGTGAAACCAACAACGTCAAGCACCCGACCGCGGTTGTGCGATTAGGGTGATCCGCAGTGTCAAAAATGATGGGCGTGTTGGACCATATCAATGGCTTTTTGGAGTCAACTGCTGGTTCTGCCACATTAACTTCACGCGCCCACTTCTTGAGTTGGCGGTGAGAAGAGTGCAAAGATGCACCTCCGTCAATGCACATTGCTTCTGTGGCTTTTTGGAAATCTAGCTCACTGGACTGGTCGGCATCCTCTTCATCCTCATCACCATCCTCTTCTTTCTTGTCTCGACCTCTAGCAGGCTTCTCCTTCTGCTAGTTGGTCTTGCCGCGGTGACCTCCTCGGCTACTATGTCTCTTGCTGGATCCAGCTGCACCATTGGCCTTCTCCTTATCTCTCTTCTCATATTCAGCCTTCTACTTTTCGGCATGCTGCTCAACTTGCCGGCAGTCTTGAAGGTCATGGGTCTTGGTGCGGTGGATCTTGCAGTACTGTTTGCCAGAGCCCAAGTCTGGTCAGTAGCCACCAAGGCTTGGCATGAGGTGCATCCGGCAACCTCCTTGCAGGAGCTCTTGGTCTTAGACTTCTTGGCGGGGCCATTGTTGCCGGATCCCTATACAGCGAGCACTTTTTTGCCTTTGCGCTTCCTGTTGCGCTTGCAATTTTTCTTCTTCGGGCTGGTGGCGACATCATCATCTTCTGAATCAGATTCTGCGGCAACACTCTCCCCAGGAAGTTTCCTCGCTTCCTCAGCTCGTGCACACTTGTCAGCCAGAGCATAGAGCTCGGCGACATCCTCACCTTGGTCATGGACATCTCTTCCCGCATCTTGTGGTTCTTGATATTCTGACATCACACGGCAATGATTGCTGGAGGTTGGATATCGGGAATGTTGTGTTGTACATGACCGAAACTCTGTATATACTTGTTGAGCGACTCATCTTCCTTATGCGGAATCAATTGCAGATCTGTCTCTTGGCCTGGAACTTTGTGGCTGCCTGTGAAGGTGCCAACAAACTTGTGGCACAAGTCTCCTCTGACAAGTTCATCAACCATGATCTGACATTGGGCTTGAGCACCAGTGGAAAGTAGTTGGTGAAAATCTTGTCATCACGAGCCCCAGCAGCCTGCACCGCAATGGTGTAGATGCTTAAGAACTCTGAAGGGTGTATCTTCCCGTCGTACTTCTCCGGCACTTCTGGCTTGAAGTTCCAGGAATTGGGCCACTGGACTTGCCACAACTCACGAGTAAACACTGGACAACCTACCACATAAGGCAAGTCGCCAGGATACCCTAGCGCAGGCTCATCTACAGTAGGCCCTACACGCCTGTCAGACTGACGACGTGCTTCCCATCGCCGTTCTATGGTTGTACGAGCATCTTCTCCACGCCGTTCTTGAAGAACTTGGCACTGGTCACGGTGAACTCGTGGATCGGAGGACGCCATGGACATGTCATCACGGGCTTTGACCCACTAGCTCTGCCGCTGAGGCTGTTGCTCTCATGGAGGGGTCTGCAGCGTGGCTGCCCCGCCTTCAGTCCTCTCACCAGCAGCACGCACCGGGGCGGTGGGATGCTATTGTTAGGGTCCCACCTGCTGAGGTTTGTCTTTGTTGGCGAAACCAACAAGACTCTGGATGGTGGCTCTCCACTCCTCCATCTTCTCCGCGGCAGGAGGAAACTCCAAAAGTAGTTGAGCGCGCGCCAGTGCTTCTTCTGGCATGGACAGCATGGAGAGGCGCGAGGAATGAGAGGTGTCCTTGCATCCTCCTGTCTCGAAAGTAGCACCATCTGGAACCTATGACCTCGGCCTGTTATCACTGGTGCACTGGCGTGCGTGCAGGCCTTGCGCATCTTGAGGATGATCCGTAAGACCCTTGCCGTGCGGACGCTCGGGGTCGCCAACACCATGGTGCTCCTCGTCGTGCGTAGTCTGAGACGGCCGCGGCGTGCGCACCAGCGTAGGTGTCTTGGAGTGTGCCCTGTTGTCCCTGGAGTTCGCCGCACAACTGATAACCCACAAGTATAGGGGATCACAACAATTTTCGAGGGTAGAGTGTTCAACCCAAATTTATAGATTCGACCCAAGGGGAGACAAAGAATATTTGTAGGTATTAGCAGTTGAGTTGTCAATTCAACCACACCTGGAGATTAAATATCTGTAGCAAAGTGATCAGTAGCACAGTAATATCATAGTTTGATAGCAGTAGTAACAGTGATAGTAATGGTAACAGTGATACAATGATTTTGTAGCAGTTGTAACAGTAGCAAAAGCAATAGTAACTTAGCAAGAACAATATGTGGGAAACCCGTAGGCATTGGATTGGTGAATTTGTTAGATGATATTCATCATATAACAGTCATAACCTAGGGCGACACATAACTAGCTCCAATTCATAAATATAATGTAGGCATGTATTCAGTGAATAGTCATACGTGCTTATGGACAAGAACTTGCATGACATCTTTTGTCCTACCCTCCCGTGGCAGCGGGGTCCATAAGGAAACTAAGGGATATTAAGGCCTCCTTTTAATATAGAATAGAACAAAGCATTAACACATTGTGAATACATGAACTCCTCAAACTACGATCATCACCGGAAAGTATCCCAACTATTGTCACTTTGGTGTTTACGTATCATAACACGTAATAGGTGCATATGGCTTGCAAGATCGGATCTAGAACATAGATATAATGGTGAAAACATAAACGGTTCAGATCTGAAATCCTGGCACTCGGGCCCTAGTGACAAGCATTAAGCATAACAAATTCATAGCAACATCAATCTCAAAACATAGTCGATACTAGGGATCAAGCCATAACAAAACTAACTCGATTGCATGATGAATCTCATCCAACTCCTCACCGATGAGCGAGCCTACGAAGGAATTACTCACTGCCGATGGGGAGCATCATGAAATTGGTGATGGAGAATGGTTGGTGATGACGAAGAACGAAGATTCCACTCTCCGGAGCCCCGAACGGGCTCTAGATCTGGCCTCCCGATGAAGAACAGGAGGTGGCTGCGGCTCCGTATCGTAAAATGCGATGAAACTTCCTCCCTTATTTTTCTCCAAAAATAGGATTTTATAGCGTCGGGATTAGGGTCAGCAGACCCCGAGGGCCCCACCACTCACTAGGGCGCCAGAGGGGGGTAGCGCGCCCTGGTGTCTTGTGGGCAGCCAAGGCACCCCCTCCAGTGGATCTTGGTTCCGGTATTTTTTATTTATTCTGAAATAATTCTCCAAAAAGATTCGTCCAATTCCTAGAAATTTATTTCTGCGCAAAAACAACACCATGGTAGTTCTGATGAAAATAGCGTCAGTCCGGGTTAGTTTCATCCAAAATCATGCAAATTAGAGTCCAAAACAAGAGCAACAATGTTAGCAAAAGTAGATACGATGGAGACGTATCAACACCCCCAAGCTTAACCCATTGCTTGTCCTCAAGCAATTTAGTTGACAAACTGAAAGTGATTAAGAAAAACTTTTATGAACTCTTTTGTTCATGTTTACATATATATATGCTTAAGTAGCACCCAGGTTTTCAACAAAGATCATGACTAACCATGTCAACAATAACTCTTAAAAATTATATTAACTCATATCAATGGCATAATCAACTAGCGAGCAATAATAAAATATCTCAAATTCCAACACTTTGTCAAAACAATCATGATACAATATGACAAAAGTGTTATCTCACTAGCCCTTTCTGAGAACGCAAAACATAAATGCAGAGCACCTCCAAAGTTCAAGCAGCAACTAAACATTGTAATTCATGGGAGAAGAGATCCAGTCATGATGCATTCAACATTAACTAAACACAATGCATGAGGATGAGGATAGTGATCTCAGGTCAGGCGCTTCTTTGAGAAGGTGATGACTCAACATAAAAGTAAACAGATAGACCCTTTGCAGAGGGAAGCAGGGATTTGCAGAGGTGCTAGATCTCAAAGCTTAAAACAGAGATAAATATAATTTTGGGAGGTGCACCCTTCCTGTCAACATTACGACCAAAAGTTTTCAATATCTTCCATGCTAAACAAATTAGAGGCGGTTCCCAAGCGATAAAAATGAAGTTTACACCCCCTCCACCAACAAACACAAGCCATGGCTAACCGAATCCACGGGTGCCTTCCATACCAACAACAATCCTGGGGTAGTTTTGTTTAATTATTTGCAATTTTTTATTTTGGGATTGGGCATCCCTATTACCGGCCCCTCTCGTGCAAGGACGAGTGAATAAACACTCATCATGAGAATAACCCGCTTAGCATTGAAAATACTGACCACCCCCTATTGCTCCATGAGCGGTCCAGGCACACAAAACAGATGTTCATTTGAAATTTTTAGAGGTGGCACATGCAAATTTACTTGGAATGGCAGGGTAATACCGCATATAGGTAGATATAGTGGACTCATCTGGAATAACTTTGGTTTATGTATTTTGATGCACAAGCAGTTTTCCTGCTTAGTACAGGCGAAGGCTAGCAAATAGATTGGGAAGCGGCCAGCTAGAGAGCAAAAACGGTCATGAACATGCATTATGAATAATTGACATTGAATACTAGCATGAGTAGGATATAAACACCATGAACATAAATATCGTGGAGGCTAAGTTTGTTTTGATTCAACTACATGCGTGAACATGTGCCAAGTCAACCCACTTGAAACATTCAGAGGAGGATACCCATATCATCATACTACATCACAATCATTTTAATGCATGCTGACACCCAAGATAAATCATTATCCACTCCTAGTTACTTAAGCATGGCATAAGCAACTATAATCTCTAATTGTCATTGCAAACATGTTTGATCATAATATGCTGAATCATGGATACTGAGTTAAACATATTTACAAAAACAGGAAAAAGTTGAGTTCATACCCGCTTTTCCCTACCCCAGTCACTTCATCAAATATCGTCATTATTGCCTTTCACTTGCACGACTGAATGATATGAAAATAATAATAGTGCAAGAGTGCCATGGACTAAGCTGAAATCTGCAACATTTTATTCAGAGGGAAAGACAAAATAATATTGGCTCTTTGTTAGATCAACAGTAATGCATATGAGAGCCACTCAACATTTTCATCATGGTCTTTCCTCGGTATGACTCAACAAAAGAAAAGAAATTCAGAGAAACAATCTGAAATATTTTTGGAGTTTTTAGTTTTTCTTGAAGAAAGCAAATTAGAGAAAGAAAAACAAGAACAAAAAAAACTATTTACATGGGAGAGCTCCCAACAAACAAAAGAAGAAATGAGAAATCTTTTTGGGTTTTCTTTTAATACTACGACTAAATTAAACTAGAAAGAAAAACCGAAAAGAAGCAAGAAATATTTTTGGATTTTCTCAAAGTTTTTCAAACACGCAAGAAGAAAGCGAGAAACTAAATCAAGCATGGATGATACAATGAAAAAGTATGAACACCGACAACTGAAATGAAATGTGTGAACATGAATGTAATGTCGGTGGAAATAAGTACTCCCCCAAGCTTAAGCTTTTGGCCTAGCTTGGTAATCACCACCTATGGCCTGGATAATAGTCAGAATGATAGCTCACGGAGGCCCTTGGGTGGCCTCCTCATCCCGTCGGGCAGCCTCAACCACCGCATTGTACTCGCGGGCGTCGCTCTCGAGAACATAATATCATCTTTTGTTGTGATAATCAAAGAGAGCAGGCGTAGGCAAAATAACATGCACAATAGGGTCTTTATTTATATTCAAATTGTAAGTGTAGGCAGTGGTTGTAGCCTTAATGAACTTATGGCGCTTCATTGCCTCAAAGTCTAAGTACTCAGTAGGTAAAATGGGATCATTAGGCAAAGGTGACAAACCCTGCTCCTTAGCTAAACGGGAGGCATAAATCCCCCCATAGAAGTGACCACTCTCAGCGTTGCATTGCAACCTTCGTGCAACGATCATTCCAAGGTCATAACGCTTAATTCCTGTAAGAGCAGTGTGTATGAGGCTCAAGTCAGGGGCACATAGTGTGCTGCTATCCTGTTTGCCCACGATGCATTTGCCATTAAAGAGTGCAAAGTAATGAATTGATGGGAAATGTATACTTTTTATTCTACCTTGTGTCACTCCTCTATTCTCACCGTAACAAAGACTGGTCAAAAATGACTCATACCCAGATTTTAGTGGTTCATCCAGCGAACCCCAATATGGAATTTTACAGCAACACAGAATGCTTCTAGAGGCATGGAGAAAGCATTATTATAAAGGCTAAATTAAACTTTAGACTAACGAGGATAAAATTTAAATTTCTTAGTGAACGTCTCGGTGAGGCTGAGATGTTGGATGCACTTTGATGAAAGGAGCAAGCCCGGTGTTGTGAACATACTCCTTAAATTCTTCCTTGATACCTGCACCAACCATGAACTCGTTACACGGCCATAGGTATGATTTGGTGTCAGCGTCCCGCGTCGAGCTTGCACTTGGATCAACATAGAACTATTGTATCGAGCTCCTGCTCAAGGATGCCTCCGAGGACCTCCTCCTTGAAGAAGTCCTAATGATGTGCATTTTATTCGCGAACAATTTTCTGAAATTTTTGGGTCACGAAATTTTTGTCAGCAAAACTTCACAAGATTGATAGCAACTACTCATGTGGGTTCCTAGAGGCTATATTAAGCATTCAAACTACTTAGAACTCTAATAATTCAACATGCAACCCATCTACAGCAGCACCAAGAGTAGCTAAATACTCAAAAATTAAACCACTAGAACAAAACCTAATTGGAGCAATGAAGTAGTCACATACCAAGTAGCAATGCCCCAAAACAGTTTCGGAAACGGAGCTTCGAGCAAAGAGATAGAAATCCGCGGGTTTGAAAGCAAGAACACGAGAGTGAGAGCAAGATGATTTTTTTCTGGAGGTAGGAGATGACATGGGCTAAAGAGATAAGTGAGGGGACCCACGCGAGGCCCACCACCCACCAGGGTGCGCCTTGGGGTGTCTTGTGGGCACCCCTTCATGTGGTTATTTGTTCCAGAAATTCTCAAATATTCAGAAAAAAATTGTGTCAAAATTTCAGGTATTTCTGAGAACTTTTATTTTTGACCACATTTTCATTGCACGAAAAATTTAGAAAATAGGATAAACATGGCATTTTATTTTATTTAACTAAGAAAAACAGAAAGCAAAAGGTAGGGGTAGAAGGTTGTGCTTATTAAATTCATCAACCACATGCCTCTCGAAAATATTCCATTAATAAGGTTGATGAAGTCTTATTAACAATCACTTTTGATTAACATGAACCCAAAGAACTTTCGTAAAAACACTAAGTTACCTCAACGGGGATATGCATATCCCCAACAATAAGTATTTCATATTTCTATTTGGCTGTAGGCAAAGGGAGTTGAAAACTTCTAATAGTGATTGTCAGAGATTTTTCAATAACATTAATACCATTCATTTGGAATTGTTTCTTCGGAAAGTGAACTGTATGCTCATTACCATTGATACGAAAAGTGACTTTGCTTTTATTGCAATCAATAACAGCCCCTACAGTATTCAAAAAGGGTCTACCAAGGATAATCGACATGTTGTCGTCCTCGGGCATCTCAAGTATAACAAAGTCTTTTAAGATATTAACATTTGCAACAACAACAAGCACAACCTCACAAATACCGATGGGTACGGCAGTTGATTTGTCAGCCATTTGCAAAGATATCTCAGTAGGTGTGAGTTTATTCAAATCAAGTCCTTTATATAAAGAGAAAGGCATAACACTAACACCAGCTCCTAAGTCACATAAAGCAGTTTTGACATAATTTCTTTTAATAGAGCAAGGTATAGTTGGTATTCTTGGATCTCGAAGTTTTTTAGGTACACCATCCTTAAAAGAATAATTAGCAAGCATGGTGGAGATTCCAGCTTCAGGTATCTTTCTTTTATTAGTGACAATTTCTTTCATGTATTTTGCATAAGGGGCTATATTTAAAATATCAGTCAAACGAGTACGCAAAAAGACTGGCCTAAGCATTTCAGAAAGTGTTCAAATTCTTCATCACCTTTTTTCTTAGATGAATTGGGTGCAAAGGGCATTGATTTCTGAACCCATGGCTCTCTTTCTTTTCCATGCTTTCTAGCAACAAAGTCTCTCTTATCATGATGCTTATTTTTAGGTTGTGGGTTATCAAGATCAACAGCTGGTTCTATCTCAACATCATTATCTGGTTCTTTATCATTGTCTAGTTGAGCATCTACATGAACATCATCACTATCATTTTCATTATCAGTAGATGAATGTTCATCACCATATTGAGTTTCAACATCTGAGATAGAGACATCATTATTATCTTCAGAAGGTTTTTCTATTTCAAGTTCACAAGAGGTATGCAAAGTCCTATCATTTTTCTTTTTCTTTTTAGAGGACTAGGTGCTTCAGCATTGATTCTTTGAGAGTCTTGTTCAATTCTTTTTGGGTGCCCCTTAGGGTAAAGTGGTTCCTGAGTCATTTTGCCTCCTCTAGTTGCTTCAGCATAATCATTCATATTATTGTTCATTTTTCTAAGTAGTTCTCTTTGAGATTTAGCAACTTGTTCTAACTGAGTTTGAACCATAGAGGCATGTTTTCCTACACCTCTAACATCATTAGTGATTCTAAATAAGAAGTCACTCAAGCGAGCAATCATATCAGAATTTTGTTTCAATTGTTTCATAACATTTGCATTGAAGTGATCTTGTTTTCTAATGTAGTTATCAAATTCATATAGGCATTGGCTAGGATCTTTATTGTAAGGGATGTCACCTTCATAAAACTTTAATAAAGAATTTACCTCTACCACCTGCGGTGGTGGTGTGTCATGTCCATGTATTTCTTCAATAGGTGGTAAATTCTTAACATCTTCAGCTTTAATACCTTTTTCCTTCATACATTTCTTTGCCTCTTGCATATCTTCAGGACTGAGAAATAATATACCCCTCTTCTTCGGAGTGGGTTTAGGCGGTGGTTCAGGAAGAGCCCAATCATCGTAATTCTTCAATATATTATTCAATAATTCCTTAGTTTGTTCAACAGTTCGTTCCCTGAAAACACAACCTGCACAACTATCTAGGAAGTCCCTAGAAGCATCAGTTAGTCCATTATAGTAGATATCAAGTATTTCATTTTTCTTAAGAGGATGATCAGACAAAACATTAAGCAATTGGAGAAGGCTCCCCCAAGATTGTGGGAGACTCTCTTCTTCAATTTGCACAAAGTTAAATATTTTCTATAAAGCAGCTTGTGTCTTATGAGCAGGAAAATATTTTTCAGAGTAGTAATAAATCATATCCTGGGACTACGCACACAACCAGGAGCAAGAGTATTGTACCATTTCTTAGCATCACCCTTTAATGAGAACGAAAATAACTTGAGAATATAGTAATAGCGATTTTTCTCATCATAAGCAAATAGGGTGGCTATATCATTTAATTTAGTAAGATGTGCCACAACAGTTTCAGTTTCATAGCCATGGAAAGGATCAGATTCAACCTGAGTAATTAACTCTGGGTTGACAGAGAATTCATAATCCTTATCAGTAACAAAGATAGGTGAAGTCACAAACTTTGGATCACATTTCATTCTAGCATTCAAAGATTTTTCCTTCAGTTTGCACAATAATTTCTTAAGATCATCTCTATCCTTGCAAGCAAGAAAGTCTCTAGCTACCTCTCCATCCATAACATAACCCTTAGGTATCTTAGGTAATTCAAATCTTGGAGAGCTAGGTCTAATAGGTGTTTCATAGTTTCCAGTTTCAAAGACTTCATCAGTTTCAGTAATTTCATTTTCTTTAGCTCTAGCAATTTGTTCATCGAGAAATTCACCTAGTGGCACATTATCATCAAGCAAGGTACTAGCATCATCATAAGCATCATTCATAGCAAAAGTAGCATCATCAATAACTTGCGACATATCAAGATTTATAGCATGTGGTGGTGTTGCAAGTCTATTCAAAACAGAAGGTGAATCAAGTGCAGAGCGTGAGGGCAATTGCTTACCTCCCCTCGTCTTAGAGGGAACGATAATGGTTCTTGTATCCTTCAGATTCTTCATAGTGATAAATAGATATAAATCCCAAGTGACTCAAAAAATATAGTTATGCTCCCCAGCAACAGCGCTAGAAAAAGGTCTTCATAACCCACAAGTATAGGGGACCGCAACAGTTTTTGAGGGTAGAGTATTCAACCCAAATTTATAGATTCGACACAAGGGGAGCCAAAGAATATTTGTAGGTATTAGCAGTTGAGTTGTCAATTCAACCACGCCTGGAGATTAAATATCTATAGCAAAGTGATCAGTAGCACAGTAATATGATAGTTTGATAGCAGTAGTAATAGTAATATTAACGGTAATAGTGATAGCAATGATTTTGTAGCAGTTGTAACAGTAGCAAAAGCAATAGTAACTTAGCAAGAACAATATGTGGAAAACTCGTAGGCATTGGATCGGTGAATTCATTGGATGGTATTCTTCATATAACAGTCATAACCTAGGGCGACACAGAACTAGCTCCAGTTCATAAATATAATGTAGGCATGTATTCCGTAAATATTCATACGTGCTTATGGAAAACAACTTGCATGACATCTTTTGTCCTACCCTCCCGTGGCAACGGGGTCCATAAGGAAACTAGGGGATATTAAGGCCTCTTTTAATAGAGAACCAAAAAACAGCATTAACACATAGTGAATACATGAACTCCTCAAACTACGGTCATCACCGGAAAGTATCCCAACTATTGTCACTTTGGGATTTACGGATCATAACACGTAATAGGTGCATATGGCTTGCAAGATCGGATCTAGAACATAGATATAATGGTGAAAAAATAAACGGTTCAGATCTGAAATCATGGCACTCGGTCCCTAGTGACAAGCATTAAGCATAGCAAAGTCATAGCAATATCAATCTCAGAACATAGTGGATACTAGGGATCAAGCCCTAACAAAACTAACTCAATTACATGATGAATCTCATCCAACTCCTCACCGACCAGCAAGCCTACGAAGGAATTACTCACTCCCGATGGGGAGCATCATGGAATTGGTGATGGAGGATGGTTGGTGATGACGAAGACTGAAGATTCCCCTCTCCGGAGCCCCGAACGGGCTCCAGATTTGGCCTCGCGATGAAGAACAGGAGGTGGCGGCGGCTCCGTATCGTAAAACGTGATGAAACTTCCTCTCTTATTTTTTTCTCTGAAAAGAGTATTTTATAGCGTCAGGATTAGGGTCAGTGGATCCCCGAGGGCCCCACCACCCACCAAGGCAAGCCAGAGGGGGTGGCACACCCTGGTGTCTTGTGGGTAGCCAGTGGGTCTTGGTTCCATTATTTTTTATTTATTCTGAAATAATTCTCCAAAAAGTTTTGTCCAATTCCGAGAAGTTTTATTTTTGCACAAAAACAACACCCTGGTAGTTCTGCTGAAAACAACGTCAGTTCGGGTTAGTTTCATCCAAAATCATGAAAATTAGAGTCCAAAACAAGAGCAAAACCGTTAGGAAAAGTAGATACGATGGAGATGTATCAACCACCTGCATGCAGCAGAGCCCCGTCCTTGGAACTAGTGGCATGCGTGTTGTTGTTGTTGTTGTTGCGAACGATGCCACTCGCCTGGCTGTGGTTGCCAGAATGTTGAGGAGGCTCCTCCTGGCTCCCGCCTCCACCTCCGCCTCCGCTTGCGCCACCGCCTGTGTCGTCACCTGTCTGTGAAGGCACTGGTGGCTTGGACATCAATGGACCGACCGCTGTGGCGCCCTTCTTCTTGGGAGCCATGGTGACGAGGACGGTGAAAAATCAGATGCACTAACTCCTAACTCCGGTTCGCACAAGCGATCCCCCTACCTGGCGCACCAAAGATGTCGTGCGTACGACCATCTATGGGATCATGGTGATCCCTTTGCAGTTCGACTGGAGGGATCGACGAGCACAACGAGCGGAGCTAGCGGAAGGCACATGAGGTTTGCCTAGGTTCGGGCCACTGTGAAGCGAAAAATCCTACTCTAGCTTTGTGTATTGGAAGTGTATGTGTCCAATTACAAGGAGTGACGTCCGGCAAGGTGCAAGAACAGTGCAGCTACGCATGCACATGGACAGGGTTTCGACCTTTGTTAAGGTAGCCATGGGCCTCCTTTTATAGACTAAGGGTCACCACCGTGGCAAAATGGTAAATATACATTGTAAATAGTGGCTACAGTGTTCTTGACCTAACTCTAACGGGTTAGGACAAACGCATTAATTGCACCATGAGGTGTCTTGTGGATGAAGCTCCCCGGCAAGGATGGTCTCTCCTTCTGTGCCGTTCACCCATCTACCTCTTATTTCCTTGACACATCGCCTGTACGGGTGTGATTAAAGTTGTCTTTAGGGCGGCGAGCTACCACGTGCCCAGACAGGCCTCACCTAACTACCTGCCTGCTCGACACCTAATTGACAAGTGACAATCTGATCGATGAGGTGGAGCGGTGGTTAGGTAGTGGGGTTCTTGCCGGGCTTGGAACTTGGCGGGCTTTGCCAGCTCGCCCCGGCAAGGATCTTGACGCGCACTTGAGTTGTATATTCAGTGTTTTTGATCTCTGTCTTCAGAGATCTTCTATCTATTCTTGTAATCTGGTCTTGAGTTAATCTTCAGTTGTCCTCCGGCAAGCCTTGCCGTCGGGAAGGCTACCATTGCCTTTGCATAAGTCTATGGTATTAAGGACCCCATTTTTAATACACCAACAGTAATTACCAAAATGATGCGTGTTATCAAACCATCTTAGGGCTAGTGCACTGTCTTGTCTGGGTGGTACTTGCTACTTTTGTTTGACAGTGAATCATGTGAACCCTCTTCGAGTTATGGAAATAGATGTATCCTCACCAACTTTTGATGTAATATATGGCATGCTTAAACGTAAGTTTGAACTATTTGATGAAATAATTATTTGATGATTCTTGGTGTCAAACCTCGTCTGATTCCGCGCCGTGTTAGTAGGCTAGCTACTATGCAAGCTATAGTACTTGCAAACACTGACCGAAGAGAAACGTTGGGGCTGATCAGCTCATTGTACGCTAATATGTCTGGCCGTCGATCGGCCAATAGCCCACGCTCCTAAAATTGTAGGCTTAGCGATCGATCAGACAATAGTCCACAATTATACATTAGTGTAAAAACGCAATGCATTCTAGGTTCAACATTCACATCAAACTCAAAGATCTGGTTTATGACTACATTCACATTAATAGCTAGCATTCGGAACAAAATTGGTACGTACTTGTATCATGCATGAATGTGTAATTTTTTGCTAGAAGCGTGAATCTGTAGTTGACGTCGTACTTTTGGAGTGGCTACAGAGAGTGTGTGTGTATGTGTGCTAGAGAGGGGTTGTGGGATGGAGAGCATATGGAGAGAAAGAAAGGCCCTCCATTTGTTTTTTAGTCGTCAACAAAATCATACAGAAATGTACAAATCCTAGAACATTAATGTACAAAAACTTTCAAATTGTGCATTTTATAATACATTTTGGTCAAATCAACTCTGCAAGCAGTATAACTATGACTTTATTAAAATATGGACCACCTCACATTATCACAATATTTCTTGGAGTCTGTACGCAGCGGGCGGCCGATCTCTTCTCCCTCCCTGTCTCTCTCTTCTCAGCCGATGCTTGGCGGGCGATTAGATTTTGGCTATCGTCGATTTATTCAATTGCAGTCCTAGATGTCAATGAAAATGCAAGACAACATGTGTTCCCTTTCATGAGCGGCATGCTAGACCGACTGTGGGGGGTGCGACGCGAACGCGACAATGCATGCTTTAAGTGAGCCACCTTTTCCTTTTGAACTTGCAAAGTGTAACATTTCCTTTCACTTGTTCATGCGATCGATCGATCATTAGAAATCCAGAACAAAAAGAGGAGGGTGGGGCTTTCCCGTGAGTTAGGCAGGCTAGTTTAGCTTAGTCAGTTTGCTCTCATACATTCCCACATGTCGGTGATATGCAGTGTGGAAGCGCGTTGAGTGATATTATGTGCTACAGTGTCATCCAGTCTTCGCGTGTGGTAGTAGTATTGTTGGTACAGTAGTTTTCTTGAGAAGCGGATTCAACGAAGTCATGATGGTTCCTTCGTCCGAGAAACTTACAGTGGGAAAGGTTGGGCCTGTGATTTGATGGCTCATTAGTCATTATTACTGTGGCGCTACAACCGGGGTGAGTCTCCCCTGCAGTTCTGCATGATGTACTCTAATTTTGGTGCATGGCAAGTGGACCAGGATGGTCGATGTCCCACGTGTCAGCGAACGAAAGTATTCTTTCGAATATCAAGGAGGAGTAAGGAAACCGAGCGGTATAGTGTCCAAGCTCTTTTATACTATTCATTTTTTATTTTTGATGAAAGCTAGCATCTCCACTCTTATGACAGAGGAGTGGCAAACACGACAGCCCAGTGAACTTGGCATGTGCACTGGTTCATAATGTTTTTTTTCTTGACTTGATGACTTGAATATTTTTGGAAACAAGGTGATGACTTGAAGATTGCTCACAACGCCTCTTGTTTGGTGTGTAGTGATTCATACCACAGACTTGTCTTAAGACTGGCACGTAGCCTAGGTATCAAGATACAGTGATAAATTGCTACTTGGCACGTGCTGGATTACTCACACGTCAGCAGTTTGACGAGGACATGACCAAGGTGGTAGAGCATCTCCACTTCTTCCATTTTTATGTAAGCAAGCATACCAGTCTTATGAGGGAGGAGTGTAAAACACGGCAGCAACAGGATATGACTGTCTGGTTTTTCTTAAAGGGTAATTTGACTGTGTAGTTCAAGGGTCAGAGACCACATGTAGTACTCCCTCCATTGGCAGGCCGTCGGCATTGTGCGCGGAAGGAGCCATCGATTTCACTATGGGGTAGCTGTCCCCAATGAAAACCGAGTACTCCCCAATTGTATTCATGCACACCCAGGTAGCATCACGGGGGTAGAACACACCGTCGTCCATCTGGTATGCCTGGGATCTCAAACCTGGATACATGATCAGGCTTCGATCGTGATAGATCGTGGCACCTTGTTGCCCTTCAATGGTACCATGGGACCTACTAACGATTGCTAAAGATAGTAGGTCCCAAGTGGGAGTCGTCAGTTACAAGGTTCCACATAAGGCTGAATGCCCCATGCACATCCATGATAGGTGATCTGATTTTGATCATGGGAAAACTGTTCCCAGCAAAATAGTGGAACACTGTTAGGGATTACAGCATGATTGTTAGGGAATCTCCAATGCTGACCCGCAAATTTACACCGGCATCTGTTCGCGGGCATTGATGCCGGAGGATGCCATCCAATGCTGCCCGCATACTGATTGCTTGTATCTGCATTGGTATTTCCCCGAAGAGGAGAGGATGATGCAGCACAGCAACGGTAAGTATTTCCCCTAGTTATGAAACCGAGGTTATCAATCCAGTAGGAGAACCAAGCAACACTATGTAAATGGTACCTGCACACAAATAACAAATACTTGCAACCCAACGCGTAAGAGGGGTTGTCAATCCCTCCTCGGTATTGAGATAGATAAAATTGTATGAGATTCGATAAATAGATCTAGCGAAAACACAAATTAAAATAAGTAAAGAAAAAGTGCAGCAAGGTATTTTTGGGTTTTTAGAATAATAGATCTGAAAATAATATGATAAAGGATATACCCGGGAGCCGTAGATTTCACTAGTGGCTTCTCTCGAGAAAATAGCATACGGTGGGTAAACAAATTACTGTTGGGCAATTGATAGAAGAGCAAATAATTATGATGATATCCAGGGCAATGATCATGTATATAGGCATCATGTCCAAGATTAGTAGACCGACTCCTGCCTGCATCTACTACTATTACTCCACACAGCGACCGCTATCTAGCATGCATCTAATGTATTAAGTTCATGGAGAAACAGAGTAATGCAATAAGAACGATGACATGATGTAGACAAGATCTATTCCTGTAGGAATAGACCCCATCTTTTTATCCTTAATAGCAATGATACATGCGTGCCTCGCTACCCCTTCGGTCACTGGGTGAGGACACCGCAAGATCGAACCCATCACAAAGCACCTCTTCCGATTGCAAGAAAAATCAATCTAGTTGGCCAAACCAAACCAAAGTTTTGGAGAAGAAATACTAGGCTATAACAATCATGCATATAAGAGATCAAAGAAGACTCAAATAATATTCATAGATAGAACTGATCATAAACTCGCAATTCATCGGATCCCAACAAACACACCGCAAAAAGTCATTACATCAAATAGATCTCCAAGAACATCGAGGAGAACATTGTATTGAAAATCAAAAAGCGAGAAGAGGCCATCTAGCAACTGCCTACGGACCCGTAGGTCTGTGGTAAACTATTCACGCATCATCGGGGGAGCAGCAGTGAGGATGATGAACCCCTCCGTGATCGTATTCCCCTCCGGCAAGGTGCCGGAATAGGGCTCTAGATTTGATCTCATGGTTCTGGAACTTGCTGTCGGTGTCAAAATCGGCGGATCTCGGGTAGGGGGTCCCGAGCTATGGATCTAGGATCAATGGGGAACAAGGGACAATGAACACAGTGTTTACCCAGGTTCGGGCCCTCTCGAAGAGGTAAAACCCTACGTCCTGCTTGATTGTATCTGATGTATGATATGGTTACAGAGTAGATCTACCTCGAGATCAGGCAAGCTAAACCCTAAATGGATGAGGTGATGGATGTCGCTCTCTCTTTAAAGCCCTAAACTCTCTGGTTTATATAGACACCGGTAGAGTTAGGGTTACATGCGATCGGTTATAATGAAGGAAAGATTACACAAATCCTGACTTGGAGGACACACCATGACTCCGAAGATCTTCTGTCCGGTCACGGGTCCGCACTCTAGCTTGGCCCCATGGTGGCCCATCAGTCTGGCCCATATGTAATAGGTCGATGGCCTGAGGACCCCTTAGTCCAGGACTCCCTCAGTAGCCCCCGAACTAGCCTCCAATGCCAGGGCTTGTATCCGGCGTCTGCACATATCATGGTCTTCGGCTTGCGAGGCGAGTTCTTCATTTTGTCATGTGCGTATACGGAGTTTGGGTGGTGTTCGGAATCTGAAGCGTCTACTTTACTTACCCTTGAAGGCCAAAGTGCTCAAGTGTGAACAGTGCCCATGCCTGACAACCTTAGCGAAGGGTCGCGGCCGGTCATAACGTCGAACGACTGGCAGTTCTCAATGCGTGTCTTGAGGCCGCTCCTCCATTGGCACGTCTCATCAAAGCAGAGATCGTGCCCTATTTTTTAGGGGATATGATCAATGATTTTGATTCCCCCACCCGCGCATAACGTCACGAGTATATCAGGAAGTGGAGAAGCCCACAACATGAAACAGGGAACGCTTGGCTCCTCCGTGGCTTATAAAGAGGGGAATCGGCTTCAGTTAATGCCTCACGCCTTCTTCCACCTCCCGTCGCTGTCCTTATAATCTCCAGAGCTCCAGCGCCCTGCTTTGCTACTCCGCGGTGATTCCCTTTCAGCTCCTCCCTAGCCCCAGCCATGGCCGAATCTGGCGCAAATGGCAAGTGGGACGCCTCCATCGTCACCAACGATGACATCCTGAAGCTGAAGTGGGCCGGCTACTTATCGGCCGACATCGCCCATCAGGCCCCCGAGGAGGGCCAAATCATCCCTACACCCAAGATGAGCAAGAGGGTAGTATTCCTTCCCCATTTTATCCGGGGGCTAGGATTTCCTCTGCACCCCTTCGTGAGGGGGTTGATGTTCTTCTACGGGCTAGATTTCCATGATCTATCCCCCAACTCCCTCCTCCATAGTTCGGCCTTCATCATCGTCTGTGAGGCCCTGCTGCGGGTCCAGCCGCACTTCGGCATGTGGCTGAAGGTGTTCAACGTCAAGCCTAAGGTGGTCAGCGGCACCCAGGCGGCCTGCGGCAGAGCCATGATCAATAAGCTGACCCAAGTCCAGTGGCCAGAGGGTCGGTTTATTGATACCGTCTAGGTGTGGCAAAGGGATTGGTTCTATATCACAGAACCAAGGGATGTGGCATGGGAGGCCACTCCCGAATTCAGATCCGGCCCCAAGCGAGATTGACCTCGTGGACCCAAAAGGGCCCTAACTGGGGGTCTGCCAGTGAGGTGAAGACGTTGCAGAAGCGCGTCACCAGCGTGATGGAGACCGGCGCCAAGTTGACCAACGTGGTCCAGATAATGCTCAGGCACCAGCTACTCCCTTGCCAGCAAAGGGCTAGCCCCATGTGGGCTTACAAGTCCGATGACCCGGCCACCGTGCAGTACCTCTACGAGACAACCCACGACAAAGTGTGGGTGTCGGTGTCAAAACCGGCAGATCTCGGGTAGGGGGTCCCAAGCTGTGTGTCATGGATCGATGGGTAACAGGAGACAGGGGACACGATGTTTTACCCAGGTTCGGGCCCTCTTGATGGAGGTAAAACCCTATGTCCTGCTCTTGTTTATATGGATGGAATATCAAGTACAAAGTTGATCTACCCTGAGATCATATGTTGTGGTCTAAACCCTAGAGGTATGATGATTGATGTCACAATGATCTAGCCTCCCTATCGACTAGCCCGGCCTTGGCTTATATAATGTACCAGAGGCCTAGGATAACAAGAGTCCTAGTCGAATACGCCGGTGGAGAGGAGTCCTTGTCTTGATCACCAAGTCTTGTGGAATCTTCCTCGTGTATACTTCGGCTGTCCGAACTGGCCCATGAGTAAACGGCCCTGGGGGTCCTCGGCCCAATCCAACTAATCGGGAGACGATGTGGTGAGTACCCCCTAGTCCAGGACACCGTCAGTAGCCCCCCTGAACCGGTCTTAAGTTGGGGACGCTCCTTGATTCTTCCGAACTGTTCTTCATCTTCGGTCGTCGGTCTTGAAAACTGGTTCAACAAATATTCTCATCTTCTATCTTGAGGATTGCCGAAGTGAATTCGAAGAGTTTACACGTCGGGTATCCGAGGAGCCCCTTTAAGTTCTCGGCCTTTATCAATGCCTTGTTATTTTTTACGCCACACCTCGGGTTTGAAGTTGTTCCCATGCGGTGGTGTCCTCTTGCATCCGAGCTCCAATGCTGGACTGTATTTGAGGTATCTTTTGCAGCCGAGCACCAACGCCGGACTGTATCCGAGCTCCAACGCCGGACTATATCCGAGCTCTAACGCCGGATTGTATCCGACCTCTAACGATGGTCAGCGTCCGAGGTGTCATAAACTACCTCGGTCTTTAAAAGATTGAATGAATTCAGCCGAGCTTAATGCCGAAAGTGCCCTCTATGGAGCCAGCCACTGGCGCCCGAGCTTTATGCCGGACTGCTTCCGAGGTGGTGCACCACCCCGACTGCGGGCTGATTTTTTGTGAATATTTTTGATTAGTGCAATTTATTCTCCGCCAAGATATATAGCCAGTAGCCCTCAAGGTGTGTGTCGGTCTAAAACCCGAGATGCACCTGAAGGAAAACATGAAACCGCTGATCCAAGTAGCCCCTGAGACTCAGGTCGATGCGCGAAATCGGCCTGAGGATCAACTCCTAGCTCGGCAGCATAAGTAGGAATAGAGACGCAGTGTAATATATTAGAGATAATAGTGATCGGCGAACGGGCCCTTGAGAGAGGGTCTTGAGAAGTTGCCGTAATATATTAGCTTGATGCCAGATAGGTCCAGATGGTACCTGTTGTTGTCCGAAGACATGTTTGCCTATAATTCGGTCAAGCCGAACACTAAGCACTTTGAATTTTCTGCATTGAACAAGCAATGCAGTAGCCCCCGAGACACTGGTCGGGCGGCAACACCAGATCAGGGGATCGATGTGCCCCTTTAATATTTGTAAATAATAAGCCCGAAGCCCAGTAGCCCCCGAGTCTTAACGCGGGCACGGGTGGCCGAATTAAGGATCGATATCCATAGTAAAATCACAAATTATGTGTAATGACTCTATGTATCCGAGTACTTTACATCATTAGTGCTCGGATCCGCATTGTACAAAACTTTGTTGACCGACCATCGGCTTCAACCTCTTCGACCAGTAGCCGAGGAGTGTTTTCCTACTTTATAAAGCCGTTATAAGGGCAAAGATTTATGGAAAACAAGGCAATCCGGTCATACGGTTTTATAAACAAAGGTACACGGAGAGATATGTTATATTATGTTTTAACGTAAGAAACATCTTCTAAAGAAAATAGTCCCGCTATCGGTTCCTTTCTTTGGGTCGTCATGTTTATCATGATCATGAAACCTCACCTTCGATCAATGTGGGAGGAAAATATTGAGGATTTAGTTCGAGGAAAGTTCCCAAACTGTATGGTATTAATGAACCAAAAATTTCACTTCCGTAGTTGCCGACCAATGTGATCCTTTAAGATTGCTAGCTTTCGGCTTCACCCAGTCTGAGGTACTTACTCGGATGACCCGGTAGTAACAATCACAGAGGTGCTCCCTTTACCACCTAGCCGAACAATCGGGAACATAGGGGTAAGCACAGGAGCCAGGCAACCCAGCTTGGCCAAAATCTTAAGTCAAATTGATGCATATTTATGGCTTTATAATGATGATTGCGGAAGGAGGCCCTCGTATATTAAATACAAACGCCGATGATATGTTTATTTTGACTCCGTTGCGACAGTTTATCATTTGAAAGTGGCCCATCGTCGGCTTCCACCCCCTTGTAGATGCTACGCAGGGTGTTTTCGCAATAACAAAACAACCCTTAGCCGATGTCTCGGTGCCCGAAGGCAGTTGTGTTAGCGGAAACAAGGCAATCAGATATGCGGGCTTTATAACTTTCACTTAGTCATAGGAGCTTAAAGTTGGGAGGCCAGTTACTAGCCCCCAGTTAGTGTTCGGCGACAGTCGAGGTCAAGCCATAAACACTTTGGCCAATGTTATGAACGGACCGTCATTTAACATGGGGTGACCTCTATCGATCTTATAATTTAACACAGTCATCGGATCGCTGACCAGTTTACACTTATTGTGACAGTCAGTTTTCGGCTTTCTCCACTGAGGTGCTTAACCATGCTAGCTGGAAGCACAATCGCAGTGGTTCTCCCTTTGCACACCTAGCCGAACTAAGCGGAACGTAGGAGGCAAGCACAGGAGCCGGGCAACCCAACTATTGACCAAAGACACAATTCGAAACCGATGCATATAAAGCAATACCCGAGAATGTTTTGCCGAATCTCTAAAGGTGTCCGGCGTTGCACTGCGAGACTTATGCTGGAAACACACAGAAAGTTTAAAAGTGCCATAGGCTTAAAAACCAAAAGACTTATGCGGAAACTCCACGTCCGAACTAAATCAAGTCAATTGGTGCCAATCCAAAAATTGGTCTAAAAAAAATTTGTGCTTCTGTCGTGCTTTAACATGACACATCCGATCTCAAGACTGCAAGCGGGTCAAGATCGGACCCAGGCTATCCGGCTATTGACCACACACTCGAGTCGAGGAAGGAGTGAT
The DNA here is from genome assembly GCA_011799875.1 of Thinopyrum elongatum. Lineage (NCBI taxonomy): Eukaryota > Viridiplantae > Streptophyta > Magnoliopsida > Poales > Poaceae > Thinopyrum > Thinopyrum elongatum. The sequence goes on along the minus strand of CM022297.1, from coordinate 185,439,194 downwards.
AGAAAAAGACTTTGTAACGAACAAGAAGAAAACACACTTACTATAAAACGGCTCATGTAAATTTAAGAGCCCCCAGCTAACATGGGTAAAGGGAGTTTCTTTTAACAACCAACTCACGTGAGCACGGTCGAACCGAACACAAATTAAAAATTTAAAACTTTGGGCATGAAAGCGACTTAGCCGGTTAATGTGCTCGGCATCGATGACGCGGTCCGAGTTTACGGCGGGACGAGGTCCCAGCCCCTAAGCCGGTCCCGAGATGGAGGAGCGAAGAGCTCGGCACTCCGAAGTGGCGACACAGCACGGCCACTGTGGCGAGGTGGAACCCCCCGTCCGTCCGAGGCGACGGAGTAGGCCGACAGTATGACGCCGAAGTTCCCGGTGTGGGTTAATGAAGTGATGACGAAGCCCCCGGTCCAGCCGAGGTGACAGCGCTGCCCAATCCGGATCATTTACCTGTGCACGGAAGATAGTGCAAGCCAGAGATAACAGTAATAAAAAAAGGTTGCATGATTAATAATTCATGCAAAGTGAGTAATAAAAGAAATATGGCCCGTGCGCCAAACACCCGACGAGGTAGGACCCTCTTGATGATGCCGAAGTCCCCGAGGCAACCGAACATGTCGGTATGGCAATTCAATCAACAAGATGATCATGCGAGCCGATTTATGCCAATTGGGACGACGACATTGGCTTGCCGAAGTGACCGCGTGACGCAGTCGAAGTCAATCACCTGCACACACAAAATAGTGCGGTCCAAAAAGAATAATATAAATATATAGAAAATCCTTGCATAATTGCTTTTCGCAAAAATAATTTATTTAAAGAGATGTGGCCTGGCGCCAAAGTCAATGTCGATGCAGGGCGTCGGCGTGATGCGGTAAAGGCGTGACAAAGCCCGAATTCACAGGTCGGTCCGAGTTCCGGATGTGGTGTTCGCCGAACTATGTACGAAAACTGACCGAACCACCACGCGACCGTCGTTAATGCGGCCACCATTTGATAGACCTGTGTACAGATGATGGAACAAACCATAGTAATAATTCCTTGGGAAAAATAAACCCAAACAAGCAAAAATTGCTAGGATTAATAGCACCTGGTTTATTTGTTGTAGCAGTCCGAAGAAAGGTTACTCCCAAAATTGGGCCTCGATCCGCACACCCATTGCCTGATGGGTGATGAAGAGACGGCATGGCAATGCTGGCAAAGATTGTCTCGCCGAGGCAAAGCCCCCGGTCCAGCTAACGTAATGAAGCTGGTCGGCTGGTGACGCCGAAGTCTCCGGAGTAGGTTGGTGAAGAGATGGTGAAGCCCCCGGTCTAGCCGAGGTGACGGAGCAGGTCGATAAGGAGACGTTGCAGTTGCCATGTCAGCCGAGGTGTTGAAGCAGTTCGGCATGATGGACATTGGCTTGAAGAAGCAACAGTGCGGCCATGCTGACGCAGGTCGTAACTTGTGACGCGGTCAATGCCGGCTTGATGAAGTGGCCATTCGGCGATGCCGGTGTGCCCGCTCCGTGTAATCCGTGGGGCGGCGATGTTGGTGATGATTTATCCTTGGCGATTCCGAACTCTTGTTCGGCTCGCCGAGATGATGATCCGAAGAAGTTGAGCTCGGCTCAAAAAGCGACGACGCGTCTAGCGCAGGTCGGCAGCCGTGGAGCAATATTGCCGGACTGGTTTGACACCAGCGTGATGGTGAAGATTACCTCAGAGGAGGCTTAAAATTTTATGGGCACGTGTTTAAAAACAACGCACAATACCCTAGAAGAAAATTCCTTTAAAAAGGTTGTCCAATATCACGTTCATAAAGAAACATGAATTCCGGTCGGATCCATATTCGCGCAGAAAATAGATCTGAAAATTGTCCACTCATCGGAAGGTTCCCGGAGTTTGAACCGTCGGATCGAGCTGAAATTTTGAGGGGTGGTAGATATAGGAATTCCGCAGCCGATCAATGGTTGGATCTTCCAAAGGACGTCTGAGCTAGATGCTGGACACCACGCTCCAAACTCGTCCAGATTCCCGTCCAGATTCGACAGGGCTCCGGTATATCGGAGATCGCCGGAGATTCCTCCATCGGAACTCGGCAAAAAATTTCATGGTTGTTGTAGACTTAATTCCGTACAATTCCACCAAAGCAATCGTTAAAACGACACTCGAGGAGGTGGCGGAGGCGGATAAAACTTGGCTGTCTAGAAAAACAGCACGGTCGCCCGAGGGCAATGTTGACGTTGAGCCCCCGAGCTCCAAGGATGATTCCTCTGTGATCATGATAGAGATCGGAGTTGATGTTTGATGAAGGCCCTCGTCTGAACATGATGATCGGAGACGGAGCGCAGTCCTCGGTCGAGCCAAGGTGACCAGTCGAGGCGGCGACGAAGATGCCGACGTCGCAGTTGATCTGCGGGCTAACCATTGATCATTTGCCGATCACACAGCGGAGCTCTCAATGAAAGCACCATTGTCGGTGTCAAAACCGGCAGATCTCGGGTAGGGGGTCGCAAGCTGTGTGTCGTGGATCGATGGGTAATAGGAGACAGGGGACACGATGTTTTACCCAGGTTCGGGCCCTCTTGATGGAGGTAAAACCCTACGTCCTGCTCTTGTTTATATTGATGGAATATCAAGTACAGAGTTGATCTACCTCGAGATCATATGTTGTGGTCTAAACCCTAGAGGTATGATGATTGATGTCACAATGATCTAGCCTCCCTATCGACTAGCCCGGCCTCGGCTTATATAATGTACCAGAGGCCTAGGATAACAAGAGTCCTAGTCGAATACGCCGGTGGAGAGGAGTCCTTGTCTTGATCACCAAGTCTTGTGGAATCTTCCTCGTGTATACTTCGGCTGTCCGAACTGGCCCATGAGTAAACGGCCTTGGGGGTCCTCAGCCCAATCCAACTAATCGGGAGACGATGTGGTGAGTACCCCCTAGTCCAGGACACCGCCAGCGTGATGGAGACCGGCGCCAAGCTGACCAACATGGTCCAGATAATGCTCAGGCACTAGCTACTCCCTTGCCAGCAAAGGGCCAGCCCCATGTGGGCTTACAAGTCCGATGACCCGGCCACCGTGCAGTACCTCTACGAGACAACCCACGACAAAGTGTGCAGTCAACTGTTCAAGTATTAGGAGGACTAGCCGGCCAAGAATGAAGACATCAGCCTCGACGCCGTAACCCAGCCGAAGAAGGTAATTGACCCCTTCCCCGGTCCATATTCGGGAAGGCGTACTGCACATAGTCAGGTCTAAATGTCTGTTTGTGGTTTTTGCAGGGCTGGCTCGAAAAGTCTGAGAAGATTAGTAGCCCGGCTCCTCTTCCCAAAGGGCCTTGATCGGCACAACTGGAGAGGCTGCTAGTCGTGGCGCCTTACAAGGCACCAGAAAAGAAAGGGAAGAAGAAGAAAGATTTACCGGAGGCCAGAGAGGGCCTCTGCCGAAGAAGTCGTCCAGACACCAAGTCCGGAGACACTGCCACCCCGTCTGCCCAAGATGGTGATGAGGAGGAGGACGAGGAGGAGAGCGACTCCACCCACTCCAAGAAGAGGGCGGCGTATGGAGACGTCGAAGAGGAGGAGCCTCCTCGGGCCCAGAAGTGGCAGTGTCGGGCCAAGCTGGCCCTGTCCGATAGTTTGGACTCCGAAGAGGAGTCCGTGGCATCAGAGAAGGTTTCGGATAGGGAACCTAGTGTCAAGCCCCCTGCTGCCAGGTACGTATTTTGGCGTTTTTAGTTGCTTTATTTTTAAAAGTCCCTTACTCATGGAAGCTGATTGTCTGATGTCACAGCCCACCGCGCGGCCACCCCGCCGAGCAAACCTTGGAGGGGGAGTCTCCACCCACCGAATTGGCGGACAGCAGATCCACGTCATGCTCCGCACCTCCCCTGATCCCCAAGGAGGTCGGGGAAGTGTTATCTCAAAGGACCCCGAGAACAGGGGAGGAGGGCGATGCCACCATGGCCGAGGCTGACACCTCGGTCTCCGAAGACCAGGAGGATTCGTCCCTCTTGGCTAATGTGGGAGGAGGGTCTAGACCGTCCGGACCCTCCTAGCCAGCAGCACCTGAGCCCCCAAGGCCTTCACAGGTGCCGGTCCCGCCTTCCGATGGGGAGGAAGTTGAGGTCCCGCCGCTCGCACCGGACACCAACAACCAGGTGGTGACGGGCTACCCGGAAGCGCTGGAGGAGCTGGTAAACAACTCTGTCATCGTCGACCAGCACCGCACCCTCATGGGTGCGGTTCTACGGGGTGTTCGGTCCGTCCAAACCGGACTAAACGATGTCGTCTAGGGCCTTCTAACAAACTTTGAGGTGAGTCAAGTAAAGTACTTTTCCCGAAAAAATGGTCTTTACTTTTTTAGTCAAAGTTTGAGTAGGCCGTGTATATATATATATATATATATATATATATATATATATATATATATATATATATAATATATAACAGCCCCCGAAACTCTGTGAGGTTTGCAAAAAACCTTGGAGAGGGTCAAATATCCGTAGGCCAGCTGTTAAAGTGTCATGATTGATTTGATATCGCAGCCATCATCCTTGGCCGCGACTGCTAATGCCGCTGCCCTAGAGGAGATGAATCGGAAGATTAAATGCTCCGATGAAGAGCTTGACCTCGTCAACAAGCGGCTTGATGAGGCACAAGGCAAGCTTTTGTCGAAGTACATAGCTAATACTGCCGGATACTTACAGTCCGGACTGTATGCTGAGCGTATGGTGTTTGGTGCATGCAGCTGCTGCCGCGGAGGTTGAGAGCCTGAAGGCGGCACTGAAGAAGGCCGAGGCCGATGCGGCCAAGAAGAAAGTGGCTGCCGAAAAGGCGGCTGCCAAACTTGAGAAGGCGAAAACCGCCGGAGAGAAGTAGGAGGCTCGAGTGGCCGAAGTGCAGGTGGAGCTCAAGGATGCCATCATAAAGTGTGAGGCCCTTGAGCAAAAGCAAAAAGAGTAGTCCTCCAAGCTGTCCAAGGCGGACAAGGAGCTCAAGGAGGCCAGGACGGAGGTGCGGGGTGTCTGGGAGGAGCTTTGCCAAATGGGGCAAATCGCAGATGGTAAGAAGTACTTACTGCAGAGTGTTTTTGGCGGCAATAGGTTCGCCTTGCTGACGCAGGTCTGGTGCTCTGTAGGCGTTTTCGCCGAGCTTCCGAGGATTGCGGCTGCTGTGGCGGAGCACTACGCGACACGGGAGGAGGACTCCGAACGGCGGCTTTTCTGGTCGCAGTTCCAGGTGCCTGAACACCCTCCGCTCCTCAGCAAGCAGGTGAAATAGCTAATGGAGCTACAACGGATGGCCGAGCCAGCCCTGAAGGATCTTTGTGTCCGGTTGTGGCCCACTAAGCCTATTCCAGATAGCACTTTGGCTTAGTGCAGAGGCTGTGTGACGCATCACTACGGATTGACACCATGAAGCGTTCCACGTGCCTTGAAGGGGCGAGGTTGGCCTTCGGGAAGACCAAGGTTCATTGGCCGAAGATCAAGCCGATGGATATGGCCACTGGTCCTCCGTCAGTTGGAAAGAAGCACTACCGCCCCGAACTATACTTTGCATAGGTTATGGATGGTGCTCGGGCGATAGAGGGCCAGTGTTCCAAGGATGTAATCATAGAGTGAATGTGTTAAGTTGTCGATCGAACCCTTCTACTTTATAATGCAGTTCATTTGGATATTATGGTGTTTTTATTTTGACTCCTATGCAGCCGTTTATTATTCTAAAGTTACTAGTCGTCGGCTTCAGCCCCCAAGTGAATGGTACGAGGGGTGTTTCGTCCCCGCACTATTACCCTTAGCCGACGTCTCGGTGCCTGAAGGCGGTAGTGCGAGAGAGAGACTAGGCAATCAGACTATGCGGCTTTATCGCTTTCAGTTAGCCATAGGAGCTTGACGGCGGGGGCTAGTGACTAGCCCCCAGGTTTTTGTGATGTACGTGGGAGCCAACGCATACCTTTGTAATCACATGGTTTGTGCTAGGACGAACCCTGCATATGACACGGATAAATCACCAACGATTTCTTAGTTTAACACTTGTCGTCGGATTGCTGACCAACTCTCACATACTATGACGGTCAGTTTTTGGCTTTCTCCCCTGAGGTGCTTGACTGTACTAGCCAGAAGCACAATCGCAGGGGTTCTCCCTTTACCTTCTTAGCTGAACGTGCGGAACGTAAGAGGGCAAGCATAGGAGCCAGGCAACCCAACTATTGACCCAAGAAATAGTTCGGAACTGATGCATATAATGCAATATCCGAGACGCCGAACACACAACGAGAAGTTGAGCCAGACATGGTACATGGAGCTAATGGGAAAATCAAGCCTTCGGTCAATTAACCGAGTTGTATTTATTGTGTGCATGCCTAGCTGTTCGAAGAGCGGAGAAAAGAAAAAAAAAGGAGAGAAGAGGGCTAGACAATGCGGATGCCCAAACACCGTAAAAGGCGTTTTTATTTTCCATAAGCTTTGGACGTCTATTCGTACAATTCGAACTGCTGAGGCGTTTATGATAAGTAAGAAAAGAAAATTTTACAGAGGAAGGTTTACACAGGGCCTTGATGTGTGGGTCGAAGCCTCAATTGTGCCCTGCTGCACATCTGTGCCTTTCCTTCTGCGAGGTGAAGGGGAGTGAATTGGACATCCATTTAGAACACCACGTGCTGGCGAGGGGTGCCTTCAATAGGGCCCTTGAGATGTAGTCCTCCCAACATAGCTTGATGCTGAGTGAGTCTGGAGTCCTACCCGTTGTCGTCCAAGGACGTGGTGATGCCATAGTTCGTTTGAGCCGAACACATGATGTTATAAGCCCCCACGGCCGCCCATGGTATCTTGAGCACGAAGTTGTGCTGACGAGGCATGTAAAGCGCGGTGAAGGTGGGCGTGCCGTGGGGAGCGTATCCCTATTTGCGGCGTACGCAGGCTGGTTCCCATGACGGGGATCGGGCTCAAGCCCATTTAAGTGTATCTTTTGCCTTTACGGCTGGCTGATACCTCAGCCTATTGGCGACGGATTGGTCTTCGGCTACTAGGGCCGCAGTGTGTTCCTCAGTCCCGAGTGAGTGCTCCATGTTGCCGTTGATCGTTATGACACCCGCGGGACCAGGCATCTTCAGCTTGAGGTATGCGTAATGCGGGACGATGTTGAATTTGGCGAACGCCGTTCGGCCGAGGAGGGCGTGATAGCCACTGCGGAATGGGGCTATATCAAAGGTCAAGTCTTCGCTTTGGAAGTTATCCGATGAGCCAAATACCACTTCCAAAGTTACGGTGCTTAAGCGTCGGGCTTCTACGCCCGGAATAACCCCCTTGAAGGTGGTGTTGCTGGGCTTGATCCTTGATGGATCGATCCCCATTTTCCTCACTGTGTCTGCATAGATTAGATTGAGGCTACTGCCCCCGTCCATTAGGAGTCGTGTGAGGTGGTACCAATCGATAATGGGGTCCTGTACCAGGGCTGCCAATCCTCCATGATGGATACTGGTCGGATGGTCCTTGTGGTCGAAGGTGATTGGGCAAGCCGACCACGGGTTGAACTTCGGCGCTGCAGGCTCGACGGCATACACATCCTGTAGCGCGCGCTTCCTTTCCTTCCTTGGTACATGGGTGGCGTAGATCATGTTCACCGTCTTGACCTCAGAAGGGAAAGGTTTTTGGCCTCCATTGTTCGGCCTGCGGGGCTCATCATCATCCTTGCTTCGTGGGCTTTTGCCCGAGTCTTCGGCTGTAAGCTTTTCGACCTTCTTTATCACCCAACAATTGCAGTTGGTGTGGTTGGCGGGATTTTTGGCAGTGCCATGAATCTGGCCGGGCCTATCTAGGATTGTGTCCAGCTTAGTTGGGCCGTCCTGGTTGCCTTTAGAAGGCTTTTTCCGTGACCCGGACTTCGGGTTATGGAATCTGGCATTGATTGCCGCTTCGTCAACTTCGCCATCATTATGGCGGCGTTTGTTTCTGCTCCTTCGTTGCTTCCCGTTCCCGTCCTGAACTTCTGAGGTTTCAGGGGTGTCGGGGTTGGTGCTCAGACGAGCCAGCCAACTATCCTCTCCGGCGCAGAAGTGGGTCATCAGGGAGGTGAGCGCCACCATCGTCTTTGGCTTCTCCTGGCCGAGCTGGCGTGCTAGCTATTCATCCCTAATGCTGTGCCTAAAGGCGGCTATAGCTTCGGCATCCAGACAGTCAACGATTTGGTTCTTCTTGGTCAAAAACCAGTTCTAGAATTGCCGGGCCGACTCGCCGGGCTCCTGAATTACGTGGCTCAAGTCATCGGCGTTCGGGGGCCGGACATAAGTGCCCTGAAAGTTAGCTCGGAAGGCGTCCTCGAGCTCCTCCCAACATCCTATGGAGTCTTCGGGGAGGTTGTTTAACCAGTGTCAAGCCGGACCCTGACCATCAATGGTAAGTACATGATGGCATGAAGGTCGTCCCCTCGTGCCATGTGAATGTGCAACAGGAAATCTTCGATCCAAACAGCCGGATCTGTTGTCCCATAGTAGGGCTCAATATTTACAGGTTTAAAACCTTCAAGGAACTGGTGCTACATCACTCTATCTGTGAAGCAAAGAGGATGAGCGGCGCCTCTGATTCGGGCTACGTCACGCCGGAGATCATCTGTCATCTGGGCTCGTTGCAGCTCCCGAGCTCTATCATTTCGGTCTAGCCAGGATTTGTATCCGTCCTGTCTAGCAGGAGGATCTTTTTTGGGTCCGTAGATGGACCTCGTCAGACCTGCCCGAGCGTCAAGGTCGCGGCGTAGGTCATACTCATAGCCAGGGCGTACTGGCTCTTTGCCTTGACGGCAAGGGTAAGTGGGAGGTTGTTCGGCTTTATCAGCTGTCCGGTCCCGCCCTTGACGGGGACGGTCCGGCTGGTCTGCCTGAGCGTACTTCGCAGGCGCTGGCTCTATGGCCTCGTCATCGAATTGCGGCAGTAACTTTCGCTTCGGGTAGCTTTTAGTCTGTCGCTTGTGGTCGTACTCTTCTAGGACTTTAGTCCATATCTCATTAAGGGTATCCTGTTTGGATTTTATTTTTTGCCACTGTTTTTTCACGCTTCATGCGGTGGCAATTAGCTGCCGTTTAAACCATTCTTGATCCAACGGGTCTTCGGGCACGATGAAATCCTTGTCTCCCAAACTAACCTCCTCTTCGGAAGGGGGAGGTAGTTGCAATCTTCGGAGTCATTGAGGTATTCGAGATCCAGCGGGTCCTCATGCTCCTCGTGGTCATTTTGTGGCCGTTCGTCGGCGCCAGGATCGCCGAGGTCATCCTCATTGTCCGAGGTGGCATTCTCTCCAGTGTTCGTGTTGCTTGCATGGCTTCGACGCGCCTTAGAGTGGCGACGTTTCGGCGGCTCGTCACTGGGCCTGCCGTTATCCTTCCCGGGAGTGTCGTCATCTTCTTTCGGGGTGTCCACGATGTAGACATCATAGGTGGACGTGGCCGTCCAGCGGCCGGTGACGGGGGGAGCGACATCGGTGTTAGCCGTGGCTCCACTATCCTCGTCCATGTATTCGGCATTTTCCAAGGTGTAATCCAACATGTCGGTTAAGTCTTCGATAGTGGCCACTAAGTGGGTGGTGGGTGGGACGTAAAATTCCCCAAAACCTGCCTCGAATGGCTGCTGAACGCAAGCCGAGGGTGGGTCCTACCGAATAGCCATCATCTGGATTCGGTCCAATGCCTTGTTTAATAAGGCGAGGGTCGCCGGACTTGTACGCGGTGGTCGCCGAGGGCCGGTTTCCGATGTGGCGGGGCAAGGAATGATCCAGGCCTGGACCGGATCCTGATCTTTGAGGGCCGAGTTAACCTCAAGGCCTGGGGCTGGACAGTCATAAGAGACTGAAGACAAGACCTGGTCTTCGAATACTTCTTCCGTATTGGGGCTCGAAGCCGAGTTGTCGAGGAGGAGTTCGACCGGGGATGACTCCCGGCCACTGAACATCGACCCGTCTGTCACACCCAATATGCGATCCTATCTAAGAGGAACTTGAAGGTCCCACCAAGGATAGAGCCGCATATTGAAGACGCTTTTGCAAGGTGGATATCATTACATCATACCATTACATAATAGATGGGGATACATACAAAGGCATACACTTGCCTCACCAATACATCATACATAAAGCAACATCCGTCTACGGATGAAACACAAACGGAAAACTCAAACGACATCCACCCTGCTAGCCCAGGCTGCCGACCAGGAACCTATCCCCTGATCGAAGAAGAAGAAGCAGAAGAAGAACTCCAAAACAAGCAAACGTCACTCTCACATCAGATCATCACATTACCTGTACCTGGAACTGTTGTTGTAGTAATCTGTGAGCCACGAGGACTCAGCAATCCCATTACCGTGGGTATCAAGACTAGCAAGGCTTAAAGGGTATGGAATGGATAAGTGGTGAGGTTGCAGCAGCACGAAGCATTGTATGGTGGCTAACTTACGAATACAAGAATAAGAAGAGAAACTATGTATAACGGTCGCAAACTAGTAATGATCAAGAAGTGATCCTGAACTACTTACGAGTCAAACATAACCCCACCGTGTTCTATTCTCGTACTCACTCGAAAAGAGACGGTCACGGTTACGCACGTGGTTGGTGTATTTTAATTCGGATCTGGTGTCAAGTTCTCTACAACCGGATATTAAAAATTCCCATCTGCCACATAACAGCGGGCACTACTTTTGAAAGATTAAACCCTGCAGGGGTGTCCCAACTTAGTCCATCACAAACTCTCACGATCCGCGGAGGAAAATCCTCCTCCCGGGACAACCCAATCTAGCTCGGAATCCCGGTTCACAAGACATTTCAACAATGGTAAAACAAAACCAGCAAGACCTCCCAACGTGTCGACACCCTGATAGGAGCCGCGCGTATCTCGTCTCAGGCCACGGTCGGATGAGCAGTCCATACAACTAAAACCTGTCCTCGAGTTTCCCCGTGGTGGCACTGCAAGGGGCTCTAGTTTGGACCAGCACCATCAGCACTGGCCCCCCTGTATTATGTTGAATTAAGAATCCTCGGGGACGCGACCCCCTATGCAAATTAATTATTACCAGTATTATTATGTTTGCAAATGTTAAAACCAAAGTTGGGCCTTGCTGGAAGAGTTTTATTCAAAGCGACTGTCAAGGGGGGCCCATAAACCCCGACCGTGTTAGGAACGCAAAATCAAGGAACATAACACCGGTATGACAGAAACTAGGGCGGCAAGAGTGGAACAAAACACCAGGCAAAAGGCCGAGCCTTCCACCCTTTACCAAGTATATATGTGCATTAATTAAATAAGAGATATTGTGATATACCATGATATCCATGTCCCAAGATGGAACAACCTGCACTGCACCTGCAACTAGCAATGCTGTAAGAGGGGCTGAGCAAAGTGGTAACATAGCCAAATAACGGTTTGTTGGGATGGTGAAAAGGTTAGAGGCTGTTTCATGGTATATTGGGAGGCTTGATAAACAAGTGGTGGGTAGCGCGACATAGCGATAGCATCGAGACAACTAGCAAAGCAAGGATAGTAGTGAGATCTAAGGTATTGGTCATCTTTCCTGAAATCCCGCTAGGAAGAAGACCGAGTCCATGAAGAAGACCAACGGGCGTAGACGAGCCAAGTGTAGTCGAACGAATCCTCACGATCGCAACGAAACCGGGACTATCGAGAAGAAGCACAACCGGAAAGAGGCAAACAACATAGTAAACACAGAACACATGAACATGGCCTGAAGAACAAACAAGTATGATGCAAGACAAGGCTACATGATGCTACTCATGGCAAGAGATGATGCATACAAGAACCCCACATCAAGCAAGTTTAAATGAGGCCGGAAACAACATATAACAATTCCGGAAACTCCCCATATGCAAATTTTGAAATTGGACCAGATGTGAATAACACATTATGTTCCAGTTATTAAACAGCAAGTTAAGATGCACCATGATGATCTACGCGGTTTTCTAGTCAAGTTACATATAAGATTCATTTAATTCGGAGCTACGGCCTAGAAGATATGAGCAAAACAAGTTAAACATGGCATTGATGCAAAAAGCATTCAAACATCAAGCACACATACTCAAATCAAGGATGCAACATGACTTAATGAAACTACATGCAAAACCAAGCAAGTTTCATATAGGACATGATCCAAACGGAGCAACGGATCAACACATACACACGAAACAAGTTTGAAACACAATCTGTCCCAAAACAGCAACTAGGCATCTTGCAAGCATCAAAACAACAAGCTACAAGAACAAGATTGGCACAAACATGGTATGCACTTCAAGTACAGGTTACATACTTCAAATAACTTTAAGGTTCAGGTACATAGGCATCAATATTAAACAAATATGATCCATGCAAAAAGCAACTTTATAACACATATTAGGACTGAAAAACTGGGCATACATGTGAGCAGAGTTAACATGATGACATGTTGGAGGCATGAAACAAATATGCTAGAGTCCAAGAACATGGCATCAAAAGGCATGGCAAGCAAGTACTAAACACCCTTAACAAAACATCCTTATTGAGCATGTTCCAGAAACCCATAGATAAGATGATAGCATCAATGCAAAATGGCAAGTCATATAAGCAGTTTCAGACTGAAATAACAATGCATGGCATAAACAGATTTGAGAAGACATGTTTGCAAGCTTGTTTCACTCACTACAAAACATATCATGGCATGCAATAAAATTTAGCAGCAAGTAGACATGATGATGAACCTAACCGTGTGCAAAACTACCACATAGCATATATGGAAATAAATACACAAAAATGATAAAATGGCATATGCTGGATAAATAACATGTTTGCAAACTTGCTCAAATGATGAATCTAATGCCATAGATGGATTAGGTAGATTTTTCTGACCCAAAACGATATATAATATGCATATGTTACCGTGGTAAAAAGCTCACATCTAGATAGCAAGAAAAACTGCTATAAAAGGAATCATGGGATATGCCAGAATTGGCATATGCCGAAATTGACTAGAAAACAGAGAGGAAGGGAAATACTAGGGTCACTCGGGGGTGTACCCATCCATGCCTGACTGGTGGGCCTGGAGCCATGCTGGCTGGGGTGTGCGTGTGTGAGAATGGCAACTAGGGCCAGAACGTTAGCGGCACACAGGAAAAAGAATTTGCCAATGCAAAAAAATATGTGGAGCCTGGGATTCGAACCCAGGTCTCCCTGGCGCTTGGTGTGCACGGCAACCAGTTGGACTGCATGCGTGCTCGTGGCAAGAAGGGGAGCTCGCCTCTTATGAACCTAGAAAAGGCCGAGGCTTCTTCTCCACTTGCACAGGGGAGATGGCGATGCCGCCGACCAGCGGAGCAGAGGAGCTCCGGCGGGCGCGCGGGATTAGGAGGCGGTGTGGTGTGTGCAAGCGGCTCTACAACAGAACGTGCAGGCGCGGGGTCTCTCGAGGGCGAGCTCGTGCTTGCCTCAGATGCTTCGGCGGCCGGGCTTGCGCGCGGCCATGAGGCTTGCGCTCGAGCGCGTGCGTGCGCGTGGGTGAGCTGCGGGGTGCTGCGGGTGTGGTGTGTGTGCCCTGCGTGAGCACAGGAGGCTGCACAGGGACCCAAGGCAGAAGCTTGAGCTTGCTGCCATGGACGTTCATGCCAGACGAACACGACGCTCTCGGGTCGGGACCTATGATGATGCAAACTCTGGTACAAGAGAGAGAGGAGGTGCAGATCGTCACCGTGGGGGTGCTGCTGGAGTCGTTTGGGGTCAATGATGATCGGAGACGGGGGGAACGCGCTAACCAGGACAAAAGGTGCTCGGTCTGAGAAGAAGACGACGAAGGAGATGTCGAGGAAGCAGCTCCTGGACCTTGCGTTGCGGGTTCGGTTGGCGGAGATGGATGCGGTGCTCCTCGCAGAAGTAGGCGTACACGGCGACGGCGCTGCTCACGCTGGAGAGGTGCTCGAGCTCCTCTCGGCCATGGAGGCGGGGAAGGCCGTGGTGCCTCCTGGCGGCGGGAAGTGAAGGAGGAGGTGGAAACCGAGCGAGGAGGAAAACCTAGGGCCAGGGCAGGGTCTTATAGGGTGGACCAGAGTAGCTCTGACCGTCAAATCAGGGGCTGGCCGACGTGGCTTCGGTGGATGCCTTGCCGTACGAGAGGAAGGAGATGAATAGGGGTGCTCGGCGGCTGGGCTGCGGTTGGAGCGGCTGCTGTGCTCTATTGGGCTGCAGGTGAGGGAAAGGCCCAAGTGCGGCGCCCAGGTAAGGAAAAGGTAAGTTCCACCTTCCCTGTTTTTATTAATAAACAGATTTCAGAAAAGGAAAAGAAGAGGGAGCTAGGAGAAGAATTTGGCAGATATTAGAATATCCACATGCTCCTGGAATTATGCTCTATTTGATAAAATTGGTTTGGACATTTTTAGATGTAAATAATAAAACAAGTTTGAATAATATTCAAACTTGCCCCATTTTTGAACCCAACCAAAACAACTCCAAAATGGATGAAATTTAGCAGAGGGGGTGTAGGCAAGGTGCAAGATTAATAGGGAAAGAATGAACATTTATGGAGGAGGGGAAAAGGTCACTTGAAAAAATGAAAGAAAGAAGAAGGAAGGAGGTGATGATGCATGGGACATATGCATAGGGCAAGTAACATAGACAAACATAATGCAAGTACAACAAGATGAATAACACAATGCACATGATGAGCATGATGAAATGCAAAATGACAAGAGGCACAAATGCAATATGACAATGATGGGCATGGCAATGCAATATAGAGGAATGAAATATGCAAAATAATTATGATAATGCAACAAACACAATAAACACACGGGAACAACTAAAAAAAATGGAAGGCATCTGGAGCATCGGTCTCAGAGTGTCACACCGTCGCAGGGGCTCAAGGCCAGAGGCGTGTCGTAAGGAGAGCATTCGGCCGAGAGTGACTCTCGGCATCTGAATATTGCTTCCGCTTTGAGGCCCGAAGATGGGTCTTCGGCGGTCATTGCAGGCATGGTCGAAGGGGATTCCTGGCCTCCGTTCGAGGTGGAGCCGTCCAAGCTCAAGGCCGGCTGAGGGATTGGGGTCAATCTATAGATTGCATCGGGGAAAAGCTGCGGAGCGGGCACAGCAAGGCCCGTGGGGGTGTGGGATGAGGCTGCGAATCCAGCAAAGACCAGATCGCCGCGGGCGTCCGCAACGTACTCCAGATTGCCAAATCAAATCCGATGCTTGGAGGCGAAGTTATTGATTTGATCTAGATGACCAGTTGGGTTGGCGTGCAGCATGACGCTGCCAAACGCGAAGAGTTGGCCGGGGACAAAAAGGTCCCCGGAGCTGACGCCTTCTCCGATGATCAGGCGAGCCATTGATCCTTCGGCGACCCAACAGCGAAACTCTCAATGAAAGCACCAATGTCGGTGTTAAAACCGGCGGATCTCGGGTAGGGGGTCCCGAGCTGTGGATCTAGGATCAATGGGGAACAAGGGACCATGAACACAGTGTGTACCCAGGTTCGGGCCCTCTCGAAGAGGTAAAACCCTACGTCCTACTTGATTGTATTTGATGTATGATATGGTTACAGAGTAGATCTACCTCGAGATCAGGCAAGCTAAACCTTAAGTGGATGAGGTGATGGATGTCACTCTCTCTTTAAAGCCTTAAACCCTCTGGTTTATATAGACACCAGTAGGGTTAGGGTTACATGCGATCGGTTACAATGAAGGAAAGATTACGCTAATCCTGACTTGGAGGGCACACCACGACTCCGAAGATCTTTTGTCCGGTCACGGGTCCGCACGCTAGCTTGGCCCCATGGTGGCCCATCAGTCCGGCCCATATGTAATAGGTCGACGGCCCGAGGACCCCTTAGTCCAGGACTCCCTCACTTGCGGCGACTGGAATTGTGTTTCGTCGACTCCCCAAGGGTTTCTGGAATATTTGGGTATTTATAAAGCTGAGAGGCGGTGGAAAGGACTCCCGTGGGCCCCACTACCCACCTGGGCATGCAAGGGGCCTCTGACGCACCCTGGTGTCTTGTGGGCCCCACAGGCCTCCCCTCGTGCACTTCCTTGGCTCCCAAGTTGTCTTCTAGGCAGAAAAAAATCTCCAAAAAGTTTCGTTGCGTTTTGACTCCGTTTGATATGGATATTCTGCGAAGTAAAAAAAAGCAAAAAACAGCAACTAGCACTGGGCACTATGTCAATAGGTTAGTCCCAAAAATGATATAAAGTTGCTATAAAATGAATATAAAACATCCAAGAATGATAATATAACAGCATGGAACAATACAAAATTATAGATACGTTGGAGACGTATCACATACCTTTCGAAAACTATATGAACTAACCAGACAAAATTCATGCAAACAAAGCGAATTTCATATAAACAGATGGAATTCATTACATTTCGAAAACTTTTCCTATAAACTGGATGAAATTCATTACATTTTTTACACAACCCGTACTAAAACCTACTCTAAACCTAATCTAAATGATCGTCGGTGCCCGAGCACAATGTTTGGCCATGAACCCTAAGAACTGACGCTCCGGCTATTGCCTTCGCCTCCTCCTCATCCGCCTTGGCGCTGTCCAGCTCCGCCTCCTTAACCTCCTCCTCCGGAGCACATGGTTGTGAGGATTTCTGCCTCCATGTCGCCGCCAAGAGGCTAATCGGCCCTGGATGTTGTGTCGACCTAGCTTAGCTCTGGCGGTAGGGGATGAGCAGTGGCCTTCTTGGGACCCAAGCGGTGATGACCTACCATGCACTACTCTTCCTCGCTGTCGACGGAGCCCACGCAGACATGCATGCTTCGTGGTCATGGCGTCGGAGTGCCGCCGGTGGGGATCCCGCGATGTCCTTTGTCTGCTCTTGCCATAGTATGTCCAAGAGAGCTTTGGAGCGCGCTCGGAGCGAAACTAGCAATGTCCTTTGTCTGCTCCGGCGACAGTATGTCCCAGAGAGCTTTGGAGCGCGAGGAGGCCTTGGTTGGAGTGGTGCTGACAGGAGAAAGGGAGCGAAGGAGAATGACTATGCATCTGTGGCTATGGCTGGGGCTGAAGGTAATATAGCGGGAGAATGGCAATGAGTCACGGTAGATGGACGGACGGGTGGCATCGGAGTACGTTCATCGCCAGCCATGTGTCGTTAATGTGGGCGGCGGACGGACGGACGGCTATTGTGTTGTTTGAACGCGGAGTAGTGGCGTGCATCGGGAAGCGACACGGGTGGCGCTCTGTCGGCCGTTTCGTTGCTTCATTGCTGGCGCCAGTGAGAGGTCGTGTCAGACATGAATGCAGCATTGACGCTATGCAGCGACGATGATCGTTTCAGGCAGGAAGCGCGCACGGGCGAGGGAGAGCGTTTCGGTGGGCCAGGACAGTCATACACGGGCGTGGTGGTATTGCTTTTGTAGTTTGCAAAAGTACTCAATTAATGCACTCGATTTCCTAAAATGTTTGTGTTAACAAACGTTAATTGCAATGCATGCCTAACCAATAAATGAACAAAAAAAATACTACATGCATATTTAGGCCAAGATTGAAGGGGAATCCAAATTTACTCTGTCGTTTGTCCTAGAGTTTTTTCTGTGATCAACATACACCCTACAAAGCAACGTTTTCAAATTTGGCACTTTTCCGGGCTCATTTACCATAGTTAGGCCATTATGAACATTTTGTAGGCTTTTAGCGTAGAAACATCAAATCTCAGCTACAGCTACATGGGTGTGATGAGAGGGACGTGGATTGCCATTCGACCGTGGTGCACACGCGCGATCCACGTGGCTAGGGTTCCGACCAATCAAAAAGCAACCCACAATAGGGTCAGCGCACATATTTTGCAGAGGCTACAGGAATTAACCGTGTGCGATAATAAATTACCAGGATTGAAGGGGAATCCAAATTTCCTTCGTCGTTTGTCCTTGAGCTCTGAAAAACCAATGCACTATACGGTTGTCCGGCCACTCCACCCTAGAGCTCTCTCCAAGCGTCATTCATGCCACCACGCCGCACACTAACTGGTGAGGAAGCGATGGCATCCCGCCGTGCCGAGTTCCTCGCCGCCCATGACTGCACACTAAATGGTAAGGAAGTGATGGCATCCCGTCGTGTCGAGTTCATCACCGCTCGCGACCACGCATCTAAGTGGGCGGACTTTGAAGCTACCAAGGCTGAATGGGCGGTAGAGCAAGAGGCAGCGAAAGCCGCACAGAGGGAGCGGAAAAGGCATAAAGCACTCAAGAAAAGGGAGTCCCACCGCCGCAAGAAAGAAGTGGACGCACACGCTATTGAGGAGAGCTCGACAGAGATACAAGCACGGCGGGATGTCGCCGACAAGGCCGGGAAGGAGAACGACGGCGTCTGGCCAGCATGCCCTGATGCCTTCACCTCCCAGGGGTAGAGATCCACGCACGGTGGGGTGCCGCCGACAAGGATGACAAAGGGTACGATTACCTCTGGCTAGCATGTGAGAAGTAGTAGTTAGTGTGTGTGTCGCCCGTATGTTTGTTTAATTAATTATGAGTATCTACTAGTAGTAGTTACTAGTAGTTTTTAGAGCAAATTACCAGTATATAGGAATTTAAGATGTTATCTATTATTAACGTACAATGTCGATAAGCGACATACTTTTAGGCCTTTGAGAGTTGCTTAACATATGTTCACTGAAGTTTTAGAGCCGGACCCCAACCCTAAATCCTCTCCGCAATGTCCGCCCGGTTAAAGAAAGTTGACCCAACCGGGTCATAGCGGCGCACCCGCAGCCACCTGAGTGACCATCAACGTCGGCATCTCAAGGGCGTCAACTTGTAACTATGGCCATGCAAAGCTAGAGAGCCCCCCAGGAAACATCCTCGTCCTCAAGGACACATGGCAGATGGCAGACCAACTAGCATGTCCGTCTCTCACGCATGTTTATGCACCGTCTTAAAATATTAGGTGCAAGTACCGCTTAACTTTTGCGGATGTGAGGAAGTCGGAGCAACTTACGATTTCTCCCAAAGGATCGTCGTCCAATGTCTCCCAACCTAGACGAGGACAAGAAGCACCACTGCCTTGTGAATCCATGGCAACGGCAACGAACTGTCTTGTCCCTTTGGGAACTGGTTTAGACGAGATGAGATGGTAACTGCAGGGCTTCATCCCTTCATTTTTTCAATGCAGTTCGTCCCTTCGGAATGGATGTTCTGCGGGCACGTGCTAGTGCAGTTTATAGTTGAGATTAGCAAGCTGGCAGGTGGTTCATTGTACGGCATAAGCACACATGACATTTATAGCGACTAGGATTGGTTTGTTTTCAGGAGCAGGGACCAATGCGGACTAGCGGACCTCATCGACCTTTTTCGAGCATGACTTCGACAACTACGTGTGTGACATGCTGCTACTTGTGGGTTCCATTGGGATTTCCCCGAAGAGGAGAGGATGAAGCAGTACAGTAGAGATAAGTGTTTCCCTCAGTTAAGAACCAACATTATCAATCTCGTAGGAGAACCACACAGAACCACGTTAGCAGCACCCGCACACACAAAAGCAAAACTTGCACCCAACGCAAACAAGGGGGTTGTCAATCCCCTCGGTGGTTGCTTGCAAGTATTAAATCTCATAGTGGAAGGTAAATAAATAAATTGGAAAATAAATAAAAATGCAGCAAGGCATTTTTGTGTTTTTATATATGATAAAAGTAGACCCGGGGTCCATAGTTTTCACTAGAGGCTTCTCACTCGAGCATATAACATACGGTGGGTGAACAAATTACTGTTGGGCAATTGATAGAAAAGTGCATAGTTGTGAAGATATTCAAGGCAATGATCATGTATATAGGCATCATGCCCGAGACAAGTAGACCAACCCCTGCCTGCATCTACTACTTATACTCCAGCCATCGACCGCTATCCAGCATGCATCTAGGGTATTAAGCATAAAACAGAGTAATGCCTTAAGAAAAATGACATGATGTAGACAAAGTAAACCCAAGGATATGAATAAAACCTATTGTTTTATCCATAATGGAAACAATACAAATACGTGTCTTGTCCATTTCTGTCACTGGGATAGAGCACCACAAGATTGAACCCATCACAAAGCACCTCTCCCATTGCAAGATAAATCAATCTAGTTGGCCAAACTAAATGGATAGATCGGAGAGAAATACAAAGCTGTAATAATCATGCATAAAAGAATTCAGTAAAGACTCAATTAATATTTATGAATAATCTGATCATAAACCCACAATTCATCGGATCCCAACAAACACAACGCAAAATAAGATTACATCAGATAGAACTCCAAGAACATCGAGGAGAACATTGTATTGAAGATCAAAGAGAGAGAAGAAGCCATCTAGCTACTAGTTCTGGACCCGTAGGTCTGTGGTGAACTACTCATGCATCATCGGAAGGCAGCAAGGATGATGTAGAAGCCCTCCGTGATCGATTTCCCCTCCGGCAGAGTGCCGGAAAAGGCCTCCATACGGGATCACGGAAGAAGAGAAACTTGTAGTGGCAGAAAAAGTGTTTGGGGTGGCTCTCTATTGGTTTCCCTATTTTAGAGAATTTATAGAGGTGGAATTATGTCAGACGAAGCCACATGGGGCCCACAAGGTAATAGGGCGTGCCCTGTTGCCCTGCCGTCTCCTCGGTTCTCGTTTGGTCTCCTCCCAAAGCTTCTAGGGTCTCTTTTGTCCAAAAAATCATCAAAAAAATTCGTAGCGTTTGGTCTCTGTTTGGTTCTGATTTCCTGGAAAACCAAAAATAAGCAGAAAACAACAACTAGCACTTCGCACTGGGTTAATAGGTTAGTCCCACAAAATGATATAAAATAGCATATAAAACATCCAAGATTGATACTATAATAGCATGGAACAATAAAAAATTATAGATACATTGGAGACATATCAAGCATCCCCAAGTTTAATTCCTTCTCATTCTTAAGTAGGTAAATGGTAAAAACTGAATTTCTTATGTGGAATGCTACCTAACATGTTCATCATGTAATCTTTCTTTTATGGTATGAATATTAAGATCTGAACGATTCAAAGCAATAGTCTATAATTTGACATAAAGACATCAATACTCAGGCCTACCAACAAACAATCATGCCTTTAAAAATTTAAATGCTAAAGAACACTATCCCTACAAAATCATATAGCCAATGCCTTGTCGGCACTTTTAGTTTGAGCGGCAGATACTTGATGGCGTGGAGGTCATGTCCATTGGCCATACGTATATGTAGGAGGAAGTCCTTGATCCATACTGCTGGATCGGTCGTGCCATCGTATGATTCTATGTTTACGGGTTTAAACCCGTCTGGGAATTGATGTTCCATTACCCTATCTGTAAAACAGATCGGGTTGGTTGGGCCCCGTACCAAGCAGTATCGCGTCGGACATCGCGGGAGAGCCGTGTATAAGCTTGGTCTCAGGCACGGCCATTCCTGTCCAACCAGACATCATAGCCATCCGGCCTGGCTGGCGCGCATCCTCTTGATCCGTAAATTGACCTAGGTGGTGCCCGGTTTGCCTCGATGTGTCGTCGAGCGTCATGAGGATTTTGGTAGTCGACAGGGTCCTTGACGTGATGACGGGGTGCCGTGTGAGTGCGGCAATCTTCCTGTGCTGGCCTGTCCCGCCCTCTAGGTGGTCAGTCAGGTTGATCTACCCATCCGCATGTTAGAAGCACGTCGTCTGTTAGTTCTTCATCGCACTCGGGCGACAAACGCCTGCACGGGTAAGACTTGGGTGCACTGCGGCACCGTTCTTTGAGATCTTGCTCGGCTGAGAGTATTTCGACTCATTTGTCATTCAATGCATCTTCGTTGGCCTGCAGTTGCTGCTGCTTTCGCTTCATGCTTCGGGTGGTGGCCATGAGGCGTTTTCTAAAGCGTTCTTGCACGATGGGGTCTTTGGGGACTATGTAGTCCTTGGTGCCGAGGCTCTCATCCTCCTTGGATTCAGGCATGTAATTGTCATCGGCCCCTTCAAAGAGGTCATCAGGGTCCTCCTCCCCTAGAATTCCTTCGGGACTGGCACGTCGCTCTAGGGAGGCTTGAAAGTCCTCATCGGGATTGCCAACATCATCTGTCGCCGTGCCTTTGTCAGTGTTGGCATTGTTCCCATTGGTGTCACCCATGGTGCCTCTTCTACGCCTGCGCTGACGTCTTGGAGGAGAGTTGGGAGTATTGACCATGAACACATTGTAAGTAGATGTTGCGGTCAACTTGCCGGTATTTATTTGCAGCGAAGCGTTATCCGTATGGCCGTTGACATCTTCATCCATGTCAGTTACCTTGTCGTAGTCTAACACATCGGTTAAATCATCGATGGTGGCGACTAGATGGGTGGTGGGTGGGATGTAAATTTCCCGTTCATCGGCCTTAAGTCTGATCTTGTCATAAACCCAGGTCTTGTCGTCCGAGATTGACAAGCTCTGGATTCGGTCAAGCATCTCATTTAAGTGAGAAAGATCCTCGGAGTTCATGGCCTGGTCATAGGCCAGGTTGACAAAATTTGCATCGGCAGTACGCTCGATGCGTTTTTGGCCATGCAAGGGGCCAGAGTGGATTCTAGATCGGTCACTGGGGTTCGTTCTCAACCCAATGTCATGCCCAACACCAAGCTCTGATCAATGTCGGAGCTGGGCGCCGGGACAGGGCTGTCCGAGGCTGGGGAGGGTAATTCCTCCTTGTTTCCCGGCGGTGTTGGAGGGCCTAATCTGCTATCCTCAAAGGGGGTCAGTTCCGATGTCGAGCCTCCAAGGTTTATCGAGCCCTGGATCTGGCTGGGCGTCCAGCCTAACAGGACAAGCTTACCGCGGGAATCCGTGGTGTACTCCAAGCCTCCGAAGGTTATGATCTGATCGGGGCGTACTTCTTGATGGTGGCCAGATGGCCCGTCAAGTCGGCGCAGAAAATCATGCTGCCGAACATGAAAAGTTGGCCGGGGACGTACACGTCCCCGCAACCAGTGGTGCACCTGCAGCTGAGCCATCGATCCTTTGTCGATCTCACAGTGGAACTCTCAATGAAAGCACCAGTGTCGGTGTAAAAACTGACAGACCTCGGGGTAGGGGGTCCCGAGCTGTGGATGTCAGATAGATGGTAACAGGAACAAGGGAGACAGTATTTACCTATGTTTGGGACCTCTTGAGGGAGGTAAAACCCTACGTCCTGCTCTTGTTTATTATCAATGGAGATGTATTGAGTACAAGCTTGATCTACCTCGAGATCGTAAGTTGTGTTCTAACCCTAGGGATAGGTGAATGCGATTTTGTTGAAGTCCCCTCTACTGGCTAAATCCCTTGGCTTATATACACGCCAGACAGGGCATCTAGGGTTACATGATCGGTATCTAGGCAGGAGAAGTCTTGGAGTATACATCAAGTCTTCAGCAGATGTAGTCTTGATCACGCCTCCAGCATGCGGCTTTCGGAGTACACCTCGAGGGGAATGAGGGCCCATCGGCCCTGTTCGAGGACCATGGGCAGACTAGGTTAGTATCCCCTAGTCCAGGACACTGTCACCAGCGACCTTCACTTGATTCCATGGAGGGAGGGTGAACACCTTCGTAAGTATGTCCAAAGGTTCAGCCATGTGCATCACAACATCCCCGATGTGCACCCTACTATTGTGATTGCTTCATTCCACATGTGTGTCTGTAATAGCACGATGCGGGGTGAGTTGAACATCGAGCAGGTGAAGACTGTCAATGACTTGTATGCCTTGGCGGACCAGTGTGCACGTGCTGAGGAGGGGAGGAGACATCCCGGGGAGGATGACGAAGCCGAAGCTGATTCCGAGGACGACAACACATCCACCCCGAAGAAGATAGGCCGAAAGCGCAATTGCGGGCGAAAGGGCAAGAAAGTGAGAGCTGTTGGGGGTTCCAGCGACTCCGCAACTCCAATGCTGCCAAGAAGCTGAAGACCGAGAGCTCCGGCAAGGAGGTTGCCATATGCGCTGGTTGTCAGGAGGCTGCGGCAGGTGAGAAGATGGAGGCATCTGGCAAGCAGTACTCCAAGATCCACAGCACCAAGGGCCATGATCTCCAGGATTGCCGGCAGGTGGAGCAGCTTGCTGAAAAGAAAAAGCAAGAATACGAGAAGTGTGATAAAGAGAAAAGCCAGGATGGCGCCGGTGGGTCCGGCAACAAGAACCACGGCAGCAGTGGGGTCACCGCGCCAAGGGCCAGCAGCAGAAGGAGAAGCCAGCTCGCGGCCACAAGAAGGAGGCGAGGATGATGGTGATGGAGATGATCAGGAATCCGAGGGACATGAATTCCAGAAGGGCGTGAAGGCCATGTGCGTTGATGGAGGTGCATCTTTGCTCTCCTCTCACTGCCAGCTCAAGCAGTGGGCGCGTGAGATCAATGCGGCTGAACCCACAGTAGAGGCGCAGAAGCCGCTCAAGTGGTTCGACACGCCCATCATTTTCGACACCAAGGACCACCCTGACCGCACCACTGTGGTTGGGTGTTTCCGTTTGTTGGTTTCTCCAACAATTTGCAACCACAAAGTGACGAGAGTGTTGGTTGACGGTGGGGCCGGCTTGAACCTGATCTTCCCTAATGTGATCAGGAGGCTGCAAATCCCTGACGGAGATCTCTAAGAAATGGGAACATTTCAAGGGGTCAATCCGGGGAGGAGCAAGCCCACCAGCAAGATTACCTTGTTGGTTACTTTTGGTACCGAACTGAACTACCAGACCGAGAAGGTCATTTTCTACGTTGTCAATATACCATTTCCCTAGAATGGGATTCTTGGTCGTCCGGACCTGGCAAAGTTTATGACTGTAAGTCCATCTAGTGCCACCCCTAGTTGGTTTTGGAGTATTGACGACAAACGTGGTTGAGGGACTAATGTGTTTGTGAGATTCACAGGAGAACACAGGTAGAAGTCCCAATTGATTCGGTTTACCGATCAAAGATGACCCCTTAAAATGCATGAAGACATTGAAGACATTGGTGGTTCGCGAAGACATTCACATCGAAGATAATGATGTGTGAAGACATTCGCTTGAAGACAATGGAGAGCGAAGACATAGTTTCTTTCGTAGTTTCATTTTCTTCTTTCTTGAGTCATAGGAATCACCGAACTGTTAAGTGGGGTCCAAGTGAACAAAGTAAGAAAACTGACGTGATGCTCAACTCAAATCCTATGTCTTCGTGTGAAGACAATGAGAGAAAATCTTATCCTATGTTGGATAAGTCAGCCTTGCTTGTAGCCCAAGTCAGGCTGTCGCATGTGTTTGAAATCCGACTGTTGGACACGTGTCGGTTCCCCAATGACCCAGGGTCATTTCATACATATCATGTCGGGTTGCCCCCTGAATATAAATATCCACCCCCTTCCACCATAAATTGGTGGCTGCTTAGAGTTAGTGCATGGCTTTTGTCATTTGAGAGCAACCCACCTCCGAAGCCTTTGAGAGAGAATCCTTGCGAGGACAAAACCCAAAACACCCAGAGCCCAAAGAGTGTTTGGCATCACTGAAGTATTTCTGTCCGCGTGATCTGAAGACTTATTACACTTGAAGACTGTGATCTTCCAGTTGTAGGCGTTGCGTTCTGAGGATCCAAGAATCATTGTGGATCACCGGTGAACGAAGTCTGTGAAGGTTTGGATGTCTACCTTGAAGACTTACATGAGTGATTGGACGATGACTAAGTGACCTTAGCTCAAGGGGAATAAGGTGAAGACGTGATCTTCTGAGTTCAATCTCAGCCAACCTAACCAGATGTACAGTTGTCACAACAACTAGAACTGGTCTACCAAATCCTTGTCTTCGTCAAGCAACTGGTTCTATCACTTCAAACCTTACTTACTGTATAGCTTTGTGAAGTCATTGCTTTCCTGCTCTGGTAGAATACATTGATTGAAGACATTCTCCCCTGATTGATTAATTGGCTTCATACTGTCTTCCTTTCCTGATCTGTTCTACCTAGTCGCTAATTGTCTTCATGCTTTCTCTATACAGTTTCGTTGACTATGGCATGGCTAGTGTAGTTTATCTTCCGATGCCTCCTATTTAGGTGATATTTGATTGTCTGTCTTCAAAGACTTTGCTAGTTTTGAAGCCTTTCATAAAAATCGTGTATTCACCCCCTTAGTTGATAACTAGCACTTTCAATTGGTATCATAGCAAGGTGCTCCCTTGTTTTGTGTGATTTAGCTTAACCACCTAGGGTTTTAGCTATGTCGACTCCAGGGATAATCAAAGTCTCCGCTCCATGCTCCGTCTTCGATGGCACTGATTACCCCTACTATAAGAATAAGATGTGTATGCATCTTGAAGCCATTGACAACGACCTCTGGTATGTCGTCAAGACTGGCATTCCCAAAGTCGGTGAAGGTGTCACCGCTGCTGATGTCAAGAGGTTCACGCTACTGGATTCAACTGCCAAGAACATCATCTGTGGTCATCTGACCAAAGGGCAATATGGCCATGTGAGTGCACTGGAATCTGCGAAGCTAGTCTGGGACTGGTTGCCCAAGGTCAAGGAAGGCGTCTCCACTCAGAGAGACTCAAGAATCGATGTGCTCCATAATCTCTTCAACCACTTCAAGAGGCTTGACAATGAGAATGTCCAGCTCACCTTCGACCATCTTACTGACATCACAAATGAGCTTCGTGCTCTTGGCGCCACTGAGATCACTAAGCATGAAGTCATGAAGAAGCTATTGAGATCACTGGACAGCTCATTTGACACCCTATCGCTAATGATCCAAGAACGTCCTGACTTCAAGGATCTTGACCCGTCTGTTATACTTGAGAGGCTCAATACACATGAGTTTCAGCTATCTGAGAAGATAGATATCTATGGCCCTAACTATGGATGATCCCATGCTTTGAAGGCAAAGGTTGTTTCCTCTTTTGAAGACTCTGACTGCAGTTCTGGTCATCTTGAAGATCTTGGCAAGGAGCTTGCAATGCTTGTGAGAAAATTCCAAAAGTTCTCCAAGAATCGCTTCGGAAAATCTTCAAAATCCAGCTCCAAGAATGTTGAGGCTTCCACTCGTGACTACAAGAAGAGAACCTGCCACAAATGCAAGAAGCTAGGTCATTACCTATCTGAATGTCCTCAATGGGAAAATGAAGCCAAGAAAAAGAAGAAGAGCAAGGAATATGACTCTGACGAAAAGAAGAAGAAGAAATCCTCAAAGTCTTCTTCAAAGTCTTCATCTCACAAGAAGAGCTCATCTGGCAAGGCTCGTGCTTTCATCGACAAGGAAATGGATTCAGAGGAGGAGTCTGCTTCTGAGGAGGCAGAGGTGGAGTCGGAGGAGGAGTCTGATTCAGGCATCGCAAGCTTGGCTCTAGCTTTTACTTTCGTCACCAAGTCCATCTTCAGCACCGAAGACAATGGTCATGTCGCCGACACTAAAGCCAATGATGATGATGACTTTGCTCCTACGTACTGCTTCATGGCTAGAGGTGCAAAGGTAAACTGATTTGATGCTTACTTCCAAACCTCTAGTGAAGATGACTCTGAATGTGAATCCAAACCTAGTTATAAGACACTTGCTGAAATTGCAACTGAGCAACAAACTATTATTGAAAAGATTCAGAAACTATTAGACAAAAGCAATGACCTATTGGACGAGGAAATGAATCAAACTCAATCCTTAATCGAAGACATAAAAAATCTTATATTTAAGTATGAGCAACTTGAAAGTCGTCATGAAACCCTCTCAGCTGATCATGAGAAGCTTTCCTATGATTATCTTCAAAGGAAGCAAGATCTAGAAAAACTGAGAGCATCTCATGATGATCTTCAAAAGGAAAATGATTCACTACTCGCACAAAAGATCAGTTCCACTGAGGAAGCGTTTGTGCCACCTTGCCTAAAATGTCTTGAGCATGATAATGCTATCTCTACTGCTGAATGTTCAAATGCTTCTGAAATTGCAATATCTTCAACTGCTGATGTGGCAACTAACCCCTCTTCTGAGGATGCCACTACTATTACTGATGAGAATGCCAGGCTAAAGACATTGCTTGAAACAGGCATGTATAAAAGCCTCAAAGGGCATCAGACTCTATGTGATGTCCCCAAGAAGCAAATTCTGAACCGAAACCCTAGAAAAGAGGGTGTTGGTTTTGAGAGGAACATGAATGTTGATGGGTCCTACTAGAAGCCTGAGCAGTACCCCAACACCACATGGGTTGCTGCAAAGGGCCCTCCAGTGGATCCATCCACCTTATCTGGCTTTAACTGTGCTAATCCTATCATCATTGATGAGTCATTTGACTCTAACTATAAACTGTTCAAAAACCAAAATGGTGAAGTGTTTGCTAGGTTTATCAGAAATAACTGCAGAAATGGATCCCCTATGAAGAAGATCTGGGTTCCCAAAAGTCGTCTTGAGGAACTTCACGTGAATGTCATCGTGACACCACCAGGGAAGAAGATAAACCACAGACCAAAGGCTTCATATGGCCCAAAGGCTTCACACAGACCAAGGACCTCATATGGTCACCCTAACGCCAATGTTTTGTAGGGAAACTATATTCAGGCTCATGAATATGAGCATGTTTCTTCGAACCGCTATGTTCACAAATTGAATAACTTTTCTGCTTATTCATTTGATTACTATTCTCCTCATGCGAAACTATTTGCTAGGGCTTCAAAGCCAAAATTCTCAGATGCTGCACTTAGACTCATTGCTTCTAAGCCACCACTTAAGATGTGGGTGGTTAAGAAGAATTAACTTCTCTTGCAGGGTCGAGTCTCCGGCCGAAAATCATTGACTTCTGAAGACAATGCTTGGGACTTGAACAATCTTATTGGGCGCGGGATAAAATGTCAAAATGGTCTTACCATTTATTTCACCCATGGTTTTCTTGATGATCATCCTACCATATACTCAACTACGCTTACCTATGATGAATGTCTCTATCGATACATGTTTGTTCCTCACAACACTCTTGGTGAAGAATATCCTACTAACTGCTCTGTAGGGTACAACTTCAAAAGCTACTAAATGGATCATGGATAGTGGATGCACTAACCACATGACTGGTGATCGAAGTCTTCTCATGGATTCTACTCTTTGACCATCTACAAAAAGCCATATCACATTTGCTGACACTGGTAAAAGCAAGGTATTGGGTCTATGTAGGGTTGCTATCTCAAAGGATCATCACATGGATAAAGTGATGCTTTTTGAATCCCTTGGATACAACCAAATGTTTGGCTCAATGCTTTGTGATCTTGCCATGATTATGATATTTGGAAAATATCGATTTCTTGTGCTAATGGCTTCTGAAAAATCTCAAGTCTTTGAAGGTTATCGAAGAGGTGATCTGTATATGGTAGATTTCTCCGCAGGACCACAGCTTTCTGTATGTCTTTTATTAAAAGCATCAGAGTGCTGGCTTTGGCATCAAAGGCTAGGACATGCAGGCATGAGGAACTTGCACACTCTCGTGAAGAAGAAGCACATCATTAGCATCGAGGGTCTCAAGTTCAAGAAGGACCATCTATGTGGTGCTTGTGAAGCTGGGAATATTACTAGGGTAAAACATCCCTCGACGACCTCTCGTCCCTTTGAGCTGCTACACATGGACTTATTTGGCCCTACTCACTATTCTACCCTTAATACTACTGCAGATTTCTATGGCCTCGTGATTGTTGATGATTACTCTAGATATACTTGGGTGCACATAATTCTCTATAAGACAGAAGTGCAGGATGTCTTCAGACGATTCGCCAATCGTGCCATGACCAATTATGGCATCAAGATCAAGCATATAGGGAGTGACAAAGGCACTAAGTTCAAAAACACAGGCCTCGAGACTTATCTGGATACTCTTGGCATCATGCATGAGCTATCTGCTCCATACACCCCTCAGCAGAATGGCGTCGTGGAGCGCAAGAACATAACTCTTATTGAGATGGCCCCCACGATGCTTAATGAATACAAGACTCCAAGGAAGTTCTGGCCTGAAGCGATTGATAATGCATGCTACATAGTCAACAAAGTATATCTTCACAAGTTCTTCAAGAAGACATCTTATGAACTACTCACTGGTAAGAAGCCAAATGTAAGTTATTTCAAAGTCTTCGGTGCTAGGTGTTGGATAAGAGATCCACATCACACTTCCAAATTTGCACCGAAAGCACATGAGGGTTTTATGCTTGGCTACAGAAAGGATTCGCACACCTACAGGGTCTTCAACCTCTTTCACTATAAAGTGGTTGACACTGTAGATGTGTGGTTCAATGAGACTAACGACTCACAAAGAGAGCACCTGCCAAATGTGCTAGATGAAGTTCCAGCTAGTGAAGCCATCAAGCTAATGGGTACTAGAGAAATCATACCTACTAAGGAACAGGGTGATGATGAAGTTGTGATTCCAGCCCCTGTTTAGTGTGAAGACAATGCTGAGACTGAAAACAACGCTGAAGATGAAGACAATGATCAGCAACAGTAAAGTCTTCGCCATGTTCATCCTCATGTTTCTAATGAAATTCAGATTGAGAAGATAATAGATAGCATCAATGCACCTGGTCCGCTTACTCGATCAAGAGCTATACAACTAGCAAACTTCTATGGGCACTTTGCATTCGTCTCCATATCCGAACCCAAAAAGGTTGATGAAGCTTTCATGGAACCAGAATGGATTCAAACTATGCAAGAAGAGCTTCAACAATTTTAGCTCAATAATGTGTGGGATCTAGTCAAGCGTCCTGATCCTCGCAAGCACAATATTTTTAGCACCAAATGCATCTACCGTAACAAGCAAGATGAACATGGTTAAGTATTCAGAAACAAAGATCGTCTCATTGCTCAAGGTTACACACAAGTAGAGGGAATTGACTTCGATGAAACATTTGCTCTTGTGGCTAGACTTGAAGCCATTCTCATACTGCTAGCCTATGCAAATCACAATGACATCCTTCTGTACCAAATGGATGTGAAGAGCGCTTTCCTCAATGGCAAAATTGAAGAAGTCTATATTGCTCAACCACCTGGTTTTGAAGATCCCAAGCATCCTGACATGGTCTACAAGCTCAACAAGGCACTATATGGCCTCAAACAAGCACCACGAGCTTGGTATGACACACTCAAAGAATTCCTGAAGAGCAAAGGCTTCATACCTGGTTCTCTAGATCCCACTCTCTTCACGAAGAGATATGATGGAGAACTATTTGTATGCCAAATCTATGTGGATGACATTATCTTCGGCTGCACTGAAAAAAGATACAGTGATGAATTCAGTCACATGATGCAAGAGCAATATCAGATGTCCTTGATTGGGGAGCTAAAATTCTTCCTTGGTCTTCAAATCTGTCAACAAAGCAATGGCATCTTCATATCTCAAGAAAAGTATCTCAAGGATTGTCGGAAGAAGTTTGGAATGCAAGATTGCAAGGGCTACAAGACGCCAATGCCAACAAATGGTCAATTGGGCTCTGACGATAATGGTAAAGAGTTCGATCAAAAGGTATACCGCTCCATGATTGGTTCTTTATTGTACTTATGTGCATCTAGGCCAGATATAATGCTTAGCGTTTGCATGTGTGCCCAATTACAAGCGGCACCAAAGGAGTCACATCACCTCGCGGTGAAGTGAATACTTTGATATTTGGCTCCCACCCCAACGCTGGGATTATGGTACCCAAAGGGCTCAAAATTTGATCTAGTAGGATTGTCAGGTGTTGATTATGCTGGTGACAAGGTGGATCGCAAATCTACATCAGGCACATGCCACTTTCTTGGTCGATCACTTGTCTGTTGATCTTCAAAGAAGCGGCACTCTGTGTCACTCTCTACTGCTGAAGCTGAATATATTTCTGCTAGATCTTGTTGCGCTCAGCTTCTCTGGATGAAGGAAACTCTCAAGGACTATGGCAACAACAAGAAGATGGTGCCCCTCTACTATGACAATGAAAGCGCCATCAAGATTGCACACAATCCTTTTCAGCACTCGAAGACAAAGCACATTCAGATTCATCATCATTTTCTCAGAGATCATGTGCTAAAGGAAGACATTGATATCATTCATGTCAACACTGAAGAGCAATTGGCAGATATCTACATAAAGCCTTTGGATGAGAAGAGATTTTGCAAGCTGCGGTGTGAGCTAAATATCTTAGAATCCTCAAATGTCCTGTGAATGGACACACATCACTGGTACCGTAAGGTGCTATACAAACAATTTTTAACCCCTTTCCGCGACGGCATTCTGAACCGTCGCCAAATGAGTGACTGTGATAGGCGGGTCCTTCCCACACGACCCAGAAACCGTCGGGGGTAGGTGAGCGGCTACTGACGATTGCCATAGAATAAATGTATGAGAAGTCGCCCCAGTCCCACATGTTACATCTCGATGTTACATTTCTGATCCGAGAGACATCCCAAACGATTACGCCGCTATAGTCATGTGAAAAAGGTGGACATCAACATTTAATCTACCGATATGTTTGCGATAGGTACGTTATCGCACATAGTTCAAGAATGTAAAATGTGTGCGGTGCCTCTGCTAACGCCAACGTGTCCATTTTCATAACTGTGTGCGATAAGTATTCCTATCACACACGCACATAGGATTGAAACGTTTGTTGTATTACCATGAATCGCACACGCATATGAGACGAAACAGTGTGTGCATCCGTCGGGCATTGCAAACGTTTCACGTCAAAGAACCGTCTGTTCTCTATATTCCATCGCACACGCTGTTTTCTTTCTAACCGTGTGCACATTATTTTATTAGCTCCTGTATAATTTTATTTTTCCCTGTAATTTATTATTCAAATTGGAAAATTTGAAATATGAAACATGGAATTCAAATTCTCAGCACAATGGTTCAACAACGAATCCATAAATAAAATTGCCAGTACAATATGTTCAGTAATTACAGGATTAGACAACAATTAACTATGATGAACCACAATATTTAGAGGCGGTAAAGGTGATGAGACAAGTGTAAATCATTTTGGTTGCCGATGGTGTTGAAGAAGAGGAATGCCCATAATGTGCCCTCCTGCATGCCATAGGCACGAACAACTTTTGTCCAACCCCTTGTGACTATCGCCCACCCATCCTTCACCGCCTTCAGGAAGACTTCTAGAGCATTATCATTGTAGCATGAATTATATACTTTAACCTTAGTTGCCTCCACTCCGGTCATGTAATTTGCAAGGTAATCATCAGTAAATAGCTTCGGAAACCACTGAAAAGAGAAAAAATTCAGATACTGAGGTCTAATAGAGTAACTTGTTGTGGGCACGGGGAAAAGGCAACACATTACTTACCATCCTAAAGTTCACTGTTGTCTTGGACAAAGTGTAAATAAAGAGCTTAATTCCCATCACCCATTTCTTTCGCCTAACAATCTTTCTTAGTTTCCTCACTTGACGCTTGTTCATTGATATCTCATTGCCGCATACGCAAAAGGGATCAAAGCGTAGATCAGTACTACTCATATATGTACCTACAAGCAACCAGTAAATGTTAGAAGCTAAACTGAGATTGCACAAATGATGTAAAATACAACTACCTACGTTCCTAAGTACAAGTATTTTTAGAGATTTCAATATGAACTACATACGGATGTATATAGAATTATAGATATAGTTTAGATTAGAATCTAGATTCACTCATTTTGCTCCGTATGTAGTCTATATTGGAATCTATATTGGAATCTCTAAAAATACTTATATTTAGGAATAGATGGTGTATAAGACATGGGATGCAGCTAACCTTGACGGCAAACAATAGCATCGCCCATTGTAGCCCTGTGTAAGTACATGGAAAGACAATATTAACTACAACAGGGTTAACATCCACCAAAAATAGCAAATGGTAATAAAACGGCAGCATCTATAGTGATATCTTCATTGCGAAATAGTAGCACGGTAGCAAAGGGACGGATTAAAAATGGATAGAATTGTTTACTGCAACAGACAACCTAGTATGGCCATTGAAACTGGTACTGATAGAAATGAAATTGTCAGAGTTGAACATCACAAGCAGAGAATTGCCCTATTATCTATTAAAAGGTAGGGAAAATTGATAAGATGGGCTAGGCGTGTTTACTACAACATGCTTAATACATGAACCGTACAAAACATGGCCATTGCAACTGGTATTGGTAAGATTCAACTGGTGAGTTCATACTTGGTAAGTCCTGAGGGGTAGTCGCTGGGGCACTTCATATGGACAAGTGGCTGCCCCAAGTTGGCCGCAGCAGAGGCGAGGTGTTCCTCCGGGTCGAAGAGTGGATCAGTGCCGCCGACATGTGTACCTACAAGAAGCAAGTAAATGTTAGAAGCCAAACTGCAATTGCACAAATGATGTAAAATACTGTAAGACATGGGATGCAGCTAACCTCAACGGCAAACAATAGCATCGCCCGTTATAGCCCTGCGTAAGTACATGGAAAGGCATGTTAAGTACAATAGGGTTAGCATCTACTAAAAATAGCATATGGGCAGCATCTCAAGTATATCTTCATTGCGGAGAGTAGCACGGTATGAAAGGGACAGATTAAAAATGGATACAACTGTTAATTGCAATAGGATTAACAACATCTTAAGTCATGTTTTGTAAGTTTGTAGCCATTAAAATACAACTGTTTAAAAATGGATACAACTGTTAATTGCAACAGGCTTAATAGCCATTGAAACCGGTACTGATAAAAATGCAATTGGCAAAGTTAAACATTGCAAGGCAGGTGCTGCCAGAGCAGAGAATGGCCTAGTTGTCTATAAAAAGGTAGGGAAAATAGCTAAAATGTGTTAGGCATGTTTACTACAACATGCTTAATACATCGACCGTACAAAACATAGCCATTAATTGCAACTGGTATTGGTAAGATTGAACTGGTGAGTTCATACTTGGTAAGTCCTGAGAGGTAGTTGCTGGGGCACTTCATCTTGGCCAGAGCCCGCCCAAAGTCAGCGGCGGCGGAGGTGAGCTGTTCCTCCGGGTCGAAGCGTGGATCAGTGCCGCTGACATGTGTACCTACAAGCAACCAGTAAATGTTAGAAGTTAAACTGCAATCGCACAAATGATGTGAAATATTGTAAGACATGGGATGCAGCTAACCTCGACGGCAAACAACAGCATCGCCCATTATGACCCTACATAAGTACATGGACAGGCATGTTAAGTACAACAGGGTTAGCATCCACCAAAAATAGCAAATGGGCAGCATCTCTAGTGATATTCTGAGTCATGTATTGTAAGTTTGTTGCTGGTATTGGTGAAATTGAGTTGGATAGTTAATACTTGAACATCACACAGTGTGCAGTACTGAAATAAACAAGGCACGAACATGCTTAATACATCAACCGTACAAAATATAGCCATTGCAAGTGGTATTGGTAAGATTGAGCTGGTCAGATCATACCTGGTAAGTCCTGAGAGGTAGTCGCTGGGGCACTTCATCTGGGCCAGAGCCTTTACCAAGTAGGCGGTGGCGGAGGCGAGGTGTTCCTCCGGGTCAACACGCACAGCGGCCATCGCACCATCGACCGCCATCAGCTCCTCGACCTCCACGTGGTATGTGGTTAGGCTTGCGCGGTGATGCTCTGGAGGTAGGGGCGGTGGAGATTTGGAGGCATGAGGATGTTTTGCAGGCGCCATTTAAGTAATCAGGTCGGCGCCGTGATAGTGATCGGTGGGTTACCTGACTGGATCGACGATGCTCGGGCAGAATGTAGATGTGGTTGAAGTTGTGGTTGCGGCGGCGGTGGTTTGAGCTGCCGGTAGGGGGGGAGGGGAGGGGGAGATACTAATTTGATGGGTGGGGATGTGGTGGGAGGAATAAATTCTGAAATCGCGCGCCTAATGAAAATTTTGCTGCGAAACTTGAAACTTGGGTGGGGGAAACACACAACACAGACAAAGCGCGTAAAATACTCGTGTGCGAGAAAAGAGAAAATTGGCAGATCCCATCTCCAAAAAAATGTACACGTGTAATTGATTTTTTCGGTCAATGGTACGCTTGGTTTATTAGGAAACATCACACAGGTAACTAACTTATGGATCACTAACGCAAAAAAACGCACACGGGTACGCCATAGAAACCGTGTGTTTTGTGATCTAATAATTCTTATATCTATCAGCATCTCCAACCACACCTAATTTCAAAAATCTCTTTCATTGTATCAGGATTATTCAATGTACATGAACGAGGCAAGGTGACACCCGATCAGCAATCATCGGTTTATGAAATGCAATCAATTGTCAACCTGCCTCGCTCGCATAGCCAGATTTGATCCTATGCAACAAGAGAGAAGCTTGCTGCCATTCGTCGGCGCGGCAATTTAAGCCAGTGTGCGGCCAACTCACGTGCTGAGGTGGGACTAAAAATAAGCTGCGGCCAGCTCTAGTCTCCGGTGGCTGCGGGCGGACGTTTCGGGAGTATTTAGGGTCGGGGTGCGGCTACAAAACTTCAGTGAACACATGCTAATCAACGCTCAAAGCCCTCAAAGGATGCGCTTATCGACATTGTACGTTAATAATAGATAGTACCAACTTAAAGTACTACAGGTAATTTGCTCTAAAACTAGTACGTATGTAGTACTAGTAGATGCTCGTAATTAATTATACAAACTTACAGGCGACACACGCACTAACTACTTCTCACATGCTGCCATCAGGGCATGCTGGCCAGACGCCATCGTTCTCCTTCCCAGCCTTGTAGGCGGCAGCCCACCGTGCTTCGATCTCCGCCGAGCTCTCCTCAGCATGGCGTGCGGCCTCTTCTTTCTTGCGGTGGCGGGACTCTCTTTTCTTGACTACTTTCTGCCTTTTCCGCTCCTTCTGTGCGGCTTTGGCCGCCTCTAGATCCACCGCCCATTTGGCCATGGCAGCATCAAAGTCCGCCCACGTAATTGTGTGGCCGCCGGCGGCGATGAACTCAGCACGGCGAGATGCCATCGCTTCCTTACCATGTGTGCAGTCGCGGGCGGCGAGGAACACGGCGCGGCGGGATGCCATCGCTTCCTTACCAGTTACTGTGCACCGCGGTGCCATGAACGACACTTGGAGAGAGCTCTGGGACGGAGTGGCCGGACAGCCATACAGTGCGGTGGTTTTTCAGAGCTCAACGACAAACGACGAAGGAAATTTGGCTTCCATTACAATTTTGCTCATTCATTATCGCACATGGTTCATCTCCATCACCTCCGGAAACAGTGTGCGCTGAGCCTATTGTGTGTTGCATTATGATTGGTCAGAACCCCAGCCATGCGGATCGCGCATGTGCACCGTATGATGCGCCATGATCAAACGGCAATCCACGTCCCTCATATCACACCCGTGCAGCTGTAGTTGGATTGGATTTATATGCGCTAAATGCCTAGAAAATCCACATAATCCCATAAATATGGTAAATGAGCCCGGAAAAATGCCAAATTGAACATGGTGATTTGCAGGGTGTATGTTCGTCGTAGAAAAAAACTCCAAGGCAAAGAACAAAGAAAATTTGGATTCCCCTTCAATCTTGGTGATTTCCCTCTCAAAAGCATGGAACTTCCTCGGTGATGGTTCGATTTATGAAGGGCGTGCATGATGACATAAGCCAAACCTTCTCAAATTTTTACCAGGGCATGGTGAGGCCATACCATGGCACCATGCCAGGCGTCATGTTTTTCAAGAATTTATTTCATTTTTCTATAGTTGGAAACCCAATAAACAAATGTTCGTGGTTGACTATTGCCACACATTTCATCAAAATATCTGCCCATCCCTTATAAAAGGCATGAGAATTTACTAAATGGCACGAGCATGGTTTTCCAGGCCATTCTTGTGCACCCTTTCAAGCACTGATTGTTTGAACTTGAATTATGTGCATTAATGCCTAGAAAATGCACATAATCCTTGGTAAATGAACCCGGAAAAGTGCCAAATTTGAACACGGTGATTTGCAGGGTGTATGTTCATCATAGAAAAAAACTCTTGGACAAAGGATAAAGGAAATTTGGATCCCCCTTCAATCTTGGTGATTTCCCCCTCGAAACCATGAAAATTCCTCGGTGATGGTTCGATTTATGAAAGGCGTGCATGACGACATAAGGTAAACATTCTAAAAAATTTACCAGGGCACGGTGAGGCCATACCATGGCACCACGCCAAGCGTCATGTTTTCCAAGCATGTATTTAATTTTTGTATAGTTGTTAACCCAGTAGACGACACGTTTGTGGTTGACTATTGCCACACATTTCCTTGAAATCTCTGCCCATTACTTGTAAAAGGCATGAGAATTTACTAAATAGCACGAGCATGGTTTTCCAGACCGTTCTTGTGCACCTTTTCATGCACCGATTGTTCGAATTTGAATTATGTGCATTAATGCCTAGAAAATGCACATAATCCCCTAAATATGGTAATTGAGCCCAGAAAAATGCCAAATTTGAACACATTGCATTGGAGGGGGTATGCTGATCATTGGAAAAAAAACTGAATGACAAACTAGGACGAAAATTTGGATTCCCCTTCAATCTTGGTGATTTCCCCCTCGAAACCATGAAACTTCATTGGTGATGGTTCGATTTATGAAGGGCTTGCATGACGACATAAACCAAGCCTTCTCAGCTTTTTACCAGGGCACGGTGAGGCCATACCATGGCACCATGCTAGGCGTCATGTTTTTCAAGCACGTATTTCATTTTTCTATAGTTGACAACCCAGTAAATGACGCGTTTGTGGTTGACTATTTCCACACATTCCCTTGAAATTTCTGCCCATTCCTTGTAAAAGGCATGAGAATTTACTAAATAGCACGAGAATTGTTTTTGTGGGGACCCCGACTCATAAGTCATGATCACCGAATGCACGTGTACAGTGATCCCAGAGATCAATGCTCACTGAACACATAGAAGCTGAATAACAAGAGTCTTACATCCATACATACCGTCTTACACAAATTATGACCATTATGGTCAAGTCTTATATAGATAAAGCCTTAAGGGCTGAACATCAGATAAAACACAAGCAGCGGAAATCTTCATTGATAAGTAGAACCCATGCCATCTGCCTTAACCCTACAGGCATTCTGACTGGGAAAGCGTCCTAGTTCGCATGTTCGTCACCGAAGAACTCTTCCTCATATTCCTGCTCTTCCATGCATGGCCAAGTAAATAGCCAGGGACAAGCCAATGAGTACGTTTGAATGTACTCGCAAGCAACCCATGAATGGTAACAGAATGACATAAGCATGATAATAGCACTATGTTGGCATGTTGGCGGTAAGATAGTTTGTCTCATGCAAGCATGTTCAATACTTGTGGTGTTAATAATGCATCTATGATCATGAATCAAGGGATTACAGATATCAACATTGAGAAGGAGTTTCACACAACTCAATCTCCAACTTATCGTGATTTTCCAATTTGTGTTGTTTTTCGGAAACATATGGACATAGTCTAAGCAGCACCACCCAACTGTCCTTGACCATGGACACAGCTATTCGAATAGTTTGACACTCTGTAGAGGTTGCACACTTTACCCACAAGATCCGGGGAACTTTCGTGTCATCCACATCCCGCGGTACCTCAAGTACCCGGGGTAAGCACCCGATCACTACCTTCCCCTAGCCATGACTAACATAGAGTCCACTCGATTGGTAGCAGCCCCCGTGCCAAACATTGCACATAATAAATTTTGTGGAGCCACGCTCCCATATTCTTCACATAACACAAGCACGGGGTACTAACGGTGTGTTCGGTGCCCTGTGAAAACAGTCATGGCCGCCTATCCAAGCACAATCCCGTCCCGGGAGTGACCACGCCACTCCCGTCACTAGTAATGCGGGCATCCATGCTAGCACAAACTAGCTAATCAATAATGCCCTTTCCCATATAAGGGTAGAGTGGTTGCGCATGTTTAGTTGGGATGGTCAACAAATCTTAAATCTAATCCGTCTCTGCGAACAACACATATTCACTTGCTTAGGTGCACCACTTCTTCATCAAGTGGTGACCTAGTTCAACATTACCCATGGGCATTAGGGGCACCCGATGGGCTTTTCAAAGGATTGTAACCAAGAAATGATCATGGCATAGATGCAACATCATGCGTCAATATAAGTATTTTTCATCGCATCTCTAGCACAAGGTAGAGCTACGAACATGCAAGTACCAACGGGCATGCATCAATGCAACGATTATATCAAGCTCATAATCAACAATGTCATCATGCATATAGAAAATTTATCGATGAACAAGAGAGGTGTATCATGGTCAAAGGGCTGCTTGCCTTGGTTGGCTTGGCCTTCGAGATCTTCAAGTCCTTCCCCTTCCTCTTCTCCAACTACTTCCTTGAACACGGGATCTATTCATCGCAAAGGAACAATGGAAATAAGGCAATAGCGAAAGCAGAAGAATGAAAGTGCTCATAAAAATGTCCACCTACTTTTGTTAAATAATAGGGTTAAAACTAAGAAGGGGAAAATTCTTAGTTTTGGATTTGGACTTATAGAATAAGAGAAATGGATTTTTAGAGATGGATTTGAATGCTCAAATTTGAATTTAAATTTGAACAGAACAGAAAAGTTGGTTGGATATGTATGAAAGTCACACCATTAAATAGGTGGGATTTTTAGAAGAATTTAGGAGTTAGAATTATTTCATTTGGACAAATATTTAATTCTGTGGAATTCTTGCAAATTTCAGAAATAAAGAAAAAGAGAAAAGGAACTGTGCAACTGGGCTGATTTGGCCACAGTGCAGCAGGCCCAGAGGGGATCCAGCCCGCGCGAGGCTGCCACGTCGAAGGCGTACTTAGAAAATATGCCTCCAACCGACGCAGCGAACCGGTACGCGCGCGGTGGAATTTTGAACCTGACAGGTGGGGCCCCCTGTCAGGGTGTGAGGCTGACTGACGAGTCCCATGGCCGTCGTCGTCAACCTCCGGCCAGAGAGGACGGCGAGCTCACCGGCAGCGCTGTGGTCGACGGCGAGGAGATCTGAGGGCACCGACGTGCTCAGGGTGGAGTCGCCATTCGGTGGAGGTGGAGTTGGCCGCCGGGGTGCAGGGGTTCGCCGGCGACGAGGAGGCCGGGCGGCGATGCTACGGGAGGTGGTTGCTCCGATCGATTCAGCTTGCAATCGACCCGGGAGAGAGAGGGGAAATGATCAGTGGGGTCTTGCGGCTCCAGATCGAGCTAAGGTGGGGGCGGAGAGGGCCCGTACCTCTGGATCGACGGCGACCCGAGGCGGCGGAGCTCGAGCTCGATCTCGAGCTTGGGCTCTTCTGGAGAGGAGTGGGTGGTGCAGGTGGTCGATAGGGAGTGGTAGAGGTCAAGTGGTGGAGAGAACGGGGTTCGGGGTGGCCTTAAATAGCCTGCCCTCAGCTCACCGTGGACTCGTGCGCTGGCGAGGACGTAGTCGAGGCTGGAGGTCACGGTGGCTCGTGGAAACGTGCCCGGGGCATTTGTAGAGATGGTCTACGACCAGGGGAAGGAAGAGAGAGAGTGGGGGAGTGTCAGGGGCGTCGCGCGTGTGAGCTCATTCATTGGAGCTCTCGGGCGGCCGGCGCGCGTGCGGAGGCAGGCAGCAAGAGGTAGACGCTGGAGGGGGATAGGGGCGTAGCATGTTGCGGACGCCGAGGGGCTCCGGTAGGCGTGAGGGGACGGCCCGAGGTCGTCGGAGGCATTGGGCAGGGGGCGGCTATAGTGCCTTGGCTCACTGTAGCGCACTCCAGAGCGCGTCTTTGGCCGGCATGGCCATTTTTTTGGCGCCTTGGGCGTGGCCACTAGTGTCCAACAGCTCTAGGGGGAGTAAACAAGTGGGGAGTTTCTTTGGATGCTCTGGAGGGGCTCTGGTGAGAGAAGGGTGGTAAGAGAGAGAGACGGGTTGTCGCTGTCCAGAGATTTAAATGGGGGTTTTTACCTCTCAATCATTGATCTATGGATGAGTGGAAGCTACAGGGGGTAGAAGGGGTCTAGGGTAAGCTCTGGTAAAAACTTGAGCTCATGGATAATAGTGGAAGAGGTCAAAACTGTGGTTTTGGTAAAATAGCAGAAGGTGTTTGATGCAAGTTTGGGCTAGTTAGGTTGCTCAACTTGCTTCGAGACTTAACAGGAGTGAGTGGCACCACAAATTAGTAGTGCCTACCAATTTTGAGGTCAAAAGGATAAAGTGGCTAATGCAACTTTTGTAAACCCTAGAAATCAACAGAAATGGATTTGCTTAGATCTAGCTAAGCTAATCTCTTCTCCTTGATGCACCACTTGGTTTAGTGTCATCATTTGGGTATTTGAGCATGTCCACAAAGTTTGGGATCAAATGGAGAAAGTTGGCAATATAGAGTTGTTCAAACTAGAAAATGGACAGAGATGGTTTTGGGGGAATTTGGTGATGCTATATTGTTCTCCAAGACATGAGACTTGACAGGATCATCAAATATGGAATTTGTGACATGCTAGAATTTTCTTGGATTTTATAGAGAATATTCCCTGTGTAAATATTTCAAAAGCTTGAAATATCCAGGAAGGGTTTTTGAGGGATTTGTCCCATATTTTGAACATGACCATGTGTTCAAACTCTTATATATGGGAAAAATATGTCCACTGAGTTTCCCTAAATTTTCTCAAATATTTGTGAAACATAAAAATAATTTTAACCTATTAAAGACCATTTCTGGCCTTAAGAAAAAGCCTTTAAGTAAAATAACAAAATAACTTTTAAAATTATATTTTTGTGGTTTATGGGGGTCCTATATCTGATAGGAGTCAAATATATCTTTTGAAAGATTTTTACTGCCCTTAATTAAGTACTTGCAGTCCAAGCCTCAATTCAGGGGTTTTTGGAAAACCTAATTTAGGAAATTCTTTTTGGCCAAATTATTTTTGTAAGAAAATACTATTCTGTCCTATACACATGGCATGATCAGTGGGAAAAGTCTTGGGTCAAGGAGATGAAGTATAGGTGGTGGAGCTATAATATGACTTTCATGAGCACTTGAAACCACAGACAGAAAATCCAAATCAAATAGAAAACCAAATAATGAAAAAGTTTTTGTTGGTCCAAATTTTCATGCTTTATTAATGCAAGTGAAATGTTACAAAACACTGGGTGTGATAGACCTACCCCCCTTACAAGAATCTCGTCCCTGTCCTAAACTAGGCTTTAAAAGAGATATGGAAACACGGATCTAAGGTAGTCTTCACGCTCCCATGTTGCTTCTGCTTCCGTGTGGTTGCTCCACTGGACCTTGAAGTACTTGATGGTGCGGCTTCAAGTGCAACATTCAGCTTTATCCAAGATGCGAACTGGTCTCTCACGATAAGTGAGGTCTGGCTGAAGGTCGATGGCTTGATGGTCGATGTCCTTGTAGAGATCAGGCTTGTCGGGTACTTGGAGACACTTCCGGAGTTGTGATACATGGAACACATTGTGCACATCGGACAGTTTGGGCGGTAGCTCTAGCTGGTAAGCAACTTCTCCTCATCTGTCAGTGATCTTGAAGGGGCCAATAAATCTTGATGCG
The DNA here is from genome assembly GCA_011799875.1 of Thinopyrum elongatum. Classification (NCBI taxonomy): domain Eukaryota; kingdom Viridiplantae; phylum Streptophyta; class Magnoliopsida; order Poales; family Poaceae; genus Thinopyrum; species Thinopyrum elongatum. Next base: position 185,395,783 of record CM022297.1, on the reverse strand, counting down.
AGCTTTCCTTTGACGTGGAAGCACTTGGTTCCCTTGAGAGGAGTGACCCGTAGGTACACATAGTCTCCGACATGGAAACTCACTTCTCGGTGACGAGTGTCGGCATAGCTCTTTTGTCATGACTTGGCTGCCTTCAGATGCTCTCTGATCAGTTGGACTTGCTCTTCGGCTTATGAAGGACATCCGGTCCAAAGACTAGCCCTTCTCCGGTCTCCGACCAATTGAGGGGTGTGCGACACTTGAGTCCATACAACACCTCAAATTGTGCCATTTGGAGACTTGACTGATAACTGTTGTTATAGGAGAATTCGGCAAAAGGAAGGCAATCTTCCCACTTAGCTCCATATGCTAAGACACAGGCTCGGAGCATGTCTTCGAGTATCTGATTCACTCGTTCTGTCTGACCTTCGGTCTGCGGGTGGAAAGCAGTGCTGAAAGACAACTTGGTTCCCATGGCCTCTTGGAACTTCTTTCATAACCTTGAGGTAAACTGGGCTCCTCGATCTGACACCATCTCCTTAGGAACACCATGAAGGCTTACAATTCTGTTGATGTAAAGAATTTGTCGGTGTTCTGGGAACCGGGGTACCCAGACTTGACTGCCTGCGGCCCACGGCGTGGCTCCATCAACGGCCTGGTACAGCCCAGTTTCAACACCAACAAGACAAGACCCTCGCGAGGGGCCAAGCCTCGCGAGGCAGACAGTGCCAAGACCTTCTGAGGGAGCGGCCTCCCTGGGCTGCCTCCTGAGGAGTACAGATTACTATGCAGGTATCCAACCTCACGAGGTTGCGGTGACGCAAGCCATGACGAACAAGGCCAGGCGGGCGCCAGCGGGCGCAGAGAGGACAGTTTCCTCTTTGGTGCTAAGGAGGCAAGCACAGGCGTGGGTTCCCGAGGAATCAGGCAAAGGTTTCCATTGCAGTGCAACGAGACCAGGACCGCCAGGACGGCAGGATGGATGTCATCGTCGAGCCCACCGCGGCGTCACGACCAGAAGCTTTGCAGGCGAAGACCACCTTTCGTCAGGATAAGATGCACTACTTGTCCCCTTTCAAATTGGCCGTTGTGGAATCCCTTCTCGCCTATGTTTTGGGGGGGGGGGAGGACTAAGGCCACTATAAGTATAAGCTAGCCACCACCATAGAGGGGGATCGGATCCTTTCCACCCTCACCCCAGAGCAGACCTCGCGAGCTTGTTCGTCCCTTGTACTAGTTCATCCACAACCCCTCGTGAGGCAAATCCACCACAAAGCAGGAGTAGGGTCTTACACCGCAAGGTGGCCCGAACCTGGGTAAACTGCCATGTCCATCTTCTTCCTTGATCCATCGAGCTAGGCTGTAGGGCAGCGGGTTGGCTGGTTGGATAGGTTGAGTTCTTCACACACGCCCCAGAGTTCGAACCTTCTTTGGGTCTGCGGAGCCTTGAATCCGACATTTGGCGCACCAAGTAGGGGCGTGTCGAAGCTCTACCCCTCTCATCAGCCACGCGCCGCTCACACCGCACGCCTCCCATGGCTTACGCCGCCCCACCTGCTGAGCCGCTGGGCGCGCTTGGAGCCGCGGCGGGCCACCGGGCCTTCTCCCCCGCCTTACGGCAGGTGCGGTGGCCGCCAAAGTTCTGGCCGACGCTGCCCCCATGGTACGATGGCATGGGGAACCCTGCGGCGTTCCTTCGCCTATACAAGCTAAGCATCGAGGCGGCAGGCGGCGACAAGAAGGTCATGGCGAACTGTCTCCCCATGGCTCTCATGGGTGTGCCGTGTTCCTGGATGCTTAGCATGCCGGAGTTGTCGGTGGCCTCCTGGGAGGAGCTGCGCAATCAGTTCATCGCGCGCTTCGTGGCACCGGTGCCCCATGCTGTTGCGGCCATCCTCGGTGGGTCGCAGGCACCGGCCTTAGGCCGCCATGCTAAGCAATTCTTCCGGCAAATGGGGGCCGCCCAGCCACGGCGGGAGGCTCCTTCGGGCCGGGCAGCGCCTGAGACCGACATCACCTTCGACTCCAGGGATCACCCTAAGACTACGGTCGGCGCAGTGTGCTCCCCTTGCTGTGCACGCCCACCATCAGCAGTATCGCGGTCACCAGAACCCTCATCGATGGTGGCGCTGGCCTCAACATCCTCTCCGTGGAAGCCTTCGACCTGCTCCAGGTGCCTTACGACCAGCTTGCCCCAACCAAGCCCTTTTCAAGGCTGCTCAATAGCTCCATCATTCCCCTAGGGCAGATCCGCCTCCCCGTCACCTTCGGCACGCACTGCAACTACCGCACCGAGCTTATCGACTTCGACGTTGCCCGCTTCGGCCTCCCGTACAATGCCATCCTCGGGTACCCGGCCCTCGACAAGTTCATGGCGGCGATGCACCCCAGCTACAATGTCATCAAAATGCCGGGGAACAATGGCATCCTTACTGTGGTGGGAAACACCAAGGATGCCCTCCTGGCCCTCAAGCTCGCTTTCAAAGCCGTGGCGGCCGGGCGACCGGATGCGGAGGGCGCTACGAAGATCCCAGAGGCCGCGCCCGCGAAGAAGAAGCAGTTGTTCTCTCAGGACCAAGCAGAGACGAAGCAGGTGCGCGTCGACGACGGGGGCTCAGGCCTCACCTTCACCATAGGCGCCAGCCTCCCACCAGACCAAGAAGAAGCGCTGGTCAGCTTCCTCTGTGCGAGCAAGGATGTGTTTGCATGGGAGGCGACAGACCTGGTTGGCGTCCCGCGAGACGTGATTGAGCACCACTTGATGGTGTGCCCCAGCGCGCGCCCCGTGAAACAAAAGGCGCAGCGGCAAGCCCCAGAGAAGCAATCGTTCATTGTCCAGGAGGTCCACAAGCTGCAAGAAGCCGGCGTCATCCGGGAGGTGCGGCATCCGAATTGGTTGGCCAACCTGGTCATTGTCCCCAAGAAGGGGGGAAAGGAGCGCATGTGCGCCGACTTCACGAGCCTCAACAAGGCTTGCCCTCAAGACCCTTTCCCTCTTCCGCGCATCGACCAGATCGTTGACTCCACCACCGAGTATGACTTGCTATGTTTCCTAGACACCTTATCAGGCTACCACTACCACCAGATCATGATGGCGGTGCAAGACGTCGAGAAGACAGCCTTCCTTTCCCCGTGCGGGGTGTACTGCTACACCTGCATGACGTTCGGGTTGCGCAACGCCGGCGCAACCTTCCAGCGATTAATGCACATCGCCCTGGGCAAGCAGCTCGAGAGGAATGCCGAGGCATACGTCGATGACATAGTGGTCAAGTCGCGGGAAGTGAGAACCCTCGTCAAAGATCTGGAGGAAACATTTACCAACTTACGCAGAGTGAACCTACGGCTCAATCCGGAGAAGTGCGTGTTTGGCGTCCCATCCGGCAAGTTGCTGGGTTTCTTGGTGTCACACAAGGGAATCGAGGCTAACCCAGAGAAGATCAAGGCAATAGAAAGAATGAGCCCGCCGCAGACCCTCAAGGAAATGCAGAAGCTCGCAGGCTGCGTGACCTCGCTGGGGCGTTGCATCTCTAAGCTCGGTGAGCGCGCCCTCCCATTTTTCAAGTTGATGAAGAAGAAGGGCCCGTTCGAATGGACTCCGGAGGCTGAGGAAGCCTTTCAAGACCTCAAGAGGTACCTCACTAGCCCTCCAGTGATGGTGGCGCCTCGACCTCTTGAGCCCCTGGTGCTTTAGCTGGCCGCCACACCCCACTCGGCCAGCACGGCACTCGTGGCGGTCCGGGAAGAGCGCGTGGGCGCAGGTGCGCGGTGTAGCACCCCGTCTTCAGCCATGCCATCGCCGCCTCAGGACGGCACTCCAGAGGCCTTGATTACCCCGACAGAAGGTGTTGGGGATATAGCCCCGTGCTATGACCCGCCCAGGAGGGGGCGGGTCATATCGTCCGCGACTTATACTTGAAGGCCCAGTAAGGTGTACAAGCGGGCTGTTGAAAGCCCATAACCTGGAGGTGACTCAAGATCCGAATGCGTGAGCCGCCTGATGATAGCTTGTCTAGCAAGGCGAGGTAATTTAGGGATAGGGTCAGTTACGATGTGTAATATGACCCGGACTCTTGTAAGCCGCCGAACCTCGACCTTTGTATATAAAGGCGAGACCCGGCGGCGGGTTAACTCAAGAAAACAACAAGTCGAGAACTAGGTCAAGTGTATTCGCTCCCTTGTGATCGAAACTCAAGCAATACAACTAGAAGCAGGACGTAGGCTTTTACCTTGTTGTGAGGGGCCAAACCTGGGTAAACCCTTTGTGTCCTTTGTCCCGTTCAACCCCTTTAAGCTAACCTACGTTGTGATGGCTCCACACCTAAGTCCTTTCGCTAGGGCATCTGCCGTGATAAACCCACGACAGTTGGCACCCACCGTGGGGCCTGAGCACGGTGGTTTCGAGTTCTTGAAGGGAAACTTCTTAGGGATCAAAGGATACGCCGTGGGCCAGATGACCAAGAGTCACTGCGGCAAGATCTACTTCGACGACGCAGGCTGGGGCCCCGAGGCCGACTCAATCGAGTACGGGTACTGGGTCCCCTTCGGCGGAATTCACGTCTTCATCGGCAAGATTAGCGAGTCAGAGCCTGAGCCGGATTCCTGCGCTGATGTCATCAAGAGGGCTCAACAACGGCTTGGCTTCGTTCATGGGGCGGGTCTCGAGGAAGGATCTATATCTGGTGGAGAGACGGCCATCTATTCAGGTGATGAATCCTCAACCGGCGAAACCGAGTCAATCTATCAACTTCAAGATGGCAAGCTTGTGGGTTATTCCGATGGCGACAGTATTCCGGACCCCTATGAGCCACCGAGCAGGGCCGCTATTTTCATGGCTGGCACGCAGCCAGCGTTACAATCATCAAATGCCGCGACTATGACGTCCGGCTCAACTGCGGCTGCAACGGCTGGGGCGAGTGGCTCTGCCCGTCTGCCGGCTCAAGTTTTGTCTGAACTTTTGCATGCTTTGGTGACTCTGTTAGCCACAGAGGTAACTCTGGTGAATCAAGTGCAGCATAATGCGCAGGTTGCAAAGCTGTGGGACGAGGTGACCAAGGCCCGACAGGACCTTGAGGCAGAGAATATCAGGATAACCACGGAGCTAGCCGCCTTGGAGGCCGAGTCACAGCGGATAAGGGCAGAGGCTTTTCGCTTAGATCTGGATCAGAATGCGTCAAATGATGTCCTTCAAAGGAGGCACCAGAGCCGTTTGCCTTCACATTTCGAGGGGCGGAACCTTTTTAATACACCCGGAGCCGGACCGAGTAACTCGCCCGGTGTGACCCGGGCTACTGAGGCACCTGGGACCGGAGCGGTGGCTCAGCCTCATGTGCCAGACCCGCCTCGTCAACACCTGACCCTGCCTCAACGAGTACCAATGCCTTCTGGTCACTACTCTAACCCGGTGGATAACATGATTGTTGCGGCCACACGTTTGGTGGCTATTCCAATCGAAGGCGAGTCTCCTGCTGCGATAGAGACCCGGAACGCGGTGGAGCTTCTTCAGACGGCCGTGGCACAACAGGCGGCTTACTCATACAGTCGTGAGTGAATTCATTCAACACCACGCCAAAATCGAAGCTACAGCCGGTGTATTGAGTCGCCAGTGGTTTCCAGCAGCGAACGGCGTCGTAACCCGCCCCGCAATGATGACCTGCCCCACGGACATAACCTGCCCCATGTTCATCATGATACTCAAGACCTTGTGGATCAAGCTAGAGCCCGTCGTGAGGCGGAGATGGCGGTTCAGTTAGGGGCTCACCAGCAATTTCAGTTAAATCCGTCTGCATCTGTGGAGGCAGGGATGACCTCCAGGTCAGTTGGGGTACCGTGTTTAGTGCCGGCTCTGCGCAATGAGCGTCTGCCCAAGGACTTTAAGGGCCCCCGTAAGGTACCCAATTATACAGCTAATCTCCCGCCTGAGGCTTGGATTGAGAGCTATGAGCTGGCCATGGAGATGTTAGATGTTAACGATGTTGTATGCGCCAAGTACTTCACCATGATGTTGGATGGGCCAGCCCGAACCTGGTTGAAAGGGCTACCTGCCAATTCCATTCACTCATGGGCCGAGTTAAAAACCTACTTTATTCAGAATTTTAAAGGAACATGCAAGCAGTCGATGTCGATTATTGATCTGGACAATTGTATACAGCGAGAGGACGAGTCGGCGCACCATTGGGTCCATTGGGTCTCGGCCATTATCCACTCATCGGATAGCATCACAGTCGGCTCAACCATTTTGATTCTGGAGAAAAACTGTCACTTCACACCTCTCAAGCAGAAGCTGGGCCGACTTAAGCGTCATTGCAATGATATGGGAGAATTCATGGCGGCTCTCATCAAGTATGTTGATTCTGATAACACCAAGGACCTTGGATCTGATGATGAAAAATCCAACAAGGGGAAGAAAGGTGGTAATGGTAAGGGTCAGCAGCAACCTGGGATAGGTCATAACCAGGGTAATGGTGGCAAGCGTAAGCAAAATGACGGCGGGTCGGATTTGGTAGCTAACACTAATGCTCAGCATAAAAATCAGCGTCATAAGGACAAGATTGGAGGACCAAAATTTAATTTGGAGGCCCTGCTTAATGACCCTTGCCCAAAGCATAGTCGGCCCGGTCAGTCGTCGACCCATGCATGGAAGGATTGCTTCATCGTGAAAGAGTACAAAAATTCTGGCTTTAATTAGGGTCATGGTGGTAATAATGGCCCGCCTGGCGGGTCAGGATCCGGCTCGCAGGGGCCCGGCTTTGGCGGTGGCGGCTCAAATTCTGGATATCAGGGACAAAGTAATCAGGGTGGTTATAACCAACACCAGTCTGGTCAAGGTAACCAGCAGCACTAGTCAGGATACCAGAGCAACCCTAAACAGCTTAATGGTGGCCAGTATAACGTCTTCACCACAAGTCTTTGCAAGCGAGATCAGAAGGTTCATAAACAAGCGGTCAGTGTGATTGAGCCGGCGGTACCTCAATACTTACGCTAGTCAGAGCAGCCAATCAAATGGAGTCGTGAGGATCACCCGCCCCGGGTTGACAATCCGAGTCAGCTAGCGTTGGTGGTAGCCCCTCAAGTTGGGGGTTATAAATTCACGAAGGTGCTCATGGACAGAGGCAGCAGCATCAATATCCTTTATTATGATACCTTTCGCCAGATGAATTTGACTGATAAGGAGCTTAAGCCGTCTTCTACGGTCTTCCATGGTGTGGTCCCTAGTAAGTCGGCATATCCAGTTGGTAAAATCGCCTTGGAAGTAGCGTTTGGTGATGATTATGACTACAGGGCAGAGACATTGTGGTTTGAAGTGGTTAAGATAAAGAGCATGTACCATGCCCTGTTTGGGTGGCCGGCTTACGCCAAATTTATGGTGCGGCCCTCTTATGTTTATTTGCAGCTTAAGATGCCAGGATATAAGGGTACTATTACAGTCCACGGTAATCGAAATGTCACTTTAGAGTGTGAAGAAGGAGATGTTGCATATGCTGAGTTGGCTTGTGCTACAGAGGAGCTCAATTTTTACAAAGATAATGTTGACCCAGCTGATATGACCCCTTTAAAGAAGCCAACTACTGAGCAGGACCCTTTGTTGAAATTCAAGTCGGCGGATGATACCAAACAGGTGGACTTTGTCCCTGGCGACTCATCTGAGCAGTTCACCATCAGTGCTAATATGGATCCTAAATAGGAAAGCGCGCTCATCGAGTTCATCTGTGAGAATTGGGACATCTTTGCATGGAAGCCTTCAGACATGTCAGGTGTACCGAGAGAACTCGCTGAGCACACTCTCAATATTGACCCTAAATTTAAGCCAGTGAAGTAGTTTCTTCGCCGTTTCAATGAGGAGCGACGTAAGGCCATTGGAGAAGAGGTGGCCCGGCTCTTGGCAGCCGGGTTCATCGTTGAAGTTTTTCACCCCGAGTGGTTGGCTAACCCGGCGTTGGTGCTTAAGAAGAATGGCACTTGGCGTATGTGTGTTGATTACACGTACCTTAATAAGGCATGTCCGGCTGATCCTTTCGCTCTCCCCCGTATTGATCAGATTATAGATGCCACGGCGGGTTGTGAGCGTTTATGCTTCTTGGATGCTTATTTTGGTTACCATCAGATTAAGATGGCAGTTAAAGACCAAGAAAAGATGGCTTTTATTACACCTTTTGGAGCTTTCTGTTGTGTGTCTATGCCTTTTGGGCTCAAAAGTGCCCAGGCGACTTATCAGCGTTGTGCCCAGAATTGTTTCCATGACCAGATTGGGCGGAATGTTCACGCTTATGTGGATGACATTGTTGTCAAGTCCAGAAAGAAGGAGCCTCTGTTGGATGATTTGAAGGAGACTTTTGATAATCTCCGAGTATATAAAATGATGCTTAACCCGGCCAAGTGTGTTTTTGGTGTGCCTGCAGGCAAGCTTTTGGGTTTCCTGGTCTCAGAGAGGGGTATTGAAGCTAACCCGGAGAAAATTAACTATCACTTCCTTGACTAAGTCGACGTGTATCAATGACGTCCAGCGCTTGGCGGGTCGCATTGCAGCTTTAAGCCGGTTCATAAGTCGCCTGGGAGAGAAGGCAATTCCTCTGTACCAGATGATGAAGAAAATAGATCACTTTGTCTGGAGTGATGCTGCTAATGAGGCGTTTGAGGCGCTCAAAAAATAGTTGGCTGAGCTGCCCGTCCTTGCAGCTCCCATTGAGAAAGAGCCTTTGCTATTATATGTGGCTGCCAATAGCAGGGCTGTTAGTGTGGTGGTTGTAGTAGAACACAAGGAAACAGGCAAAGAGTACCCAGTCCAGCGGCCGGCTTATTATGTCAATGAAGTTTTAATTGAGTCCAAGCAGCGATACCCACATTGGCAGAAGTTGGTCTATGGGGTGTTCATGGCAAGCCGTAAACTAAAGCACTATTTTCTGGGTCATCCTATTGCTATGGTCAGCTCTGCTCCCTTAGGGGATATTATTAAAAATAGGGAGGCCACTGGCTGGGTTGCCAAGTGGGCAATAGAGCTTGGACCTCATGGGTTGAAGTATGCGCCAAGAACATCAATCAAGTCTCAGGCTCTTGTGGATTTCATCAATGATTGGACAGAGTTGCAGACGCCTGAGGAGAAGCCTGACAACACATATTAGACTATTCATTTTGATGGGTCTAGACAGTTAGAAGGATCGAGGGCTAGAGTTATTTTGACTTCCCCACGAGGTGACAAATTCTGCTATGTTTTAAGGCTAATGTTTCCTTGCACTAACAATGCAGCTGAATATGAGGCTTTGCTTCATGGCCTTCGTATGGCCAAGGAGATGCATTTAAGCCGGGTCAGGTGTTTCGGCGACTCAGACCTGGTAGCTCAGCAAGTCTCAAGCACATGGGATTCCAAGGACCCGCTCATGGCGGCTTATCACCGGGCGGTTGACAATATTGCTGGTCACTTCAAAGGTTACCAGGTGGAGCATCTTGATGGAAGGAATAATGAGGCGGCTGATGCTTTGAGCCGGCTCGTGTCTCAACGTAAGCCGGTACCCCCTAATGTATTTCTTGATGTGTTGAATAATCCTTCAGTCAAATTGCCATCAGAAGAGGATATTGCTATTCCAGTCCGGGAGGCGCAGTTGGTGGCGGCTCTTCATGCTATTCCGGATTGGACAGTTCCATATTTGGCTTATATGACCTGGGGCGAGTTACCTAAGGATGAAACTCTGGCCAAACAGATAACCCGACGATCTAAGTCAATGACTATTGTCAATGGCGAGTTACAGCGATGCAGCGTCACAGGTGTGTTCCAGCGTTGCGTTTCTCCTGAAGAGGGCCGTGAGATTTTGAGGGAAATCCATGAAGGTGATTGTGGTCATCACGCTGGCTCAAAATCCTTAGTGGCTAAAGCTTTCCGTCATGGATTTTACTGGTTAACAGCCCACGCTGATGCAGAAGATCTTGTCAGTAAGTGTGATGGATGTCAAAAAAATTCTCGACGGGCTCATGTGCCGGCTCAAGAATTGAGGATGATTCCAATTACTTGGCCGTTTGCGGTCTGGGGGCTGGATATGGTCAGACCTTTCAAAAGGTCTAAGGATAAGAAAACCCACCTCTTGGTGGCGGTTGATAAATTTACCAAGTGGGTTGAAGCAGAGCCGGTCAGCAAGTGTGATGCGGCAACAGCAGTTCAGTTTGTTAAAAAACTGGTCTTCCACTTTGGTTACCCTCATAGTATCATAACTGACAACGGTACTAATCTATCTAAAGGTGCTATGAGAAAATTCTGTCAACAGGAGCATATTTGTCTGGACGTTTCTTCTGTGGCTCCCCCGCAGTCTAATGGTCAAGCTGAGAGGGCAAATCAGGAAATCTTGCGAGGTATCAAGCCCCGGCTTATGGTTCCTTTGCAGCGAATGCCGGGTTGTTGGGTGGAGGAGTTACCTTCCGTGCTTTGGAGTATCAACACCACCCCCAACAGGTCAAAAGGTTTTACACCTTTTTTCATGGTCTGCGGGGCAGAGGCGGTTCTTCCTAGCGATATCCGTCATGACTCGCCCCGTGTGGCGGCTTATGTTGAAGCTGATAATGAAATAGCACGTCAGAACGCACTTGATGTTTTGGATGAGGAGCGAGACCTGGCGGCGGCTTGTTTGGTGATATATCAACAAGATCTGTGTCGCTATCACAGCCGCAGAGTGAAGAGCCGGACGTTCCAGGAAGGCGACTTGGTGCTCCGGCTCATCCAAGACCAGACAGATATGCACAAATTATCCCCACCTTGGGAAGGACCCTTTGTGGTCAGTAAGAACCTGAACAATGTGTCGTATTACCTCATTGATATACGTGAGCACAAGGATTCTCGCAAGTCGGAGGAGGAGACCCGACGTCCGTGGAATATCACGCATCTTCGGCCGTACTACACTTAAGCCGCCAGTTCCTACCCTTGTACATATTCTTGTCACTGTATATACTTTTTGTGATCAGTATAATAAAGCCGGCAACCCTGAACTACGGGGCTTCTGTCGTTTCACTTCTAAAGATCTGAGCCTTTATTGATTGATCATAAGGTTACTTGGGGGCTTCCGCCTATTATGGTTTAAAAGTTTTCACACCCATTTGGCCGGCTTGAATGCCACTTCTTCTGAGGTTTCCTCCTGCCTGTTTGCCACTGGCTGTTCTATTGATAACCCGCCAAATTCCTAACAGTCAATCTTTTTGAAAAAGACCCTGAACTTGTTCATAGGGAAGCGGCGGCTTGTATCACATGAAAGCCAGCTTATAGTGAGCTAGGTGTAACCAAGGCTGTTGCTGCCTCCTGAAAGCAATCATGTGGGCCTTAGTGCCAAAAAGGCTGTTGCTGCCTCCTGAAAGCAATCATGTGGGCCTTAGTGCCAAAAAGGCTATTGCTGCCTCCTGAAAGCAATCATGTGGGCCTTAGTGCCAAAAAGGTTGTTGCCGCCTCCTGAAAGCAATCATGTGGGCCTTAGTGCCAAAAAGGTTGTTGCTGCCTCTTGAAAGCAATCATGTGGGCCTTAGTGCCCAAATGGTTGTTGCTGCCTCTTGAAAGCAATCATGTGGGCCTTAGTGCCAAACGGCTCGTGCGGCCATTGAAAGCACATGGCTTAAGTGCCAAACGGCTCGTGTGGCCATTGAAAGCACATGGCCTCAGTGCCAAACGGCTCATGCGGCCATTGAAAGCACATAGCCTTGTAAGCCAAATTGTCTGGCCCTGCTTTGATAAGCCAGCCACACGGTTTTTGAGATTTTTCTGAGTTTTCTTTTTTGAATCTTCTTGATTTGTGTTTCTTAAACATATTTTACAATCTGGGTCATGAACCTTTGATTATATGACTCATATTTGAGCATTTTTGGGTTTGGTAACCTGCCCTGATAGCAGACTTTAAGTCGCCAGGATATTCTTGCCTTGAGCAATCAAAATCATGATATTTCATGCCTTCGGGTGGATACCTGTTGCGGATTATAATTTTCAAGATATCACCATGATGTCAATCTACAGGAAATATGGAAGTATTGATCTGACCATATGAATGATGATACTATGAGAAAGCACAATGGCGGGTCATAAATATCAACTTGGCGGTTTAAAAGCTAACATGCACGATGGCATGACAGATCATTGTTTTCAAATCTAGCCTATTACAAGGCCACCATGGACCTGCATAATTGGAGCAAAGTGTTTTTTCGGCACCGGATGTCTAAGCCCTGATTTGAGAGCCACAATGTATCAACTGTCTTCATCGCGGCGGGTTGATGACTCCGAGTTATCCTGCTCCGGCTCTCCTTCTTCGCCAATCTGGATGTCAGGTGACGTCCAGTCGATGCCAGTTAAGGCTTCGAATATAGCTTCATCATTGATAATTGGGGACAGATCAACATCAGGGGCAAAAGTATGCTTACGCGTTGGAGGAGTGAGATCCACAATGTCATAAGCCGGCGCCTTGACCTTATCATTTTCCATATTGTACACCGACTGATACCTGGATAAATCAGTCTCCTCGTCCAGTTTGCATGCCAAGGGACGCATATCCTTTACGCACTTTGCAAAATCCGTTTGATTGAAAGGAGACCCATCTTCTTTGAGTCCTGGACAGCCCGTGGCCATTTCTTCTGGGTCTAGTTCCGCTTGCCATGCTTTGGCTCAGCTGAGGGCAGTAATGGCACCAGCACGGGTGGCTGGCCATTTTATCTCTTCTAGCTTTTCGGGCATTATGGACAATTTGGCTAGCACCTCCCTAATAAGTGTGGGCGGTTGTTTACCATTGGAGATAGCCACCAGAGTCAGTTGAGTGCCAGTATATAGTTGTTCCACCAGGGCATATACGGCTTTCAGCTTTACAAGCATATCATGGCCAAGATTGGAGCTCTTGGGGCCTGTTGAGCAAATATACGTACCAGGCGAGTCAAAATGAATAAGATTGTGAAAGGCTAAAAAGTTAAGGTTTTGCTTACCAAAGATAGCAGATGTCATCTACGAAATTTGTTCCTTTAAGCCGGACAGTTCCGCGGTGGTGCTCTTCAAGGAAGTCTCGGCGGCTTCTGCCCTTTGTAATAATGAAGTTTTTTCTTTTTCCCAGGCGGCTCTTTCAGTTTTGAAACTGGCATTGAGCTTCTCATTTTCTTCCAAGCTAAGTGTCAACTTGGTCTCAGCATTCTATGTCTCCGACTCTTGATGTTTGAGCATTTTTCTTAGCTCGCCCAGCTGCGAGTCATTCAAGCTTAAGGTGTCCTGCAAGTGAGTATTGAGGGGCATAAGTGCTATTCAGCATGAATGTCGGTGTACTAAGTATTGGGACTTTAGTACCCCATACTTGTGCACATGCAGTCGTAGCCAAGCCCGTGGCAAGGCTTGCCGGGGGAGTAATTGGCGATTAGTGCAAGATTGTCAAGGGGACACTCAGACCGAGAATCAAAGGATCAGGAGTTAATAAGATCTGAAGACCGAAGACCAGGCCCCCGGCAAGATCTTGCCGGGGTGGATCACGAAACCCGGCAAGATCTGCACCCCGGCAAGATTCTATCACTGTGCCACCGCTTCGGCACAGCAACGAGCCTGACACTCTGGATCCTTCTCTGGATGCATGGCGACGTGCCAGTGGAGGAGAGCTTAAGCGGTGCTGATGGGATGGCTCCTTTTTCCATCCCCAAGAAAGTGAGGACACCTAAACAGACACCTCACGGTGCATTAAATGCATTCGTCCTAATCCGTCAGTGGTTAGGTATGATGACCCTGTAGCTACTTTACACCTCAATGTATGTACATTTTGCCACTGTGGTGACCCCTTTGAGCGTATAAAAGGAGGCCCAAGGCAACTGCTACAGGGGAGGAGGATCTTCTGGCCCATTCTGCATGCGTAGCTGCTCTTTGAACGTACTGTTCATTGCAAGCGCTCCTGGAGCCTGGGCTCAAGAACACCCATAATAAAACAAGGCAGGAGTAGGGTTTTACGCTGATCAGCGGCCCGAACCTGGGTAAAATTCCCCGCGTCGATTGTTGGTTCTGCTCTTTGTGCATATCTCTCTCCCTGCCGAACAGTAAAGGGGTCCTTTAGGATCCCATAGGTGTCGTACGCCGACATCTTTGGCGTGCCGGGTAGGGGGATCGAGGTTGTGCGAACCTGATCCATTGATCGGCGCCTTAGTTTCTTCATCATCTTCACCATCATGCCACCCAAGAAGAAGAGTGCCGCAACGGCGCAACCATCCACATCCGTTTTGCCTGTGCCCTCGCGTACGGGTGATGGCGCGGATGCAGAAGGAAGAGGTTTAGAGCCTCCACGACGTTCTGGTGATCCAAGCCAGGCGAGCGGCGTCGTTCGTAGCGGGAGCGGTAACCCACACGCCGCTGGATCCAGAGATGGAGCTGTGTTGCCTACGGGCGGCGCAACGAACTCCAGAGATCGAAGGACGCCTTCTAGGGCTCCTGCGCCGGCGCAAGCGTCGCGGCCTTCCCAGGTCATGTACGATGAGCAACATCATGGTGCTGGTGGTTCAGGGCGTCCCCATGAAAAGACTTCTGCGCATCGATCCCAAGGTGCGCAGGCCCAGCATGCACGCCAAACTGCCGGCGGAAGTGGCGCGCGGTCGCGTGATCGTGACGGTGCTCCTTCTAACATTGTTAGGAGTCAGAGCACCTCACGTACCTCGCACCTGTCACCGCCGCCTATGCCAGCGGAAGCTTTGGCACGTGCGCAGCTGCTCCTCGATTTCCCTCCTACTCCGGAGAAGATGGACGAGTGGCAAGCTACTATCCAGAGCCTCATTGGCTTCGCCAACAAAGATGGGCCGCATGAGGCAGGGCCCTCGCAACGGCGGTCCATCAATCCGGCGTGGGCCGATGTGGAGAAAACCAGAGGTGGTGCGACCACGGTGCACTCCCCTCCACGATACCAGCAGCGGTCGACAACCCGGCGGACTGATGGCTGTGATGATGATTCCACGGCGTCGTCCGATCCATGGATGCGCCGCGACCAGCGTCAAGTTCTCCAGGAACGAAGCAAAGAGGACGCTCGAACTACCATCGAGCGGCGACGGGAAGCGCGCTATCAATCCGATAAGCATGCAGGGCCCGCTGTCGATGAGCCTGCGCCAGGGGACGCAGGCGACTTGCCTTACGAGGTAGGTACTCCAGCGTTCACCCGTGAGCTGCGGAAGTCCAGTGGCCCAATTCTCGAACCTTCAAGCCAGAAGTCCCGGAGAAATATGACGGCAAGACTCACCCCTCAGAGTTCCTGAACATCTACACCATTGCGGTGCAGGCTGCTGGGGGCCGAGATGACAAGATACTTGCCAACTACTTCCCGTTGGTGCTCAAACCCAACGTCAGGTCGTGGTTGATGCATCTGCCGGAGAATTCTATTTATTCTTGGTCAGATCTATGCCATCAGTTTGTTGGCGCCTTTGTTGGAGGCCATCAAGCTCCTGGCCAAGAGAGTGATTTACATATCATTCCTCAGAAGGAGGGTGAATCCCTGCGCAAGTTTATCTACAGATTCAGCCAGGTGCAGTACAATATTCCTGACGTTCACCCTGCCGCTGTCGTTAGCGCGTTTCATCAGAACGTGCGTAACTGCAAAATGCGGGAAGAGCTGGCAATGAACAAAGTCAGGAGTATTGCCAAGCTTTACGCTTTGGCCGACAAGTGCGCTCGGGCTGAAGAAGGGAGGAAACTCCCAGGTGAGGCTGTTGGCACAGGGGGCGAATCAGAAGATGAAGACGCTGCAACCCCACCAAGGAAAGGCCGGCGGCGAAACAAGAAGCGCAGAGGCAAGGCCGTGCTTGCTGTCGAGGAATCCGACAACCCCGGCGCCGCCAAGAAGGCCAAGGTTGACGACCCCGGCAAGGAACTTGCCGGGTGCGCCTCCTGCCAGGCCTTGGCGGTTGCCGACAGGTCGGAAAGCTCCGGCAAGCAGTATTGCAAGATCCATCGCACCAAGGGCCACGATCTCCAAAACTGCCGGCAAGTTGAGCAGCTTGTCGAGAAGCAGAAAGCTGAATATGAAAAGCGGGACAAGGAGAAGGCCCAAGACGGTGCTGAGGGGTCCGGCAAGAAGAGCGGTGGCCGAGGGGGTCGCCGCGGCAAGGCCAAGCAACAGAGGGAGAGGCCCGCTCGAGGCCGTGACAAAGAAGAGGGTGATGATGATGATGGGGAAGATGATGAGTCCAGTGAGCAAGAATTTCAGAAAGCTACAGAGGCCATGTGTATCGACGGAGGTGCCTCGTTGCATTCTTCTCACCGTCGACTTAAACAGTGGGCGCGAGAAGTTAATGCAACGGAGCCATCGTTCGATGCATGTAAGCCCTTGAAGTGGTCCAACACACCTATCATTTTTGACGCCGAGGATCATCCTGATCGCACAACTGCGGTCGGGTGCTTGCCATTGTTGGTCTCACCGACAATCCGCAACCTCAAGGTGACGAAAATGCTAGTTGACGGTGGGGCCGGACTGAACCTAATCTCGCCGGATGTGCTCAAGAGGCTCCAAATTCCTGATGAAGATCTCAAGGAAACGGGCACGTTTCAAGGGGTCAATCCAGGAAAGACCCAGCCAAAAGGCAAGATTACGCTACCGGTAACATTTGGTAGCGAGCTCAACTACAGGACAGAGAAGGTGGTGTTTGATGTCGCCAAGATTCCTATGTCATACAATGGGATCCTTGGCCGCCCAGCGCTGGCTAAGTTTATGGCGGCATCACACTACGCGTATAATGTGTTGAAGATGCCCGGGCCGTTGAGTGTCATCACTGTCCACTCCGACAACAAAGATGCGCTCATCTGTGCCGACCAACTCTACCGGGAAGCAGTTGTAGCACCTGTCGTCAAGGCATCTGCTCCTGCTGCTGGAAATCCCGGGGGGAAGAAGAAGACCGGCAAGAATCTTGGCGCGAACTCCGGCAAGCGCACCTCCTCGGAGTGCTGCGCTTCCGTTGAGGACGCACCAGAGAGTTCCACTGGCAAGAACAAGAAATCCAAGGCTGCTCCACTAGAGACCAAGAAGGTGCCCGTCAGGGAGGACGGAACGGGAGGAACTTTCACCATAAGTTCCACCTTAGATGACAAATAGGAAAGTGCGCTCATTGCCTTCCTGCGGGTGAATGCCGACGTGTTTGCATGGCAACCGTCTGACATCCCCGGTGTTCCCAGGGAAGTAATTGAGCACCACCTTGCTGTCTGTCCTCATGTGCGGCCCGTCAAGCAGAGGGTCAGGAAGCAAGCCTTGGAGCGGTAAGAATTCATTGCCAAAGAAATCAGGAAGCTGGAAGCGGCAGGATTGGTCAGAGGAGTGCTTCACCCAACCTGGCTGGCCAATCTGGTTGTAGTGCGCAAGGCTAATGGGAAATGGACGCTGTGTATTGATTATACAGATATCAATAAAGCCTGTCCAAAAGATCCTTTTCCCTTGCCGCGCATCGATCAGATTGTGGACTCCACTGCTGGTTGTGATCTACTGTCCTTCCTTGATGCCTACTCAGGGTATCATCAGATCTTTATGGCAAAAGAAGATGAAGAAAAGACCGCATTTATCACCGCATGTGGTACGTATTGTTTTGTACGAATGCCTTTCGAGTTGAAAAGTGCTGGTTCTACATTTGCGAGAGCGGTCCAAATTGGTTTTGAGCCTCAGCTCCATAGAAATATGGAGGCATACATGGATGACATAGTGGTCAAAACCAAGGACAAGGCGACGCTCATACAAGATCTAGAAGAAACATTTGCAAATCTGCGCAAGATCAACTTAAAACTCAATCCTGAGAAGTGCGTGTTTGGTGTTCCTTCCGGCAAGCTTCTCGGATTTTTTGTATCTCAACGGGGGATCGAAGCGAACCCCGACAAGATCAAAGCTATTGAGCAGATTGAAGCGCCAAGACGCGTCAAGGATGTCCGTCATCTTGCCGGCTGTGTTGCTGCTCTAACCAGGTTTATTTCCAAATCTGCTGAGCGCGCCCTGCCCTTTTTCAAAATTTTGAAGAGGGCAGGTCCAATGAAATGGACTCCGGAAGCGGAGGTTGCGCTACAAGATTTGAAGAAATACCTTTCTTCTCCGCCGACACTAGTCGCGCCTAAACCACGAGAGCCGTTGCTGCTATATCTGGCAGCGACAAATCAAGTGGTTAGTGCTGTGTTAGTGGCGCAGAGAGAAGCTGATGAGGAGGCGACACTAGCGGCAGGACCGCCAAGCGACACGACAGGATCTTCTCCGGCAAGGGTTGATCCCGGCAAGATAGGATCTGCGTAGTCAGAAGAACCAGTGCAAAAGAAAAAGGTGGTGCAGCGCCCAGTTTATTTTGTTAGATCTCTTTTGCAAGGGGCTAGGTCAAGATATTCTGGCGTGCAGAAGTTGCTCTTCGGCCTCCTTATGGCCTCGAGGAAGCTGCGCCATTATTTTCAAGCACATGAAATCACCGTCGTCACTCGCTTTCCGTTGCAACGGATTTTGCGAAATCCAGAAGCAACCGGCAGGATTGTGGAGTGGGCGTTGGAGTTGTCGAGCTTTGGTCTCAAGTATGAAAGTACTTCGACAATTCAGAGCAGGGCCTTGGCAGAGTTCATTGCTGAATGGACCCCAACGCCAGACGAAGAGGTTCGAGAAATGACTCTCCCCGGCAAGGAAATCGATCAAGAGTGGGTGATGTACTTTGACGGGGCTTTCTCGCTGCAAGGCGCCGGTGCTGGCGTGCTTCTTGTCGCACCCACTGGAGAGCACCTCAAGTATGTAATCCAGATGCATTTTCCCCGGGAGAGTTCGACAAACAACACTACGGAGTACGAAGGCCTGCTTGCCGGTCTCAGGATCGCGGCAGACCTTGGCATCAAGAAGCTCATCGTCAGAGGTGATTCGTAGCTTGTTGTCAGGCAAGTTAACAAGAATTATCAGAGTCCATTGATGCAAGCTTACGTGGATGAAGTGAGAAAAATGAAAGAGCGCTTTGACGGTCTGCAAATGAAGCACATTCCTCGTGCCGAAAACAGTATTGCTGACGACCTGTCAAAGCGCGCTGCCCTCAAGTTGCCTGTGGAACCAGGAACTTTTGTGCTCCATTTGACTCAACCATCTGTGGCGCCATCGATGCGGCAAGAAAAGAGAAGAAAGTTGAACTCTGGACAGTACTTTCCGGCAGAGCTCCCTGGAGCCGCCGGCAAGGAACTTGCCGGGATCAACGACAAGCCTGCCAGGGAATGACAGGCTCCGGCGGAACCTCATGCTTTCGCTGTCGAGATAAATGTTCCCCTGGCGGAGGAGATGCCTTTAGTCCTAGCTGTCGAGCCCCAGGCTCCAGCATGGGCGCAGCACATTGTCCATTTCCTTCAGACAGGACAACTCCCTGAGGAACAGGAAGAGGCAGAAAAAGTAGCCCGTCGGTCTGTTATGTACAAGTTCCTCGATGACGTCCTGTACAGAAAGAGACCAAACGGTGTGAAATTGAAGTGTATTCCTCGGGAGGATGGACTAGAGCTGTTGGCAGAGATACATGGAGGCATATGTGGCTCTCACATAGGATCAAGAGCGCTTGTCGGAAAAGCATTCCGGCAAGGTTTCTTTTGGCCTACCGCTCTCCAGGATGCAACTGCACTAGTAACCAAGTGTGAAGCGTGCCAGTTTCATTCGAAGAAATCACATCAGCCAGCTCAAGCTCTTCAGACGATCCCTCTCTCCTGGCCGTTTTCGGTCTGGGGGCTTGACATACTGGGCCCCTTCCCCCATGCTACCGGGGGCTTTGAGTACTTGTACGTTGCGATCGACAAGTTCACAAAGTGGCCGGAGGTGGAAGCAGTGAGGAAGGTGACAGCACAATCAGCCGTCAAGTTCTTTAAAGGGATAGTTTGCCATTTCGGTGTGCCCAATAGGATCATCATCGACAATGGCACGCAATTCATAAGTCGCACCTTCATGCAGTACGTCCAAGACCTTGGCGGCAAAATTTGTTTTGCCTCCGTTGCTCACCCGAGAAGCAACGGCCAAGCGGAGAGGGCTAATGCTGAAGTGTTGTGCGGTCTCAGGACCAGAACCTTTGATAGGCTGAGAAAGTGCGGAAGACGCTGGATTGATGAGTTGCCGGCGGTTCTTTGTTCAATCAGAACGACACCAAATCGAGCCACCGGCCAGACACCCTTCGCTCTGGTCTACGGAGCGGAAGCAGTTCTCCCCACGGAACTCATATACGGGTCACCTCGAGTGCTCGCTTATGATGAGCTTGAGCAAGAGCAACTGCGGCAAGATGACGTTGTGCTCCTTGAGGAGAATCGTCTTCACGCTGCTGTGCGAGCTGCATGCTACCAGCAAGCTTTGCGCCGCTACCATAGCCGCAAAGTTCATGCCCGAAGCCTTGAGGAAGGCAACCTTGTTCTTCGACGGATTCAGTCCGCCAAGAATTCAAACAAGTTGACGCCGAAGTGGGAAGGCCCTTATCGGGTAGTACGAGTCACCAGGCCCGGCGCTGTCCGCCTGGAGACAGAAGATGGCGTTCCAGTGAGCAACTCCTGGAATATCGAACATCTTCGCAAGTTCTACCCATAAGGCGCGGTTGCCGGGGGCCCCCAGCAACCACCTTTTTGTACAAGTCTTGCCGGCAAGGCATGTAATCCTTTGTACAAAGCCAGGCGCAGACCCTGAGCCCAGATGAATAAGTTTAAGTGTTGTGCATTTCCTTATCGATTTCCATGTTCATATATATATATGCATGTTTGTCTAAGATGTTGTATGACACTTGTTCCCGATAAGTTCTAACGAACCGCCAAGGTTCCATATCTTTATTTTCTCTTCTTTCTTTTTCTCAAAAGACAGAAGGATTCCTCGCGTGCAAGTTTGCCGGGGGGGAAGGAAGATATGAGTACCAGTTGGCGACGTTTAGAATTGGCACCTTACCGGAGGAAGAACAGCGACAGAAAGCTAAGTTCTAAAACTTAGAGCAAGTTTCTTTTATTACATAGTTATTTTCCTTAGACGATTTCGACTTTTCTATGGAAAACCTACACGCGAAGGAACCCTTGTCGTAATCGGTTGTGCCCTTATTTTGTCTCGAGTCCGCTCAACAATTTAAGTGGCTGCACTAAGAACGCCAAGGAGTCTTGCCGGCCGCTGCACCTCCAGCAGGCTGCTGAAGTCCCACACCCGGCGCTCGCGGCAGGTTGCGCGCCGGCGAGTTTTCAGTAAGCGTAGGGTGAACTCCATACATAAAGGAATCAGACAAGGGAAATAGCATGCATGTACCCAAACATAAGCAAGTTATATTACATTAATAAGCTGCCACAGTTCTAACTTAAGACTTAATTGTCTTTGGCATGGAATGGCAACAGCAAGAAGAGGTGGAGCAGCTAATCTGCGCGCTGGCCTTCGACCTTTTTGATTGAATCCACCTTCTCAAGGATAGGCGCGACAAGCTCCTCAAGTGCCTTGAGATTTGCGTCCTTTGGCAGGCGGCCGAGCACGTTGGTGAGGTCGATACCAGGATTATTATGCACCACCTTGATAAGTACCTTGCGGAGGACGGCCCAACAAAGCTGGCGGGATTCGTTGGCCAGTTGGGTCGCCCGGTTAGACTGAAGCAGCTTCAGAGCATCAATGATGCTTTCGAAGAACATGGTCAACCTGGCGCTCGAAGATATTCTTTCTTCAGAGGAATACTTGAAGTTTGGCAGGCCCATGGTTGACAGTTGTGCCGTGAGCTTCTCCGCAGTGTCGACGAGGCGTTCAGTCCAGATTTCCACCCCCTTTTCGTAGTCAACTTGGGCAGCGGCGGCGCTCTTGAGCAGGTTCTTCTTGTCTTGGAGATCCTTGCTCAGGGCCTTCTCACGGGCCCTGCTGTCCTCAAGTGACTTCTCCAGCGTGGTCAATTTCAGCCTCAGATCGGCAATAGCATCATTAGCTGAAGAGAGCTGCTTGGTCTTGTCGGACATGGCAACTTGCATCTTCACCAGGGTGTGGAGGGTTTTTTCACTGTCATCTTTGAGCGTCGAGAGCTCCTTGCCGTGTTCTTCAAGATCCACTTCTAGTTTCTTCACTTTATCGCTCAGCTTATTCTTGGCGGCCTCTGCAGCCTCGGCAGCATTGACGGCCTCCTTGAGCTTGCTGGCGTGATCTACAGTTAGAGCTTCGAGCGCCTCCTTGTGCTTCTGCTCCAGCTCCTGGGTCCACCGCGCAATAAGCTTCTTGATTTCTTCATCTTTGCTGTGAAGCTTGGTGGCGAGCGCCTGCTCACGTGCGGCAAGGTCTTCCTCGTGAGCATCAAGTGCAATGCGACGCTCCGTCAGGAGGGCATCTTCAGCAGCAATTCTTTGTGTAGCTTCCTCTTGCGCCTTCTCCATGTCAGATTGCTTCAAGAGGAGCTCCGTCCAGCTTTGGCTCACTTGTTCCCGATTGGGAGTCAGCTCTTCATAGGCCTCGGCGTACCAGATTTGCGTTTGCTCAATGCGCTTTTGGAAATCTGTTTCAGCCGCTTCAACAACTGCAGCCCTGGAATCTACCTTCTCTTTTTGGGCACGCTGGAGTGCTTGGAGCTTGCGGAAGTTATTGCCCATGGCCTGAAGGAGTTGATCTTCCTCAGATTTGTTGCTGCTGACACTTGGTTCGTTGACGATCTCGAGCCCAGCAGCAGTGATGATTTCTTTATCAAAAGTTTCCCCTTCGGTTGGTGCCCCAATGCTTGCCGTCCCCGGCAAGTTGACAAACAGGTTCTCGCCAACTTTGAGATATTTGCTTGATGAGGGGACTTCGGATGTTGACGGTTGTTCCTCAGCAACTGCCTCATCAGTAGCTGGGGGCTCCGTGGCCGGCGTAGCGCCTAGCGCTCCTGTGGCAGGAATGCCATCAATACAGTCACCAGCCTCCTTGCCGTCCTCTTCAGCAGATTCCTTGGCGGGTTCCTCCTGTGCAGTCTTGGCGGCCTCATCGGCAAAAGCACCGTCGGCCTCGACGGTGGCATCCATGGCGGCTTCGCTTGCAGCGATTTTGTCGGCTTCGGCGGCAACATCCCTGGCGGTCTCCTCGATGACAGCGTCAATGTCCATGTGTTCCATCACAAGGAATTCTAAAGGACAAAGGAAAGAAACAGAATGAGATCAAGATTGAAGTTCAAGAAGACAAAAGAAAGAGAGATAAAGGAAAGAATAGCAAGCGCTCTGAGGCAATTGGTTACCTGCATCGAGCTGTTGAGAGGTGGCCTCGCCCCTCCCGGCAACCTCGGTTGCCGGGGGTAGGATGCTAGTACCCATGGTTGTCGGCTCCTCCTCAACCAAGATAAGCTCGTCGGTGTGATCTCTTGCCGGGGATGCGCTTGTGGGCGGCGTGGTTGACGGAGGTGGCACGACGGGGGTATCTCCCGATAACTCCCCTTGTTGCCGTTGACGGTGTCCTGGACTAGGGGGTACTCACCACATCGTCTCCCGATTAGTTGGATTGGGCCGAGGACCCCCAGGGCCGTTTACTCATGGGCCAGTTCGGACAGCCGAAGTATACACGAGGAAGATTCCACAAGACTTGGTGATCAAGACAAGGACTCCTCTCCACCGGCGTATTCGACTAGGACTCTTGTTATCCTAGGCCTCTGGTACATTATATAAGCCGAGTCCGGGCTAGTCGATAGAGAGGCTAGATCATTGTGACATCAATCATCATACCTCTAGGGTTTAGACCACAACATATGATCTCGAGGTAGATCAACTCTGTACTTGATATTCCATCAATATAAACAAGAGCAGGAGGTAGGGTTTTACCTCCATCAAGAGGGCCCGAACCTGGGTAAAACATCGTGTCCCCTGTCTCCTGTTACCCATCGATCCATGACACACAGCTTGGGACCCCCTACCCGAGATCTGCCGGTTTTGACACTGACAATGGTGCTTCCATTGAGAGCTCCGCTGTGTGATCGGCAAAGGATCAATGGCTCGCCCGCAGATCAACTGCGACGTCGGCATCTTCGTCGCCGGCTCGACTGGTCACCTTGGCTCGACCGAGGACTGCGCTCCGTCTCCGATCGTCATGTTCGGACGAGGGCCTTCATCAAACATCAACTCCGATCTCTATCATGATCACGGAGGAATCATCCTTGGAGCTCGGGGGCTCAACGTCAACATTGCCCTCGGGCGACCGTGCTGTTTTTCTAGACAGCAAACTTTTATCCGCCTCCACCACCTCCTCGAGTGCCGTTTTAACAATTGCTTTTGTGGAATTTTGCGGAATTAATTCTACAACAACCATGCAAAATTTCGCCGAGTTTCGATGGAGGAATCTCCGGCGATCTCCGATATACCGGAGCCCTGTCGAATCTGGACGGTAATCTGGATGAGTTTGGAGCGTGGTGTCTAGCATCTAGCTCGGACGTCCTTTGGAAGATCCAACTGTTTATCGGCTGAGGAATTCCTATATCTACCACCCCTCAAAATTTCAGCTCGATCCGACGGTTCAAACTCCGTGAACCTTCCGATGAGTGGACCAATTTTCAGAACTGTTTTCTGCGCGAATATGGATCCGACCCGAATTCATGTTTCTTTATGAACGTGATATTGGACAACCTTTTTAAAGGAATTTTCTTCTAGGGTATTGTGCGTTGTTTTTAAACACGTGCCCATAAAATTTTAAGCCTCCTCTGAGGTAATCTTCACCATCACGCTGGTGTCAAACCAGTCCAGCAATATTGCTCCACGGCTGCCGACCTGCGCTAGACGCGTCGTCGCTTTTTGAGCCGAGCTCAACTTCTTCGAATCATCATCTCGGCGAGCCGAACAAGAATTCAGAATCGCCAAGGATAAATCATCACCAACATCACCGCCCCACGGATTACACGGAGCGGGCACACCGGCATCGCCGCATGGCCACTTCATCAAGCCGGCATTGACCGCGTCACAAGTTACGACCTGCGTCGGCAAGGCCGCACTGTTGCTTCTTCAAGCTGATGTCCATCACGCCGAACTGCTTCAACACCTCGTCTGACATGGCAACTGCAACGTCTCCTTACCGACCTGCTCCGTCACCTCGGCTAGACCGGGGGCATCGCCATCTCTTCACCAACCTACTCCGGAGACTTCGGCGTCACCAGCCGACCAGCATCTTTACGTTAGCTGGACCGGGGGCTTTGCCTCGGTGAGACAATCTTTGCCAGCATCGCCATGCTGTCGCTTCATCACCCATCAGGCAATGGGTGTGCGGATCGAGTCCCAATTTTGGGAGTAACCTTTCTTCGGACTGCTACAACAAATAAACCAGGTGCTATTAATCCTAGCAATTTTTGCTTGTTTGGGTTTATTTTTTCCAAGGAATTATTACTCTGGTTTGTTCCATCATCTGTACACAGGTCTATCAAATGGTGGCCACATTAACGACGGTCGCGTGGTGGTTCGGTCAGTTTCCGTACATAGTTCGGCGAACGCCACATCCGGAACTCGGACCGACCTGTGAATTCGGGCTTTGCCACGGCTTTACCGCATCACGCCGACGCCCTGCATCGACATTGACTTCGGTGCCAGGCCACATCTCTTTAAATAAATTATTTTTGCGAAAAGCAATTATGCAAGGATTTTCTATATATTTATATTATTCTTTTTGGACCGCACTATTTTATGTGTGCAGGTGATTGACTTCGACTGTGTCACGCAGTCACTTCGGCAAGCCAATGTCGTCATCCTAATTGGCATAAATCAGCTCGCATGATCATCTTGTTGATTGAATTGCCATACCGATATGTTCGGTTGCTTCGGGGACTTCGGCATCATCAAGAGGGTGCTACCTCATCGGGTCTTTGGCACACGGGCCATATTTCTTTTATTACTCACTTTGCATGAATTATTAATCATGCACCCTTTTTTTATTACTGTTATCTCCGGCTTGCACTATCATCCGTGCACAGGTAAATGATCCGGATTGGGCAGCGCTGTCACCTTGGCTGGACCGGGGGCTTCGTCATCACTTCATTAACCCACACCGGGAACTTCGGCGTCATACTGTCGGCCTACTCCGTCGCCTCGGACGGACGGGGGGTTCCACCTCGCCACATTGGCCGTGCTGTGTCGCCACTTCAGAGTGCCGAGCTCTTCGCTCCTCCATCTCGGGACCGGCTTAGGGGCTGGGACCTCGTCCCGCCGTAAACTCGGACCGCGTCATCGATGCCGAGCACATTAACCAGCTAAGTCACTTTCATGCCCAAAGTTTTAAATTTTTAATTTGTGTTCGGTTCGACCGTGCTCACGTGAGTTGTTTGTTAAAAGAAACTCCCTTTACCCATGTTAGCTGGGGGCTCTTAAATTTACTTGAGCCGTTTTATAATAAGTGTGTTTTCTTCTTGTTCGTTGCAAAGTCTTTTTCTATCACTCCTTCCTCGACTCGAGTGTGTGGTCAATAGCCGGATAGCCTGGGTCCGATCTTGACCCACTTGCAGTCTTGAGATCGGATGTGTCATGTTAAAGAATGACAGAAGCACACAAAAAAAATTTAGACCAATTTTCGGATTGGCACCAATTGACTTGATTTAGTTCGGACGTGGAGTTTCCGCATAAGTCTTTAGGTTTTTAAGCCTATGGCACTTTTAAACTATTTGTGTGTTTCCAGCATAAGTCTCGCAGTGCAACGCCGGACACCTTTAGAGATTCGGCAAAACATTCTCGGGTATTGCTTTATATGCATCGGTTTCGAATTGTGTCTTTGGTCAATAGTTGGGTTGCCCGGCTCCTGTGCTTGCCTCCTATGTTCCGCTTAGTTCGGCTAGGTGTGCAAAGGGAGAACCACTGCGATTGTGCTTCCAGCTAGCATGGTTAAGCGCCTTAGTGGAGAAAGCCAAAAACTGACTGTCACAATAAGTGTAAACTGGTCAGCGATCCGATGACTGTGTTAAATTATAAGATCGATAGAGGTCACCCCATGTTAAATGACGGTCCATTCATAAAATTGGCCAAAGTGTTTACGGCTTGACCTCGACTGTCGCCGAACACTAACTGAGGGCTAGTAACTGGCCTCCCAACTTTAAGCTCCTATGACTAAGTGAAAGTTATAAATCCCGCATATCTGATTGCCTCGTTTCCGCTAACACAACCGCCTTCGGGCACCGAGACGTCGGCTAAGGGTTGTTTTGTTATTGCGAAAACACCCTGCGTAGCATCTACAAGGGGGTGGAAGCAAACGATGGGCCACTTTCAAATGATAAACGGTCGCAACGGAGTCAAAATAAACATATCATCGGCGTTTGTATTTAATATACGAGGGCCTCCTTCTGCAATCATCATTATAAAGCCATAAATATGCATCAATTTGACTTAAGATTTTGGCCAAGCTGGGTTGCCTGGCTCCTGTGCTTACCCCTACATTCCCGATTGTTCAGCTAGGTGGTAAAGGGAGCACCTCTGTGATTGTTACTACCGGGTCATCCGTGTAAGTACCTCAGACTGGGTGAAGCCGAAAGGTAGCAATCTTAAAGGATCACATTGGTCGGCAACGACGGAAGTGAAAATTTTGGTTCATTAATACCATACAGTTCGGGAACTTTCCCCGAACTAAATCCTCAATATTTTCCTCCCACATTGATCGGAGGTGAGGTTTCATGATCATGATAAGCATGATGACCCAAAGAAAGGAACCGATAGCGGGACTATTTTCTTTGGAAGATGTTTCTTACGTTAAAACGTAATATAACATATCTCTCCATGTACCTTTGTTTATAAAACCGTATGACCAGATTGCCTTGTTTTCCATAAATCTTTGCCCTTATAACGGCTTTATAAAGTAGGAAAACACTCCTCGGCTACTAGCCGAAGAGGTTGAAGCCGATAGTCGGTTAACAAAGTTTTGTACAATGCGGATCCGAGCACTAATGATGTAAGGTACTCGGATACATAGAGTCATTACACATAATTTGTGATTTTACTATGGATATCGATCCTTAATTCGGCCACCCGTGCCCGCATTAAGACTCGGGGGCTACTGGGCTTCGGGCTTATTATTTACAAATATTAAAGGGGCACATCGATCCCCTGATCTGGTGTTGCCACCCGACCAGTGTCTCGGGGGCTACTGCATTGCTTGTTCAATGCAGAAAATTCAAAGTGCTTAGTGTTCGGCTTGACTGAACTATAGGCAAACATGTCTTCGGACAACAACAGGTACCATCTGGACCTATCTGGCATCAAGCTAATATATTACAGCAACTTCTCAAGACCCTCTCTCAAGGGCCCGTTCGCCGATCACTATTATCTCTAATATATTACACTGCGTTTCTATTCCTACTTATGCTGCCGAGCTAGGAGTTGATCCTCAGGCCGATTTCGCGCATCGACCTGAGTCTCAGGGGCTACTTGGATCAGCGGTTTCATGTTTTCCTTCAGGTGCATCTCGGGTTTTAGACCGACACACACCTTGAGGGCTACTGGCTATATCTCGGCGGAGAATAAATTGCACCAATCAAAAATATTCACAAAAAATCAGCCCGCAGTCGGGGTGGTGCACCACCTCGGAAGCAATCCAGCATAAAGCTCGGGCGCCAGTGGCTGGTTCCATAGAGGGCACTTCCGGCATTAAGCTCGGCTGAATTCATTCAATCTTTTAAAGACCGAGGTAGTTTATGACACCTCGGACGCTGACTATCGTTAGAGCTCGGATACAGTCCGGCGTTATAGCTCGGATACAGTCCGGCGTTGGAGCTCGGATACAGTCCGGCGTTGGTGCTCGGCTGCAAAAGATACCTCAAATACAGTCCGGCGTTGGAGCTCGGATGCAAGAGGACACCACCGCATGGGAACAACTTCAAACCCGAGGTGTGGCGTAAAAAATAACAAGGCATTGATAAAGGCCGAGAACTTAAAGGGGCTCCTCGGATACCCAACGTGTAAACTCTTCGAATTCACTTCGGCGATCCTCAAGATCGAAGATGAGAAGATTTGTTGAACCAGTTTTCAAGACCGATGACCGAAGATGAAGAACAGTTCGGAAGAATCGAGGAGCGTCCCCAACTTGAAGACCGGTTCAGGGGGCTACTGATGGTGTCCTGGACTAGGGGGTACTCACCACATCGTCTCCCGATTAGTTGGATTGGGCCGAGGACCCCCAGGGCCGTTTACTCATGGGCCAGTTCGGACAGCCGAAGTATACACGAGGAAGATTCCACAAGACTTGGTGATCAAGACAAGGACTCCTCTCCACCGGCGTATTCGACTAGGACTCTTGTTATCCTAGGCCTCTGGTACATTATATAAGCCGAGGCCGGGCTAGTCGATAGAGAGGCTAGATCATTGTGACATCAATCATCATACCTCTAGGGTTTAGACCACAACATATGATCTCGAGGTAGATCAACTCTGTACTTGATATTCCATCAATATAAACAAGAGCAGGACGTAGGGTTTTACCTCCATCAAGAGGGCCCAAACCTGGGTAAAACATCGTGTCCCCTGTCTCCTGTTACCCATCGATCCATGACACACAGCTTGGGACCCCCTACCCGAGATCTGCCGGTTTTGACACCGACATCCGTCCTTCCCCTGCAAGCCCAAAGATATCAGCGACAAGGATAGAAACCTCAGCATTCGCCAACGGAAAAATAGTAATGAACTCACGCTGGGGGTTGTGCTGGGGGCTCCATCAAGGGTTAAGCTCCGGGCTGATGGTAATAGTTTCCGGCGCGCTTGTGAAGCCTGCCGGGGGCTCGTCGCCCGTAGAAGTCTTTGCCCTCTTCGCCATCCTTTCCGCCAAGGTTTCTGCATCACTGCAGAGACAAAACAAGCAAGTCAATAAGATTGATCTAGAATTTTGAAGATAAAGGCTGTGACAGGATGTTTACTCTTCCTCTTCTTACCCCGAGCTGAAGTCGGAGATGTCGAAATTGACCTTCGTTGCAGTGTCCGTATGGGGGGGCGGAGGAGGGGTTCTGGGTCGCTTGGCTGTAGCCGGTGCAAGGGGTTCGTGTGGCTCTGCCGCCTCAGCCTCCGATGCGGTTGTGTGAGACGCCCCTGCCGCCCCAGTAGTTGCCGCAGATGTGTGTCTCGCGCGCCGCACGGGTTGCTGTCAAACTCCTTGCCGCGGCGCAGCCTTGCCGGTCGCCTTCTTGCCGGGTGCCTCGCTGCTCGAAGAATGTTGGCTTGCTGGTATGCCAGATGCAGCCTTTCGAAGAACACGCTTTGTCTTCTTCGGGGCTGGGAGCTCTTCTTGCGGTTCTTCTTCAGTCGCTTCTTCGTCGGACGAGCTCTCGGTGGCTGTGCTGCTCTGTTCCCCGGCAGCCTTGTCCTTCCTGGCAGGATTTTCTTCCACCACTACCTCTGCGTCACTGGTTTCCCATTCTGTGAAGCCGACGCTACTAGCCTCCGCGGCAAGATTCGCCTCCTCCGCCCTAGTGGCGATGTATGCCACTTCTTTGTCAGTGGTGGCTCGGATGAGGTCTGCTTCTTCCCGGACGGCTCTCTCCATCAAGTTATCAAAGAACTTTTGTGCCTCTTCCTCGGATGGCTCGACCCAAGTCGCGTCAAGACCGTGGGTGTTGAACAGTGGCATGGTGGTGATAATCGACCCCAGGGCAGAGTTGTTGCATAGAGGGACAATTCTTGCCGGCAACCGATGCTTGTTGTCGCGCTGGAATAGCCTTTGACGGAGAGCGCCAAGCTGCATAGCAGTCAAATTGTTTTTCAATCCGGGGCGCAGTCTCATGATGTCTGATGCGTTCCGGTATTCCCAAGCTGATCTCCCTTTATTCTGCAAGGGGGCGATGCGGCGGCGGAGGAAATCGAAGCCAATCATCTCCATTGTGAGCCCGACGGCTTTCAGGCGAAGGATCCTGGTGGTGGCAATCGTGAGCTTTTCGTCTTCAGCAGCGAAATCGCTCCAGTCACTGTCGCGGACCACTTTCTGCCATCGAGGTGAACAGAACGGATGGGGGTCTACTTCCTTGATCCAGCACCACTCAAACCGCCATTCATCCCACTTCTCGCGGTAAACCCCTTCTGGGTATATTTCCTTGTTCCAAGCCCTTGGAATCCAGGCGATAGAACCAGAGAGGGCCTCCCCTTTTTGGATACGAGGAATAAAGTAATGGCGGAAGAGGGCAGTATTGGGAACCACTCCGGCAAAATTTTCACAAAGGTGAGCAAAGATGGACATACATAGTACAGCATTCGGCGTGAAATCAAGAAGATGGAAGCCGTATGTGTACATAATGTCGTTGAAGAAGTCAGAGAATGGAGGACAGAGCCCGCAATAGAAATAAGCGACGAAGAAGGGATATCTGTCTGATCCGCTTTTGGAACAAGAACCTGGAATCACGCGAGTGGCGGGGTGAGCTTGCGTCTCCCTCGCCCACATACACTGGTACCGGCTCTTCAGAGCTTTCGCATCAAGCGATGGGGCGAAGACGACGTACTTCTTCCGCATCTTCACCAGCTCGCTCTCCGAGACATCGGCTTTTGTCTCCTTGCCCTTGCCTTTGCTGGTCTTGGGTGGCACGGCGACTGCAGGGGCGGAAGCCGGGGATGGAGCGGGTGTGGAGGCGACGAGTGGATGAGGGAAAGCTTTGCTCTGAGCTCGAGAGAAGGAAGGCAATGGCAGATTTCAGATTGAGAAGAAGAAGAAAGAGGGGGTAAATAGGCAGCGCCTCTGCAGTTTCCTTTTTATGGGGAAGGAGCGAGGCCGCCTCTTTTACTACCCAATGTGAATACGCCTCTACAAGCGCGCTGCGGCCGCGGCCGTTCAGCGCACGCGCCCCACATCGCGCAATCAATGCGTGTAGTGGGGGGATGCAGTAAGCGAAATCATCACAAGCAGTTATCCCCTGCCACGCGTGCCCGTGCACTGTTTGGGCCTAGCCCAACAACGCCTCGCATTCGTGTATGGCTTAGGCCCGGGGGCTCCTGTCGGTGTACTAAGTATTGGGACTTTAGTACCCCATACTTGTGCACGGGCAGTCGTAGCCAAGCCCGCGGCAAGGCTTGCCGGGGGAGTAATTGGAGATTAGTGCAAGATTGTCAAGGGGACACTCAGACCGAGAATCAAAGGATCAGGAGTTAATAAGATCTGAAGACCGAAGACCAGGCCCCCGGCAAGATCTTGCCGGGGTGGCTCACGAAACCCGGCAAGATTTGGGCCCGGCAAGATTTGCACCCCGGCAAGATTCTATCACTGTGCCACCGCTTCGGCACAGCAACGAGCCTGACACTCTGGATCCTTCTCTGGATGCGTGGCGACGTGCCAGTGGAGGAGAGCTTAAGCGGTGCTGATGGGATGGCTCCTTTTTCCATCCCCAAGAAAGTGAGGACACCTAAACAGACACCTCACGGTGCATTAAATGCATTCGTCCTAATCCGTCAGTGGTTAGGTATGATGACCCTGTAGCTACTTTACACCTCAATGTATGTACATTTTGCCACTGTGGTGACCCCTTTGAGTGTATAAAAGGAGGCCCAAGGCAACTGCTATAGGGGAGGAGGATCTTCTGGCCCATTCTGCATGCGTAGCTGCTCTTTGAACGTACTGTTCATTGCAAGCGCTCCTGGAGCCTGGGCTCAAGAACACCCATAATAAAACAAGGCAGGAGTAGGGTTTTACGCTGATCAGCGGCCCGAACCTGGGTAAAATTCCCCGCGCTGATCGTTGGTTCTGCTCTTTGTGCATATCTCTCTCCCTGCCGAACAGTAAAGGGGTCCTTTAGGATCCCATAGGTGTCGTACACCGACCATGAATAAAAGGAGTATTTTTAAGTCCCAAGCACATTGCAAGCAATATACTTGGCACTTGGGGGCTAATGTGTGATGAAGTTCTTTTGAAAAATTTGGTGCATGAGACCCGGTTCATCATCATTAGATGACCCGACCCTTGAGGGCTACGATCTGAATTTAAGAAACGTATGGAAGACCCGGCTCATCCTTGCATGATAAGTCAGACCATGAGGGTTATGTATGGCAATTCTCAAGTTAAGCCTAAATACAATAGACCTGGTTTATCTTTTCAGGCTAAGCCGGCTCTTGGGGGCTATGGCCGATACTTTTCAAAAATTATATGGAAGACCCGGTTCATCCTTGCATGATAATCCGGCCCCTGAAGGTTCTAGTGGATTATTTTGTGAAAGACTTTTGATTACAGCATGGTTAAAACGGCTTAGGTAAGCCGGCTTTAAAGAGGTTACGACTTGACAATTTAAGTTTACATGTTGCTGCAAGTCTTAAGCAT
The DNA here is from genome assembly GCA_011799875.1 of Thinopyrum elongatum. Classification (NCBI taxonomy): domain Eukaryota; kingdom Viridiplantae; phylum Streptophyta; class Magnoliopsida; order Poales; family Poaceae; genus Thinopyrum; species Thinopyrum elongatum. Next base: position 185,362,703 of record CM022297.1, on the reverse strand, counting down.
ATTCAATGATCCTTTCCTATGATTAAGACTTGGGGGCTGGATAAGTGTATATATATATATATATAAAGTTCAAGGAGGAGGTGATTTCATACCTCATATTTCTGTCGCATCATATTGACTAAACTGGCTTCCAGGTCACGGCTTGTATGAAGCCAGCTCAGATAACCAGAGTATAGTTCACCAGCGTTCAGCTTGGAGTAACTCTGAAGATCAAGCTTGGGCTTGTTTTTGTCAGATAAACGTGCTTCATCATTGGCGGAATGTTTGGCTAGTATTGTGGAGATGCCGGGCGGTTGATAAGTTGTTCCAGTAATGATTACCTCTTCAATATGGGCATCAACAGAAGACTTGTCTGAATGTTTGACAGGAGAAAGTGGTTTAGGACTTGGCGGGTCTTGATTGGTCGCCGGGTCATCATTAACATTTGCAGCCAAGTCAGGATTGACAAGATCAGCTTGAGGAGGTGGGTCGTCCTGCCGGCTCTCAGGATCTTCAAGTTCCTGGGTTTGAGCTTCGCCGGCTGTCGATGCCTGATTCTCTTGTTCAGAAGCTTCAGCAATCTTGGAAGGGCCAGGTTTTTGCTTCTTGCCCGTCTTCGCCTTAGCTCTATAAGGAAAATTATTCAGTTTAATAAGTATGAATGGGAAAGGCAAATTAGTCAACAAGCCATAATACTTACGCCGGGTTAAACACAAACGTGGGGAGCTATGAGCCGTTCGAGTCGCCAGATGAGTGAGAAGTATCCTGATATGCCGAGTCAGAAGAATTAAGAGGTTGCCGTATGAGACCGGCTCGTGAAAGAGAGGAAGTAGGACTATGAGGCACCTCATGACGACGTTTACGAACCGGCGGCGTGTTGGGCAAGCCGGCCATAAGTTCTTCTTGGCCGCTATTTTGAGTATGCCGTCTAATCTCGTGCTGCTATTTCTTTAAAAGAAAGTTTGGATCTAAGTGAGCTAGAGGATGGGAAAACCATACTTTCCTGGCGACCCGCCGTATTTTCTCTCTTGGCAAAATTTTTGAGTCGGAAGAGATAGAGATTACCTCAGCGCCATCAGCTTAGCTTGTCTCCGTTTCCTCCTGAGGGGATTCAGTGTCAATAAGTTGTATAAAGAGAATACCAAGTGAATCAAGTTCTACCTCTGAGTCATCTAGTGCAAGCTGTTCTTGCGCCGTGGGCTTCTTAGGATGACCCGGACCACGAGTGGTTGTTTTGACCCTTTTGGTTGGGGCAGTAGTGTTTTGTATCTTTCTTTTCCAGAAAGATGAGTGGGCCTAAGGGCATATGAGTAATAACATCAAAACCAGAGAGGCAGACAAAGGCAAGTAATATATATGCAAGGATACTTACGGCTGGTGGCGGGTTAAGAGTATAATAAGGAGCTAAACATGTCTTGCTGCAATTAGCCAATGACTCGCCAAGGAGCATCTTGACAGTCTCATTGATTTCCTTCTCAGTCAGTTCAGTGGGATTATAGCGCAAAGGTTCTTTGGTATCTCCAGTATATGTACATATTAAGCTGGGGCGGCGGCTTAAAGGTAGAATCCTCCACGAGACCCAGCAGCGGACAAGGTCAACTCCAGTTAAGCCGTTTGCAATAAAGGCCCGGATCTTTGAAAAGGTAGAAGAATAAAGACCATGTTCTAAAGCAGTCATCCGGCCTAGCAGTGGGCCGCTCGTAGGAAGACGATGTGGACGAAAACCTGGCAAAGGGTTTTCTCCTTCTAGAGAGGTATCTTTGTAGTAGAACCAGGTGAAGTTCCAATATTTAGGATGACTCGGTAGGGTGGCTGCTGGGAAGGTCACATCTCTCCGTCTTGGAATTGAAACACCTCCAAGTTCAAGACTAAGCCCGTCGGGCATCTCAGTTTGGCGGTTGATATAAAAATGATCTCTGAACAGATCTGTAGAAGGTTCTTCACCAAGGTATACTTCGCAGAATACTTGAAAATTGCATATATTGGAGACAGAATTGGGACCAATATCTTGAGGATGGAGGTTATAAAAGTGCAGCATGTCATGAAAGAATTTTGAGCCGGGCGGTGAAAAGCCGCGGAGCAGATGATCTGTAAAAACTACAACCTCGCCTTCTTGAGGCTCCGGAGGGCATTCAGAATTGGGAACTCGCCAATAAATGATTTCCTTGGTAGCTAAAACACCCATGGTCACATATTCATTGAGGGTCTCTTCAGTAACTTTTGAAGGGATCCAATCGCAAGTGGTGGGTGTCTTAGTCATGGTGAGCCGGAAGTGACAAAGCTGTGAGCAGGAAATAAATATAGTAGATCAATATTACAGTATGGAGCTGTTTGCAAGTTTTTAAGCCGGCCAGAGGCTGGCGGGTCACAAGAGTTTTTATATAAGCCGCCATGTATGGTACCGCGAGTTAGCAGTCTATAAAGATGGAAGTACTAAAAATTTCACTAAGTGTTGTATAAACAGGTTTCCAAGATTGCAGCCATATTAATGGATCTATGTTGGTTCAGAAAAGAAATATTATTCTTAAACCTAAACTGTGGCGGAAGTACTGACCTATTGAAAATGAAGTTTGAAGGGACGGGATGGATCTGTGTTGAAGAAACAGATGCTAAAATTGCTACCGCATAACTTCAGTATCATGTTGGGTTTCAACTAAGCGGCATAAAGGATGGACTACCAGCAGATGCAATGAACGCTGATGAACACCGATGAACTGATCAAGTGAAGGAACCCTAATGTAGATTGGAAGTCAAGAAAGGCGAATACCTAATGATGTTGGTGAACAACGGAAGGGCGTCGCGGTTTTCTGGTCTGATCAGGGTGATGCAGCGGCCAGGTTGGTGCAGCTTGTGGAGGTCGACGGCGGCGGCAGAGCTCGCGCAGCGATGGATGGTGCGAGGAAGAAGAAGAGAGGGGGACGGGGTAAAAGTGAAAAAGAATCCCCCACTGTGTCTATTTATAAGGGGGAAAATGAGCAGTAAATGGCAGGTGCAAAAATCGAGGAGGCATGATCATTATCTTAACAACAAAGACGCTTCATTTTTCGGAATGGATGATTAATGTGAAGATCCTTTGTGATATCATAAGGTTTTTTCTGGAATTAATGACGTGACGTCATCTCTCTGTTATGGCGGGTTATATAAGTTTATCAGGTTAAGAGTTAGAAAGATTCAAAGGAATTGCTCACTGAAGAATGGAGATTGACATGAACAAAGTTCAAACCTGGGGCCTAATGTTGGGGATATAGCCCCGTGCTATGACCCTCCCAGGAGTGGGCGGGTCATATCGTCCGCGACTTATACTTGAAGGCCCAGTAAGGTGTACAAGCGGGCTGTTGAAAGCCCATAACCCGGAGGTGACTCAAGATCCGAAGGCGTGAGCCGCCTGATGATAGCTTGTCTAGCAAGGCGAGGTAATTTAGGGATAGGGTCAGTTACGATGTGTAATATGACCCGGACTCTTGTAAGCCGCTGGACCTCGACCTGTGTATATAAAGGCGAGACCCGGCGGTGGGTTAACTCAAGAAAACAACAAGTCGAGAACTAGGTCAAGTGTATTCGCTCCCTTGTGATCGAAACTCAAGCAATACAACTAGAAGCAGGACGTAGGCTTTTACCTTGTTGTGAGGGGCCGAACCTGGGTAAACCCTTTGTGTCTTTTGTCCCGTTCAACCCCTTTAAGCTAACCTACATTGCGATGGCTCCACACCTAAGTCCTTTCACTAGGGCATCTGCCATGATAAACCCACGACAGAAGGCAAGGCTCCTGAGGCCCCTACGCCTGAGGCAGGGCCGGACGCCATCGACACCTCTTCCCTTGTCAAGCATCCTATGTACTTCGTCAGCACCATGCTGCGCGACGCGCGTGCGCTACCCCATGCTACAGAAGCTCTTGCTCGTGCTCCTCATCACCTCCAGGAAACTGCGGCACTACTTCCAAGGCCACCCCATCAAGGTCGTCTCCGCGTACCCCCTGGAGAAGGTACTACACAGCCCCAATGCCGCGGGGAGGGTTGCCGAGTGGAACATCGAGCTGCAGGCGTTCCAGCTGGAGTTCAGCACCACTAGGGTCATCAAGGGCGCGGCCCTCGTAGACTTTGTGGCGGAATGGACTGACACCCCTGACCGAGGGGAGGGTGAAGACCGCTCCCTCACGCCTGGAGATGAGGCTCCCGATGGCTGGGTCATGTACTTCGACGGCGTGTTCGCACGCTAGGGCGCGGGGGCTGGAGCCGTGCTCATCTCGCCTACCCAGGACAAGCTCTACTATGCCGTGCAGCTCTGCTTCCAGCACGGCGAGAAGGTCTCCAACAACATCGCGGAATACGAAGGCCTGATCGCAGGCCTTAGGGCCGCGGCAGGCCTGGGGATCAAGCGCCTCACCATCAAGGGCGACTCTCAGCTCCTCGTCAACTTCTCTAACAAGGAGTACACGCCCAAGGACGAGCACATGGAGGCATACCTGGAGGAGGTACGCAAAATTGAAAAATGGTTATTGGGTTTGGAGTTGCAGCACGTCCCGCGTGGCATGAACAAGGAGGCGGACAACATCGCCAAGAGTGCGTCGTGGCGCGACCCCCAGAAGCCTGGCGTCTTCAAGGAGCGGCTCTTCAAGCCATTGGCGGCCCCCTCCGTTGCGGGCCCGACGTTGCTCCGGGAGGAACTGCCCCTGGCCCCCTCCTCGGGCTCCCCAGCCTGCGGTCCAACCTCCGAAGCCTGCCTGCTCCTGGCCCTCGAACCTCAGGAGGGGTGCAGGACCGAGGAGATCAAGGCGTACCTGCTCCAAGGCACCTTGCCAGAGAAGGAGGAAGACGCAGAACGCGTGACCCGCCAGGCCACCGCCTACTGCTTGCCGGATAGCGAGCTCTACTGAAGGCGCCCAAATGACACTTCGCTGCGATGCATCTCCAAGGAGCAGGGATGCGAGCTGCTGGCTGATATCCACGGTGGGGATTGTGGGCATCACTCTTCATCGCACACCCTCGTGGGCAAGGCGTTCCGCAGCGGTTTCTACAGGCCCACGGTGCTCAACGATGCCACCGAGTTGGTGAGATCCTGTGAAGCCTGCCAATTCCACGCCAAGTAGATCCACCAGCCCGCCCAGGGCCTCCAGACCATTCCGCTCTCATGGCCATTCGCATTCTGGGGGCTGGATATCTTGGGCCCGTTTCCCCGAGCGGCTGGGGGCTACCGCTACCTCTATGTCGCCATCGACAAGTTCACCAAGTGGGTGGAGGTGGAGCCCATGCGCACCATCCCGGTGGGCTCGGCCGTCAAGTTCATCAAGGGCCTCGTGAACCACTTCGGGGTCCCCAATCGTATCATCACTGACAGTGGCTCTCAATTCATGAGCAACCTCTTCAAAACATATTGTGCTAACCTTGGAACGCAGATATGCTACGCTTCAGTGGCGCACCCACGGAGCAACGGCCAGGCCGAACGCGCCAACACGGAGGTGCTGAGGGGCCTTAAGACAAGGAGCTTCAAGAAGAAACTCGAGGCCTGCGGCAAGGGTTGGCTCGATGAGCTTCAGTCCGTGCTATGGTCCATCTGCACCACCGCGACTAAGCCCACCGGCGAGACCCCATTCTTCCTTGTCTACGGGGCTGAGGCGGTCCTCCCACATGAGGACAGACATCGCTCCCCGTGGGTCTTGACATTTGACGAGGCACGCTAGGATGCCTCGCGGGGGATGGACCTCGTGCTCGGGGAGGAGGGCCGCCGCCAAGCCTCGCTCCGTGCCGTGAGGTACTAGCAGGCGCTGCGGCGGTATCACTGCCGTAGCGTCCGCTCCAGGACCCTCGAGGTGGGTGACCTCGTCCTGAGGCGGGTGTTCTCCAGGGAGGGGCTTCACAAGCTCTTGCCCATGTGGGATGGCTCGTTCAGGATCGCCCGTGTCTCCAGGCCTGGCGCCGCGCGCCTGGAGACACAGGATGGGGTCCCCATCCAGAACGCCTGGAACATCCAGCACCTCCGGAAGTTATATCCGTGAACAAGGCCATGCGCCTCTCAAGTCTCCGCCCGTGACACTCTCACGTAATAATGAGTGGTGTTGTACATGCCCCGAAGTCTCCTGAGCGCCGCCCTTGGGCCTCACGGGGGCTCCCCCCCCCCCCCACGTCCTAGTGGAAGTCCCATGCTCCGCGTTGGCGGGAAGACCAGAAGACTAGTGTAGGTGCCGGACGCGGCTGTTCTTTTGCTTGCTTTCTATAGCTGGTTTGCAGCTTCTTGGAATGAAATTTGAAGTTCTCGCGTCTTTATTTGAAAGGGAAGGGAAATTTTTCTCCTCGCAGCACTCGCCCTTTCAGGCCTCGTTTTAGGGAGAGTGGCAGTTTCCCGTCACTCTTCCTCGCGCATCTCGCGCATGGGGGCTAGGCACGGTGTGTATGCTTGGGCCCGCCCACGAATGCACCTTGCCAAAGCCTTGGTATCTTGGCCTTTGGTGTCTTAATCCTCGCGTGATGCCCTCAAACGAGCTAACGGGCACGCACGCCCTCCTGAGTCCGTGCCTCCAGGCATCGCGACGCGGCGTACCAGCGACCCACGCTCGGGGGCTCGCACGGGGAACGGCACCTCCAGAGGTCCCCTAACCCCACGGCCATCGGCTGCCTCACGAGGCCTGAGGACCGCCGAATCCTCAAAAAGGAAACCCAGGGCGCACAGGAGGCTCCGGAGAAGCACGCCCCCACGGCATGGGAATCTACTGCAAGCACACTAAGCTAAGTCACCTCAATCACGATCAGCAAAAACCCGTCAATGAGCAGCAACACGGATATCAGGATGTAATATAAAAGCGATAAAATAGCGACGCAAGCGCCATGGTTCATTACATGCCCCCGCAGGGCTCTCTACTTCTTGATGCAGGCAAAAGAAAAGAGGCAAAAAGGCCGCGCGACCACCGCGGCTCCCGAGTCCCGGCTCCAGCCACGCCCGCGCTCAGTCGGAGTCCTCCTCCTGCTTCACCAGGGCGCGGCGGCGAGGCGGCTCGTCTCCTTCCCTGGTCCGAGCTCGGCGGCGTTGCGGCTCGTCGTAGTAGCCGTCACTCATGCTCTCCCCAGAAGAGGAGCCGCCACCACTGGAGGCGTCGCGGCCATCGCCAAGGGCAAGCTCACCACCAGAGATGGTGCCGCCCCTCCGGCCGCTGTCGTCGGAGGGGTGAATATTGTCGTCGTCGATGTCGCTCTCCGGGCAGCACCCCAGGCATCGGTCATCTTCCCCGAAGGCCCTGACATAGAGAGTCATGGCGCCGTCGTGCCTGAAGTGGAGGGTACACCTCCCCTGTAGGGCGCGTGCGCGGGCGAACGGCTACCACCCGCGGTTCAGGAACACGTCGCCGGCGGGGTGACCTCGACCTCCACCCACGAGGCCTTGCTACAGCAACCATTGGCTTGCAGCCAGACGCCGCCAGCTCCCCCGGCCGGCAGCGCGCCCGCAAAGAAGCGCGGGAGCTGGAACCAGACGCATGCGGGCCTCTCTGCTCATACCATGAACTCCGGGGACGCGTTGGCCGAGTGGGATCGCGGGCGCGGTGGCCAGACGGCTGCCGCGTGCCTTCCCCCTTCGCTGCGGCTGCCCCAGCCGTGGCAGCTTCCGCCACGGGAGGGAGCACCCCCGCGACTGCCGGAGGTGGCGCCAGCCTTCGAGGGAATGTGCCCACACCCTCGGGGAGCCACCGCTGGCATCGCGGCGTACTTACGGGGGCGGCCACAGCCCCTCTTGGGCGGCGGCGAGCCTGGCCCTTCCTTGGGGGCCTTTCCCTTCTCCGCGGCAAAAAATCCCCTCACTGGCGCCATGAACACTCTGGCAAGATGGTGGAACAAAGGAGAAGGAGAAGCAAGAAGATGAAAACGAGAAGGGGGCTCCGCCCCCTCTTCCATTTATAGCCGGAGGAAGCCTAACCGCCGGCCCCTCTTAATCCAAGCAATGATGGCTGATCTGCATGCACCAGGCAGTTGTCAAGTCGTGTGGTTGCCGAGGTGGTGTGGGGAAGTGGAGACGCCCACGTTCCATCATGCGCCATTCGTCGGCTCGGTTCGCAGGCAATTGGAGCCCGTGGCGCTTCGCCCTTGCCCTTTGGCTTCGCCTCGAAGCCAAGTCCGAGCGCGCCTTGGGCCCGGGGGCTACTGTCGGCGTTCTGGGAACCGGGGTACCCAGACTTGCCTGCCTGCGGCCCATGGCATGGCTCCATCGATGGCCTAGTACGGCTCAGTTTCAACACCAACAAGACAAGACCCTCGCGAGGGGCCAAGCCTCGCGAGGCAGACAGCGCCAAGACCTCCTGAGGGAGCGGCCTTCCCGAGCTGCCTCCTGAGGAGCGGAGATTTCTATGCAGGTATCCAACCTCACGAGGTTGCGGTAACGCAAGCCATGATGACCAAGGCCAGGCAGGCGCCAGCGGGCGCAGAGAGGACAGTTTCCTCTTTGGTGCTAAGGAGGCCAGCGCAAGCATGGGTTCCTGAGGAATCAGGCAAAGGTTTCCATTGCAGTGCAATGAGACCAAGACCGCCAGGATGGTAGGACGGATGTCATCGCCGAGCCCACCGCGGCATCATGACTAGAAGCTTTGCAGGTGAAGACCACCTTTCATCAGGATAAGATGTACTACTTGTCCCCTTTCAAATTGGCCATTGTGGAATCCCTTCCCGCCTATGTTTTGGGGGGAGAGGACCAAGGCCACTATAAGTATAAGCTAGCCACCACCATAGAGGGGGATCTAATCCTTTCCACCCGCACCCCAGAGTAGACCTCGCGAGCTTGTTCGTCCCTTATACTAGTTCATCCACAGCCCTCATGAGGAAAACCACCACAAAGCAGGAGTAGGGTCTTACACTGCAAGGTGGCCCGAACCTGGGTAAACTGTTGTGTCCATCTTCTTCCTTGGTCCATCGAGCTAGGCTGTAGGGCGGCGGGTTGGTTGGTTGGATAGGTTGAGTTCTTCGCACACACCCCAGAGTTCGAACCTTCTTTGGGTCTGCGGAGCCCAGAATCCGACAGAGTTGCCAGCTGGTTGCCATCATAGGTAGTCTTGATAGGAATGAAATGGGCTACCTTGGTCAAATGGTCGACTATGACCTAGATGGAGTCATGACCCTTGTTTGACCTGGGTAATCCAGTGATGAAATCCATCCCGACTTTATCCCATTTCCACCTGGGAACCTTGAGTGGTTGTAGCAATCCAGCAGGTCGCTGATATTCAGCCTTGACCCTTTGGCATACATCACACTTCGCAACATAGGTGGCAATCTCCCTTTTCATCCTGTGCCACCAGAATCTTTCCTTTAGGTCTTGATACATCTTTGTTCCTCCAGGGTGGATGGAATACGGGGTGTCATGGGCTTCTTGTAGGATCAAATCCTTCAGATCCTTCTTGTTAGGTACATAGATACAGTTTTTGTACCGTACAACTTCATCCTTGTCCTCGGAGAATCCTGGGGCCTTGCCTTGCTTCATCTTCCTCTTGATGCTTCGATGCTTTCGTGTCCCTTCTAAGCCTCTTTGACTTCGTCTATCAGGGTCGGTTTGACTTCCAGGTTGTCCAGGTATCCATATGTAACCAACTCTAAGCCAAAATGTTCCAGCTCTTCAAACAGGGTTGGTTGCCTTTCTTTGATCATAGCATTCATGGAGCAAGACTTTCTTCTTAAGGCGTCTGCTACCACGTTAGCCTTCCCGGGGTGGTATTGAACACTGAGGTCGTAATCCTTGATCAATTCCAGCCATCTCCTCTGCCTCATGTTCAATTCCTTTTGAGTGAAGATATACTTCAGACTTTTGTGATCTGTGTATATCTCACACCACTTCCCTAGGAGGTAATGTCGCCATGTTTTCAGGGCATGAACCACTGCTGCTAACTCAAGATCGTGAGTAGCGTAGTTCTCTTCATGAGGACGTAGCTGCCTTGAAAGGTAAGCAATGACTCTGCCTTCTTGCATTAGAACGCTTCCCAGTCTAGTTCGAGAGGCATCATAGTATATCACAAACTCCTTGTGAATATCAGGTGTCGCCAGAACTAGGGCAATGGTTAATCTTTTCTTCAGTTCCTGGAAGCTTTCTTCGCACTTTGGCGTCCATTCAAACTTCTTGTCCTTCTTCAAGAGCTGAGTCATAGGTCGGGCAATGCTGGAGAATCCTTCCACGAATTTACGATAATATCCCACTAATCCGAGGAAGCTTCTAACCTCCTTGACGGTGGTTGGGGATTGCCACTTGGTCACAACTTCAATCTTCGTAGGGTCTACCGACAATCCATCTTCAGTCAGAACATGACCCAAGAATCCAACCTTGTGTAGCCAAAACTCACACTTGTTGAATTTGGCATACAGTTGGTGTTCTCGAAGCTTGTCTAGGACCATCCTCAAGTGTTGCTCATGCTCTTCTTCAGACTTGGAAAAGATGAGTATGTCATCAATGAAGACGACAACAAATTTTTCCAAGTACTCCACGAAAACTTTGTTCATGAGGTACACGAAGTAGGTAGGGGCATTGGTTAATCCAAATGACATGACCGTGTATTCGTACAGGCCATATCGGGTTACAAATGCCGTCTTCGGAATATCTTGGGGTCTAATCTTTAGCTGATAGTACCCAGACCTGAGATCGATCTTGGAAAACACCTTGGCACCATTCAGCTGATCAAACAAGTCTTCAATCTTGGGGAGTGGATACTTGTTCTTGATTGTGACTTCATAAAGGGAACGATATTCAACACATAATCGGATGGTACCATCCCTCTTCTCCACAAATAGAACAGGTGACCCCCAAGGTGAGGCACTAGGGCGGACGAATCCTTTCCTCAACTGCTCGGCTAGTTGCTTCTTCAATTCTGCTAACTCCTCTGATCCCATTCTATAAGGCTTCTTATAGATGGGCCCTGCTCCGGGCATGAGCTCGATAATGAACTCAATGACACGGTCAGGAGGCATTCCGGGCAGTTCATCAGGAAAGACAACGGGGTACTCACATACCACTGGTACTTGATCCAACACAATCCATGTCAGACAATTGGCCTGAGGGGCTTGATCGGAGGAAGAGTTGGGGACAAACTTGACTTCAACTCCTTGGCTATTGGTCAGGGTGACAGTCCGGTTGGCACAATCTAACAAGCCTTGGTGCTTGCTGAGCCAATCCATTCCTAAGATCACATCCAAGCCTTGTGATCTCAAGATAATAAGGTCTGCTAGGAATTCTACCCAGTTAATGATGATCCCGACTCCTTTACACCCTATCTTGGCTCTCATCTCCGATCCAGGGGTTAGTATCACCATGGGGTTATTCAGGGGTGTAGGGATCATGCCACTTTCTAATGCAAACTTTTGTGTGACAAATGAATGCGTGGCTCCGGAATCAAACAAGACAGTTGCAGGTGCTGAGTTGACAAGGAACATACCCAGCACGATGTCCTGGTCTTCCTGACCTTCTTCTGAAGTGACATGGTTCACACGCCCCTTGCCATTATTGGGCAGGTTGCGGGGAGCTTGGTTCCTCTATGGTGCTCCACGACCTTGTCCTTGGTTCTGCGCATTGGGGCGCGGTGCATCGGGCTTCTTGTTGGGGCACAGCTTCGAGATGTGTCCTGGCTGACCACAACCAAAGCAAGTGACTTGGTTGGAGTTGTTGCTCTTGCTGCCATTGTTATTGGGATTGTTGTAAGCTGGCCTGGGGTTGGCGTACTGCTGAGGCTGATAGGAGCGGGCTGCTGGAGCTCTTGGCTGCTGATAGGTTGGCCTAACTGGGGCTGGCTGCCACGGGTGAGGCTTCTGGTTGCTGGAGCTACCTTTGCTGATCAGCTTGCGCTTATGGGTATCATCCAAAGCATGTTGCTTGTCCTCAAGCATGAGTGCCTTATTCACCAGATCAGGAAAGGTTGGGCAGTCGCACACAACAAGCGAGTACTGCAGAGTCTGATTAAGGCCTTCCATGAAGCGCTCTCTTTTGGCCGCATCAGTGCTGACATCCTCAGGAGCATACCTTGACAGAACACTGAACTTCTGCATGTACTCCTTGACAGTGCTACCACCTTGCTTCAGGGCTCGGAATTCATGCTTCTTGATAGCCATGATTCCGGAAGGAATATGGGCCTTGCGGAATTCTGCCTTGAAGTCATTCCAAGTGGTGGCCTGCCCAGCATGCATGACCTTGAATCCATCCCACCAAGCTCTAGCAGTTCCCCCGAGACAGTGGGCGGCATACGCCACCCTCTCCCGGTCTTCATTGCAGCCGACTAGTTCCAGCAGATCCTCAATGGTGCGGACCCAGTCGTCTACATCCAGGGGTTCAGCAGTATCGATGAAGGTGGGTGGTGCATGCTTCTTGAACTCTGCCAACATGGAACGTCCATTGCCGTTCCCCGCCGGCTGGCGGTTGTTGGTGACAGCTTGAGCAATCATCTGGAGGGCTGCAGTGTTGGCTTGGCATTCCTCTCGAAAGGCTTGGAGAAGCTGAGCCATGTCCATGTTCGGGGGAGGTGGTGGTGGTGGAGCTTGTCCTTGGGTTTGGTCCTGGCTGGCTCCTGCTTGGGTGGATCTTTCGGCTTCTTGCTGCTGGGTAGAGGTACCAGTACGTGTTACAACAGGCATCCTGTTGGAGCGGTCAAGGTCTCATAATTGGGAAAGATGAGGGAAATATATATAGATGGGGAGCCTAGTAAGGGGTCGGTATGACACAAGGTGTTGTCATTCAAGGGCCAAAAGGGCCAAACACATTCATTAAAATCCAAATAGGTGATGTAGTCGTTTACATGTTCCCGAAGGAAGAGTACGACGTCCATCAAACACATCAAAAGCAAACACAACACTACATGGTTTCATTTGAACCATTACATGCACTCAACTTCGCATAGGGGATACACGACCTATCCTACCTTAGGGGTTACGGACTAGCATATCCTAGTTGCGAATGATGCCTAAGTGGTGGAATGCTCGGTCGCGTACTGTGGTTCTTCTGGGTCTTCCTCCTTGTCGTCATCAGTCTGACTTCCTTCATTACTTGAAGGAGTGGGGGAGTGGAGGAGCTCAACACGGCGTTGCTTTGCCGGTGGTGTGATGAAGAGCTTACAGAAGTCCCTTGCCGTCATACGGCGTCGCCGGGGTGGTTCTCCATCCTTGGTAGGTGCATCTTCTGGGGGCCTCCTACCTCGATATGCAACTGCAGGCTATCCAGGGGGAGCACCTTCTTTCTTGATCCTATCTGTCTTCCCTTGTGCTTGGCGAAGAAGTGCCTTGGTCTCGTGGAGTTCCTTTCGGAGCTCCATCGACTCCGAGGCCAAGTGTTGTGCCAAGCTGTCGGCACAAAGGCTGAAGTAAGTTTGGAATGGAGTGGAAGTCCTTCCTCCAGTGGTGGAGCTGTTGCGCTGCTCTCATCCTCACCCTCCTTTCGATAAGGCAAGAAGCGGGTTGCTGGCTTGTTTGCCATCTCTAGAAGAAGGTCTCGGAGGCGAGTTAGCGCCTTGAGCGCGGCTGTCTCGACGGCGAGGATTAGTGTTGCCATCTGGGGTCCCTCGAAGAACCAGCTCGTCGGAGGGTAATTAGCCTTCACGATTACTTCCACATGGTATTCCACCTCGGTGTCATTGATCCAATGCTCATGGTAGGTGAAAGTGGGGGCTCGGTGAAACTGGCACTTCTGGAGGCTATCCTCAAGAAGCACAGGGAATCCGGTGGTCAGGAAGTCTTCGGGTATAGCGACCATCTACAAAGGTTGAATGGGAGAAGTCAATAAGTGGAATATATCTTAGGTTTGGTAAGTCTCAGAAAGGAAAAGAAGTATAGAGGGTTTGTGAAACGGTTTTCGTCCTAACTAACGCCCATGCTAACTAAGGCTTCCTATAGTCAGGATGGCTCTGATACCAGCTCTGTGGGGACCCCGACTCATAAGTCGTGATCACCGAATGCACGTGTACAGTGATCCCAGAGATTAATGCTCACTGAACACATAGAAGCTGAATAACAAGAGTCTTACATCCATACATACCGTCTTACACAAATTATGACCATTATGGTCAAGTCTTACATAGATAAAGCCTTAAGGGCTGAACATCAGATAAAACACAAGCAGTGGAAATCTTCGTTGATAAGTAGAACCCATGCCATCTGCCTTAACCCTACAGGCATTCTGACTGGGAAAGCATCCTAGTTCGCTTGTTCGTCGCTGAAGAACTCTTCCTCATATTCCTGCTCTTCCATGCCTGGCCAAGTAAATAGCCAGGGACAAGCCAATGAGTACGTTTGAATGTACTCGCAAGCAACCCATGAATGGTAACATAATGACATATGCATGATAATATCACTATGTTGGCATGTTGGTGGTAAGATAGTTTTTCTCATGCAAGTATGTTCAATACTTGTGGTGTTAATAATGCATCTATGATCATGAATCAAGGGATTAGAGATATCAACATTGAGAAGGAGTTTCACACAACTCAATCTCCAACTTATCGTGATTCTCATCAACATTTCCAATTTGTGTTGTTTTTCGGAAACATATGGACATAGTCTAAGCAGCACCACCCAACTGTCCTTGATCGTGGACACGGCTATTCAAATAGTTTGACACTCTGCAGAGGTTGCGCACTTTACCCACAAGATCCGGGGAAATTTCGTGTCATCCACGTCCCGCGGTACCTCAAGTACCCGGGGTAAGCACCCGATCACTACCTTTCCCTAGCCATGACTAACATAGAGTCCACTCGATTGGTAGCAGCCCCCGTGCCAAACATTGCCACATAATAAATTTTGTGGAGCCACGCTCCCATATTCTTCACATAACACAAGCACGGGGTACTAATGGTGTGTCCGGTGCCCTGTGAAAACAGTCATGGCCGCCTATCCAAGCACGATCCCGTCCCGAGAGTGATCACGCCACTCCCGTCACTAGTAATGCGGGCATCCATGCTAGCACGAACTAGCTAATCAATAATGCCCTTTCCCATATAAGGGTAGAGTGGTTGCGCATGTTTAGTTGGGATGGTCAACAAATCTTAAATCTAATCTGTCTCTGCGAACAACACATATTCACTTGCTTAGGTGCACCACTTCTTCATCAAGTGGTGACCTAGTTCAACATTACCCATGGGCATTAGGGGCACCCGATGGGGTTTTCAAAGAATTGTAACCAAGAAATGATCATGGCATAGATGCAACATCATGCGTCAATATAAGTATTTTTCATCGCATCTCTAGCACAAGGTAGAGCTACGAACATGCAAGTACCAACGAGCATGCATCAATGCAATGATTATATCAAGCTCATAATCAACAATGTCATCATGCATACGGAAAATTTATCGATGAACAAGAGAGGTGTATCATGGTCAAAGGGCTGCTTGCCTTGGTTGGCTTGGTCTTTGAGGTCTTCAAGTCCTTCCCCTTCCTCTTCTCCAACTACTTCCTCGAACACGGGATCTATTCATCGCAAAGGAACAATGGAAATAAGGCACTAGCGAAAGCAGAAGAATGAAAGTGCTCATAAAAATGTCTACCTACTTTTGTTAAATAATAGGGTTAAAACTAAGAAGGGAAAAATTCTTAGTTTTGGATTTGGACTTATAGAATAAGAGAAATGGATTTCTAGAGATGGATTTGAATGCTCAAATTTGAATTTAAATTTGAACAGAACAGAAAAGTTGGTTGGATACGTACGAAAGTCACGCCATTAAATAGGTGGTATTTTTAGAAGAATTTAGGAGTTGGAATTATTTCATTTGGACAAATATTTAATTCTGTGGAATTCTTGCAAGTTTCAGAAATAAAGAAAAAGAGAAAAGGAACTGTGCAACAGGGCTGATTTGGCCACAGTGCAGCAGGCCCAGAGGGGATCCAGCCCGCGCGAGGCTGCCACGTAGAAGGTGTACTTAGAAAATACGCCTCCAGCCGACGCAGCGAACCGGTACGTGCGCGGTGGAATTTTGAACCTGACAGGTGGGGCCCCCTGTCAGGGTGTGAGGCTGACCGACGGGCCCACGGCCGTCGTCGTCAACCTCCGGACAGAGAGGACGGTGAGCTCACCGGCGGCGCTATGGACGACGGCGAGGAGATCTGAGGGCACCGACGTGCTTAGGGTGGAGTCATCGTTCGGGTGGAGGTGGAGTTAGCCGCCGGGGTGCAGGGGTTCGTCGGCGACGAGGAGGTCGGGCGGCGGTGCTACGGGAGGTGGTCGCTCCAGTCGATTCAGCCTGCAATCGACCCGGGAGAGAGAGGGGAAATGATCAGTGGGGTCTTGCGGCTCCAGATCGAGCTAAGGTGGGGGCGGAGAGGGCCCATACCTATGAATCGACGGCGACCCGAGGCGGCGGTGCTCGAGCTTGGGCTCTTCTAGAGAGGAGTGGGTGGTGCAGGTGGTCGATAGGGAGTGGTAGAGGTCGAGTGGTGGAGACAACGGGGTCCGGGGTGGCCTTAAATAGCCTGCCCTGAGCTCACCATTGACTCGTGCGTCGACGAGGATGTAGTCGAGGCTAGAGGTCATGGTGGCTCGTGGAAACGTGCCTGGGGCATTTGTAGACATGGTCTATGACCAGGGGAAGGAAGAGAGAGCGGGGGAGTGTCAGGGGCGTCGCGCGTGTGAGCTCGTTCATTGGAGCTCTCGGGAGGCCGGCGCGCGTGCGGAGGGAGGCGGCAGGAGGTAGAAAAAGGGGGACAGGGGCATAGCATGTTGCGGACGTCGAGGGGCTCCGGTAGGCGTGCGGGAGAGGACCGAGGTCGTCGGAGGCGTTGGGCAGGGGGCGGCTATAGTGCCTTGGCGCACTGTAGCACGCTCTAGAGCGTGTCTTTGGCCGGCATGGCCATTTTTTGGCGCCTTGGGTGTGGCCACTAGTGTCCAGCAGCTCAAGGGGGGAGTAAACAAGTGGGGAGGAGCTTTGGATGCTCTGGAGGGGCTCTGGTGAGAGAAGGGTGGTGAGAGAGGGAGGGGTTGTGGTTGTCCAGAGAGGTAAATGGGGGGTTTTTACCTCTCAATCATTGATCTATGGATGAGTGGAAGCTACAGGGGGTAGAAGGGGTCTAGGGTAAGCTCTGGTAAAAACTTGAGCTCATGGAGAATAGTGGAAGAGGTCAAAACTGTGGTTTTGGTAAAATAGCAGAAGGTGTTTGATGCAAGTTTGGGCTAGTTAGGTTGCTCAACTTGCTTTGAGACTTAACAGGAGTGAGTGGCACCACAAATTAGTAGTGCCTACCAATTTTGAGGTCAAAAGGATAAAGTGGCCAATGCAACTTTTGTAAACCCTAGAAATCAACAGAAATGGATTTGCTTAGATCTAGCTAAGCTAATCTCTTCTCCTTGATGCACCACTTGGTTTAGTGTCATCATTTGGGTATTTGAGCATGTCCACAAAGTTTGGGATCAAATGGAGAAAGTTGGGAATGTAGAGTTGTTCAAACTAGAAAATGGACAGAGATGGTTTTGGGGGAATTTGGTGATGCTATCTTGTTCTCCAAGACATGATACTTGGCAAGATCATCAAATATGGCATTTGTGACATGCTAGAATTTTCTTGGATTTTATAGAGAATATTTCCTGTGTAAATATTTCAAAAGCTTGAAATATCCAGGAAGGGTTTTTGAAGGATTTGTCCCATATTTTGAACATGACCATGTGTTGAAACTCTTATATATGGGAAAAATATGTCCACTGAGTTTCCCTAAATTTTCTCAAATATTTGTGAAACATAAAAATAATTTTAACCTATTAAAGACCATTTCTGGCCTTAAGAAAAAGCCTTTAAATAAAATAACAAAATAACTTTTAAAATTATATTTTTGTGGTTTATGGGGGTCCTATATCTGATAGGAGTCAAATATATCTTTTGAAAGAGTTTTACTACCTTTAATTAAGTACTTGTAGTGCAAGCCTCAATTCAGGGGTTTTTGGAAAACCTAATTTAGGAAATTCTTTTTGGCCAAATTATTTTTGTAAGAAAATACTATTCTGTCCTATACACATGGCATGATCAGTGAGAAAAGTCTTGGGTCAAGGAGATGAAGTATAGGTGGTGGAGCTATAATATGACTTTCATGAGCACTTGAAACCACAGACAGAAAATCCAAATCAAATAGAAAACCAAATAATGCAAAAGTTTTTGTTGGTCCAAATTTTCATGCTTTATTAATGCAAATGACATGTTACAAAACACTCGGTGTGATAGTTTTCCAGACCGTGCTTGTGCACCTTTTCATGCACCGATTGTTTGAATTTGAATTATGTGGATTAATGCCTAGAAAATGCACATAATCCCCTAAATATGGTAAATGAGCCCCAAAAAATGCCAAATTTGAACACGTTGCATTGGAGGGGGTATGTTGATTGTAGAAATAACTGAATGACAAACTAGGAAGGAAATTTGGACTCCCGGCCCCTTCAATCTTGGTGATCCCCCCCCCCCCCCCCCCCCCCCCCCGAAACCATGAAACTTCCTTGGTGATGGTCCGATTTATGAAGGGCGTGCACGACGACATAAGCCAAACCTTCTCAAATTTTTACCAGGGCATGGTGAGGCCATACCATGGCACCATGCCAGCCGTCATGTTTTTCAAGCATGTATTTCATTTTTCTACAGATGAAAAACCAATAAATGACATGTTTGTGATTGACAATTGCCACACATTTCCGTGAAATCTCTGCCGATTCCTTGTAAAAGGCATGAGAATTTACTAAATAGCACGAGCATGGTTTTCCAGACCGTTCTCGTGCACCTTTTCATGCACTGATTGTTTGAATTTGAATTATGTGCATTAATGCCTAGAAAATGCACATAATCCCCTAAATATGGTAAATGAACCCGAAAAAGTGCCAAATTTGAACACGGTGATTTGCAGGGCTTATGTTCTTCGTAGAAAAAAAACTCATGGACAAAGGAAAAAGGAAAAAGGAAATTTGGATTCCCCTTCAATCTCGGTGATTTACTATCGCACACGATTCATCTCCGTCGCCTCTGCGAACCGTGTGTGTTCACCCACACATGCAAAAGGAAAAAAGAAAACCCCCGCCCACTTCGTCCCGACCCACTTGCCACAGACTCCTCCGCAACTCTGCACCTCATCAACTTCTATCGCGGCGGCCACCCTAAGCTCGACGGCTGTCGGCGGCGGGCGGCGGTCGCGCTCCAAACGGCACAGGATTTCGCCCCTACCGCTTGCCGCCGCCTATCTGCACCGACTTGCATCGACATTCTAGACTCTGGTCGATTGGGGTTTTCTACGGGATTGGGCCAGGGATTTTTCTCATGGAGAAGGAATCAATTTAGCAAAATATTCACTCATCTCTTATCGCAGTCCGTCCGTCGCTGTTAATCAACCGGCCGAAATCGCCGTGGATTCAATTTTCTTCTAGCTAATTCGAGGGTTTTCATTCATGTGTCCACAGTGCGAGCACAAATCAGGCAAGTGTGGTCACGGCCAGTCGGAAACGAAGTTCTATCTCACCATTCCGGATGACTTCAGGGAGCGCTCGGTATGTTCAATCTCACCCTACCACGGTCGGCATGGCCTAAATTTGTGAACATATACCGTCTATTGCTACATTTGGATAAAAGGTACGGTGCCACGTGCAGCCTAGATGTCGAAGCCGATTTTATCCCCCATATTAGGCAAATTTATGATGTACTGTTCATTTAGTTACTCTCATATTTGCATCAAATCTTTGTTACATTATCTATTTTTAATTATATATTTTTGTACTTTGCTTTCAGCTATATGTTGATATGTTCTATTAGTTACTCCCATATTTGCATCTTGCTCTGTTATTTCAATATATCTAATTTACGATCTTAATTTTCATTTCAAGCAGTACATCCCTTGCTTTGCAAGAACAGGAGCAGAAGGAAATCTTGGGCTTTACTTTGTTGATGACTCCATGGATGTCATATTGACAACGCAGCATGGATTTACAATGACAGTTAGCGTAAAACATGATAAAGATGGTCACTCCTATTTTGATGCGGACCTTTGGAGAAAAATGTCTAAGTGTTATGAACTGAAAGCTGGCAATAAAATCCTAGTGCGTGCACCACAGCCTGGTCTAATTAACATGGATGTTTACTTCCCCCAACGTCATCAGCCGATCAGAGTCTGATCGAGGTTAGTGTCCTTTCAACTTTCTCCATGCTGGCATATTACTTAGCAAAATCGGGGTATTTGTTCTGACTAATTGATCACTATTTAATCAACCAATTGTGATTTCATTTTCTGACTCTGTTCCTAGGCAGTAACAAATTCTATTTACCAATTTATGTGCACTATATATTCTTCTGCCATGTTCTGAATAAATAATACCTTTCCACCTTTTAAGCAGGATATGTTGGATGCATAGATAACGATCTGTATGTTACTAAGCATACCAAATTTCACTGGAAGGACTTGAAGCATGTCATAATCTTTGTTGATAATCTGACAGAGATAGCACAGCGTATGAACGCTGGATTTTGGATGGGATTAATTATACCTATGGTGCACACTTTGAACAAGACCAATTGTGTGCACAAAACACTGATACAAAGTCTTATTTTTATGTTGATGCTCATAAACTATATATATCTTCAACGATATGTTACAATTGGCTTTTATTCTACATTTCAACAGAAATTGCCTGCTGTAGCTGTTCCTGGATCGATTTCCCAGCGTAGTCGAGTTACACTTGTGCCAGCTAATAACGCCAAAGTGACTACAAGATACTGCATTCCCGTAGAAATGGAACCATCCAAATTAACAAGTTCTCGCTTGTCGTGGCAATGCATCCATATTGGAAAATTGGAGACACTGTTCTACTAATGCTCTACCAAGGCACATGAGGGTTCTTCTTTTTCATTGACGAGATGCCGAGTCGCCGTGATCAAGCTGCTTCCAGCGGATAGTTGTCGTTGTTGGCCCTCAGCCTCTTAAAATGTGCTAGCTGTTACTATGTTAAGTATGTAGATATGGACCATATGGTTGTTGGTCCTCAGCATCTTAAAATGTCATAGTTGTTACTATGTTAAGTATGTAGATATGGACCATATGGTTGTCAAAACCGTGTTATGACGATCCTCCTTTTCTTGAATAGTGTAACCACTATATATATGTTACTCAAATGTTGTTAGCCAAGTTCTTAAATTTTCATGGAAAGTATTAGTATTGTACACAGTTCATTAAGTTTAAGCGTGTGCCCGGTAGAGCGGTAGAGTAGAGGACATCCATGTTTTGTACATGGCGATCAGCACCGATGTCCAGAAGGCATTTGCATATTAATTGTCCATATTGCAAATTCACACACGTGTTAACATAAGGAAACGTATGTGTAACTTACTAATCATCGCACACGAGTACTCGCAGACACATCGTGTGCGATACTCCTAGCCACCGCAAGCAACTAGTTTGCATTTTTCAAAGTTTTTTGTACACACAGAATCGCACACGAATTAACTGTAGTAACCGTCTGTGTTATAATTTCTCATCGCAAACAGTTCATCCGAGTAGGCTGTTTGCCGCGTATCACACACATCTTGTTTACATGACTCGTTTGTGTTCTTTTGGCTCATCGCAAACAGTTCATCTATGTGAACTATATGCCGCATATCACACACATCTTGTTAAGTTGAACCATTTCTGTTGTGTTCCCTAATCGAAAACAGTTCGTCTGAGTGAACCGTATGCCGTATATCACACACACCTTGATCTGGCTAACCGTTTCTATTGCACTCCCTAATAGCAAACAGTTCATCTGAGTGAACTATATGCCGTATATCACACACACCTTGATATGGCTGCCCGTTTCTGTTGTTCTGTCTCATCGCAAACAGTTCGTATAGATCAACCATATGCCCTGCATCGCACACGCAACTAAAATCTGAACCGTGTTTGATGTCTCCACCATCGCAAATGTTTTGCATCTTTTTTGACGGGTTTTTTACATCATTGTTTGCAATTAATGCATCGCACACAGTTTCGTCAAAGGGTCTCTGATCGTGGTGTCGCGTTAGCAGCATCCTGCAGTAGTGCATCCTAACACTTATGCATGTTGATGACTTAGGTGTGCAACACACAATGTAATGTATGTCTTCAATTCATGAAGATATACACTCTAAGTGGGAAGAAATTCATGTGGAAATTGACTTCAAAGTGCCACGATAATTGTGCTCCGTGTCTGGGTCTAATACTTCCTATACGGTGGGTAACGCCACCACCAATCTTTCTTGAAGATTTTTCATTTGGCGTCACATACATTGCATTATCTTCATGATTGGTTTTTCTTCAACATTGGATTTATCTTCACGTTCTATTTGATCTCACTTCCTATCTATATGTGTGTGTATATATATTCTGTCGTCAACAACATTCACTTATAGCTATGTCTTCAAGTCGCCTTTTCTGCACTAAGTGAATGTGATCAGACCCTTACCTCATCTGTGCTTAACTCTCCTACTCTCTCTAAATCTTCATATGCATTATGTTGACACATGTCCATTGTCTTCACTGTGTCCCTGTCAGTCGAAGATTTTTGAGACCAACATTTAAAACATTTTTATTATCCTTATCCATTTTGCTGGAACCCGGAGAAGCTGGAACGACCTCCCGCCAAACTAGCTATGTGGTGGGGTCGTGGCACAGTTGTTTAAACTGCGCATGCATGCCATACGTCGCGTAGATGTGAACCGCCAGGGGCAGCGCAGTTACTTCGCAGTGCAGCTCTCCTCCTTATAAATACATCAACCCCACGGTCATTAACTCATCTACTCCTGTCACTATCTCGCTCGCAACCCTAGCACCGTCACTAGCTCTCATCGTTGCCGGAGAAGAAGCGCTTCGCTGCCGCAACCTCTCTGTCGCCGTACTGACGCCGACTGCGAATATCCTCTCCCCACCGCCGTCGTAGCTGTCTTGCACCGCCAAGTTAGGGTGCGGGAGATTGAACTGCTCGGCCTCCTCTCCGACTCGTCTTGCAGTTCGTTCCCAATTCTTGAGCGATAAATAAAATTTCACTTTTTACCATTCGTTTGATCTGTTTAATTTTCTATATCTTCAGGAAGTTGTTTTGTCACTTCCAAATCTGGATCTTCTATCTTTTGCATCTCATGATTTGCATAGTACCTTCACTTATGCTACATAACTAGTGTGATTCCTCACTTGTACTTATTCACGGACTCGTACAAATCTGGAACCAACTTATCCAATAAGTGAATGTCTTCGCACTATGAGGTCAATGCCTTCAAACTGATTTTATCTTCAAAATCCTCTGAGAATGCATATGACCTCTCCTGCTTCCCTCGCATCTCTAATTCTTTCACAGGTACATGTACGTGGGCGAGTCTCTTGGTTCTCATAGTCTGAATTCATTTGTAGAATTCTTACATCTTCACATTGACTCTCCTGAAGCCAGTTCCTGTTTGTCAAGCAGAGCGAAGCCAATCATTTCTGTGAAGCCAATGGCAGGTGGAAAGTCCTCAAAGAAAGGGGGTAGACAGCATCGTAAGAATACTGCACTGGATATGCCTCCAGATCTCTATGAAATGTACAAGTCTTATCAAGAGGAGACGTATGGGGAGTGCAAATCGCGCGTGCAATGGATTCGCATGTACTAGGCTAAAAAATGGTCTCAATACAAGTTTGTAACCCCAAAATATGCTACCAAGAATGCTATCAGGCCTGCCTGGGCAGATATCGTCTACAAGAAGCTTCATCCAAAGACAAAGGCTGAAGCCATTCGGTTGAACTTGTATCCGTGCATGGTGAGAGGGCCCATGCCTCAAAACCCTGATCCTTCAAGCATGTTATGCTACCGTAATGATGGCCTCTTTGAAGCCAATTATCAGTTCGCCAGGGTCTCTGCTGCTCAGAACAAGAAGGATCTTGGGATTGACTTCAATCCAGGTCCAGCAGAACCAAGGCCAGATGGCACTCATGAAGCCGAACCCAATCTAGTTGGCCCCTTCCATGATTTTGCTGCATATCTAGCACACTTTGCTTAGCAAAGAGAAAGTGTTGAAGCTCCTCAAGAAGATGAGCAACAAACTACTGCTCTTGAGTCCCCGAACCATGTCAAGAAGTCAATGGCTTCAAAAGTTGCATCTATTCCCAAGGCTTCAAGAGTGAAGCCACTGAAGATTGCACCTCCTGAATCTAGTGTGCCCTCAGAAGATTTATCTCGGACCTCCCCGAAGACAAAGGACACTATCGGTCATGCACATCCTCCAACTAGAATACTACGAGATGATGGTGATATCATTGATCTACCCAGTGATGAAGATCTTGATGATGATGCTCTGGAGTTGTTGATCAAGAGTAAGCAGGAAGATGAAATCTTCAAGGACCTGCCTCTGTTTGATGCTGATATCTTGAACAATTCTATTGATGAGTGGTACGAGGATACATAACTCACTCTTGATGATCTACAGCTGCCCATTGGCTTCAGTGTCACGTTCCAAGGCTGCATTGCTAAGGAACTTGCTATTGCTCAGAAGGTTATTGAGCAGAAGAATAAAATTGATCATGAGAAGGTTGTCTTCAAGAAGCATGTGGCAAAGCTCAATGCTTCAGATATTCAGAAGTTTAAGCTGATGATGGCCGACCTGAAGGCAGAATTCTGAAAGCGTCGTGATGAAGCCAAGGGCTCTCGTGAGCGCGTGAAGTATTATGCTGAGAAATGTGTTCAGGCTCACAATGAGGCCTTGAAGAGAAATGCACTTGGTGGCCCTGGCATTGACCCCAAGCTGGTCAAGAAGAAGAAGAAGAAGCCAGTTGTTCCCGAGGCTGAGACTTCACGGCAAGAAGTGCTGAAGATTATCTTCCCTCCAAGCTTCGCTGCTTCGAAGCCATCCGCTCCATCTATTGGTTCCGAAAGGAAGAAGACTAAGCAAGCTGAAGTCGAAGCTAAGAAATGCAAACATCAGGAAGCTTCTGATGCCCCTTCTTCTCATAAGCGGCAGAAGACGAAGTCATCAAAGGCTTCGAGAAGGGCACAAGCACCAACATCTTCATCAGCTCAATAGGAGTCGCTGCTTGTGAAGCCCATCTTAGTTGCTTTGCCAGCCTCCTTCCACCAAGAAAGACGAATGGTTGTGCATGAGCCTGCTCCCTCAGAGGCCCATGTCACTGTAGAAATTCCAGCTGTTGACCCTACCGCAGCTGAATACATTGGTTAGGAAGACAATGTGGAAAGAAATGATGATGAAGTCCTTCCTCAGCTCACCCAGATCCTGGTATCATCGCCTGTAACTACGAGCAGTGAACCCATAAGCATTGGCGGTCCCACGACGCCAATTGCTCAAGATGAATTCTGGGAAGAGCAATACCCCAACTCCCCCTTGCATGAAGTGATTCCACGCATACCACCAACTCAAGTGACTACTCCAGTACTTGGGACCCCCCCCCCCCCGCAAGACACACTTGAAGACGTGGAGAGACAATGCCATCTCCTCAAGCGTCGCTCGCATTCCACAGGCTTCGCAAAGGTCCAAGGCCCTCTGTCTCCATGTCTAGTATTCCTGAAGAGGATGTGCAACCCCCAAGCTTAGTCACACGAGAAGTGTTTCCTGAAGCCATCCCTTCACATACTGCCCAAGAATCTGAAGCCAAACTAGCTGAAGACATTCCGGCTGCATCAGCCGATGAAACTAAAGATGAGCATGTTGTGATTCCTGCTACAGAAAATGTTCCACCTGAAGCAAATCTATCTGACATTACTGCTACTGAAGTCACTGCTGCTGAACCCACTACTACTGAAGCTCGTGATGCAATCATGGCTGAAGCCAATCTGCAGACTGAAGCCAATCAGCCATCCACTTCTGATGTTGCTACGGGCTTCACCAATTCCGCATACTATGGCGAGGGCTTTCAATTGTGCAGGTGAACTAGTCAGTGTCAGATGGCCTATCCTTACACCTCTAGTAGAGCATGGTCCTCAGTATGAGTTCCATGTAGACCAAAGGCCTCAAACATAGAAGCCAATATCCAGAATGCCAAGGCTTCCCAGTGCTGCCACAACTGAGAGCTCCTTCGGTGTGCTAAACTTCCTGCAGTACAATACCTTCTTTGACAGATCCAAGAATCCATAGAAGAAGCTAAGGATTACTTCAGACAGATTCTGGAGTCATCTGCAGCGCAACTATTACATGTGCATCATATACAATGAAGACAGGATTTTTCCTCACAAGCGCCTCTGTTGTGATGCCATGGTTGGTCTACCCTGCTTGGAAGAAGCTCTTGATTGCTTTAGAGATGTTGGCCTGCTTCCATTTGTCGTCAACAAGGAACACCGGAATGAAGAATTGCTGCTCCAATTCTATGCCACGTTGCACATCTCAGGCTACAACAGGGATCCTAAGTCATTGGTCCTTGAGTGGATGACAGGATATCCATCATGAAGCCAAAACTCAAGATATCCTCGAGCTCACATCCCTGCCCACTCCTGGTGATCTCTATGAGCCAGGTTGTCAAGCCTATGAGAAGGAGTTAGTAAGCATCTTTCAGAAGCCAGAGCCCAACATGAGCCATATGCTCTCCATGATGAAGCCATTGCCTACTAATGCTGAGTACCCCACTCACTTC
Organism: Thinopyrum elongatum; assembly: GCA_011799875.1. Taxonomy (NCBI): domain Eukaryota; kingdom Viridiplantae; phylum Streptophyta; class Magnoliopsida; order Poales; family Poaceae; genus Thinopyrum; species Thinopyrum elongatum. The sequence continues at coordinate 185,336,220 of CM022297.1, read as the reverse complement.
TTTGTCAATGACCTCGAGTACTGGACCCGCACCATCTATCACACTATGAGGCATACTCTATGGCCAATCAAAGGGCACTCATCTTCCGCAAAGCTTGAAGGCACTATGAAGACATTGGTCTTCTATATACTCAATGGCATCCGCTTCAACACGCATGATTTCTTCATCAGGCAGCTGGCGGCTTCAGGCATTGATCTCTTTGGCCAGAAGTTTTATGCACCATGGATAATAAGTCTGATTAAGCTTCACTCCACCATCAACTATCAAGCTTCAGCTCGCAACCATGTCATCTTCTTGCCTGATGTTGATATGTCTCATGAAGCCATTTACCCTCAGCCAGCCAAAGAACCTCTCTATGAAGACAATGCTGCTTATCAAAGCTTCTCTGCTCCTCTTGAAGCCACTCATATTCCAAATGTTGTTGCTTCTAATCGCCTTGTAGGTCAGCTTTGTTTGCCTCATCACGCAAACACTGATGCGACCACCAGCACAGTACCTCAAAGGGCTCAGAAGCGTGCTCATACACTGAATGACAGGGAACTCCTTGTTTCCATTCAAGAAAAGCATGATAAGCATCACAATTGGATGAAATGCTAGATGCAGAGTCTTCTTGTTGACGTCAATCGCATCCACAATATCTCCACCAAGAATTCCTTTGTTTCACATGAAGCCTGCCGGTGAGCTTGGAAGAGCACATGTTGTTATGTTTTGAAGATGAAGCCATTGTAGATGGCTTCATCGAACGCTTCAAGTTTGACTCCAAGCCCCCATAATCAGCTAAGTGGTGTCCAACACCATCTATTGAATATTTCGACTACTCATCATCAGCTCCAACAGTTGTTGCATGCGTCATTGATGAGGAGGACGACGCCACTTCTCCAGTAATAGCTTCACTGCACCAAGATGCTACATCAGGCCCCTGTGCACCACCCAACTCCAATGTCGACCCGGCTGCACCAACATCTTCACCAATGCCTTCCGAGAATGCTTAGACACCCTATGTCTTCATACCTTTTTGGTCATTCGATGACAAAAGGGGGAGAAGCATGTGGGTTGATAGTCTCTTCAAGCGGGTTTATTGGGTCGGGTGCTATTTTTTTAAGTTTGCAACTCTCGTTCGTGACCATTTGGTTTTTGAGTTGTAACACTTAAGTCCTGATGGACGTCTGCTACACTTGCTCTTTTTGGTTATGCGCCGTTTAAACTCTATCTTATGCGCATGAAGTCATTCTGTAGACGCCCATTTGTCATTGTGCATGTCATTATCTTCAATACATTTCTGTATGTACTTTGATTTGACTTCATGAAGAGAGGGAGATCTCCACAAAGCAAAACCTACAATGTGCATTTGCATTCAAAGGCAAATTACTTATATGCACATCTTCAGGGGGAGCCCTTCCACTTCATGAAGCCAATGACCACGTTCTTAAGCTTTCACATATTTTTATCCCCATTGAAAACTTCAACCAGATTGTCATCAATCACCAAAAGGGGGGAGATTGTAAGTGCATCTAGTGCCAACCCTGGTTGGTTTTGGAGCATTGATGACAAACGTGGTTGAGGGACTAATGTGTTTGTGAGATTCACAGGAGAACACCGAGCTAACTCGGTTTACCCATCGAAGATGACCCCTAAAAATGTATGAAGACATTGAAGACATTGGTGGTTCGCGAAGACATTCACATCGAAGATAATGATGTGTGAAGACATTCACTTGAAGACAATGGAGTGCGAAGACATAGTTTCTTTCGTAGTTTCATTTTCTTCTTTCTTGAGTCACAGGAACCATCGAACTGTTTAGTGGGGTCCAAGTGAACAAAGTCAGAAAACTGACGTGATGCTCAACTCAAATCCTATGTCTTCGTGTGAAGACAATGAGAGAAAATCTTATCCTGTGTTGGATAAGTCAGCCTTGCTTGTAGCCCAAGTCAGGCTGTCTCATGTGTTTGAAATCCGACCGTTGGACACGTGTCGGTTCCCCAATGACCCAGGGTCATTTTGGACATATCATGTCGGGTTGCCCCCTAGTATAAATAGCCACCCCCTTCCACCATAAATTGGTGGCTTTTGTCGTTTGAGAGCAACCCACCTCCGAAGCCTTTGAGAGAGAATCCTTGCAAGGACAAAACCCAAAACATCCAGAGCCCAAAGAGTGTTTGGCATCACTAAAGTCTTTCTGTCCGCGTGATCTAAAGACTTATTACACTTGAAGACTATGATCTTCCAGTCAATTAGGCGTCGCGTACTGAGGATCCAAGAGTCATTGTGGATCGCTGATGAATGAAGTTTGTGAAGGTTTGGAAGTCTACCTTGAAGACTTACCTAAGTGATTGTGCGAGGACTAAGTGAACTTAGCTCAAGGGGAATAAGGTGAAGACGTGGTCTTCTGAGTTCATTCTCAGCCTTCCTAACCAAACATACAGTTGTCACAACAACTGGAACTGGTCTACCAAATCCTTGTCTTCGTCAAGCAACTGGTTGTATCACTTCAACCCTTACTTACTGTTTAGCTTTGTGAAGTCATTGCATGCCTGCTCTGGTTGAATACATTGATTGAAGACATTCTCCCCTGATTGCTTAATTGGCTTCATACTGTCTTCCTTTCCTGATCTGTTCTACCTAGTCGCTAATTGTCTTCATGCTTTCTCTGTACTGTTTCTTTGATTATGGCATGGCTAGTGTAGTTTATCTTCCGCAGCATCCTATTTAGGTGATATTTGACTGTCTGTCTTCAAAGACTTTGCTAGTTTTGAAGCCTTTCATAAATATCACCTATTCACACCCCCTCTAGTCGATAACTAGCACTTTCAATGGCAGCCTCTCATTATGCCTATAACACTTTGAAAATGTCTGGCTCGATGAGTATCATCACCGTCCACTCTGATAAGAAGGACGCAGTTATCTACACCGACAAGCTCTACCAGGAGGCAGTGGCAGCATCTGCTGTCAAGGCACCTGCTCCTGTCAGCAAAGCTCCTGGAGGAGGAAACAAGAAGAAGACCGGGAAGACCTCTGGTGAGGCCACTGGGAAGCGCACCTCAGAGTGTAGCTTGCCTTTTGAGGACATACCAGAGAGCTCTACCGGCAGGAGAAAGAAGACCAAAGCCTCACCACCTGCTACGAAGCAAGTCTCCCCAAGCGAGGATGGCACTAGCGGTACCTTTATCATGAGTGCTACCCTTGATGCAAATAGGAAAGCATGCTCGTTGCCTTCCCATGGGGGAATATTGATGTGTTTGCATGGCAACCGTTTGATATCCCCGGTGGTCCCAGGGAGGTGATTGAGCACCACCTTGCCGTCTGCCCTAATGCGAGACCCATCAAGTAGAAGGTCTGAAAGCAGGCTTTGGAGTGGCAAGAGTTCTTGCCCAAGAAATCCAAAAAGTAGATGTGGAAGGCTTGGTCAGAGGAGTGCTGCACCCAACCTAGTTGACAAAGCCCGTGGTCATTCACAAGGCAAATGGGAAGTGGAGGCTTTGTATTTACTACATTGACATAAATAAATCATGCTCGAAGGACCCTTTCCCCTTGCCACAGATTGATCAGATTGTAGACTCCACCACCAGCTGCGACCTTCTCTCATTTCTTGATTCCTACTCTGGTTATCATCAGTTCTTCATGGCCAAGGAATATGAGGAGAAGACGGCATTCATTACTCCATGTGGTACTTGCTGTTTTGTATGCATGCCTTTCGGATTAAAAAGTGCCGGAGCGACATTTTCAAGCATTGTGCACATTGGTTTTGGTTCTCAGCTACACAGAAATGTGGAAGCCTATATGAATGATATAGTGGTCAAAACCAGGCACAAGGATTGACCGATCCAATACTTAGAAGAGACATTTGCAAACTTGCGCAAGATCAAGTTGGAGCTCAACCCTGAGAAGTGCGTGTTTGGCGTTCCGTCCGGAAAGCTTCTTGGGTTCTTTGTATCTCAGCATGGAGTTGAAGCCAACCCCAACAAAATCAAGGCGATTGAGTAGTTGGAGGCACCGAAGCGCGTCAAGGATGTGAGGCGTCTTGCTAGTTGTGTAGTAGCTCTAAGTAGGTTCATCTCCAAATCGGCTGAGCACGCCTTGCCATTTTTCAAAATCTTGAAAAAGGCAGGTCCAATGTAGTGGACCCCTGAAGCAGGGGCTACACTCCAAGACTTCAAGGAGTACCTCTCCTCTCTGCTGGTACTAGTTGCGCAAATACCACGAGAGCCGCTGCTGCTATATTTAGCGGCACCCAATCAAGTGGTTAGCACTGCACTAGTGGCCGAGAAGGAAGCAGAAGACAAAGAGATAGCAACCACAGAGCCTCAAGCCGACAAGCCGAAATCTTCTCCTTCAAGGTCAGCTGCCGACAAAACAAGTTCAGTGCTGGCAAATGCGACAGAACAAAAAGCTCTGAAGAAGAAGAAGATGGTGCAGCGCCCAGTTTACTTTGCTAGTTCCCTTCTCCAGGGGGCTAGGTCGAGGTACTCTGGTGTGCAGAAGTTGCTCTTTAGCCTCCTCATGGCCTCAAGGAAGCTGCGCCATTACTTCCAAGCACATCAGATCACCGTCATCACCCGCTTTCCATTGCGGTGCATCTTGAGAAATCCAGAAGCCACCGGCAGGACAGTGGAGTGGGTGTTGGAGCTGTCAAGCTTTGATTTGAAGTTTGAAAGGACATCAACAACCCAAAGGAGATCCCTGGCCGAGTTCATTGCATAGTAGACACCAACTCCAGACAAAGAAATACCAGAAACCCCGCTCCCCGGCAAGGAAGCGCCCCAAGATTGGATCATGTACTTTGATGGTGCTTTTTCGCTCCAGGGCGCTAGTGCCGGAGTGCTGCTTGTCGCACCCACCAGAGAGCATCTCAAGTATGTGGTTCAAATGAAGTTTTCCTGGGAGCAGGCCACCAACAACAGTCCTGAGTATCAAGGATTCCTTACTAGACTCCGCATTGCAATCGACCTTGGTATCAGAAATTTGATCATCAGAGGCAACTCGCAGTTGGTGGTGAAGAAAGTGAACAAGGATTACAAGAGCCCATTGACGGAGGCATACGTGGATGAAGTGTTGGAAGAGCACTTTGACGGTCTGCAAGGAGAGCATGTTCCTCGTGCCGAGAACAACATTGTCGATGACCTGTCGAAGCATGCCGCCAAGAAATTACCTGTGGAACCTCATACCTTTGTACTCCTTCTGAATCAACCCTTAGTTACACCATCGACGAGGCCAAACAAGAGAAGAAAGTTGAATTCTAGTGATTACTTTATGGCAGAGCTTCCCACAGTTGCTGGAAAGGAGGTTGCCGGAAACAACTCAATGCTTGCCGATGAGAAGCAGGCTCCGGCAGGACCTGTGATCCTTGCCGTCGAGACAAGCGCTCCCGCAATGGAAGAGATGTCTTTAGTCCTTGTCCTAGAGCCACAGACTCTGGCATGGTCACAGCAGATAGTCCATTACCTTTAGACAGCTCAACTTCCTGGTGAACAAGAAGAAGCTGAGAAAGTAGCTCGCCGGTCAAGTATGTATCAGTTTGTTGATAGCATTCTATACAGAAAGAGATCAAATAGGGTGAAATTGAAGTGCATCTGCAGGGTAGATTGACAGAAGCTGGTGGCAGAAGTACATGAAGGGGTGTGTGGCTCTCATATTGGGTCCCGCGCGCTTGTCAGCAAGGTTTTCCATCAAGGTTTTTATTGGCCGACAGCCCTTCAAGATGCAGTGGGTGTGGTGACAAGATGCGAAGCGTGCTAGTTCCACACCAAGAACATTCATCAGCCAGCTCAAGCTCTTCACACAATTCCACTCTCCTGGCCCTTCTCGGTCTAGGGGCTTGACATCCTTGGCCCCTTCCCCTGTGCCATCGGGGGCTTTGAGTTATTGTACGTAGCAATCGACATGTTCACAAAGTGTCCTGAGGTAGAGTCAGTGAGAAAGGTAACATCATAGTCAGCTACCAAGTTCTTGAAAGGATTAGTTTGCCATTTTGGTGTGCCCAGTCAGGTGATCACCGACAATGGCACGTAGATCACGAGTCGCGCCTTCATGCATTTCTATCAAGGCCTTGGTAGCAAAATCTGTTTTGTGTGACTTGCTCACCCGAGAAGCAACGGCCAGGTCGAGAGGGCAAAAGCAAAAGTGCTGCAAGGACTCAAGACAAGAACATTCGATAGGCTGCACAAGTGTGGGAGGCGTTGGATTGATGAGCTACCAACAATTCTTTGGTCAGGACGACACCAAATCGAGCCACCGGTGAAACACCCTTCCCCCTGGTCTATGGTGCAGAAGTGGTGCTCCCCACGGAACTCACATATGGGTCACCTCAAGTGCAAGCTTTTGACAAAGCTGAGCAAGAGTAAATGCGGCAAGATGATGCCACGCTCCTCAAGGAAGATCGTCTCCGGGCTGCTGTGCGTGCTGCATGCTGAAAGCAAGCTTTGTGTCACTACCATAGCCGCAAAGTGCACGCCAGGAGCCTTGAGGAAGGTGACCTTGTTCTTCATAGGATCCAATCCGTGAAGGGATCAAACAAGTTGACACCAAAGTGGGAAGGCCCTAACCGGGTAGCACAAGTCACCAGACCTGGCGCAATCCGTCTGGAGACCGAAGATGGCACCCCGGTGCGTAACTCATCGAATATCAAGAAACTTCAAAAGTTCTACCCGTGAGGCGCGGTTACCGGTCATCCCGACAACCCCTTTTGTACAAATTTGTCGGCAAGACATGTAATCATTTGTATAGACCCTGTGCGTAGTAAAATATAGATAAGTGTTTCACATCCCTTTGTCAAATACATATATATTTGTACATGCTGCATGGAGGGTTGTGTTACATTTTGCCTTGTACTAGATGCTTAACACACCGTCAAGGTTTCCAGCCTCCTCTTTTCTCTTCTTTCTTTTTCTCAAAGGATATAAGGGTTCCTCGCGTGCAAGTTTCCGGGGGGAGTGACAGTATGGATACCACAAGTGATGTTCAAGTTATCATTTTACAATAAGAAGTACAACAAAGAAAAAGCTAAGTTGAAAAACTTTGAAACAAATTCTTTGTTTTAGTTGCAGTTCTCCCTTGAACAATTTTGGCCTCTGTATGAGAAACCTGCACGCTAAGGAGCCTTGTCGTGGCCAGTCGCCCTCTTACTTAGTTTTGAGTCCGCTCGACAACTTAAGTAGATGCGCTGTGACCGTCAAGTGTGACCTTGCCGGCAGCGGCACTTCCGGCAGGCTACTAAGGACCCGTTCCTCAAGTGCTCGTGGCAAGAGTGTGCACACCGGCAAGTTTCAGGCAAGCGTAGGGTACAAAAATCATGCAAAATAGAATAAGACAAGGAAAATAGCGCACATCCATTCATCAAACAGCAATTTATATTACATCAAAAGCCAATCATAGTTCTTAATTAAGATAGTCTTGTCTTTTACATGGACTGCATTGGCGGCAAGATAGTACAAGGAGCTAGTTCCTATGCTGGCTCTCAGTCCTGAGGATTCCGCCGACCTTGTCGGCGAATGGCACAACAAGCTCTTCGGCAGCCTTGGTGTCCGCTCCTTTCGACAAGCTCTTGAAGGCCTTGGATATGTTGATACCAGGGTTCCGGTACACCACTATGATGAGCACCTTAAAGAGGACGTCCCGGCAAAGCCTGCCGGATTCGCTGACAAGATATGCGGCTCGAGTCTCCTGTTGCTTCTCCAGTGCCTTGACAAGACTCTCGAAGAATAAAGTCAGCCTGGCTGGCAGCATCCCTTTCGTTGGTGGAGAAGCGGCATTCCGGCAAGCCCATGGCGGATAATTGTGTAGTGAGGTTCCCTGCAGCTGCCACGAGACGGTAACCCAAAGTTTGTAGGAGCCCTTGAGCTTGTTGAAGGAGTTGGCGGCGCTTTTAAGCAACACCCTCTCGTTCTGGAGGTCCTTCGACAAGGTCTTCTCCCGCTCTTTGGCACCCTCAAGAGACTTTTCCAAGGCAGTCAACTTCAGCTTGTGATCATCAATGACGTCCTTTGCCTTGGTGAGTTCTTATTTCTTAGCGGATATCGAGGTTTGTAGCTCCGCCAAAGCGCGAGCTGTCTCTTCTCTGTCTGCTTTGAGCACCAAGACTTCCTTGTTGCTGATGGCAAGTCCTCCTCAATCTTCTTCACCCTTTCCTCCAGTTCATTCTTGGCAGCCTCTACAGCTTCGGCAGCATTGACGGCCTCTTGAATCTTGCCGGCATGGTCCGCAACTTGAACCTTGATTGTCTCTTTGTGCTTTCGCTCGAGTTCCTGGGACTACTGTGCAAGGAGGGCTTGCACCTCTTCATCCTTGCCATGAAGCTTGGCGGCAAGTGCCTCTTCACGGGCGGCAAGCTCTTCTTCATGAGCATAAAGGCTTATCTTGCGCTCATTCAATTTGGCATCCGCTGTCGTTGTCCTCTGCGTTCCCTCTTCTTTTGCCTTGTCGGCTTCGGCCTTTTCCAAGATAAATTTATCCCACTCGATGGCGAGCTTCCTTTGGTGGTCCGCTAAATCTTGAAGGCACTCCGAATACCAAATCTGCGTCTCCTCCACACGCTTCTGGATCTCCTCTTCTGCCTTGTCGATGATGGCCACCCTAGAGTCCAAGCACTCCGTTCAGCTGCGGTAGTGTGCTTGGAGTTTCTTGAAGTTATCGCCCATGGCTTTGAGGAGTTCACTACTAGGGAAATGCCTGATAGTAGCGTGGGTCAAATGCATAGCAGTAGCGTGGGTAGCCGCACTACTGCAATGGTGCTACAGCTAACTTTTAGCAGTAGCGCGTGTTGGCCCATGGTACTGCTATCTAGGGGTAGCAGTAGCGTTTGTTACAGAAACGCGCTGCTGCTAATAGCTGTAGCGCCCTAGTTTAAAAAGCGTTATTGCTAAAGTCATACTCCGCGCTACTGTTATTAGTTTCTTTAAAAAAAATCTGCTGCACATTCGTTTTGTATTTGTACAAGTTTTATACAATAATCTCTAGCATATCATACACATACAAATCTAATGATATCATACACATACAAATAGTCTCATCAAATCATGTCATCATCATAATCATCACCCAACACAAAGTGATGTCTATTGTCATCATCTCGAAATAGCGATACAAATCTCGAATACTTGCAACTACATCGTCATCCATCTAAACAATGGTATAGAAGAGAAGAGCTATCACTATGAGTGAGAGCGGAACTATGCAGTACATGAGGCGGCGGTTTTGATTCCTCTCTCGTGCTAGTGTGAACCTCAAGTAACTAGCTTCTGCTTCTTGTATGCTTTTGAACCCTTTATGGCTGGTGCCCGAGAACTGCTCCACTTGCGCCTGACACTCGGGCCACTCATCACACACTATCGGAACCTTCCCTATGTACACGACATAGCACTGCTTCTTCGCCATCAAGGATCTAGGTACCTGTTAGAGATGCATCTTCATCAAGAGAATCTATAATAATATGCAACAAAATATACATGAGCAACACGAAAAGAAAGGGTTAGCAAATAGATGCAACATATAGTAAACATAAATAACCAACGCAGTTTCATCGTACGCAAACTAATTAACTAGAGGTACGCAGGTCATCGTACCCAGACTAACAAAGTAGCGTTACGCAAGTTCGGCAGGGACCATGGACATCACAAAGTTTCATCGCTACAGAAAGTATACAAAATCAACCGACACATCATCATCATCGGCATCGTCGATCACTAGAAGTTCCATCCATCCATATCATTGAGGATGCACCCTAGCTTCTTGAATGGTGTCAGGTCCTGACGTTGCATGCCTATGCGAGTTCAGACGTTAGCTCGTGATATAGGGCCATGGTGGAACATCCCCTTCTCTTCGACGACTTCTTTCATGATGATCATTGCAATGTCCCTCTGGATGCGAAAGAAGTCATCTCTAAGTTTATAATCCGCTTCTCCTTGGGATTATACCCATTTGCGGATATGATCATCGCTTCTGGTTGTCATGCGAAGTTGTTGGTGATCCCTTCTGAACTCCATCATGAGATGGAGGAGGTAGAATCCATCATTCCTGCTTGGTTTTGGTTGATGGATGCCGAAGAAGTTAGTTTTATGCGAGAAACCCGGCTTGTGGTTCCTTTGTTTCCTGATCTGGAGGTGGCCACCCCTCGAGCTGAAGCCGTGGAGAGCATCATCTAGAATATTCATTATGTGGGTGTAGTCCTTCTTCTCGTAGTTTCTGGAAGGGTCAAAATACACGGCTTGGGAGACTCGCGGGTAAAGAACGCTAAGGATGGCACGCCCGTTGCTGCGGGGGAAAAACACCTCAAATTATTTTCCATATGAGCGAGAAGGAATGATTGAAATGTACAAAAGGGTTGTCCGGCACTCACTTACTTTGGATGATAAGGCAGGAGGACCGTTTCCTTGTCCTTATTCCTTATCATGAAGTTTTCGATGTACTCCCTAGCAGTTTTACGCTCAAAGTCGCCGAGAGTCAAGAAGGACTCTTGATGTAGTATGGGTCCGCCACACAGATTTGCGAGATTTGTTCTCTCCTGATGACAGAGTTCATATGTAGCACAAAAAGGTGGACGATTGTAAAATCGAGCCACCTTATCAGAAACATCTCGAAGATATACTCAAACCGCAGGAAGAACACCTCTGCGGGTCGTGTGTCGATGTAGCACTTCCCCTCAGGCACACGAACCGCGTATACCGGATATCCTGGATCCTTTGAGGCTAGTAGGCTTTTCTCAATTGACAGCACATGGTCGTGCAGTCTCCTAAGATCCCCTGATATGCCCTCCAGCAGTTTCGGTGGTAGGATCGGGTCGCTCGTGACATGGAACATGGCCGCACCTTTGATGGTTACACGCTCTAAAAATCCGCCTTCTGGTTGCTATGTGCTCTGGCTTGTTTGTAGGCAGCAGAGCCTTTCTTCGGCGGTCTCTTCCTCTCCTTTTTCTTAGGTTGACCTTCCAGACCCTTCCTTAACCCCTCCAGAAGTGTTGTCGGGCTAAGCACTGTATAACCCTCGGCTAGTTGAGCCTGCGTTGAGGCGGCATCTTCAGGCGTGTCCTATGAGGATTGCATGAAGAGAGACTTCTTGCAATCAATCCTAAGACGTTCCTGCCCGGGCACATCATCCATCTCCTCATCCGCATGCTAATAGCCCGAGTCATCATATGGCTGACTCATCATTTCTACATCGTCATCATAGGTACCTGTATTGAGGAACCGAAGAGGGTTATCCTCGTCCATCTCATCATCCATTCTTTGTTCTACGGGGGTGATTACATCATCCACTATTGGACCCCCTTCCTCGCGTCGTTAGCCACTCTCACCTGACACTACAGGCGTTGGTAATTGCATAGACGGGGTGGTGGTGTTCATACCTACTTGCTGATGTGTGGTTATTGGTGTGCTCTCGGCCGCCCCCAAATGAAGAAGATTCTTCGGCCATAGCAGCATCCAACCCTTGCAATTTCCAAGCTGCATCAGGGTCTTGTCATCCTCTCCCATGAGCCGTACTGGAGGAGGCAAATCCTCATGCCTAGATTTCACACTCGACAAGTTAACCCTAAAGTGGCCAACGGGGATCGGCTGGCCGTGGAACGTGAGTTCCAAGGGCTTCATTATCACTGCCTTTCCCACGTCCACCTTCTGGCCTTTGATCACGTAGAGTACGATGCATGGGGTTTCGTCGGCCTGCAAAGACATGTCTGTCGCGTAAAACATCCGAAAGGCAACGAAAATGGAATATTCTAGATATATGTTGGTGCGACGTGTAATTACCGTGAGGGCGTCGAGCTAAGCCAAAGACGAAGGCCCGCCTAGCACTCCATAGATAGAGGACGGGCTGCTATGAGCGGGTGTGCGTGCGGGTGCGGGACCAGGCAAAGTTACATGAGCAGGTGATGGTGTGGTTGTGATGTTCACCGAGTTGCTCCCGATGAAGCTGGGCATGGGAAAATCATGTGCCATCTTGTCTGGATTTCCTTCGCCTAGTTGATGACAGTCGGGATCAAGTTAGTAGCGAAATCATTCCTGCAGGCAACTAAAGCTGCAGTGACTGCCTGCTGGATCGTCTCTTTTTTTCCCTGAGCTGCTTTTTTCGCGTCCTCGGCTGCTTTTTTGTCGAACGCAAGCTTCACCTTCTCGTCGATGCCCGCCAAACTGAACTTCTTTTTCTGCTTCTTGGCCTCTGGGCCCTCGTTGTAATAGACCTTCCATGTGGCGCCATCTCCGCCGCCGTGTACACATCCATATTGTGGTCGCTGGTCCAAAGGGAGTCCCTTCAGTTTGTTCAAGGCCTGGTTGAGAGGGGTGTCCCACTTGGGCCTCATCGATGAAGACTCGCTTTCAGCTGCAAGCTTGTGTTGCTTCTCCTGCAAAAGGAACATGAACCATTTACGAATGTGTAGTCGACTTGATTAGAAGCTAAATGTAAGGTGGTAAAAGAATAATTACCTGTATTCTAATCAATTTCCTCATGATCAGGTATGTGTAAAATATCTTCTTTTCCCTGTCCCACTTGTACCGGGCCCTGATGAAGTCACGCTCCGAGGGGTCGGTGAAATTCACGAAGGTGTCTGGGATCCCCGCGGCTTCACTTTTCGCGTCCTCCTTATCCCATATGGGCCTTTTGACAAGGTAGCCATGGCTTCCGAGGCGTTGGTTCCCTGTGTTACTTTGCTGAAGCACCTTGAATTTCTCGGCCTTAGCCTTGGCTACGTCGGTAGCGCAAGTGTACTTGAAATTTTGGAACTCCTCTTCCGTAAGTGTCGGATTTTCCTCCAGAATCTTGGACAGGGGTTCATTAGCATCAATAGCTTGTTTCACCCTCCCTTTCCAAGACGCCAAATCATTGCTGAACATGCCCATGGCGTGATTGTTAATCTTTTTCATGGCTGGATCATCCCACGGCTCTTCTATGCGCTCATCCCGGTCGGGGAACTAGAATCTCTTGTGCAGCTTTTTTAGGAGCAGCTGCTTCAAATTTTCTTTACCCCTTAAGTCAATGTCGTTGATGCTCGTGGTTTCCCATAGGATGCATCCGAGTTGGTTCCTGTAGCACTTGCGAGGTTCATCCGGCTCTAATGGCTCAAACTTGCCAGCGTGCATCTTTGTGATCAGCAGTCGTCCGATGCCGAGTTTTTTAGGTTTTCGTTTCCTCTGCTTCTTCTGCTTCTTCTTTTCGTTAGCGGCTTCGGCGCCGGTACCTTCCCCGCCGATACCTTTCCCACTAGTCACGGCGCCGCCATCGGTGCCGGTGCCATTGGTGTCGATGTCGGCGTCAGTACCATCATCGAGGCCGCCCTGCAAACCTTGACTCTGCTTACAAGACAAAACGTCGAGCCACTTATGTTCACCCTCATAATCCATCTCATCTGCATCGTTGTCAGAAGGTCTGGTTTCTTCGTTGTTCGACATGTTTCCTACGATTAAGTTTCCTCGTTTAATTCTTAAACTATAATAAAATGAGTAATGACATAAAAAAAGGTCTATGGTTTGCCGGAATGCCGTTTCATTCCCGTCGCACCAAATCCCGGCACTCGATATGCCTACTTTCTAGCACAAGTCATGCCAAAATTCACGGGAAATTTCGGCATGACCTTTGCCAAAAAGTGGACATATCGAGTGCCTGAAATTCACTGGAACGGAAATGAATCAACATGCCAGCGAAACATAGGCCACTCGGATCATTTACCCCGCACATAACCATCATTTTCCAAATATCACATGTCCAAATCACATGTCCACATTGTTGGTGAAATATCTGCCTTCCTAAGTTTTGGAGATTGTTGACAGAAACAGGTATGGACTGATTTGTTTACTAGTGCATACAGAGAGAAATAGTCCATAAAGAAACTGAAGAGAATGTTGTCTCCGGTGCCAAGTTCGAGGAACTTCGAAGTATATCTGCGTTGCAGAGAAGAATGAGCTACATCTGTTGAAGATATGTAGACGAGAAGATTGATGTAAAGGAATTATCCCCTCTAAATTCTACTGCTGAACCAAAGCATTTGGTTCGGTGATTGTTGTCCAAAGAAATTGACTGCAGCGAACGGAAGTCGAAGACAAAGTGAAGACGTAGTATTCTTTTCGTTGTTCTTCTTTCATTCTTTTGAGTCATAGGACCTCCGTACTATTAAGAGGTGTATAGGTTCTCGAAGCTTAGATCCACTGTGATGTTAAACCCAGATCCTATGAAAGTTGCGAGAGAAATCTCTGTGTGTTCCGAGAAATTACTTGCCAGCAAGAGACTGTGATCTTCTTCGCTGTGAGAGATTTGTCTCAGACCGAGGAGTTAGCATTACTTGTTCCTCAAGAAATGTTACCGTTGCTCCCAAATCCGACCGTTGTAAATGTGTCGGTTAGCCATTGGCTAGACCGCGTGTCCAAAATGGTCATTTCCCACCAGGGAAGGTTGTGGCTATAAATAGCCACCCCACACCGGCTTTGTGCGGTGGCTGCTCCGCTTAAGATTTCCGAGAAGATTGATTTGAGGAACCCCTCTAGGAGTGATTTGAGTTTAAGATCCACCGAGAGAAAAATCAAGAGCCCAAACTTAGACAGTGGTTTAGCATCACAGTAGTTCTGAGTTAGAGTTCTTGTACCTATTACTCTTGAGAGCTGTGGACTCTCTAGACGGATAGGTTTCTGCTCGAGTATTGAAGAGTTGTTGTCTTCACCGAGCTAGATCTTCAACAACCAAGAGTGATTGTGGTTCGCGAAGGTCGACCGAAGGTTTGGAGATCGCCGACAAGTATCTACCACGAGTGAAATCAACTGGAGTCTGATCATCTTCGAGTTGAAGGAGAATAGGTTGAAGAGAGTTTATCTTCCGTGTTAAGTCACAACCCCTCCAACCAGACGTAGCCCTTTGGCAGAAGGGTGAACTGGTCTACCAAATCTCTTTGTCGCCATCGAGCACCACTTGTTAAATTTACTTCACTGCATTACTTTCGGCAGTTCTCATTTTTGCTCTACGATGATAGTTAATCAGATCAGTTATTCTCTGTAGCATATCATTCGGCTCCTCTCTCGCTGTGGCAGTTATCATTCATTGCCCACATTGTTGCATCCTTATCATTCTGTTATGCTACCTTAGTTCTTGTCATCCTCTGTGCTATGATCATTTACCTCAGTATAGCTATTCCTCAAAGTTATCCATCGCAATTCATTTCTAGCTCCCTGTCATGATATTATTTATGTTGGCATATTGTATTACCCTTGTTATCATCAAGCCTGTTGTATCCTATGCTCGAACCATTATTGCATCCTACATCGAAGGTTTTGTTCCTCAATAGTATGCTTGATTGAGTTTGTATCTACCGAACCTTATTTCCGCTGCTGTGTTTGGGATCAGTTAAAAACATTCGCAAGAATTTTTGAATCTCCCATTCACCCCCCTCTGGTCGATATACTCTCGGTCCTAACTATTGGTATCAGAGAAGGTTCTCCCTGTCTTTGTTTATTAAAGGTCTAACGTCCTTGGAGTTTTGAGTATGTCGTATGCAGGTAGATCCTCGCACTCTGAGAGATTTCCTATCTTTGATAGAAATGATTATCTCTACTAGAAAGAAAGAATGAGAATCAGAATTCAAGGCATCAACATAGACTTGTGGGAGATTGTGGAAAATGGATATGCCATTCAGCAACCTGATGATCCCACTTCCGATGACAAAGCTAATCTGCGGTTGAATGCTCAAGCGAAAGATATCATCTGTAGCAGTCTCTCAAAAGACATTTTCTTTCAATTCCAAAAGCTCGACACTGCAAAGCAACTTTGGGATGCAATCAAAAATGCTCATGAAGAATTCTTCACCAGAATGGATCCTCGCACTCAAATGCTTCATGCCATGTTTGCTGGTTTTAGAAGTCTTCGTAAGGAAAGTGCTATGGAACTCACTGATCGATTGACAAATATTGTTGAAAGACTTCATCAACGAGGAGTAACTGATATCACCGATAGAGATATGGCCAACAAGCTACTGAGTGCTCTTGATGCAACATTCAATCCCATCATAGCTGAAATCAAGCAAAGACCAGACTATGAAGAACTTCACTATGTTGAGATCATGACGCTTCTGTCAATTCATGAAGAAAAGATGGAACTAGAAAATGCAGATCGAGAATCTTCTTCGGTAGGTGAAGGAGAAATTCCCTCAAACTGTGGCAGTTCACACAAATAAGAAGATATTGAGAATCAACACACCATCACCAGAGAACTAGAGATGCTAACAGAAAGGCTAAGTGATCTCAGAAGACAAAATTTATGCCTCACGAATGATGACGAGTTTGACTTACCTGAATCATCAAGAAGGTTACCTCCGAAAGAAATGAAGTGCTTCAAGTGCAAACAATTCGGTCATCTCATAGCCGACTGTCCCTGCTGGGAAGGAAAACCTAGCAACAGATGGAAATATCTTCACTGCAGTGGATTCACATGAATGGATCGTCATACTAAGCTCTCGAAGAAAAATGAATCTTCCTCATCTTCTTCGATGAGACTAGTCACTGATGTGAAAGCCAGAGCAACCATCGAGTCAAATATGAAGAGAATATCACAACTGAATAGAGCATTTGCTGATATGACCCTGGATTCTGAAGAGGAGGCGGCCGACTCAGAATCAGAAGATGAAGAGCTTCACAGAAGGATAGGAAGAAGCAATGCCTTCATCGCTTATGAATCATCTGAGAATTCATTCGAGTCAGACACTGATGACAATGCTTCAAGTGATGATGAACCCATTACGTTCTGTCTCATGGCAAAGACCTCAAAGGATCAGGTATCAGCAAAACACCAAAAATCTATGAATGAATATTCTCCCGAATACATTGCCTTTGCTAAACTGGTTAAGATTGCTAAATCTCAACAAGATGAACTTGAAAGACTTGAGAACAATCTTAGGAAAACTGAAGGATTACTGGTCGAAGAATGGAGAAGAATCAAAACTTGATGGAAGAGCATGACACTTTTTCCTCAACTATTGATGATCTTTCCAACAAATATGATTCTCTTTTAGTCGACTACGAGAGTTTATCTGATGAACTCCTTAACAGGAATCAAGAACTCGAGTCTCTAAAAGAATCTCATAATGCGCTTGCGAAAGAAAAAGCTTCTCTCTTTGCCGAGCAATCTATTCGACTTCCTGATGATTTTGTGCCTCCTTGCTTAAAATGCCTAGAATGTAGTAATGCTGATTCACATGCTGAAACTTCTAATGTTATCATCGAGAATATTGCAAATATTACGAATGGCAACTCTAACCCCTCTTCCGAGGAATTTGCTGTTGTTACTGAAGAAAATTGCAGGCTAAAGGACTTGCTTGAGACAGGAATGCTAAGGAGCCTTAAAGGGCATCAAACTCTCTGTGATGTGCTCAAGAAGTCAATACTGCACAAAAATCCTCGAAAGGAAGGATTGGGTTTCGAAAGAAAACTCAATGTTGATGGAACCCACTGGACTCCCGAACAATATCCTCGAACGAGTTGGGTTCTTTCTAAAAGCAAAACACTCGAACCTGCAATTCTGTCAGGATATAATACTCCCATTACTGTTGTTTCTGATGAGTCTGATGACTCGAACTACAAATTCTACAAACAACAGAATGGTAAGGTTTTCGCTCGATGTGTTGGAACTAACTGCAGGTCTGGTTCACCCAAGAAGCAAATCTGGGTGAAGAAGTGCATTATTGAAAATCTATCTATCACTGCTAACTTGAATATGCAGGTTAATTCTCTTCGAGACAATGATTGTCATTCATAGAATGGCACAGGAAAACTTTCGAATGAGTATCGATCAAACCCTTGACATAAGGAATACATGCATATCTTCTCAAATCATTATACTCATGTCTCTGGAAATAACTTCAATGCATATTCATATGATTACTCTCAAAATGCACAGGTGTTTTACAGATCTCGCCAAAAGAATGCTCCTGCTCAGATGAAGCAAATGAGATCCTCATTGCCCACGCAAGTATGGGTTGCGAAAAAGAACTAACCCTTTCTTGCAGATACTATCTCAGGGATTCCATTCGCTTATTCTTTATCCTGAGATCTATTTTGTTGGTGCTAGTTCCTTGTGTTTTCATTCATTTTCTTTGCTTTTCGTTGTGTTTGTGTTCTGCCCATATATCAACTCACACAGAGCTCTGTGGTTCTGTGTTTTCTCTTGTTTGGCTGACTGTTTTGATTCGGACCCTGTTATCCCTCTATTCTTTCTCGTCCAATCTATGATGTCCGTCATAAACATGCAATTTGATCTAAGGAAGATTTCACTCCGATGTCCTTGGTCGCGAATGAAATCAACTTTGAACCTTAATCTATTTTTGGCGTTTGCCCTTCTTCATACCCTTCGACCTCCCGATCAGTTTCTGATATTTTCATAGGAAACGGTTGCCACGTGCCCACAATTCACACGATCGTTATCGTGTCCGTTGAATTTGGAACGCCCCACGTCTGTAGGCCGTAGATCTCAGAGAGTTCATTCTGCTCTCCTGCTATATATACACCTCCCCGTGTCTTCTTCCTATCTAGTTCATCATTTCTTCATCCACCTTCTCCCGAGTCCGAGCTCGAAGCAACATCATCGAAGTGCCTCGCCGTGCAACTCTGGTGAAGTCTTGTCATCGTTGGTCACGCCAATGCGGTAAATCCTCTCCTCCGCATTGTCATAGTCGATCCTACCTGCCAAGTTAGGGCGCCTGGATCCAGAACTAGTCCAATCCCCTCTCTGTTCTAGGGTAGTTCATACCGACGCATTTTTCTTGATTTATTTCCTTGCGGTAGATTCTTAGGATTAACTAGGTTTTGACTGGTATGGTTTGTAGTTTTTCCCTCGTACTAGTTATCTTGGATCTAGGGTTCATGAGTATTTTTTTCGAAAGATTAGATAGTTGTTACTCTGCCTCGTATGGCTTGTTGCAATTCTGTCAATAATATCTTCTCAAAAGCATACCATGGCTTCCTTTGTTGCTTCCGAAAAACTTTCTGTTTTCAGTCAAAATTGCTTCTGTGCATCTTTGTGACCCTATCCTGTTTTCTCTCGCATCTATTCTGCTTCACAGGTTGGTCATGGCTCAAAGTTCGGAAGAGCAGTCTGGTTCTGAAGGAGAATTGCCCCAGTTGCCTCCCATGTCTGAACGAATGAAGTTGACTGGTGGAGTAAAAGCATCAAAGCCACCCAAGATACCGAAGAAGTTCGAGTCTGAATCTGAAGAAGGAGATGATGATATTCCCTCGGCTCACAGTCATCCTGAGGATGAACTGGTCACAGATGCTATGACTCTTTTCTCCGATGGAAATCCAAAGAAAGGTGGTCGTGGCAGGGAGAAGAATACAACGGCAGAAATGTATGATCCCGAAAGCTATAAAACTCCTCCTGGAATTGAAACCACAACTGAGAGAAATAACAGGATGTAAAGGATTCACCATCACTGGGTGAAGAAATGGTTTAATCATGATAATGTTTGAAGGAAATATCAAATCCTATTTGCATTCACTCCATGTTGGAATGATTGTTGCTAAGAATTGTCTCGGCCCAGATGATGAAAAAGTCAGGCCACCTCCACCTATAAATGCTCATCCTGACTCCCTCAAAACAATTGCTGATTTTCCCGAAGAAGTGGAAAAGAGAGCCAGGGCCAAAGCTAAGCGTGAAGAAAGGGCTATGAAGAAAAATCAAGTCGAAGAGAGAAAGATCGCATTGACTCAGCAAGACGTACACAAGAAAAAGGATCGTGCCTCTGCCTAAAAGGAAAGCAAGGCAAGAAAGTCAGTTTCCCCTCGAGCTCCATGAAAGAAATTTGTTGCCAGAAAATCCGAGAAGGCTGCCTCTGCCTTGTCTGATGAGTCCTAAGATGAAGATGCTCCCGAAGAAATTCCAATGTATGATCAGCGAGCTCTTCTAAACAAGCCATACTAAACTCCCTCACCAGTGAAAGTTTCACCCCCACTAAGGATGTCACCAAAACTTGCACCCGCTTCAGTCTCTGACAAACCTTCGGGTTTCGCCGCCCCTTCTGCGAAGAGAAAGCTGTTGCCTAAAGAGAAAGCTGTTGCTTTTGTCAAGAAAGCCAAAACAAGTGTTCCTGCTTCCACAGAGGAACAGAAATATGACTTCGATCTCATGATTGATATTATTGAAAGTGCTGCCTACGATGCAAAATCAGTTGATTTGAGCAGTTTGGGACTTCCTGATGATGTTACCAAACT
Organism: Thinopyrum elongatum; assembly: GCA_011799875.1. Taxonomy (NCBI): domain Eukaryota; kingdom Viridiplantae; phylum Streptophyta; class Magnoliopsida; order Poales; family Poaceae; genus Thinopyrum; species Thinopyrum elongatum. The sequence goes on along the minus strand of CM022297.1, from coordinate 185,316,058 downwards.
GGTAACGAAACATTTCGCTGAGCTGAAGAAAATGACCAAGAAGCTAAACCAGGCTGTCAAGGACAAGAAAACCCTTGAGCAAATGAGGAAAGATGCCAGTACTGAATCCGAAAGGAAAGGTCTGAATAAAGAGATTGTTGAGCGCACAAATGCTCTAAGCTTTATGAGAAATGACAAAATTGAATGGCACTCACATCTGAAAATGGAAGTGTCTCAGCTGTGTGACAGAAGGAACGATGAAATTGATCGCCAGGCTGAACTTGATCGAAGGAGAATCAAGGAAGAAAAACGTCAAAAGGCTAAGGCCAGGGCTAGCAAGCCGAAAGGAATTAAGCCTCCTAGCCCTTAGACAGTCGCTAATGCTCCGATTGATTCAAGCACTCCTCTGCAGCAAGTTCCACCATCCCCACCTCATGTGGATGAACCCATGCAACAAGCCAGCCTTGTGCAAGTTCACATTCCTATTGCTGCTACTCAAGTGGAACCAGATGTTGTGGATATCTTTCTAAACATATCTGACGAAGAAAATGCTCAGCCTGACCAGCAAGCCAAAGATGATAAAAGTAATGAAGACATTGAGGTTGAGAAGGCACTTTCATCACCTTCGAAGGAAATAGAAGTTGAGCCCTCCGGATCCAACAAGGAGGAGAATGACAAGATTGAGGGGGAGCTAAATGCTTCCCGAGACGATACCACCTCGGTCGCCTCATCTGGTGCCCCTACCTAGATGGAGGTTGATCCTGCTCCTCGTTCTACTGCTTCGCAGTTAGAAGAGGCAGAAAAGAAATCTGAAGAGCCCATGGCTCACGAAGGAGCTGTCCCGCCCGCTATACCCCAAGAAACCGTGAAAGAAGCTGGTGTGACCCAGGCATCTGAAGAGGTTGTGGTGCCTCCCACCGATGAGAATGCGTTGAAAGAAAAGGCCCTAGTGCCTGATAGTCAGAAAGCCGCTGAAGGAGTTCCAGCAAGCAAGAGTGACAGTCTGTCATGTGCCACAAAGCCGTCTGCACTAGAAAAGTTAAAAAGACCCCTTGCTCCACTCAAGCCCATTGATGAAGATATGCCAGCATCTGATGATGCTCAGCCCAAGGCAGTTAGTAATGAAGAAAATCTGAAGTATCCCCAGGAAACATTTCCCCTGTTCCCTGCTAAAGATGGCCCAAATGGTCCTGCACTCAATGAGCAGCTTCATCTTTCGAAGCTAGCATTCTTTGGGACCAGCCCGTATGAAGGAGAAAGGACTTCGCTGTCACCCAGGTTTTGGACAAAAGAACAGGCTATATATTATGCTCGAATCCTATTCGGCAAGAATCAAATTTTCAATCACAAGATTCTGAACTTCGCTGAGCTCGAAGAATTACCCTGTTTTCATCACTACATCGAACTTATTGAACATGCTTTCCTGAAGGGATTTCTTCGCTTCAATCATGGATGGAATCGAGAAGTTACCTTTCAGTTCTATGCCACTCTGTACATCTTAGGAGAACTTGGAGATAGCTCTACTTGGATCCTTGAATGGATCACTGGAGAAGAAAAGATCAAGTGCTCGGCTGACCAGTTCCTTGCTCTTCTAAATCTTCCTCGGTGTGAATTTGATAAGGAACAAGAACACAGGCTGCACTACTGGGAAGTCTCCGAAGCACAACTTCACTTGCTAATGGACCCCAAGCTTGTTGGAGATGAATGCATTGATATAGATCCTAAGAAGTTGGCCTATGAGAACAAAGTGATGTTCTACATCCTCTGCAATTCTCTCACGCCAACCAACAGACCAGAAACTATCAATGGCATCGTGGGAAATGCTCTTCTAGCCATTTCTCAAGGAATTTGTTTTGATGTTCCAGATCTTTTCATTCGTAACTTGGCTTGTACTGCTGATAGCCCCCAATCATTTAAGCCATATGCCCCTTGGATCATGTTTGTAATTGAGTAGCTCATTGATGAAAAATTCTTCTGCACTCATGTTCTGAAAGTTTTCATGCCACCAGTTCATGACACTCTTCGTATGGTGAAGGATATTGGCAAAGGAAAGGCATCTGTTGATGCTATTGGCGCTGCGTCTGCATCTGAGACTGCTCCGAAAGTTAAGAAAGCCAAGGTTGAAATCCCTCGTGAAGAAAATCCATCTCTGTATGAGATTTGCATTCGCACACAGCAAGCTCTGGAAAGTCACATCAAACTCGATCGGAAAGAAAAGCTGGAATTGATGACTGAATTGAATTCGCTTCATAATTATGCTCGCTAAACCCTTCTGCATGAGAAGGAGCAGAAGAAGCGCTCTTGGACTCTTCTGAGGCAACATTATTCTTGAAAATAGTTGGCTACCAATGGCATCAAGAAAGGATATGACTATGTGGAGTTATTTGCAGTTCCCCGCATCCGAAGGCAAACCCCTGTGCTCCCTCAGCATTCTGCATCAACTGACCTGCTGTTTGTCGAACCAGATGATGAAATCAAAGACACAGCTGGTACTTTCATCTACAAGCCAGATGCACCACGCAATGCTTCTTCCGAAGATGTTCTCGAAGCCCATGCTGCACCACCTACTTCGGCCTCGACCATCCCTCGCTCTGCTTCATCAAGCAGTGCTAATTCTGATTCTGAGGATTCTTCGGACGAGTAGTTCCTCGTATGCATTCTCTTTCCTTTTTGACACTAGTTGACAAAAAGGGGGAGAAGAACATCGAGTGATAGATAAATGGGGTATTTGCAGGGTGTTTTCATTCGCCATTTGCTCTTCTTCAGTCGAACTTTTTGGTGTTTCTCGAACAATTTGCTTGTTGAACTTAACGCACCGCCTGTGGTGTTGAAATACTCGATTGCCATGTATTGTTAATGACCCCCCTGCAATGCTACTTGCTTCCCACTATTTGTTTGTAGGTGCTATCGAAAGTTTACTCCTATGCAATGATTATCCTCAATAATTATCTTTCGCACAGGGAAAGTAAAAGTTTGCCAAGGAGGACAGGAATTCATGCTTCTCTAATCAGAGACATTTTTACTCCTTGAAACTATGTGTGTTATGGTTGGATATGCTATGCTTATTATCTCTCGTTATCTAACCTTGCAGAAGAAGAAAACTTCATCTGAAACTTAACTCCTTTGAGCAATATCCTTTATTTCCCTTGCTTTGACAATTCTCGAGTATCTATCTTGCAAGGAATTTACATCTCGTGTGGATTCAAATCGTGTTCTTTGAAAATTTTCATGTCATATCCCTCGTCAAAAATCATTTCAAAGTATTCATTATATCTAATTATTTTCAAAGATTGTGTGACAGGAATCATCTCAGACACTGTCAATTGCATTGAAAGAGACCACGAATGAGATCTTATGTCAATGACACTCATACGAAGATTCACCTCGCTTCCTTCCGATTTAATTACGCACTCAAATGATGCATATCTTCGGGGGGGGGCGTGTTTTATCTTCGTAATTATCTCTCGTCTTTCATTATCCTTCACATTACATTCAATTTATCATCTATCCTTTGATGTGTTCTGTTTTGTCAACAACCGTCCAAAAAGGGGGAGATTGTTGGTGCAATATCCGCCTTCCTGTGTTTTGGAGGTTGTTGACAGAAACATGTATGGACTGATTTGTTTGCTAGTGCATACAAAGAGAAATAGTCCATACAGAAACCAAAGAGAATGTTGTCTCCGGTGCCATGTTCGAGGAACTTCACCAAAGTATATATGCGTTACAGAGAAGAAAGAGCTACATCTGTTGAAGATATGTAGACGAGAAGATTGTTGTGAAGGAATTATCCTCTCTAAATTCTACTGCTGAAGCAAAGCATTTGGTTCGGTGATTGTTGTCCGAAGAAATTGACTGCAGCGAACGGAAGTCAAAGACAAAGTGAAGACATAGTATTCTTTTTGTTGTTCTTCTTTCATTCATTTGGGTCATAGGACCTTCATACTATTAAGAGGGGTATAGCTCTCGAAGCTTAGATCCGCTGTGATGCTAAACCCAGATCCTATGAAAGTTATGAGAGAAATCTCTTTGTCTTTCGAGCAAATACTTGCCAGCAAGAGACTACGATCTTCTTTGCTGCGAGAGATTTGTCTCAGACCGAGGAGTTAGCATTACTTGTTCCTCAAGAAATGTTACCATTGCTCCCAAATCCGACCGTTGTAAACATGTCGGTTGGCCATTGGCTGGACCGCGTGTCCAAAATGGTCATTTCCCACCAGGGAAGGCTGCGGCTATAAATAGCCACCCCACACCGGCTTTGTTCGGTGACTGCACTGCTTAAGATTTCTGAGAAGATTGATTTGAGCAACCCCTCTTTGAGTGATTTGAGTTTAAGATCCACCAAGAGAAAAAATTAAGAGCCCAAACTTAGACAATGGTTGAGCATCACAGTAGTTCTAAGTTAGAGTTCTTGTACCTATTACTCTTGAGAGCTGCACACTCTCTAGACGGATAGGTTTCTGCTCGAGTGTTGAAGAGTTGTTGTCTTCACCGAGCTAGATCTTCAGCAACCAAGAGTGATTGTGGTTCGCGAAGGTCGATCGAAGGTTTGGAGATCACCGACAACTATATACCACGAGTGAAATCAACTGGAGTATGATCAGCTTCGAGTTGAAGGAGAATAGGGTGAAGAGAGTTTATCTATAGTGTTAAGTCATAGCCCCTCCAACGACGTAGCCCTTTGGCAGAAGGGTGAACTGGTCTACCAAATCTCTCTGTCGCCATCGAGCACCACTGGTTAAATTTACTTTACTACATTACTTTCGGCAGTTCTCATTTGTGTTGTGTGACGATACTTAATCTGACCAGTTATTCTCTGTAGCATATCATTCGGCTCCTATCTCGCTGTGTCAGTTATCATTCGTTTCCCACATCGTTGCATCCTTATCATTCTGTTATGCTACCTTAGTTTTTGTCATCCTCTGTGCTGTGATCATTTACCTCAGTATGGCTATTCCTCGAAGTTACCCATCGCAGTTCATTTCTAGCTCTCTCTCATGATATTATTTCTTTTGGCATATTGTATTACCCTCGTTATCATCAAGCCTGTTGTATCCTATGCTTGAACCATTATTGCATCCTATGTCAAAGGTTTTGTTCCTCAATACTATGCTTGATTGAGTTCGTATCTACCGAACCTTATTTCCGCTGCTGTGTTTGGGATCAGTTCAAAGCTTTCGCAAGAATTTTTGAATCTCCCATTCACCCCCTCTGGTAGATATACTCTGGTCCTAACACACATATCACATGTCCAAATCATATGTCCACATATCACATGTCCACTTCAAATTTGCATATAACAGGAAGAAAAATATATAACTTGAAGAAAAATGCAAGCTAGCTAGTGGAATGCAAGAAGTCCTTTTTCTTCACAATATTTGAAACTAAATTCAGCACTTGTCAAATTTGATAGTAAATTCAGCACTTGTCAAATTTCATATAGGGTTAATCCTAACTAGGGTTCATACTAATTACCTAGGGTTCATACTACCTAATCTGTCCTAGGGTTCATACTACCTAATTTGAAACCTAGCTAGGGTTCATACTAACTAGTGTTAATCAATTCTGTTTTTTCTTTAAATAGCAGCAATTGCTTTAACTAAAAAATTTAAATACCTAAAAATTCTGTTAACTACACCTAAAGCACCTAAAATACCTCTAATTCATTTAACAGAAACACCTAAACCCTAGAATTAACATAACTAAACAACTAAAAAACTTAACCCTAGAATTAAGTTAAGTAAACACTTAAAATACCTAACCCTAGAATTCAGTTAACTACCTAGGGTTCATACTACTGAATTACTGCACATTCATATATATTTGCATTCATTCAGTTAACTACTAACTAGTTTAAATTGAGTTAACTACACCTAAAACACCTAAATTCAGTTAACTACACATAAAACACCTACTTTGTCTACTAGAGCCTACGCCGAGGAAGACGAAGAGGAAAGGAGAGAGAAGGAGGGGCGGAGGACTTACAAGGGGCTAGGGGAGACGTCTGCAGCGAGGTGGACCTCGGGGGAGATGCCTGCGGCGAGGTCAAGCTCGGGGGAGACGGGTGCGGGTGGACGAGCGGGCGGCAACGGACGGGGCGCGGGCGGCGACGGAGGGCGCGCGGCGGGCGACCGCGCTGCGTCAGAGGAGATGGAATGGGGAATGGGATGGAGGAAGAAGAGGAGGAAGCCCGCGCGGAGGGTTGTGTGAAAATAGTAGTAGCGCGGTTCTGTAACCGGCGCTATAGCTAGAATAGCTATAGCGCGGGTTAGAAAACCGCGCTACTCCTATGTTAAGTAGTTATAGCACGAGTTAGAAAACCGTGATACTGCTATTTTAAGTAGTTATAGCGCTTATCAGAAACCAGCGCTATAGCTTGGATAGCTATAGCGCTTATCAGAAACTAGCGCTACTACTATAGCTAAGTTTACTATTATATTCCTTTTTCATTATGTTGCATTTTCATTTTCTTTTTCTTTTCATTTACTTTTTTCTTTCTCCTTTTTATATTTCTTTTCATTTACTATTCTATTCCTTTTTCATGTTGTTTTCTTTTCTTTTTGGTTTACTTTTTCTTTTTCTCCTCTGAAAGACAACCGAGCTAGCCGGAACCATATGGTTACAAATAATTCTAAGTGTGGAGGTTACTCTTAATGAAAATACAAAGAAGTATACATCAAAGCTCTTGACGAGGCCCTTGAAGACCTCGTGCATCCCGGCCTCTGCGGGCTGGAAGCCCTGCAACACAGCACCAAGCAGCACGCGGTGCTCTCCCTTGATGGAGGAGCCCACTAAGGCTACCTCCATCTCCTCGGTCCATCCCACGGCAGCCCGCCCTGGGGCGGGAGGCGGTGGCGGTAGAACCTCTGAACCCAACACGAAGGTGCTGGGAATAAAGGACTCCGGCAGTGGCGTTGGCGCCAAAGTTGGCCTTGGTTGGGCCGATGTCTGGCCCAACCCTTCCTTGGCGACCTCGAGGACCTCATACCTTGGCCCTGTTTGGCCAAGGTTTCGACCTCAGCCAAGACCACCGGCACCTCGGCCCCCGTGGTGTTAACTAGGGGGCCGGACCGAATGTTGCTTCCCCAGCCCCTCGAGAGCTGGGGGGAAGCAGCAGGCTCGGGCGACCCACTGGCTGTCGATAATCCACTTGAGGTGCCGCCGCTGAGGTGTACCTTCGGCGGACTGGAGAAAATAACCTGTATAAGTCTTATCTTGATAAACATACTTTTTGGAGACCAAAAATGGTTGCGATGATATACCGTCGGGGCACCGGCTTCTCCCTCCCTAGCTCAAGGAGTTCATCATCCCACTCATCAGAGAAGTTAGCCTTCTCCGGCGGAGCAGGCTTGCCGGCACGCTCGGCGGAGGCCCTGCGAAGTCTCTTCTGGCCTTTCGGTCGCGCTTCTGCCTCGGCGTCCTCGGACGCCGCCCTCCTCTTCTTAAGGGAAGGGCTCCCTTCCCCCGTGTCCTCCTCGACGTCGTCCTCATGGGTGGAGGAGGTGTGGGTCTCCTTGGATCGGGTGACCGAGGTCTCCCGTGCCCTAAGTCCCACCTTGCCCCTTGGAGGTTTCGACCCCTTGGGGATCACCAGGTGCGGCTCCTCAAGTAAGAGGGCCGTGAGAAGGGGGGTTCTCTCCCCCTCGGGCAGCGGTGCCAGGCACAAAATTCGTTGTGCCTTGCAGATCCACTTCTGCAAATATAAGATCAGTTGATTAGCCGAGGTCTATAAGTTTCAAATAAACACGGAGTGTAAAACTGTGTATTGAGAGACTACATCGGGGGCGTCGTGGCTGGCTTCGAAGCCAAGGTCCCACCCTTCTGGAGGGAAATCATTCTCGAACGGCTTGAACAGCAGCGTCCACATCCCGGCTAATGTGGAGCGGAAGAAGTGGTGGACGGGCACCGCATCCTCGGGCTTGTACGCCCACATCGGGGTGGCCCAAGATTGGAGCAGCAAGAGACGGCGGTGGAGCATGACGTTTACCAAGTCCACCAGCTGGAGGTTCTTCTGGTCTATCCAGAACTTGATCTTTTGGGACAGTGCCTTTGATACGTCTCCAATGTATCTATAATTTTTTATTATTCCATGTTGTTATATTATCAATCTTGGATGTTTTATATTCATTTACTAGCAACTTTATATCATTTTTTGGGACTAACCTATTGACATAGTGCCCAGTGCCAGTTGATTTCTGCTTGTTTTTTACTTTGCAGAATATCAATACCAAACGAAGTCCAAATGCAACAAACTTTTTGGAGATTTTTTTCTGGACAGAAGACATCCAGGGAGCCAAAGAAGTGCACGGGAGGAGGCCCGTGGGGCCCACTAGGCACCAGGGCGCGCCAGAGGTGCGCCCTGGTGCGTAGTGGAGCCCACGGGAAGCTTCTCCACCAACCTTCGCCTCTATAAATACTCTAAAATCCCAAAAACCCTAGGGGAGTCGACGAAACACAATTCCAGCCGCCGCAAGTTCTAGAACCACGAGATCCAATCTAGAGGCCTTTTCCGGCACTCTGCCGGAGGGGCAACGATCACGGAGGGATCATCATCCTTGTTGCCCCTCCGATGATGCGTGAGTAGTTTACCACAGACCTATGGGTCCGTAGATAGTAGCTAGATGGCTTCTTCTCTCTTTTTGATCTTCAATACAATGTTCTCCTCGATGTTCTTGGAGATCTATTTGATGTAACTCCTTTTTGCGGTGTGTTTGTTGGGATCTGATGAATTATGGGTTTATGATCAGTTCTATCCATGAATATTATTTGAGTCTTTGCTGAACTCTTTTATGCATGATTGTTATAGCCTCGTATTTCTTCTTCGAAATTTTGGTTTGGTTTGGCCAACTAGATTGATTTTTCTTGCCATGGGAAGAGGTGCTTTGTGATGGGTTCGATCTTGCGATGCTCAATCTCAGTGACAGAAAGAGACATGACACGCATGTATCGTTGCTATTAAGGATAAAAAAATGGGGTCTATTCCTACATCAATAGATCTTGTCTACATCATGTCATCGTTCTTATTGCAGTACTTTGTTTTTCCATGAACTTAATACACTAGATGCATGCTGGATAGCGGTCGATGTGTGGAGTAATAGTAGTAGATGCAGAATTGTTTCGGTCTACTAATCTTGGACGTGATGCCTATATACATGATCATTGCCTTGGATATCGTCATGATTATTCGCTTTTCAAGTCCAACAGTAATTTATTTACCCATCGTATGTTATTTTCTTGGGAGAATCTTCTAGTGAAAACTATGGCCCCTGGGTCTATTTTCCTATCATATAAAACCAAAAATACCTTGCTGCGTTTTTCCTTTATTTATTTTATTTTGTGTTTTAGTTAGATCTATTTATCAAATCTCATAAAATTTAATCTATCTCAATACCAAGGAGGGATTGACAACCCCTCTTACGCGTTGGGTTGCAAGTATTTGTTGTTTGTGTACAAGTGATGTTTACATACTATTGCTTGGTTCTCCTACTGGATTGATAACCCTGGTTTCATAACTGAGGGAAATACTTATCTTTGTTGTGCTGCATCATCCTCTCCTCAGAACCAACGCATATACAAGCAATCAGGAAGAATTTCTGGCGCCGTTGCCGGGGAGACATCATCAACATCTATCAAGTACCCAATCACAAATCTCATCTCCTTGCAATTACTTTATTTCCCATTTGCCTCTCGTTTTCATCTCCCCCACTTATAAAATATATTTTTTGCAAAAATCCAAAAATATTTGTCGTTTGCCTTTTTCTTGTTTGGTCCCTTTTGTTTACCTTGTCATTATGACTAGCATGACTACCCCTCCTTTGTCATCTAATTTTGAAGTTCTATACATCAAATAGAAACGAGGAGAAAATTTGAAGGATGCTTGATATAGGTTAATGGAATCTTACCAAATTTGCAATATAAAAGGAGATGCAAAAAATTTGCTTAGTAATTTCTATATAGGTTTAACCATGCATCATAGACAACTTTTGGATTTTGCCGCTAAAGGGAATTTTGTTGAGATTGATGCTAATGCTGCTTATGAAATAATAGAGGGAATATTGGGAGTTCCACCACCACAAAAGGGATTTACCTTTACTCAAGAAGGGATTCAAATATTAGACAAATTGGGTGATATACAGAAAAATTTGGATGCATTGCAAAAGTCTAGTGAACCTCTCAAAAATATTAGTGGAAACCTCAATCGCATGAATACTTTGATTACCTTGTGTAATAAGCGGTTGGATATTTTAGATCTAAAGATGGTCTCATTTCCCTAGAACAATGGGAAGCGTAAAGAGCCTCCCGGGTTTGAGAAAACTCTTACAAAGATAGCAAAAACTAAAGATGATAATACTTGAATCTATGCATTATGCCTAGCTAGGGGCGTAAAACAATAGCGCTTGTTGGGAGGCAACCCAATATTTATCCTTTAAATTTTTATTTCTTTCCTTTTTTTTTCAATAATTACACAATTATGACTCTGTTATGATTGTGTTTTTTATGTTTTAATTAGTGTTTGTGCCAAGTAATGCCTTCAGGATGGCTTGGGTGATAGTTGATTTGATCCTGTTGAAAAACAGAAACTTTTACCTCCAGTAGAAGAATTGTTAAAAATCACTGGAGAGAAAAAAAATTCTGAGTTTTTTTTACAAAATCTTGATATACGAATTGCCTCTGTTTTCCTAATTTTTCAGAATTTTTGGAGTTATAGAAGTATGAGCTTAATTCGGTTTTTTACAGACTGTTCTGTTTTTGATAGATTCTGTTTTTGTTGCATTGTGTGCTTATTTTAATGAATCTATGGATTGTATCAGGGGTATAAGCCATGGTAAAGTTAGAATACAGTAGGTATAATTCAATAATAAAATATGAATGGGTTGCAACAGTACTTAAAGTAGTGAACTGTTTTCTTATACTAATGGATCTCACGAAGGGTTTGTTAAGTTTTGTGTGATTGAAGTTTTCAAGTTTTGGGTGAGATCACGATGGATGAAGGAATAAGGAGTGAAAAGAGCCTAAGCTTGGGGATTCCCATGGCATGCCAAGGTAATATTCAAGGAGTACCATGCAACTAAGCTTGGGGATGCCCCGGAAGGCATCCCCTCTTTCTTCTAACGAGCATCGGTAATTTTACTTGGAGCTTTATTTTAATTCGTCACATATCATGAGTTTTGGTTGGAGCATCTTGTATTATATGAGTCTTTGCTTGTTTTTCTTTTTTGTTTGCCACAATCATCCTTGCTAGACACACTTATTTGAGAGAGCCATAATGATGCTATGATTTGTTAGAATTGCTCTCACTTAAATTTTTTGAGCTATGGAATCTATATCTATATCTATATCTATATATCTATACCTATACTAATTATGGACTCCCTAGAAATTACCATGTTAATCAGATTTTAAGAGCCGTTAATCTGGTGGGACCGTGTTATTACGGCACAGATTAATCATATAATTATCGCCTGAAAAAATACCCGAAGGCCAGGTCACCTCACTTCAGCCCAAAATACATTGATTACAAAAGCCCAACCGATGGAGCATGCCTACCATGCCTTCACGAGTGTATGCAAACCCATTATAACTACTCCACGCCGCCATTAAAAAAATGGATCGACGATAGCCCTCAAAACAAATCTATCTACTCCACGTCTCTTACTCTCCCCGTAAAAAAATGGACCAAGCGTACGCCATAGAGCCTCTCCCATCTCTCCTCCTCCCCATGGAAAACAAATCAATGCCTCTCAAATTGGAGCAAACAAGTTGGGGAATTGATAGTTGACAATCTGTTCTAGCGCACTCAGGCCATGGAGTCTCTCCTATCCCCACCCCCCTCCATGGAAAACAATCCACGTATCTCTCAAATTGAAGCAACCAAGATGGGGAATGATGGATGTGTTGCATTCTATTCCTCATCTAGATCAGGTTCGTCGGCTTCTCACACTATTTTTTTTGGTTTAAAATTGAATCGGCCATATCTTTTCAATTGTATTAGGGCTCATGTTTTCTACGGTGTCCTCTTCTCACACCAATTTCTTTTTTTTGGTTTCAAATTGACAGTCCTAGGATTCAATCTTATATATTCTCACGTATACACTTTGGATACTTCATGGAGATCAGGACTGTGCACAACTAATCCCATAAGGCTAGCTTATAAATTAAATTGCAGCCTACCACAGGCAATCTCAACATCAAGGAGGCTCCTGTCTGTCGTGAACATCATTACTGGTGAAGCTTCTCCTGTTCGGTACGAAATCTTCATCGCTGCCTAGTTTTTCAAACATTATTTCTTTCTTTGGTTAAATCGAATTGTTAGAGTACGCACTTCATACTGATTACAAACTTCATGATGACCAAGATCTTATCTTTCTTTCCAACTGAAGCGTCGGATTTGGCATAGACTAAGAAAGTATTAATCTACAAAATTGTGTCTGCTGATAGGTCGAACTATTTTTTTGTTGCTTTCTCGCCTAGATTTTGCAGAGATTATTTTCTTTGTTGGTTAAATGAAATTGTTAGGCTATTCACTTCATACTCCTTGCAAACTACATGACGACCAATATATAATCTTTGTTTCCAACTGAAGCCTTAGATTTGGCAGAGACTAAGAAAGTAGTAATCTCCAAAATTTTGTTTGCTTACAGGTCAAATTCTCCTGCTTCCCTTTAAAACAATGGCATGCGATATGCTCCATGAGATTAGCAATCAGAAGGATTCCTGGAAAGTGAAGGTTAGAGTAATTAGACTATGGGATGCCATTAACCTCAACAACAACGAACTTATCAGCCTTGACATGATACTACTTGATGAAGAGGTTAGTTTAATAATGAATATTTATGATTTTCCATTATAAACAGTCTATTATGAGTTCTAATAGTTACTCTAAATATTGATGCATCTTCTCACTGCATTATAATGTTTCAGGGAACTATGATACATGGCAAGGTAATGAAACATATGGTTAACAAGTTCAGACAACTGATCCAAGAAGGTTCAGTCTACATGATAGCAAATTTTAAGGTTACATCTGCGATGAATTTCCGTCCTATTGAAAGCGAAAAGATTCTTAATTTCTTGCACACGACAAAAATTCAAGAGATAAAAGGTCTAAAAAATATCCGAATAGCAGAACAAAGATTCACGTTTTGTAGTCTTCAAGTTCTTTCCACAAGAGATGACCAGAAGATTTACTTGTCTGGTATGATTACATTTGTTTCCATTATTAACTTCAATGTTTTCTGCATATTAATACTACTTTACTTAGCAGATGTCATTGGCATAGCAAGTTACATAGGACATATCAAAGAAACACAGACAACCCATGGGATTACAAAGATTCGAGATATTGTGCTTTGAATTGAGTGAGTACACTAAAAGAAATTAGATAAGTACAGTTATCATGGATGCTGATAGTTATGTCGCTTGGAATATACAGGGATCAAAAAATTAATAGTAGACTATGGGGTAATAAGGTCGACCAAATTGATGAAGCTTCTTTGGGAAGTGTTGTCATAGTAACATCAACTACTGTTAGAAAACTGAAAGGTTTGTATTTATATTAACAATGGGCAAATATTGCTATGCGTGTCTTATTTTCTATACATAATTTAATATCAAGTGCATGCAGTGTACTCGCTTTCATCTACTGGTGCAACCAGAGTTTATATCAATTTGGATATCCCTGAAGCTAATGAGCTTCAAACTAGGTGAAATAGATTTTCTGCAGTAATATGAAAAATCCTATTCTACTTTGTACATGGATACTTATCTTATGAAAAACATGTATTGCTTGGAAGATGATATTGTAGAGGAAATAGAGCCGGAAGCCCACTTGCAAGGCAAAATTCAAGAACAGATGCTCTATAACAGAAGAACCCTAAAAGAAATAACTGAAATTGCATATGAATCTGAAAAACAGGTATTTATAATTAATTTATGTTTTTCTCATAGATTATATGTGCTAATTTAACTTGCAATGGACAGGAAAAGTTCTATACTGCAGAAGCAATGATTAAATCAATTAATACATCAGATGAGTGGTACTACATAGGATGCGGCAAATGCAACAAAAAACTACAAAAACAAGGGAACCACTTCTACTGTCCAAAATGTGAAAAGGAACCTGAGAAGACATGTCCAAGGTGAATTTGATACTATCTCATTCTGTAGTTAGTAATTTATCCTACACTAACCACATGTTCCATTTTATTACTAGGTATAAACTTAAGCTAGAGATATGTGATCTGAGTGCAACAACAACTTGCACCATGTTTGAGGCAGAAGCAAAAAAATTGATTAAGCAATCTGCAAGATTTTTGATAGATAGGGATGATTGTGATATCCATGAGCAGACAAAACAAATCTAGAAAATATGTGGGCAGAGATTGATTTTCCAATTTAGATTGAATGACTATAATTTCAACTATGGTTATCAAGATTACATTGTTCATAGAATCTTTTTCATAGATTCTGAAAAAGATCCATCAGTATATCATTCAAATGGTGAACAGGTATCATCTATTTCTACTAAGATGCTCTATATAATAGTAGTTTACTCAAATTGGTATGTTTTTGTAGAAGCCTGTTACTGACATACCCATTGTCTTGAATGGGCAGATGGAGGATGATGAACCCACTATGAAGGACACTAAAAAGACTAGGAGGACTAGGAACACATACCATGTTGTACATTCTGATGTAGAATCAGAAAACTAGGATAGTCAGGAGGAAGATGAATCCATATCCGTTCTTGATAAGGAATATAAGAAAAGGGGAATTGAAAATGATAGCCATGTAAGTTTATTTGGTGCATTTGCATGTTCTTTCATAGTTCTGCACCTCCCTAATTGCTACAAATGTTTTTGCAGGAGCAAGCAAACAAGTTGTCAGTTATGAAAACTATAAAGCAAGATCTGAAGGAGGATGAACACGCTATTAACCAGACTAAACAGGGTAGGAGAAGGAGCACATGTCGTGTTGTACATCTTGATGAAGAATCAAAAATCGAAGGTAGTCAGCAAATAAACAAATCAAAATCTATGGAAATAGACCCCAAGAGGAAGCGCATTGTAACTCGCAAATGTGGTGATATTGATAACAAGCCAGTAAACAATCACCTTGAAGAAGAATCGAAAAAGGAAGGTACTCAGGACACAATGTTTCAAGGCCTAGGACAAGGCGTAGTTGTGTTGATAAAGAATCGATGACCAAAGACATTCAGAAGTTTGGTGTATCAAGAACTCGAAATGCAAATCATTGATTAGTGGATATCCAATCATTTAGCATGTAATAGAATATATAGGAGCATCAGATTTGTACTTCATATGAACATCACTTAAGATTGTTTTAAATTAATGTGAACACGTACATTTGTGCTAGTAAATTGATCATTCTCTCTATTAATCAAGAGTAATTGTTTGGTGTTGTTAGATAAAACGAGACAAAGAGACACAGATTTTTACGTGGAAACCCTTGCGGGAGAAAACCACGGACGCATGAAGGCGCAATCACTATGATGGAGGAGTATTACAAGCACGAGACGACAGGCCGCCTTAGGTGCGACTACAGGGGGTATATATGAGGGGCAACACATAAGAGTCCTTGTAGGACAAGTAAACGAGTTGTACTCGTACGCGTCGGTACCAACGCAAAGGCCCACACCGTATGTACTACATCTAGTCCAATACGGTAGAATTTGGATCACAATTTAACAATCTCCACCTTGATCCAAATTCCCTCCAGTAGTCGAAGAAAGTGAATAACTCCATCCAAAACAGCATAAACACCTTGTGCGTCAAAGTCCATAGGACTAGTGAGAAATACCAACTAAGCCTGAGCAAAGCTCAAACTTATTGGTAGGAACTGGCTTTGTCATCATATCAGCAGGATTATCATGAGTACTTATCTTGCATACCTTCAAATTACCTTCAGCAACAACATCTCGAATATAATGAAATCTGACATCAATGTGCTTTGTCCTCTCATAATACATTGGATTCTTTGTAAGATATATAGCACTTTGACTGTCACTAAATACGGTAGGGCAAGATGAATCTCCACAAAGCTCAGAATACAAACCTCTCAACCAGATAGCTTCTTTGCATGCCTCAGAAATAGCCATATACTCGGCATCAGTAGTGGAACAAGCCACAATAGACTGTAAAGTTGCTCTCCAACTCACAGCACAACCACCAATGGTGAAAACATAACCTGTGAGTGATCTTCTCTTATCCAAATCACCAGCAAAATCAGAATCAACAAAACCAACAAGTCCATCTCCAGTTTTCCCAAACTGTAAATAAGCATTAGAAGTACCTCGCAGGTATCTGAAAATCCACTGAACTGCTTTCCAATGCTCTTTTCCAGGATTAGCCATGTATCTACTGACAACACTCAATGCATATGATAAATCAGGACGAGAACAAACCATGGCATACATAAGTGAACCAACTGCACTCGAATAGGGAACTCTAGACATGTACTCAATATCTGCATCTGACTTAGGACATAAAACTGATGATAATTTGAAGTGTGCAGCTAATGGAGTACTCACCGGCTTGGCATTATGCATATTAAAATGACGAAGAACTTTATCAATATATCCCTTCTGACTTAGATATACTTTTTCAGATGGTCTATCTCTGGATATTTCCATGCCAAGTATTTTCTTTGCTGCACCCAAATCCTTCATCTCAAATTCATTACTCAATTGCTTCTTTAGTTCATCAATATCTGACATACTCTTTGCAGCAATAAGCATATCATCAACATAAAGGAGCAAATAAATAGCTGAACCATTGACAGTTTTCAAATAAACACAGCTATCATAATTAGACCTTTTGAAACCTTGAGAGAGCATAAAGGTGTCAAATCTCTTGTACCACTGTCTTGGGGATTGCTTCAATCCATAAAGAGATTTCTTTAACTTACAGACAAGCTTTTCTTTTCTAGGAATAACAAAACCTTCAGGTTGTTCCATATAAATATCCTCTTCTAATACTCCATGTAAGAATGTAGTTTTAACATCCAATTGCTCAAGCTCAAAATCATTCATGGCAACAATACTAAGTAAAGTGCGAATAGAGCTATGCTTCACAACAGAAGAAAAGACTTCGTTATAGTCAATACCTGGAATCTGACTGTAACCTTTAGCAACTAACCTTGCTTTATATCTTGTCTCATCATTAGGAGAAACACCTTCTTTCCTCTTGAAAACCCACTTGCAACGAATAGGTTTCTTCTCTCTAGGTAATTTTACTAAATCCCAAGTGCCATTCTTTTCAAGTGATTCCATCTCATCATGCATAGCGGTCATCCACTTATTACTATCACCAGAAATAATAGCCTCGGCATATGAAGAAGGCTCAGCATTACCTTCAATTTCTTCTGCAACAGATAAAGCAAAAGAAACAATATTGCACTCTTCAATTAACCTGTCAGGTTTATTAATACCCCGCCTAACTCTGTCACATGCGAGATTCCAACTGGGTGGAACAATAGGCTCATTTGGAGTGACATGTTCATCATCAACGACGGGTTCATCATGTGCATCAACATTTTCATTACCAGATGTATCACCTGAATCAATAACATGCTCCACCTGAACAGTAGGCTCCTGAACAATAGGCTGCTGTTCACTCTCAACGGGAACATTAGTAGATGGAACATCATGTACATAGCAGATTCATTAAAGATAACATTTCTGCTAATAATAACCTTCTGGGTTTCAGGATTCCACAATTTAAAACCTTTAACACCAGACTTATAACCAAGAAAGATGCACTTAACAGCCCTAGGCTCCAATTTTCCATTATCAACATGAGCATAAGCAGTGCAACCAAAAACTCTCAACTGTGAATAATCAGCAGGTGAACCAGACCATACCTCAATTGGAGTTTTCTTATTAAGAGCAATAGATGGTGAACGGTTAATGAGATAACAAGCAGTGGAAGCGGCCTCAGCCCAAAAATGCCTATGCAAACCTGCATTGGACAACATGCAACGGGCTCTGGAAATAATGGTCCTGTTCATACGCTCAGCAACACCGTTTTGTTGAGGAGTATAAGGAACGGTGTAGTGTCTGACAATGCCTTCAGACTTGCAATAATTCTTAAAATGCTTAGAACAGAATTCCATACCATTATCAGTGCGAAGTATTTTTACCTTCCTTTCAGTTTGCCTCTCAATCATAATCTTCCACTCCTTAAATGCTGAGAATGCTTCATATTTATGCTTCAAGAAATAAGGCCAAACTTTTCTCGAATAATCATCAATAATTGTCAGCATGTAACTAGCACCACCTAGTGACTTTCTGCGAGATGGTCTCCATAAATCAGAATGCACATAATCAAGAATACCATCAGTTGTATGAGTCGAAGTGTTGAACTTCACTCTCTTGTGCTTGCCGAAGATACAATGCTCACAAAATTTCAATTTACCAGGTTCATATCCATCAAGAAGACCTCTCTTATTTAACTCTGCCAAACCAAGTTCACTCATATGTCCAAGACGCATATGCCAAAGGTTAGCAGCATCACAATCAGAATTCTTTGAAATAACTGGAGTAGCGTTACCTGAAACGGTAGAACCTCGAAGGTAATAAAGACCATTAGTCGAACTTAAGTCACCTTTCATCACAATAAGGGAACCTTTGGTGACTTTCAAAACACTATCTCCGCCTGAATACTTGTACCCCTTCGCATCAAGGGCACTCATAGAAATAAGATTTCTCTTTATCTTCGGAATATACCGAACATCTGTCAAAGTTCTGATTGTGCCATCAAATATCTTGATTCGAACGGAACCTATGCCTTCAATCTTGCATGGTAAATTATCAAAACCCAAAACGAAACCAGCAGTAGTAGTAGAATCAAAAGTAGTAAACCAATCTCTATGCGGGCACATATGAAAAGTGCATGCAGTGTTAAGTACCCACTCATCATTGGTCTCAGCACATCCAGCAATAACAACAAGAGCATCATCGGAACTATCATCACGAGCAACATTAGCAGAATTTTCACCTTGTTTGTTACCTTTCCTCTTTTCTTTGTTCTGCAACTTGAAACACTCTGAGATGTCATGTCCGTCTCTCTTGCAATATCTGCAATATTTCTTGCCTCTGGATTGCGACCGGCCCCTGTGGCCGTTCTTACTTTTTCTTCTGTTTCCATTATTGGAGTTCTTCTCCTTTGTCCTGCCACGAACAGATAATCCCTCGGCTTGGGATGAACTCAAACCATCACGAGGCACCATTAATTTCATCTTCTCCTTAGAGTTCAAAGCTTCATAAACTTCATTAAGTGTGAGAGTATCACGACTGTATAATATGGTGTCTCTAAAATTGGTATAAGAACTTGGCAGTGAACAAAGTAACATTAAAGCAGTATCTTCCTCTTCATACTTAACCTCCATTGCAGCTAGATCAGATATGATCTCTTTAAATTCTGAAATATGATTCAAAACATTACCTCCCTCGGGTAACCTGTGCAGGAATAATTTTTGCTTCAGATGCATCTTGCTGGTGAGGTCTTTTGTCATGCAAATCCCTTCCAGCTTTAACCATAGAGCGACGGCAGTTTTCTCGCTCAAAACTTCCTGCAAAATATTATTATGCAAATGGAGTTGAATTTGTGACAAAGCCTTACGATCTATTCTTTTCTCCGCATCAGTCCAGTCCTGAATCCGATTCTTCCCAAAACTATCCAGTGCTTCATCATAGTCAGCCTGTGCCAACAACGCCCGTATCTTGACTTGCCATAGGGTAAACCTTGTGTCACGATCCAGCAGCGGAACATCGTACTTCATGAATGTCATGAGTAGATTAAATATGTGTTCACAAAGTAGTACAAGCCGGTAGAAAATTCTTGATAGAATTAATTAATGCGGAGCAACGGAGTTGAAAAAATAGCACCTGAAAACTCTCGGTGGCTGTAGCAATTGAGAAGTAAAATATCTGGACTAGTAATTCAGCCTTGTCTTCACGTGAGGAGTAGAGATCAATCAGATCTCGATTTGCGTGCGTGTAACACAAGTAGTACTCACCACCGATGTGGATTTGGTCTTCACGTCACGATCGGAAGCAGCCTTAGGTTGCGCGCGGCAGCAGCGGAACTCGGATCGATGTGCGTGCTTGGGGACTTGAGCTTGTACGCAGCAGCAACAGCTAGCGGATCAGACAAGACTGGCTGCAACTTAGAGCATGGCATAGAAGAGCCTGCTACTGGCTGTAAACTGGTGCCACGTCGTTCAAAGGCTTGATAAAAGACTACTATAGTATAATAGGCTGGCTGTAGGCTGGTTATTAGATATTAGATGGATCATACTATTTAATGTTTGCATGTGAAGAGGGTCTAACAAGCACACATGATTGGCAGGTTGGACGGAGCGCTTGCGTTTAGCACTCATGCCGGCTGCATGCTGGCTGTATTGCATCGGAGATTGAGCTACAGCCGGGCGATACGCGGAGCGCCGGCTCTTCTCTCTCTCTTCATTTCTCACTCCTCCAGCAAGGATTTTGCTGACATGTAAAACCTTATAGCCAGCTGACTAGGCTTATTATACTTGCTCTTAGAGCGATTTATACGCGTGCGTACGAACAGAGATTCTGTCGGTCTCGGCCTCCTGAGGCGGCACGCTGAAAATCGATCCGACTTCGAATTGACGGATCGCCTGAGACGCGTGCGGCTGCGCACACGTCGGAACCCTAATCTCCCGTCTCTAATCTCGTATGTGTAACTTGGCTCTGTATACCACTTGTTAGATAAAACGAGAATAAAACGAGACAGAGAGACACAGATTTTTACGTGGAAACCCTTGCGGGAGAAAACCACAGACGCACGAAGGCGCAATCACTATGATGGAGGAGTATTACAAGCACGAGACGACATGCCGTCTTAGGTGCGACTACATGGGGTATATATGAGGGGCAACACATAAGAGTTCTTGTAGGACAAGTAAACGAGTTGTACTCGTACGCTTCGGTACCAACGCAAAGGCCCACACCGTATGTACTACGTCTAGTGTAATACGGTAGAATTTGGATCACAATTTAACAGGTGTAAGCATAGCTTTATAGATTACCCGTGCTTGGGAAAATCACCTAAAGCAAAAGCAGCCACATGGGCGGTGCATCAGTGTTCCAAAAAAACAGTCATTCGATGTACATATATTAGCGATTTTTCGCATGTTCATGCGGTACATAATAGGCGGCACATCATCATATGTTCTCGCCAAGAGTCTTGGTTCTAAAATTACAGTGCACCACTTAGTAATCTGCATTGCCAAAAGAGCATTCCATCTTATATCTAGGCCTATCATCCGTGGCCGGCCATGACTCAATTTTTAATTGGAATTAAATACTGTATTAGTTTTGCACAGAGGAGATATAGCTATGGAGTCATGCGTGGTTACACACACGGATACAATTTTTGAGGAAAGACAATTTGTACACAAGACGTGTAAGAAAGGAAGACGTGCATACATTCTAGTACAACATATACACGAAAACTAACTTTAAGTAGGAGCCATCTATCTGGTGACACAAAATAATAACGGCTCAGATATAAGTATAGGGAAGCAAGAGTTTAAAACGTACGCATGACAAACTCTAAACCTTAAGACAAAAGTATACTTTTCGTCCCTCAACTCTTCGCTGAGTTTAGTTTTCGTTCCTCAACTCTAAAATTGGACAGAGTGCACCCCAAACTCTCGAAACCGGTCATTTTTCGTCCCTGCGATTGAGTCAACCCGGTTTTGACCATGTGTGAACAGTACATCTAATGAACAGTATATTCAAAAAAAATAGAAAAAAAATCTGAAATTTTATGACATCGAAGATACTCAGGTGCGCCACGTGCGTGCAAATTTTCGTCATGTTTGGAAGTTCGAGGAGCTTGCAACAAAAAAAACAAAAGTAAATCTACTCTGAAGTGAACAGTAAATTCAAAAAAATAGAAAAAAATTCAAAAAATTCTGAAATTTTTTGGTACCGAAGATGCTCGGGTGTGCAAGGTGCGTACATATTTTCGTGGTCAAATGACATCCGAGAAGGTCGTGCCAATAAAAACAAAATAGCGTATGTGTGCGTGCCGCTTCGGGTGGTTTCCAAACCCTCGGATTTTATTTTACCACGAAAATTTGCACGCACCTTGCCCACCCGAGCATCTTCGATGCCAAAAAAATTCAAAATTTTTTGACTTGTTTTCTAATTTTTTTTGAATTTACTGTTCACTTCAGAGTAGATTTACTTTTGCATTTTTTTCTGCGAGTTCCTCGAACTTCGAAACATGACAAAAATTTGCATGCATGTGGCGTACCTGAGTATTTTCGATGTCATAAAATTTCAGATTTTTTTGATTTTTTTTGTTATTTCTTTTGAATTTACTGTTCATCAGATGTACTGTTCACACATGATGAAAACCGGGTTGACTCAGTCGCAGGGACGAAAAATGACCGGTTTCGAGAGTTCGGGGTGCACTCTGTCCGGTTTTAGAGTTGAGAGACGAAAACTAACCTCAACGAAGAATTGAGAAACGAAAAGTATACTTTTGTCAAACCTTAACTACACTTCTTTACCAAGAATTCTATCGACACATCCCAGCAAGACATCGCCCCGATCTCATCCTTCATGGCGTACATGCCATAATTAATCCTCTCGCCGGCAGCCCCCGATCTCATCCTCATCGCATACAGGCGATAATTAATCCTCTCGCCGGCAGCAAGGAGCGGACTCGCAGGTAATGTTCACTATCTCCTTCCACCAATAATATACACATTCTCCTTCCATGGTTAATACATGCATGAACTATCCGATCTCATTACACATGCTTTGTATTAATTGAAATTACAGAGAGAAATCGACGACAAACTTGAAATCCAGACCGCCAATTACAGAGCATATACGTCCTCTCCTTAAAAGGTGACAACACATGTATCCTTCTTTCACGGTAGAACAAGTATTTTGGCGATTTAAAATCCTTTGTTGGAGATCTCAGTCCGACTTCAAACCTTCGACAGGAGCCCCTCCCCTCTCCCTCCCGAGGCACTCCCGCGAGCGCCGTCGGGAGGCAACCCTAGTGCCTCCACCTCCGACCCTCCACCCCGCCTCCCCTTCCCTCGACGTCGCCGTGGGCGCCGCCGGCCAAAGGCCGCGTGGCCGAGGCGGCGGCGGGGCGGTTTTCCCCTGCGCGCGGATGGATGGCGTCGCGGGGCGCCTCCCTCCTGCCCGCGGCGTCGGGTCCCGGCCGGCTCCTGCTCCGGCGCTCCGCCCCGCGCCCTTGTGGCCCGCCGACGGCTCCTCCTCCCCCCTGCGGCTCATGGGGGCTGGTGGTCTCGGTCGTGCTGGCGGCGGATCTGGGCATCCCGGCCCAGATCCGGTGGATGTGATGGTCGTCGATGGCGGAGGTGGCCGGCGTCCCTGTGGAGGTGGTGGTGTTGCGGCCGGTGTCCGCGCTGCTCCGGTGCGGGGTGGCGGGGCTTCGGATGGATCTGACCAGGGCGTGGAGGCGCAGGTGATGTGGTGGTGGCAGGTTGATTGCGGCGGCGGCCAGATTGTTCTGGTGTCGGTTCGTTTGTAGGCTGCCTGTGTCGGCCTTCGACCCCTCTCCTCGGCGTCTGTTCGCTTCTCTCGCCGGAGGGCTGGCCTTCTCCCGGCTGCGGTCCATCGACCGTCTCGCACCCGGTGCCGTAGGAAAGAGCTGGTCTCGCGCCGGCAGCAGGATCGGCCCGTCTCGCGCCCGGCAGCAGGACTACGCTCGTCTCGCGCCCGGTGTCGCAGGACGGCTCGATGGAGGCTTGTTGTGGCCGGCCTATTAGTTCTCTGCACTGGGACCGGCCAGGGGTGCGGAAGGCGGATCCTTTCCGCCCGTCTCTGTGGTTGGGGTTGCGGTGTGGCTCGGGGGACGTGGTGTCAAGGTCTTGGATTCCGGGGCGGCGGCCCTGGAAGTGGTGGCGCGATGCTCATGGGCAGAGCTCGTGCCTCGGTGCTGCCCGGTTGCCACGGCCGTGCGGGCGGCGTGGTAGCCGGGGTGTGGCGTTCGGTGGCGGTGAGTGTTGGCCGGGGTGAAAACCTACTCTGTCTTCGGACGGACTGGCGACGGCGAAGATCGCTCCCTTCTTGAAGGCGTCGTCACGGCTATCATTGCCCGTCGTGTTGCTCCAGGGGAAACTCTGATCCTCGGATCGGGCGGTGGCGGTGCTCCGGTGCCATATCCTTCCTGAAGGCGCCGCCTTGGAGCCCACGGTTCGTCATATGCGGCTTCACTTCTTCGCGGTGGTGTGTTCACTGGTGAAGCCCCCGGCGGCTCTTGTTGTGCTAGGGAGTGTGTTGCTGCGCTCAGCGCCTATGTATCCTGCCTTGGGTGTGTGTGTGCATATGCTGTGGGTGAATGCGGTTGTACCGGGCACTGTTGGTCGATGCTTTATATATAAAGCGGGGCGAAAGCCTTTTTCGGTAAATCCTTTGTTGGAAAAATATCCAAAGAATCTTATCGGCAAACTGAGTGTTCCATACAAATACCTTCAGCGTCTTTAAAAACAATGTGCTGCCTGACATGTTTACATCAAATTTATAATCAGCAACTCCGAATTTCTAGAAAAATAAAATCATATACTCCTTACTTTCTGATATCTCCAATGAGCAATAAATACACAACGAGTATTTCTCAATAAAAAAACAATGAGAAAAATCACATGGGGTCCATGTTGTTCTTAGACAAAGTGTTACACTCTTTTACCTCATTTATTTCAGGATTCACTAGCCGCAGTCAACATGCGTCGAACACACACTGGAGCAAATGAAAACAACAGAAGGTATTCATTACCATAGTATTAAAAAAATATTCATATGCAGATTAATTTACCTTGATTATTAAAATGATAACGAAATATAATGCAGCAATATGTGGCGTCATCAAGCAATCCAAATACCTGAGCAAACAGCCTCTAAACTAACGACACTAGAATCTAATGATAGCCAATCAGATATCATTAGAGCAGCAAGGAAGGAAGCTAGACGGCAAAGGAAAGAGATAGTCCAGCTGAAAAAGAGAAGCAAACGACTAAGGACAGAAAAGGAAAATGACTGAAGTATCGAATGTAGCGAAGGATGTCACTCAAGTTTCATATTTGGGAAAATCAAATTGTGTTTGTGAATTTTGCACTGCCATCATGTGGCATGCAGAAAGAAGCACAAGCACAGGCAACATCACAGTTCCAAAATTTGGTCTCTGTTGCAAAGAAGGAAAAATTAAATTACCACCACCGAAACAAGCTCCGCTGTATCTCCGACAGCTACTACGTTACAATGAAAGAGGAGAATCGTCGAATTTCCGCCAGAACATCAGGTTGTACAACTCGATGTTCGCGTTCGCTTCAATGGGAGGAAAGGTTGACTATGAAATTAATAAGCAGGCATCTGGACCATATGTTTTTCGTTTGAATGGCCAGAACTACCATCAGATAGGCACTTTACTTCCTAAAGATGACGTGACGAAACCAAAATTTGCCCAATTGTACATACATAACACAGAAAATGAAGTGCGGAACAGGATTAATGCATCAACTTCAGCGGAGAGTAAGACACAGCCAGATGAAAACATTGTCAAAGGACTACTGGAGATGCTTGATGAGCACAATGTTTTAGTCAAATCATTTCGTATGGCAAGGGACAGATTCCAAAACCAACCTATTCAAGATGTAAGACTAAGATTGATCAACAAAAGGTCGAAAGATGGACGGCAATACAACCTATCATCTGCCTCAGAAGTCGCGGCACTAATTATCGGGGAACAAGATGGAGAAAATTATGAATTTGATATAATAGTTGAGACCAAAGACAGAGGATTTCAGAGTTGCACCCAAGCTATATGTCAATGCAGTACCCCCTGCTTTTTCCATATGGAGAAGATGGTTTCAGACAAGAAATAGAGTATCAAAATAAAAGAGGCAGCAAAGGTAAAAGAAAGCATGTAACAATGCTGGAGTTTTATGCGTATCGCATTCAACAATGTCTGAACCAAGCAGCAACCTTGCAAATGAGTGGACGTTTGTTCCTACAGTTCTTAGTTGATGCATCAACGTGCATTGAACAGTGGAGACTAAATTGGTACAGGACAAACCAAGGTAAGTTGAGGACATAACTGTATAGAGGACTACATGATGCAATAGAAAATGGAGATACACGAACTGAACAAGTTGGACAAAGAATCATACTACCCTCATCATATAATGGCAGTCCGAGAAATAAGCAGCAAAACTACCAAGATGCCATGGCAATTTGTCGTTGGGCTGGATATCCTGATCTCTTCATCACTTTTACATGCAATCCAAAATGGCCAGAAATACAAGATATGTTGGATCTGATTCCAGGCCAGAAACCTGAAGATCGTCCAGACATTGTTGCCAGAGCATTCATGTTAAAACTGAAGGAATTTGTGAATGACATAAAGAACGGGAAGTGTTTTGGACAAACAATTGCAAGTAAGTTTACCAACTAACTACATTTTTACTATTTCCTAGATGATTGTCCTAAAATACTCTTCTCAAATTTGTTTACTTTAATGCAGTAGTCTACACTATAGAGTTCCAGAAAAGAGGCCTCCCGCATGCACACATACTGGTGTTTCTACACCCAGATGATGATGTGATCACCCCTAGCTATGTAGCTAATATTATTGCACCATCAGAGAAGGTCACGACTGAGAAGGATGCATGCGACTCTGGTTGTAGAAAATATATCATACCAGCACAACGTGGAGTAGCAGCTGGCATGAGGAGAACAGATGCAGGTATACTTGGGCCCGTACCGCGAGCATATCAGTCAATGCTACAACGTTCAGTTAAATATCAATCGCCAGCGACACCACCAACGAAAGATATCAGACCAAACTTTCGGACTCCACCTCGTTGGAATTAACTAAACCATATACGTGAAGGTCTCCTGGTTATATGAAGAATTTACTATATTAGTTTTGCTCCTCCTAGTTAATTAGTTTTTTCAAGTCCGTTCGTGTCCTTGTGAGTTACGGGCTTAGCCCACGTTGCCAGCATGCACCTATATAAATAAGGGCCGAGTGGCCATGTAAAGGGGAGGTTTTTTAGTTTTGAAGGAAATACTCAGAAAACGCATCTGAAGGATGCGCCACGTCTGGGCTCTTGCGTCCCTTATTAGGGTTTGATATTGCATCGTGTTTCGGCGGCGTTGATCGTCAAGACACAAGCTCCGTTTTGGTTCTAGCAATTCTGCAAGGGTCAATCCACTCTGCATTCTTTTTCCCTCTAGTTCTACTAGCTCTCGGTCTTCATCTGTCTAATTACTCCATCGCCGTCGCCGCCGCTAATCGCCATTAGCTTAATCCCTCTATCTATCCTAGTACTACTACACCACGTCTACACCATGTCTGTACGTCTGATTCATCCACTATATTTCATCTAGCTACTACATACGCCTGCAAGCATATCCTATCATCTATTGTTTTACGTTCTTTGCTGCCAACCCCCTTGCTACCTGTCTGTGCGTGCGGTGAAAGATCGGGCCACCCAAAAAAATCGTCTCAATGCTACTTAAGCCGTATCAGCTGGTATCAGAGAGCGCCAGGTTTATCACTGCGCGCGATGTCAACCGCAAGCAAGCATGACGAGGATGAGGTGCGGGAGGATGACGGGCCGCCGCAATATGGTCCCGATCTGGACCCAGGTGTCCGTGCTATGTTCAAGGCCACATACCAGCACTTCGATAACCGCATGAAGGCCCTCGACGAGACGGTGACCGACGGGTTCCAGGCCATGCAGGTAGCCCTCCGTCGCCTAGAGGCAAGGGCACCCGGCGCGGCTGCTCCAGCGAGGGCACAACATGCCCTGCAGCACCGAGCGCCTCTACACGTCCGTGACGCGGACGTTGCCAACGACGACAATGATGCTGAGTCCGAGGATGGTTCTGATGCTCGCAGTGACTTGCCTCACCGACCACGACATGATGCTCGTCCCTGTGATGATGGACCAAGGCGGCGCCGCGATGAGGACGAGGACAGAGGTATTGGTAGAATAAAAATTACTATACCTTCGTTCACAGGCAAGGCCGATCCCGAGGAGTATCTTGAGTGGGAGATGCGTGTGGAGCAGATTTTTGATAACCACCGTTACTCCGAGGAGCGGAAGATTCGTTTTGCTTCTCTTGAATTTTCAGGTTATGCATTAATTTGGTGGGATCAGCTCAACCGCAATGACGCACGACCAGAGTCATGGCGTGAGATGAAGCATACAATGCGTGCTCGCTTTGTGCCAGCTTATTTTCAGAAGGAGCAACACACTAAGCTTCGACGTCTTGTTCAAGGAACCATGGCGGTGGATGAGTATTACCAACAGATGCAAGTTCTGATGATCAGAACTAATGTGCATGAGTCTGACGATGCAACCATGACACGTTTCTTTGAGGGGCTGAATGAAGATATACGCGACCGTGTTGATTTGATGCAGTATAATGACATGCAAGAGCTTCTTCATCAAGCAGAGCGTGCCGAACAGTGGGTCATGGCAAAGCAAGTTTCCAAGGGCCGCACCAATTTCAGCATGGGGAGGCGATCCTATTCACATGACGATGATAATGTCAAGTCAGGTTCATCCTATAGGTCAGCTACCACCAATCACAAGGAGATGAGTAAAGAACCTATGGCCGCGAGCAAAGTGGCTTCAAGGGCTGATTCAAGTGCGCAGTCTGTTATGCGTACTAGTGAGATTGTGTGTTACACATGCGGAGGTAGAGGACACAAATGCATTGATTGTCCGAATAAGAAGAGAGTGCTCCTTGTTAATGATGGATATGTTTCCGGAGACAAAACTGACTCAGAGTCTGATGAGACCAAGCAAGGGGAAAGTGAATCAAATCCTATCAAGTGTTATCCTTTGGATTATGATCTGCCATGCATCATGGTGCAGCGAGCTAAAGATGATCAAATTCCAAGCGTGGGACAGCGGTGGAAAATTTTTCAGTCACAATGCCAGATCAAAAACAAGTGTTGCAAGTTAATTATTGATGGAGGGAGCTACACCAATATCATAAGCAAGCGAGTGGTGGATGCTTTAGGAATGAAGGCATGGCCACATCCGCAGCCACATTGCATTGAGTGGTTGTACAACTTCGGACGTTTGAAGATGACTCACAAGGTACTCGTAAAGTTTAACATTGGCACATATTATGATGAGGTCATTTGTGACGTTGTGCCAATGGATGTGTGCCAATTACTATTGGGTCATCCGTGGCAATATGATCGCAACGCTATACATGAGGGAAGGTCAAACAGTTATGCGTTTCGAGATATTGGCATCCAATGTGTGTTGCAGCCCATGGGTAACAACGCTATCAAGATTGATCCTCTGTTTGCCATACACAAGGAGATTTTTAAGAGTGCCCCGAAACCAAGGACGGTTTTGCGTGAAGGGGGAGTGGATGATGTGATCACCCCTAGCTATGTAGCTAATATTATTGCACCATCAGAGAAGGTCACGACTGAGAAGGATGCATGCGACTCTGGTTGTAGAAAATATATCATACCAGTACAACGTGGAGTAGCAGCTGGCATGAGGAGAACAGGTGCATGTATACTTGGGCCCGTACCGCGAGCATATCAGTCAATGCTACAACGTTCAGTTAAATATCAATCGCCAGCGACACCACCAACGGGAGATATCAGGCCAAACTTTCGGACTCCACCTCGTTGGAATTAACTAAACCATATACGTGAAGGTCTCCTGGTTATATGAAGAATTTACTATATTAGTTTTGCTCCTCCTAGTTAATTAGTTTTTTCAAGTTTGTTCGTGTCCTTGTGAGTTACGGGCTTAGCCCAGGTTGCCTGCGTGCACCTATATAAACTAGTAGAACGCCCGTGCGTTGCCACGGGCCTTTTTCCCAATTGCTCTTCTAATTGCAAGGCATATCAACTTTCGCATGTATATATGTTTCTAATTGCCCGCGCGTTGCCACGTGTCTTTTAATTTGTTTTCCTGATTGCACATATGAATACAATGCATATCTGTGTCTCACTCCCCCACTCTGTCTAACACCCTCCATCTCTCTCCCATCCTCTCTCTGTCTGAAAATCATGAGGCATTAATCACAACCTAAGCATGGCACACAAATGCTCCAATCCCTCTTAGGCATGGCAAATAGAAGACTTTTTACAAAGAACATATGAAGTTCATTTTAGTATGATACCCAAATCATGAGGCACGAATGCTTGTTCTCCTTAAAATTTTCCGATATAAACAAAATTTATGTTGGAACATCATTATGCGAAATTTGGGAGCCATTCCACCTTTTTGTGAACAGAAAAAGGAAAGGAACAGACTTATTTGCCTCCTATACATGCCTCATGGACATTAAAACATAATAAAAAAGTATGTAATATGTTGTCATTTCATATGATACGCTACACATCATATAGATTGGTCAAATAAACCATCTTCTTGTAAATGTCAAGACAAGAGATTATATGGTTAATAATTAATAGATTGGGAATAAATAGAAAAGTTATACAAAACTAACCTCACATCATATAGATGTATTCCTTTTGTGAGAAAGTACGTGGATGAAATTTAACACCACATTGGCGACTATTGTGCGGTCAGGAATATAATGCTCATCACATAATAAGATGTCCTCGACGGTGGTGGTTGCGGCTTCCCCTCTGAGAAGGGCTGCCCAATTAGTTGCTGGTGAGCGATGGCACCGCACGGTTACAAGACTCTCTCCACGATCCTCAACAAATTCCAACACCCACTGTAAAATATTACTCTTGGTTCATGTTGCTCGACAAAAACAGGGGACAGCACAATTAGTTTCCTCATTTACACAGAAGCTCACTTCATGACAATATATCATGTTTACTACCCAAGGAAATTTATACTATGTTTTGAATAAAGGGAATAACCAAATGTGGAGATGAACAAGATATCTAGCTCCTACCAAGAACTCAAAGATTTATTGTTCAGGGAGAGGCCTTTGACAAAGAATATTTTCATAGAAAGATGGAATATATTTAGAAATGGTTTAATATTGTAGATGGAATAGTAAAATTTCAATGCCATGATGGGATAAATTTTAGGTCTCAGTTCGGGAGGAAGAGCCGATGATAAGCACAAAGATGGATATGCATGACAAATAGTATCTTTCTCGAAGTATTTGTACACATGAAAAAAATATTTCTGCCAAATGTTGATTGCAATTTTAGGAAAGCTATTACAAGTGTATTGCAGTGTTGACATCAAGAATTTTTGTGCCCACATGCTTATTGGACGTCTGAATAATTTACATAGAAAAATTATAGAAGCTTCTATAGCATTTTTAGAGACATAATTTGAATCCCATGGAACTCCATTACTGGCTAAGTTGACCAAATCCTAATCTAATACAGGTAAAATCAGTGACCAGAGAACTATATCTTTCTGATGCTTAACCTACAGAACTCTATTACTACTTAACTTGATCAACTAAATCCTTTTGTGTTGTCCGTTTGATCATTAGTATTTATTTTTTATGGACCATATGTTCCCGATGCTAATGCCTCTTTTTGTGTTGTTCTTTTGATCATTAGTATTTATTTTCACCATAAAGCTAGATGTCAGGTTCTATTATTGCCAAATACAGTACTGCTCTGCTTACATCATGATATACTATGTCTTGGTTGTAAAGTTCAAAGAACCTTAAAATATTTTCTATAAAATATTACATACCAATTTTTACTTCTAAGAGTCTCGTAACTTGCATGGAGCATATGAAACTATATGTAAGAATGTACACACAAAAATGGCATTGTCTTTTTGATATTCTTGATCATGCAGCTGTCAAGGAATGCTTCTGCATGACTTGCACCAAAATATACATGTGACCTAATCCCCGATTCTATGTGAATTCAACAAAGTGCATATTTCCAATATCTAAAAGACTATCAAAATAACATACGAATAGTTATTTTGCATCTCTGAAGCTGCTAATGTTTTCTATTAAGTAATCAAATCTCCACTCAATAATTCAACTCACAAAAACTTTATTTACCGTCTGATTAGTTGAGACTTGAGAGAGCCACATGCTCCTTACCATGGAAGAGCACAATCAGAGACGCCGAAACGTTCGTAGATGTAGGAGAGAGGCACCTTGTCGTTGGAGGCTGTAGATGGCAGGGAGTAGGAATCCGGGCGTGGTTGGTGGCCCCGGGGGCTTGGTCGGTGGAGAGCATCGTGGCCGAGACGGCCAACTTGAGGTAAAAATATGATCCAAGAGACATGTACAGGAACTGCCAATAAGATAATTGATGGCTATATGAAACATCTGAAATTTTAAGAACAAAATATGATCTAAGAAAAAGTGACACACTTCTGCATGTATCTAATAAAAAAATCCATAGGAAAGATAACCTCTATTAACTGAACATTGCCAGTTCCACTTCAGATGTGTTATCAATAGGCACTCAGTCCAGCACATCTCTATTGTCACAGATCAATAGAAAGCAAACATGCAGCCACATTTATGTGGGCTTACTCCTATCATACTTTGCATAGTAAAAACTGAGACTACACATGGCTAGATAATGAGATTCCTTTGCATCATCGCATTCTTACTTTGAAATATGGTAGCAGCAATTATAAAGATAATAATATGTTATTTTTGGCACAACTAAAAATTCAGTGCATATATACCTGTACTCAACACCTGCTATCATGGTCTCACTCCATCTTGATAGAGTACCGATCAGACAGCACCAAGTTGAGCAAAACCAACAAACTTCAGTCCTTATCTGCTGGATATCTTTTAGCATCAACAGTAAGGAAAGCATCTAAACAAATCTCAGCATTTCTAACTTCAAATTAACAGATGTACAACATGCATGTTGTATATAACGAACCTCGAACAATTTTGGAATCATCTCTGCTAGAAATGTATCCATCGCACAGTTAGGAATATTTAATCTATGAAAGTGTAGTCAACACAAAGGAATCCACATTTAGTCTGAATCATCCCTCAACTTTTTAGTTTGAACACCCCGAGGCATATAATTGTAGCCTGATGAAGACGACATTGCTCCACCCATACACAGTTGAGTCAGTGATGAAGTGGATTGTCAAAAAGAACACAGGGAAACAGTCATATCCATGTGTGGCATACTCAGATCCACCCTTTCTCATTACTATCTTTGTTCATGTTCTTTGCTGGTTAGTTTTCTCAGAATCGCCCGGGGCAGAGGAAGCTCTGTTCTAGAAAAAAAAACCTTTGTAAGGCCAGATAACCAAAAATTATTGTTTATACAAGAATAAAAATGATGAACTATGCAATAATTTCTTACTGATCTTGCAACAAGCTGACCCTTCCTAAACTTTCATAAGGTTGTGACAGATTTGTCTGACATGAAACATACATAAAACAATATGTATTTAATGATTTTTACCTCATAATGGATATTTTTAGAAACTCAAAAGTATATATTTTGATAGCTCTACTCCAAAAGTATGAAATTCTCACGTTGCAAACCTAAAACAAAAGGTGAAATAAGGATCTCTTTTGGACATATCAAGAAAAAGAGAAAAGGTTATATGGCAGCGACAAATCGGAATCATCTAAAGTTCAGCACACCAGTCTTTCAGCAAATGTACATGCAAAGCAATTTTCTCTCAGAGTGAACTCTGAACTCTTCTGTGCCACATGAAAATAAAACATCAGATTACAGTAGAGAAAACATGGTGTATACATGTATGATTGGTGGCCCTATAAGAATCAGCAGAAAGAGATTGAGTTATTAGAATTTGTTTTGTAAGGGCCTTAGAGGTTATATAATGAATAGAAGATTCAGGGAAAGTCATGGAGGAGAGCGCGATCAGATTGACACCTTCATCCCCAAACAATGAGCCCGAGCGTGATAAAGGCTATTATGGAGCTGCGCGTCCCAACCTCCTGCCTGCAACCACCTCCTTGCTACAACACCAAATCAGGGGAGCATCGAGAGGGTCTATGCAGGTACTGCCGCTGCTGCCCTACCACAAAAGCTTCTCTCTGAGTCGCGTGTTGCCGCACCCAACCTCAAGGACCTGCAGCACAACAACACGCAACATATCAGACTCCCTCACTTTGTTGGAAAGAGGTAGGGGAATACGAACTGAGTGAGAGAAGGAGAGGATTAGGGTGTGGCCGGCGGCCGGATCAGCACCATCTTGACCCCTATGGTTGCAATCCCGAAAGGCCATGATCTCTTGCCCATGCCCTTCTTTACATCGTGGGCGAAGTAGCTCCGGACAGCAGCGTCGAATCCCTCGGTTGCCTAACCTCGAAGATGATCTGGAGGAGGCGCGAGGTGCAGCGATGTTCCTATGGCGAGTGGCGGCGTGCGAGTCGGATGGGGACGGGCGGGCGGCGGCGGCGTGCGAGTAGGAGACCCAGCTCTTGCTCAGGAGTTTGAAAAGCAATGGGGCGTTGATTTTTTCTTTGAGGGGGCTCTATCGCTGATATGGTGGAGAGAAAATCGGAAATCAGAGGAGATAACTCACGAGAGAGCCGAGCAAATAAAAGAGGTGGGACCGAACGAACGAGGGAGCCGAGCAAAACGAACGAACGACTACAAAACCGACTATCACGATAAGATCTTTTTTTGTCAATGGTGTATTTATGAATTTCTTTAAATCCATTATTTGTTTTCTGAAAATCTATTATTTGTTTCCTAAAGCAAATTGCATTAATGAGAGAGATCCGTTGATTTGGCTAAGGTAGGAAAGAATCTATTATTTGTTTCCTAAAGCAAATTGCATTAATGGGAGAGATCCGTTGATTTGGCTAAGGTAGGAAAGAATATATTATTTGTTTCCTAAAGCAAATTGCATTAATGAGAGAGATTCGTTGATTTGGCTAAGGTAGGAAAGTTAGATCCGTGATCTTTTGTCATTAGGAAAGTGTTGATTTTTTAAACAAAAGAGTTGAGAGAAAAATAAACCAATGGATAAGAAACCAGTGGGTGGGGGTGGTGGGACGAAAATAAACCGTACCGTAGGTCTTTTTTCGTTGGTTAACCTTCGTAGGTCTATTTTTTTTGGTACGTGGATGGGTGCGGATTGGGGCCTCAGGAGGAGGTTTTTTCGATTTCTGGTGGATAAGTCAGAGATGGGAGGAGGTACCAAAAAAAACCCGGGGAGGTGGGACTAAAAAAAACCTGGAAGCGAGACTATCAACTGCTCCATTAAGAGTAGAGATAAAGGCCGAGTGACCATGTAAAGGGGAGGCTTTTTAGTTTTGAAGGAAATACTCAGAAAACGCATCTGAAGGATGCGCCACGTCTGTGCTCTTGCGTCCCTTATCAGGGTTTGATATCGCATCGTGTTTTGGCGGCGTTGATCGTCAAGACACAAGCTCTGTTTTGGTTCTAGCAATTCTGCAAGGGTCAATCCACTCTGCATTCTTTTTCCCTCTAGTTCTAATAGCTCTCGGTCTTCATCTGTCTAATTACTCCGTCGCCGCCGCCGCCGCAAATTGTCATTAGCTTAATCCCTCTATCTATCCTAGTACTACTACACCACGTCTACACCACGTCTGTACGTCTGATTCATCCACTATATTTCATCTAGCTACTACATACGCCTGCAAG
The DNA here is from genome assembly GCA_011799875.1 of Thinopyrum elongatum. Lineage (NCBI taxonomy): Eukaryota > Viridiplantae > Streptophyta > Magnoliopsida > Poales > Poaceae > Thinopyrum > Thinopyrum elongatum. Next base: position 185,280,470 of record CM022297.1, on the reverse strand, counting down.
CATATCCTATCATCTATTGTTTTACGTTCTTTGCTGCCAACCCCATTGCTACCTGTCTGTGCGTGCGGTGAAAGATCGGGCCACCCAAAAAAATCGTCTCAACGCTACTTGAGCCGTATCAGATGATAAAGATCCCAGTCCGTCCCAGATCGACAAAATCATATCAGTCGAAATTCCTGACAAGAATAGTGATCCAGAAGGGTACGAAGCAGTGCAAAATTAGATGATACATGGTCCATGTGGTCAAGCACACCCAAAATCACCATGCATGATTGATAAAAGTTGTGCCAAACATTTCCCCAAGACTTTTTGCGCTGAGACTACCATAGATGAAGATAACTATCCAGTATATAGGAGACGGGATGATGGCAGCAGTGTGGACAAGAATGGAGTGAAGCTAGACAATAGATTTGTTGTGCCATACAATAGAAACCTACTGGTCAAGTATCAAGCCCACATAAATGTTGAATGGTGCAACAGATCAAGGTCTATAAAGTATTTATTAAAAAACATCCACAAAGGAGAAGATCGAACAACCGTCATAGTAGAAGCAGAAGAGCAACAAAGAGAAACAAGAGCTACCAAATTAACAAACAGGGACGACGAAATAAAGAGGTACCTTGATGCCCAGTAGATATCTGGATGTGAAGCTGCATGGCGCATATTTCAGTTTCCTCTTCAGTACAGAGATCCTGCGGTTGAAAGGTTGCAATTTCACCTAGAAAATGAACATGTTGTGGTGTTCCCGGACTCGATGGATTTAGATCAAATTGTATCTCGGCCTAATATAGAAAAGACAATGTTCACAGAATGGATGACAGCCAACCAGTTGCATGAGGAAGCTCGCAGTTTGACGTACGCACAGTTTCCAACCAAATGGACTTGGCATGCAAAAGAGAAAGAATGGAGGAAAAGGCGTGGTGGGAAAAAACCATAGGCATGATTTACTATGCACAACCAACGAGCGGTGAAAAATATTACTTGAGAATGCTGCTAAATACCGTGAAAGGATGTAGATCATACGAAGAAATCCGAATAGTTGATGGGGTTGTACATCCAACATACAAATCCGCGTGTTATGCTCTTGGGTTACTTAATGACGACAAAGAATGGGATGACTGCATCAAGGAAGCATCCCATTGGGCCTCGGCTCCTCAAATGCGCCAACTTTTCTGCACAATACTTTTATTTTGTGAGGTGACAGATCTTGCAAAGTTGTGGCAAATAAACTGGGAGTTACTATCTGAGGACATTGAACATCGGCAAAAAAGAATATCCAATTTTCAGGCCCTGGAACTGAACTCGGTGCAAATAAAGAGCCTGCTCCTGGCAGAGAGAGAACACCTGGTGACTAAAGGTGGTAAATCCCTCAACGATTTCCCAGGAATGCCACTACCAGATAGTTCAATTCTTCAAGATCTAAATAATATATTAGTAAATGAGGAACTAAACTATGACAAAGATTCGTTAAGAATAGAGCACACAAAGTTATTGCAAAAGCTAAATCAGGATCAGAGGGTGGCTTTTCATGTTATAATAGAATCAGTTAACAACAGACTTGGAAAAATGATTTTTGTTGATGGGTATGGTGGAACTGGAAAGACATTTTTCTGGAAAGCAGTCACGACAAGATTAAGATCTGAAGGAAAAATAGTTCTAGCAGTTGCTTCAAGTGGTATAGCAGCACTTCTTTTACAGGGTGGAAGAACAGCTCATTCAAGATTTCACATTCCACTAAAGATCACTAACGAGTCGACATGCAACATCAAGCAAGGAACATTTCTTGCGGAGCTAATAAAGAAAACCTCACTGATAATATGGGATGAAGCACCTATGACACACAAGCACTGTTTTGAGGCACTAGATAAGAGTTTAAGAGACATACTTCGGTTCACAAATGAGGACGCCGGGCATAGACCGTTTGGAGGAATGACGGTAGTCTTGGGAGGTGACTTCAGGCAAATCCTACCAGTTATACCGAAGGGGAAAAGGGAACATATCATTTCCGCTTCGATAAAGAGATCATACCTATGGAAGAACTTTGAGGAGTACCGACTCACGGAAAATATGCGTCTGAATTCATCCGAAGATAGTCCAGAAGAGAAAGCAAAGAGAGCTGAATTCGCAAACTGGATACTAAACATCGGCGATGGCACAACATCAACAATAGATGAAGAGGATTGGGTTAGCATCCCAGAGGACCTTATTTTACATAAAGGAGATGACCCGAAAGCATCTATTGTTAATAGCACTTACCCCAACTTACACGACAAGTACACTGATAGAACATACCTAGAGGAAAGAGCGATCTTGTGCCCAAGAAACGAGACTGTTGACCAGATTAACGACTACATCATGAGTCAAATTCCTGGAGAAGAGGTAACCTATCTCAGTTCAGATACGACATGCAAGGCAATGTCTACGGTGGAAGATGAAGGTATGTTGTACCCAACAGAGTTTCTGAATAGTCTAACTTTTTCTGGAATACCAGATCATGAACTGAGGCTGAAAGTAGGATTACCAGTAATGCTTATGAGGAACATCAATCAAAGTGCAGGACTTTGCAATGGGACAAGATTAACAATAACACAGCTAGGAAAGTGTTTCATCGAAGGCCAGGTCATAACAGGTACTAACATTGGAGATAAAGTTTACATCCCACGAATTATCATGTCACCAAGTGATTCAAAATGGCCTTTCATTCTGAAAAGGAGACAATACCCAATATCAGTGTGTTTTTCTATGACTATAAACAAAAGTCAGGGGCAATATCTCAAAAAGGTTGGACTCTACTTAGAAAGGCAAGTGTTCACACATGGCCAACTCTATGTTGCAATGTCAAGGGTGACCAGCAGAAATGGGTTGAAGATACTCATATCAGATGAAGAGCGGCCATCCGACAACGTTGCCAAAAACATTGTTTACAAGGATATATTATAGATATTTGGTTTTTAATAGCTATAGTTAGAACAATTACAAGCATTCTTATATGACTAAATATAATGTGCTGCAGACATAGCAGCCTTATCTGTTTCAAATTGTTATCTCTGAAATATTTTATTTGTCAGTTAGGCACTTCTTTCTGCATTTACAGATAACCAAAAATATCGAAGTAAGGGCTCACAACTGATTTGACAAAATCAATATCACTGATGTATGCATTACGGATGTGCTTCTAAAGTTAACATTTCTTTCTTACCTAGCAATTCAGATCCAGAACCATAGAGGAAGCAAGATCATTTTATCAATTAGTATAACATTTCTTTCTTACCAAGCAATTCAGATCCAGAACCATAGAGGAAGCAAGATCATTTTATCAATTAGTATAACATTTCTTTCTTACCTAGCAATTCAGATCCGGTTTCACAAATAGTATAAAATTTCCAGAATCTAATTGCTAATAAAATATTAGAACAAGTAATTTGGTAATCGTGATATGCATGCCTAAAATTTATCTAAACCAATAAGGTGGCTCGCCTTCCCGGTGCTCCCCCGATTTGCATCGTTTTCATCCGTTAGATCTTGGTCAAACCGGTCTTTGTTTCGATGCCTCATGTTGGATCGTCGCTGCAAGTCTACGTTGCTGTTTTCACCGTGTGGTGAGTTCCTTGGGGGTGATGACCTGTGGGCTCAGCCTCCCGCGCTATTGCCTGGGTCATCGCTTTTTCGGTCGCGGGCGACCTCTCCTTGGGTGCCGCTTGCGTGCGTCGCATCGCACGTCGTCGGCTCCTCCTGGCTCGCCAGCCTGCTGGAACGACACAGCTACACCCGCTGCTACCCGTCCATGCAATGACGAGTGGGCTAATGTGGCCGTTGGTCCTCCGTGTAAGCGACTTTCTGTTGTTTTTCTCCGCGTTAGTGTTTGTGTGGATGTTTTTTGGTGAGCGCGTACAGGCAGAGAGGCGTGGGGCGGTGTGATGCATGCGAGAAAGGGGATGAGCCGACGCGCGCGATCCTATATGGCGCGTAGGGCGCCCTCTACCACCGTGGCGCGTACCCCCAGCTCACCCAGCGCCCCTTCTGGGCCGGCCCATGTGGGGCGCGAGGTCCCCAATTTATTTATTTTTCGTTTTCCTTTTTTTTTCCGCCTTTCCTTTTCTTTTCTGGTTTTCTTTTTCTTTCCTCTTTTTTCCTCTTTACTTTTAAATTTCTTCTGCAAATTTTCTTTTCAAATTCACGAATACTTTTTCGTTCATCGGATTCAAAAAATGTTCATCGAATTAAAAAAAATTGTTTGTCAGATTTAAAAAATGTTCACAAAAATTCAAAATTTGTTCACCGACCTAAAAAAATGTTCATTAAATTTAAAGTTTGTTCATCATTTAAAAAAAAATCATTGAATTCAACTTTTTTATTTATCGGATTTAAAAAATATTCACAAAAATTCAAAACTTGTTCATCGATTTAAAAAAATGTTCATTAAATTCAAATTTTATTCATTATTTTCAAAAAATGTTCATCGAATTCAACTTTTTTGTTCATCGGATTTAAAAAATGTTCACAAAAATGCAAGAAATTGTTCACTTACCTAAAAAAATATTCATTAAATTCAAATTTTGTTCATCATTTTCAAACATGTTCGTCAAACTCAAAAATTGTTCATTGATTTCAAAATTTGTTCATGAAATATAACAAATGTTCATTCTTTTGAATCGCAAATATTTTTAAATTCGAGAATTGTTTTTATCACAATTCACAATATTTTGAATTGTAGATGCAATCCCGAATAATTTTAATATAGAATAATACAAAAACAGAAAATAGAAAAGGAAAAGTAAAAAAATGAAGAAAAAAAACGGGGGCGCCCGCCCAGTGCATGGGCCGTCCAACTGGGCGCGTGGGGGGCGCGGGGCTGCGCGCTACCGCGACTAGGGGGCGCCCCACGCGCCATATAGGAGGTCTCAGCCGACGCCTGCACACCCGCGTCTTTCTACCAGACAATGATGGGTGGGCCAGACTGCTGCTGGTCCTACACGTCAGCCGGTGGGCTTCGTGCAATCCATGTCGCTTCGATTACGGGAGAGAGTTGTTGGGTTCCTGCGCGAGCAGTGCCGAGGCTGACCTCCACGCACTGTCGCGTCCACTCACTCGTCTTCTCTCCGGGTCGTCCGGTGCACTTGCCTTTTTTCTTCCTGGTCGTCCGGTGCCATTCCTTTAGTTTTACAAAGGCCAGTGATGCTGGGGCCGTGTTTCAAGCCGGAATCCTTGGCAATAAGCTCGATGACCTCCCTGGTTTGCAGGAGCTCCCTTGTCTCTCTCCCGTCGGTGGTAGCCACTTTGGTGGTGGTCAACGAGATGGGGGAAAGATTGAAGAGGATTTCTGCTGCTGGGTCTAGAGCTCATCAACGATGGCGCGTAAGGCGGAGCTACGGCGCTAGTGGATGGCTGCCGGCCTCCATGGCCACGCCACCGTTTCTTCAGGTCGAAAGGCGGCCAACCCTCTTCCTCCTAGCACTGAAGCTATATGGGAGGCAGTGCTTCTCCAGTCCGGTGTCCACGGCATGCAGCGGTGGAGATCTCGACGGACCAAGTGGTTTCGTTCCCGGCGCCGGCGAGATTCGAGCTGTTCGGGAGAAGCTTGGACCTGATTGCATTTCTCCTCTGGTTCTTGGGGTCCTTTCTGCATATTCCAGGGACTACTATGTAATTTCTAGTTTGTTGTGTGCCCTGCTGCTTGTTCTTGTTCTCTTTTGCAATATCCAATAAAGTAGTACTGGGGTCCTTCGGGACCTAGCCTTGTTAAAAAAAAGATGCTGGGGCCGTGTCGAGGGGCGGGGCCGGTGGTCAGTTGCGTTGTGTTCGCTCACTGTTGGGTTCGTCTGGCCGATGCACGGCTGACAACTGGACGTGCGAGCGCCGCACGTTGGGTCCCTCGTGCGAGGCGTGCTTCCTCTCAGTGCGCGTCACGCCCCTGCGCTGGTTGCAAACTAGTCCTGGCCATGGGCAGCCCGGCCCGGACAGCCCGACCCGGCCCGGTCAGAAAAAGCCCGACCCGGCCCGGCCCGACCTTGCCCACGGGCCGGGCCTGGGCCTGAGATCTAGGCCCGATGGCCTGGCCTGGCCGGGCCTAGGCCCGCCATATTTGCTATTTAATGAAGAGGCCTGGCCCGAGGCCCAAGGCCCGGTGGGATTTTTGGCTGATGGGCCGGGCTTGGGCCTGGAATCTAGGCCCGACGGTCGGGCCGGGCCCGGGCCTAGCTTTTCTGCATCGGGCTTTGTCAGGCCTGGCCCGAGGCCCGGCCCGGCCCGAGTTTTGCCCAGGTATATTGCAAACCCTTCCCCAATCACCACAGCCGCCGCACGCCTCCCTCCTTCTTCCTCGTCGCCAGAGCCGCCGCACCTCTCCTTCCTCCTCGCCCGCACCCCTGTCACGGCGCACATCCCTCCCATCATCGAGCCCAACTCCCTTCGCGTTTCTCCTCCTCCTAGAACCACATCCCGTCGGTTAGGCTCCATGTTTGGCCGCCGACTCGAGGCGAGCCTGGCGCAGGGGGGGCGGAAGCAGCGGGGCGGCTGATGCGGGTGGAGAGTTCCTCCTCGTCGCCAGAGCCGCCGCACCTCCCCTTCCTCCTCGCCCGCACCCCTGCCACGGCGCACATCCCTCCCATCATCGAGCCCAACTCCCCCCCAGTTCGCGAGCCTTTGATCATAGAACCCTTTCTTCGTTTGCCTCCCTCTGAAGCCCCTCGGTACTGTCTCCTTCTTGCTGATTGCCCCCCTTGGCGTTGTTATCTGTTCAATTAGCTAATAATGAACGAAATCTGGACTAATACGTCCTCGTGCAGTTTCCTCAACACGCGAGACAGAGGAGGGTTGGCCCGTTCGTTTCTCTTCTCGCCTCTTTCCCTCTCTCGTCTTGTTCAATCTAGCAAGGCGACCAGCCGCCATAGCCGCTGTGCCCCGCCGTCCATTGCCCCTGCTGCTCTGCCGCGTCCCCCCCACCCCCCACGCCCAGTCCGTCGCCCTACATTGCTGCCCGAAGGTAAGGCAAGCTCCTCCCCCTTCCGTTTTCCATGGACTTTGTGTGGTCCTGTTGTACGATTGTCTAAATCGTAGAAACCCTAGGTGCTGAGGAAGATTGATATACTGACAAATTTGTTAAACATGCCAAAGGGGGCAATCAGCAAGAAGTAGACAGAACTGAGGGGGTTCAGAGGGAGGCAAGCAAAGAAAGGGGTATATGATCAAAGGCGAGCGAACAGGGGGGGTTAAAATCAATTCTCCCCGTTTCTCCTCCTCCCAGAACCACATCCCGTCGGTTAGGCTTCATGGCGGCGGCCGGCTCGAGGCGAGCCTGGCGCAGGCGGGCAGAAGCAGCGGGGCGGCTGATGCGGGTGGGAGAGTGCCAGACGGTGCGCCGGCTGGAGCAGCAGGAGCAAGGAGCCGGGGTCGGCCGTGGAAGGTAGGCTCGCTGGCCGGAGCAACTGCAGCAGTTGCTGGTCGGCCCGACGCAGCGCCTCAGCCCCGCCTCCTCTGCTGCAGGCCGCACGCACGAGAGGGGCAGATGTGCCGTCGCTGGTGGCGAGTTCAGCGCCCACCGCCTCCTCTTTTCTTCAAATCCAGTAAGCCCTCTCGTGAGTGCATTGGGGGATGTCGTGCCCTCAAGTCCTCAACTACGGTGAAGCACCAGGTCCACATGAGCTCCTCCTTCAATCTGCGTGTCTGATTTCTTCTTTTTCCATGAATGCACACATCTGAAGATTTTTTTGGTTCCCTCATCTAGGTTTCTTCTGAAGTGTGTAGGTTGTTATTCCTTATCAGGGAGGACAATATTTGTTTGGAGGACTCATTAGGCCCAGAATATTTAGCTGGTAAGGTACCATATTTCTATGATTCATCCATCTCTCTAATTCTGACCTTAAAGATCAACCTATCTCCCTGCACCCTTCTAAATCTGGTGCTGCTACATTTCTTTCCTTACATGGATATATGTATGAGATTTCTTTGTTTAGGTATGTTTGTGCCTGAAAGAGGTTTACATCTATTTTCTTGTTAGACGAGCCTGCTTCCTTTTGGTGGCTGTACGCAGGTTGCAGGCATGAGAATACTTATGAGACCACATGAATGAGATGTTGACGCCCTCTAAAAGTTTCTCAAGTATGCTCCAAAATTGTATCATTGATCCCACACAATGGTTAGAATCCCAGTAGACAAGATCATATTTCACATTTTTTATAGTCCAACCAATAATACAGATGGAGCCTGGTTATGGTTTTTCAATATATTGTGATAGTAGTTTCCTGCATTGATTAGTTAATGAGCGACCCTTCCGTTTTCAACTCGAAGTGGTGCAATAGTTAAATAGATGTGTTCGTGGCATTTAGCCCCAACAACATTCAGTTCAGTTCAGCTGTACATCTTTTGCCGGCCCCTTTTCTTGGTCCTGATTGACCTGTGTGTGTTAATATTTTTATTTGGCTGCATTTTTTCCTTTAGTCCTTCCTCTTAGTGTATAATCCTGATTGTGTGAGTTTCTTTCCTGGCAGGGTAGTTATGATTCAGACCATTCCATAACAAAATGCATATATGGCCTGGCAGCAGGAGTTCAGCTTCAGACTGTCATCAAGTTCACGTCAAATTTATTGTTCCATTTTGGAACAGTGTACTTTCACCAGTATTTTTCTAACGAGTACATATAATACTTTCACAGATTATCTTACAAAATGGAAGTACAGAGGAATTAATATATAGAAGTTATGACCGTTGTTTAGGGTGATCTCTGAAGATGGATTGCAGGTAAGTAGATTAACAATTTAGTACTGATCCTATTTCTGTTGATACTTCATTTTACTCAATCTTTCGTATTAACCGTAAGCATATAGGATATCATGTTCGGTTGCATTGCCATGTAAGCAATGGATATCCTAAACCTGAGAAAGTACAAGCTGAGATGATAATTTCTTAGGAATACCATCATGTTGGTACAGTCAAGATGGATGTCTGTAGCACCTTCTACAGTTCAGTTTACTATTAGGAATATCATTCAACCTCTGAACTATGTATTACCGCTACAAATTTGGCTAGGGAATCTGTCTCGTTTTAATGTTGCAATGAAGTGGTTGGGATGGAGAGGATTTTTTTACTTGGCTACTATCTGACATATATAAGGTAATATTTGTTAGGTCTATTCCTGCCAAAAAAATGTACTAAATGTTTGTTAGTGTCCTCTTCTTTAATTGGTTTATATATTTAACTTGCATTCCTTAGCATTCAAATGGAATATACTAAATTGGCTTTCACCTTTCTGTCCACTACTCACGGATGTCACAAGAAGCATCAATGTTTTCTTAGCATTCAAATGGAATATACTAAATCGACATTCATGGGATCACTTACGGCCACGTGTATAATAGCTGCAAGTAATATTGCTTTCTCAAATTCTGATATCTAAAGCCTGGACTGCCTGAACAAATCAATGGGCTTATATACATTCTGATATATATTTTCTAAATACATCTGTAGATTCCCATACCCTTTTTAGATCCGATTGTAATTGTTTTGCTTGTGTCTTTGGATTGTTTTTATAAGCGAAATTTGCAGTGTTGCCTAGACAACTAAATGTGCTTCTTTTACAGCTGAAGTATGATATCTTGCAGTATATTGTAATCGGCTCAGGGTGGTCATGAGAGCCTTGATAAATATGTTATAATTGCTTCATGATAACTTGAACTATATAATAATTTTGGATTTGTGTGTGCGAAGTGCTTGAGAAATATGTTCAAGAAAATAGCAGCCAAATCGATTGTTGTTGTGGCAGATTGACGGTTCAAGGCCCAAACAAGGAAAAACTAGGATGTCAGCGTCCGAATGACAATGATGGGTTAGTTATTTTGCTCTTGTTCCATGTTGGTTAGGCACGATACATCTAAATGTAGTAGTAGTTGTTCAGTGTTGGTTTCTTTTGGATACTGAAATATGGTTTGCCTTGGGAAATATCTGAGATAGGATCCATGTTGCTTTATCTGAATAGTTTTTATGTTTGCACCCTTTTTTATTTTGATTTTATTTACGATGTTCTCTTTCTTTTGGTTGCTCGTTTTTGTTGTCACCATTCTCCATCTAGAGATCCAGGCAGCGTCCAGGTTGTTGTGGCCATCCTCCATCTACTAAGCCATGAGGTATTCTCGAATGCCCTGTTCTATTTGTTGTCTCTGTTCCAGTGATAAACTGTAGTTTGATTCTTTTTGTGTGTGGCTCTCAATTCTTAATAAAAGAAAACATATGGTCAATAAAGCATTGTTACCCATTACTCCAATATTTATGATAAATTATGTACCAAAGTTTGGTTTGTCTGTGGTCATATCTACATAAGTTAATTTACTTAACTATAGTTGTATTGGTATTATCCCTAGGAGTTGTCCCCTTTGTTCTTTATAGTAGCATAATCAGAGCAAGAAATATAAATGTGATTGAATTATGGTGTGGCTCTTACAAAAAATATGTGAACGGGTCAGAACTGTGTATATTGATACTCCCTCTGATCCATATTATTTGTCGCTCAAATCGATTTATCGTTCTAGGATATTTATCTTTGTTTTTATGCTTAGCTGAACCATCCATTACTTGGTTATCATATTTGTGCAGGAACTGGATAAACAATGTACCTTTCACTTTCTTATAGTCTGTTGGTTGGCGCTGCCAGTTTGATCTTCCTTTAGAACGACAAACAAGGCAGAAGACATGTGTGGCTTCTTTAACTGTACATGTTGCTGTATTTGCATCTTCAACACCATCTCTTTCCATAAATATTGAGATGGTTCAGGGTCAAAAGCAATGAAAGATTATTTTGATTTTGATTTCCATCTGTATACAGAATTATACCAGTAGTTGTCCTATTACTATCCCGCTTATAGGATTACCTACGTCTCTTGTCGGCCCTTACGGTCGTATGTTCCATGGTCTTTTTTCCTGAAGCACCTTTTGTCTCTCCTACATGACAAGGAGTTTGGAGAGCCTTGATCAACTACACAAGAATTTGGATTGATGGTATATAGTATAGTATGGTTACTTTCAGCCTGAACCTGCTTTCAGTTTGGCTGCAATGGGATTCTGTACTACCAAATTAAAATGTGTATGCATATCTCACTATAGACAACAAGCCATCATTTTAATACTAAAGGAGTTTAAATTTGTTGCTGTATGTGTTTGCCCACAACGAAACCAGCTAAACCATAGATGGTTTTTTTCAATGTGTACAGGGATTCAGTGGGCCTCTGCGCCATTTGGCACAACAGGTCATACACATAATTGTTCGTGGGCTGGGATAGGTAGCATATGGGCCTTTCAAATACCTATGCCTCCATATGCACAACACAAAGAGGTTTATTTTCGTTCACATGGGAAATAAAAGCTTGGTGCAAACACTGCTAAAAAATTACATCCTTAACTGGTCTATACATCTTATACAAATGTTTTATTTTCAAACTCAGTTTTCTCATCGTGATAACCATATTGTCAACTAAAACAATGCTTCCTTAGCTGGTCTGTACATGTTATACAATTTCTTTTTCAAACTCGGATTTCGCAACGTAATAAACATATTTTCAATATAACATGGTTTAGTATATAGGCTTTCTACTACCAATATCAAATATGTCCTTACAAAATGAAACTATTTTCATCGACAACATGGCTTCAGCGGGTCTTTGCGCCAGTTGGCGCAACGGGTCAACTAGTTTAATATAGAGGCGAGATGGTAAGGCAAAGGAATAATATGCACCTGCAGAATAATATGCTCCTTTGTTTGATAGATGGATAAGAGTTGCCGGCGCTGCTACTGGATGTGGAAACTCCGCTCAACAGCACGGGTTGCTGGCGCTGCTACTCGATGTGGAAACTCTGCTCAACAGCGCGGGCGTCCAAGGAGATTGCAGATTCAGTGGGGACGACCTAGCACACAACAAAGGGAAAAGGTCAGATGGCCGCCGCTGTGATGCGGCTCTGTCAATGAGAGCCACCGAAATAGCCGCTCTCATGGAGCCGGTCAGGCGGGCGAACTAGACAGGACGGCAGCGCCAAACGCGGCTGCCGTTAACCGCCGACGGCCCTAGCAAAAGTCAGTAACTAATAAAAGTGCGCACATCAGTGTACAGAGGAATATAATATGTGACCAATTTAAATGATAGCAAATTATTTTGATTTCATATATTAAAAGAATATGTGTAATAAATTTATATGTGACCAATTTAAATTAACTACCAAAAATAAGCAATGAAATTATTTATCTCGCTTACAAATTTATTCCAAATGGAGGTGACCAGTCCCTCCAAATAAACTCCTACCTCAATTTAAACGACAAAAACATCTTACATTTGTGTACAGAGCGAGTATTACACACAAAAATCCAATCTCAATAATACACGCGTAATGGCCTACTAAAAAAACAACTACAAATCATAGCGAAATCTAATTGTTGAAAAATCCAATTTGCCCCAAAAGTTTTCAAAGTAGTTCTAAAACCAATACAATGCTAATTTTTAAAAAGAAATAAATAATATAAAAAGATTTTTGATTCTCAAAAGAATAAATTTAGTGCTCTTTAAAATCAACATTTCATGTATTCAAACCGAGATATTTTACAAACTATCTACATCCATTACAATGGGTATTGCTACATATAGATACACGAATAAACATGTATTGCCTTCTATAAAAGTTCATGTTTGTAACCAATAAATATGCTAGCCCGTGCGAATGCACGGGTTGACGACTAGTTGCTCTAGTGCTTCACTTATATTTTTTTGAGCACGGTGGTAGTTTAATTTTTAAAGAAATACTCTCATGCTTCACTTAGATTATTTTGAGAGTTAGTAAAATTTAAAGAAATGTCCTCTCATTGCTTCACTTATATTATTTTGAGAGATGAAAATTGTTTTGAAGAAATATTTATGCTCTTGTGCTTCACTTCAATTTTTTTGAGAGCTTTGTTAGTAGCAAAGGTAATATATGAATTTAGTCCCAAAGTGATAGATATCCAAGGGGGATATATTTAAAACTTTCATGAAGATCATTGGACATTATAAACTTTATTCCTTATAATAGTTTTGAGATATGGAGATAGTAATATGGGAGTCATATTGGTGAGTAATTATGCTTAGTAAGAATATTGGTGCTAAGGTTTGTGATTCCCTATGCAAGCACGAAAGTCAATAGTTATGCAATGAAGTTATATCCTACTTGTGGTGCATTATTCGGTGTTAGTTATGTGTAATGCTCGTTTATTATCGTTTTTGTTTCTTGGTTGGCCGCTTCTCAATCTATTTGCTAGCATTTCCTTGTACTAAGCGGAAATACTGCTTGTGCATCCAAACTCCTTAAACCAAGTTGTGCCAATGAATCCACCATACCTACCTATATGCGGTATTTCCATGTCGTTCCAAGTAAATTTGTATGTGCCAAGTCTAATTTTCAAAATAAATTTTCTTTTTGTGTGCCCGTACCGCTCATGAAGCGGCAGGGGTGGCCAATATTTTCCATGCTAGATATGTTATTATCAAGATGAGTGTTTATTCACTTGTCATTGCACGAGAGTGTGGAAGGTAATAGGGATGCCCACTTCCGAAATGAAAAAAATATTATTTATGTTATCAATAATAAATTCCTTGGAAAGTGTTGGTATGGAAGACACCCTTGCATACGTCTAGCCATGGATTGTGAAAGAATGGTGGAAAAGGAATAAACTTTATTTTATGTTTGGGAACCGCCTATGATTTATCTAACATGGAAAGTATTGGGAATTCTCGGTCGTTTTCGTTGACAGGAAAAGCATGCCTCTAAAAACAATTTTATCTCTCAATTTAAGCTTTGAGCTTTGGCACCTCTACAAATCTCTGCTTCCCTCTGCGAAGGGCCTATCTATTTACTTTATGCAAATTTTTATTTTTATTGAGTCTACATCTTATCTTGTAAAGCACTAACAAGGGAACACTATTATCATACTTGTGCATTGGGCATAGTTAATATTTGAGTGTGTTTCATGAATGGATCAATGATTGAGCATGATGGGCTAGGGATAGCTTTCTTTATTGTTGATATTAATTTGGAAGACATGATTGCTTGTTGATATGCTTGAGTATTGATGTTTTCATGTCAATTATAGACTATTGCTTTGAATCATCTAAAGTCCAAATGTCCATGCTACAAAAGAAAAGAATATATGATGAACATGTTAGGCAGCATTCCACATCAAAAATTCTGTTTTATCATTTAACTACTCGAGGACGAGCAGTAATTAAACTTGGGGATGCTGATACGTCTGTCGGGGGGATGAACCCCGGGCAGGCAACGACATCCGGATCCTTTTCAAAAACATCGGGGCAAGCAACGCCCCTCAATCCGGCGCGCCCTGGCCGGCTTCCCAGCGCAACCCGGCCAGCCGGCTGGCACATGCCGGCTGGTCCCAAGAGGCTAACCTCCATCGGCAAGTATGCATGGCTACAGTGCTCCCCCCTTTACGCCGGCCCCGGCGGGCGTGACAGTCGTGCCGACCAAACCACCGCCTTGGGCGAGCGGCATCTCGGGGGCGCGACGCTGTAGCAGGACAGCGCCGCCATCCCATGATGTCGGGCATGGCATGCCAACAGTACCCAGCAGCCGGCCGTACCCGCGCCCGGCGGCCCCGGTACGGCCCGCACCCGACGGACCCGGCGAGACTCGCTCCCGACGGACCCTGCAGGCCCGGTGGCTCGGCGGCCCCCACTGTCGGCTCCTAGGCGTTGAGACCAGGGCCCCGCGCCCATGTATCTTTACCATTGTAACCCTGGGGGGTCGGCCTATAAGGACCCCCAGGAGGCCTCCATGCACGGGGCGATCACTGGTTAACTCTTCAGCCACATACATACACCCACCCACTCGAAGAAGGAGCAGCCTATGCATTGGCCTGCCTTCCTTCCTCCCCAAAACAGCTCTAGGAGCAAGCTTGTACCATCTTCATATAAACCACACTCGGCAGGACTAGGGGTATTATCTCACCGGAGAGCCCCGAACCTGGGTATGTCTTGTGCCTCACGCTCGCTCGTACCAACCTTGCCTCTGGAGCCCACCGGTGGCCTCTTGCCTGTACCTCTCTTTAGCCATCCCATGGCATCTGCCGTGAGCTCACCACGACAGTTGGCGCCCACCATGGGGCAGCTCGAGGTGCCGGCCGGAGACATGTTCCAGACGGGGCCCTTCGCCGACTTCGGCAGTACATCACGCACTGCGCGGTTCCCGGTCCCCCTCGGCGCCCGCTCATCGTCCCCTTCGGCGCGCTGCGCATCTCCGACGCGCCCACCACCGACGAGTACCCCGGTGAGGTGCTCGACGTCACCGACTCCCCGGTCCCCCTCGGCCACGATATCTTCGATGACGCGGCGGATCTCTGCACCAGGGTGGAGGTGCTCGTCACCGGCTCCGGCTCCACTTCGTCCAGCGGCGCGAAGAAGGACGCCGCCGCCAAGGCCGCAGCGGAGCGTGCCAGCACGGCCGACCCGCTGCGCGCCGCAATGCAGAACCTCAGCATCCCCATCACCACCGTCGTCAATGCCACCCAGGTCAGGGCCCAGCTCAACGAGGAGCGCAAGCGCCTTTTGGATGGGGTCGCGACGCTTGCTGCTACGTAATGCCGGCTGGAGTCCATCCAGCGGGAGCGCGACGCTGCGTACGGCTTCATGCCGGCCGCGGCAGAGCCCAGCCGGGTTGCCGAGGTGCGAGCCCGTTGTGCCGCCATCGGCCGCGCGCTGGGCGCAGTCCCACCCGTCTACGACACCCCCGTCAAGAACATGCGTGCCGCGGAGGCGGCCGCCGTGGGCCTAGAGCAGCTGTAGGGTGAGGAGCTGCAGGAGCACCTGCAACGCATGCGCGAGCTACTTGGCGCCGTGAACACGCAGCAGGATCGCCTCGACCGTCCCGCGTCGTCCGAGTCGCACCGCACCAAGGACCCCGAACAGCGGAACACCGCGTCTTCTCCGCCCCCCAGTGATGGTCACTCCGGCCGAGCACGAACCCGGCGCATCTGCGCCCTGACGGCTGGCGACGGCCAGGGCAGCGAGCCGACTCCAGAAGACCGGCGCCGGCAAGACCCTCCCCCGCCATCCGGCCGGCGTGGCCGTCCGGCTTCAGCCGACCCGGCTCCCCGTGGTCCGGTCGCAAGCCGGCTGGGCCCGCGTGCCATCGACGAGACCGACGCTCGCCACCGCATCGAGTAGCTCGCCCTCTCCCTCGAGCTGGAGAAGGACAACATGGTCGGCCCGGCCTGCTTCGGCCCGCGCATCCCCAACGAGCCCTTCACCAAAGGGTTCACGCTTCCCCACGACACCCCCAAGTACAACGGGACCGTCAAGCCGGAGGATTGGCTCATCGACTACACCACCGCCATCAGCATCGCGGGCGGCAACCGCCGCCTTGCCATGCGCTATGGCCCACTCATGCTCCAGGGCTCGGCCGGACGTGGCTGAACAGCCTGCCGGCTGGCAGCGTCAACTCGTGAGTTGACTTCAAGCAAGCTGATACGTCCATTTTGCATCATGTTTTCCTACTGTTATTTATGATGTTTTTATGCATAATAATGCTTTTTGGAGTAATTCTAATGCCTTTTCTCTCATAATATGCAAGGTTCACACAAAGAGGGAGAATTCCGGCAGCTGGAAATCTGGACCTGAAAAAGCTACGTCAGGCTACCTATTCTGCACAATTCCAAATGAGCTGAAACTTCACGAGGAATTTTTATGGAATAAATAAGATCTATTGGAGCAAATAACTACCAGAGGAGGCCCACCAGGTGGGCACAACCCACCTGGGCGCGCCTGGCAGCCCAGGCGCGCCCTGGTGGGTTGTGCCCTCCTCGGCCCACCTCCGGTGCCCCTTTTCTGGTATATAAGTCATTTTGACCTAGAAAAAATAAGGAGAGGACTTTCGGGATGAAGCGCCGCCGTCTCGAGGTGGAACTTGGGCAGGAGCACTTTTGCCCTCCGGCGGAGCGATTCCGCCGGGGAAACTTCCCTCCCGGAGGGGGAAATCATCGTCATCATCATCACCAACAACTCTCCCATCTTGGGGAGGGCAATCTCCATCAACATCTTCAACAACACCATCTCCTCTCAAACCTTAGTTCATCTCTTGTGTTCAATCTTTGTACCAGAACTATAGATTGGTACTTGTGGGTGACTAGTAGTGTTGATTACATCTTGTAGTTGATTACTATATGGTTTATTTGGTGGAAGATTATATGTTCAGATCCATTATGCTATTTAATACCCCTCTGATCTTGAGCATGATTATCATTTGTGAGTAGTTACTTTTGTTCTTGAGGTCACGGGAGAAATCTTGTTGCAAGTAATCATGTGAATTTGATATGTGTTCGATATTTTGATGGTATGTATGTTGTGATTCCCTTAGTGGTGTCATGTGAACGTCGACTACATAAGACTTCACCATATTTGGGCCTAAGGGAATGCATTGTGGAGTAGTTATTAGATGATGGGTTTCGAGAGTGACAGAAGCTTAAACCCTAGTTTATGCGCTATTCCGTAAAGGACTGATTTGGATCCAAAAGTTTAATGCTATGGTTAGATTTATTCTTAATACTTTTCTCGTAGTTGCGGATGCTTGCGAGGGGGTTAATCATAAGTAGAAGGTTTGTTCAAGTAAGAACAGTACCTAAGCACCGGTCCACCCACATATCAAATTATCAAAGTAGCGAACACAAATCAAACCAACATGATGAAAGTGACTAGATGAAATTCCCATGTACCCTCAAGGACGCTTTGCTTATCATAAGAGACTGTTTTGGCCTGTCCTTTGCCTCAAAAGGATTGAGCTACCTTGCTGCACTTTTTTTACTATTACCATTACTTGCTCGTTACAAATTATCTTGCTATCAAACTACTCGTTACTTATAATTTCAATGCTTGCAGACATTACCTTGCTGAAAACCGCTTGTCATTTCCTTCTGCTCCTCGTTGGGTTTGACACTCTTACTTATCGAAAGGACTACGATTGATCCCCTATACTTGTGGGTCATCAAGGCTCTTTTCTGGCGCCGTTGCCGGGGAGTGAAGCGCTCTTGGTAAGTGGAAATCGGTAAGGAAAGATTATTACTACGTGCTGAAATTTATTGTCACTTGTTACTGTGGAAAACAATCCTTTGAGGGGTTTGTTCGGGGTATCTTCACCTCGACCGAAACCACAATTAGTTACCCCTCAACCTACTGCACCTACTGAAAATATTGGTTATGAAATTCCTTCGGGTATGATAGAACAACGTCTAGCTAATCCTTATGCAGGAGATGGAACTGAACATCCTGATATGCACTTGATATATGTGGATGAAATTTGTGGATTATTTAAGCTTGCAGGTTTACCCGGAGATGAAGCTAAGAAGAAGGTTTTCCCTTTATCTTTGAAGGGAAAAGCATTAGCATGGTATAGGCTATGCGATGATATTGGATCTTGGAATTGGAATCGATTGAAATTGGAATTTCACCAAAAAAATTATCCTATGCATCTAGTTCATCGTGATCGGAATTATATATATAATTTTTGGCCTCGTGAAGGAGAAATTATCGCTCTAGCTTGGGGGAGGCTTAAGTCAATGTTATATTCATGCCCCAACCATGAGCTCTCAAGAGAAATTATTATTCAGAATTTTTATGCTCGGCTTTCTCA
The DNA here is from genome assembly GCA_011799875.1 of Thinopyrum elongatum. Classification (NCBI taxonomy): domain Eukaryota; kingdom Viridiplantae; phylum Streptophyta; class Magnoliopsida; order Poales; family Poaceae; genus Thinopyrum; species Thinopyrum elongatum. The sequence continues at coordinate 185,261,828 of CM022297.1, read as the reverse complement.
TGATGATCGATCCATGCTTGATACTTCTTGTACTGGTTCCTTTATGAAGAAGACTATTGACTTCCGGTGGGATCTTTTAGAACGAATTAAACGCAACTCTGAAGATTGGGAACTCGATGAAGGTAAAGAGTCAGGTATTAAGCTCAAGTATGATTGTGTTAAATCTTTTATGAATACCGATGCCTTTCAAAAGTTTAGCACTAAATATGGACTTGACTCTGAGATAGTAGCCTCCTTCTGTGAATCATTTGCTACTCATGTTGACCTCCCTAAGGAGAAGTGGTTTAAATATCACCCACCTATCAAAGAAGAAATTAAGGAACCAGTAATAGCTAAAGATGAAACTATTATTTACAATGTTGATCCAGTTGTGCCTACTGCTTATATTGAAAAACCACCTTTCCCTGTTAGGATAAAGGAACATGCTAAAGTCTCAACTGTGGTCAACAAAAGTTATATTATAACTTCCAAACCTGCTGAACAAATCAAAGTAGAACCTAGTGTTGCTATGGTTAAAGATCTCTTGGTTGAAAATATAGATGGGCATGTTATTTACTTCTGTGATGAAGCTGCTAGAATTGCCAAACCCGATGAAAAAGATTAACATAGACCCGTTGTTGGCATGCTTGTTGTCTCAGTTAAAATAGGAGATCACTGTTATCATGGTTTATGCGACATAGGTGCTAGCGTGAGTGCCATTCCTTTTACCTTATATCAAGAAATTATGAATGATATAGCACCCGCTGAAATAGAAGACATAGATGTTACTATTAAACTTGCTAATAGGCACACCATCACACCACTTGGGAATGTTAGAGATGTTGAAGTCTTGTGTGGGAAAATAAAATACCCTACTGATTTTCTTGTTCTTGGATCCCCACAAGATGACTTTTATCCCATTATCTTTGGTAGACCTTTCTTGAACACCGTTAATGCTAAAATAGATTGCGAGAAGCAAACTGTCGGTGTTAGTTTTGGTGATGAGTCTCATGAGTTTAATTTTTCCAAATTCAGTAGAAAACATCATAATAAAGAGTTGTCTAGTAAGGTTGAAATAATTGGTCTTGCTTCTATTGCTGTGCCTCCTACCGATCCACTAGAACAATATTTGCTAGACCATGAAAATGATATGCATCTGCATGAAAGAAATGAAATAGATAAGATTTTCTTTGAACAACGTCCTCTGCTTAAACATAATTTTCCTATTGAAACTCTAGGAGGTCCTCCTCCACCTAAAGGTGATCCTGTGTTTGAATTAAAACAATTGCCAGACACTTTGAAATATGCTTATCTTGATGAGAAAAGGATTTATCCTGTTATTATTAGTGCTAACCTTTCAGAACATGAAGAAGAAAGATTATTGAAGGTTTTGAAGAAGCACCGAGCTGCCATTGGATATACTCTTGATGATTTAAAGGGCATTAGTCCCACTCTCTGTCAGCATAAAATTAATATGGAGCCTGATGCTAAACCCGTTGTTGATCACCAACGACGTTTAAATCCTAAAATGAAAGAAGTGGTAAGAACAGAAATACTAAAGCTTCTGGAAGCAGGTATAATCTATCCCATAGCTGATAGTAGATGGGTAAGTCCCGTTCATTGTGTCCCTAAAAAGGGAGGTATTATCGTTGTTCCTAATGATAAGAATGAAATTATTCCACAAAGAATTGTCACTGGCTACATAATGGTAATTGATTTTAGAAAACTAAATAAAGCTACTAGAAAAGATCATTACCCTCTGCCTTTTATTGATCAAATGTTAGAAAGACTATCAAAGCACATACATTTTTGCTTTCTTGATGGATATTCCGGTTTTTCTCAAATACCTGTCTCACAACCTGATCAGGAGAAAACCACCTTTACTTACCCTTTTGGAACTTATGCTTATAGACATATGCCTTTTGGTTTATGCAATGCACCTACTACCTTTCAAAGATGTATGACTGCTATATTCTCTGACTTTTGTGAAAAGATTGTTGAGGTTTTCATGGATGAATTTTCTGTTTACGGAACTTCTTTTGATGATTGCTTGCGCAACCTTGATCGAGTTTTGCAGAGATGTGAGCAAACTAATCTCGTCTTGAATTGGGAGAAGTGCCACTTTATGGTTAATGAAGGTATTGTCTTGGGACATAAAATTTCTGAACGAGGTATTGAGGTGGATAAAGCTAAAGTTGATGCAATTGAGAAAATGCCATGCCCTAAAGATATCAAAGGTATTCGTAGTTTCCTCGGTCATGTTGGTTTCTATAGGAGGTTTATTAAAGACTTCTCTAAAATTTCTAGGCCTCTTACAAATCTTTTACAAAAGGATGTTCCATTTGTTTTTGATGATGATTGTGTAGAAGCCTTTGAAACACTTAAGAAAGCCTTAATTTCTGCACCTATTGTTCAACCACCTGATTGGAACTTGCCTTTTGAAATTATGTGTGATGCTAGTGATTATGCTATTGGTGCTGTTGTAGGACAAAGAGTCGATAAGAAATTAAATGTTATTCATTATGCTAGTAAAACTCTGGACAGTGCTCAACGAAATTATGCTACTACTGAAAAGGAATTCTTAGCAGTAGTGTTTGCTTGTGATAAATTTAGATCTTACATTGTTGATTCTAAAGTGACTGTTCACACCGATCATGCTGCTATAAAATATCTTATGGAAAAGAAGGATTCTAAACCTAGACTCATTAGGTGGGTTCTTTTGCTACAAGAATTTGATTTACATATCACTGATAGAAAGGGAGTTGAGAACCCCGTGGCTGATAACTTGTCTAGGTTAGAAAATATTCTTGATGACCCACAACCTATTAATGATAGTTTTCCTGATGAACAATTAGCTGCAATAAATGTTTCTCATAACACTCCTTGGTATGCTGACTATGCTAATTATATTGTTGCTAAATATATACCACCTAGCTTAACATACCAACAAAAGAAAAAAATCTTCTATGATTTAAGACATTACTTTTGGGATGACCCACATCTTTATAAAGAAGGAGTAGATGGTATTATTAGACGTTGTGTACCTGAGCATGAACAGGGACAAATCCTACGGAAATGTCACTCCGAAGCTTATGGAGGACATCATGCGGGAGATAGAACTGCTCACAAGGTATTGCAATCCGGTTTTTATTGGCCTACTCTCTTCAAGGATGCTCGTAAGTTTGTTTTATCTTGTGATGAATGTCAAAGAATTGGTAATATTGGTAAGCGTCAGGAAATGCCTATGAATTATTCTCTTGCTGTTGAACCATTTGATGTTTGGGGATTTGATTACATGGGACCTTTTCCTTCCTCTAATGGGTATACACATATTTTGGTTGCTGTTGATTATATTACTAAGTGGGTAGAAGCTATTCCAACTAGTAGTGCTGATCACAACACCTCTATTAAAATGCTTAAGGAAGTCATTTTCCCAAGGTTTGGAGTCCCTAGATATTTAATGACTGATGGTGGTTCACATTTTATTCATGGTGCTTTCCGTAAAATGCTTGCTAAATATGATGTTAACCATAGAATTGCATCACCTTATCATCCTCAGTCTAGTGGTCAAGTTGAACTTAGCAATAGAGAAATAAAATTAATATTACAAAAAACTGTCAATAGGTCCCGAAAGAATTGGTCTAAGAAGTTAGATGATGCACTTTGGGCTTATAGAACAGCATATAAAAATCCTATGGGTATGTCTCCGTATAAAATGGTTTATGGAAAAGCTTGTCATTTGCCTCTTGAGTTAGAACATAAAGCATATTGGGCAATTAAAGAACTCAACTATGATTTCAAACTTGCCAGTGAAAAGAGGTTATTTGATATTAGCTCACTAGATGAATGGAGAACCCAAGCCTATGAAAATGCCAAGTTATTTAAAGAAAAAGTTAAAAGATGGCATGACAAAAGAATCCAAAAGCGTGAGTTCAAAGTTGGAGAATATGTTCTTTTGTACAACTCTCGTTTCAGATTCTTTGCAGGAAAACTCCTCTCCAAATGGGAAGGACCTTATGTTATCGAGGAGGTTTATCGATCCGGAGCCATCAAGATAAATAATGCCGAAGGTACTAACCCGAAGGTTGTCAATGGGCAAAGAATAAAATATTATATCTCATGTACGCCCACTCACATTGAAAGCAATATTATCCAAACCATGACACCGGAAGAACACATAAAGGAAACCTTCTGGAACACTCCAGAATCGTGAAAAAAGGAGGTACATGATACAGTAAGTAAACGGAATCCGAAAAATCCACAAAAATATTTTCTGTCCGTTTTGGAATATAACAAAAATTAGGAAAATAAGAAACAACCAGGAAGGCACCCCTGGTGGGCACAAGATACCAGGCCAGGCGCGCCCAGGTGGGTTGTGCCCACCTCGGGTACCTTTCGGACTCCGTTCTTCTTCCGTTTGCTTGTTTCCCAAGATAAAAAATCTTTATATACCCCCCGAACCTATTGACCACCATATCGCGGAGAAATCTTCTGTTTTCTTTTCGTTGCTGTTTTCTAACAGATCCAATCCACCATGGCCACTTCAAGCTCCTCCAAGGACAAGTTCTTCGAGAACGTCATCAACCCATATTTGCGGGAGGTGATGCAGCACCCTCAGGCTATCCAGATGCATGAGGGGGTGCTGCACATCCGCGATGTGCAAGGCCCCAAGGGGACGGGATCCGTGGAGGCTAGGCTTGAAGCTATGGAGCAGGAAGTCTTCCAGTGCAAGGGGATGGTAGAACCTGGACTCAATGCCAATCACCTCATGATCGCGGACTACACCCGTGATCTCAAGGTGGATGGCAAGTCCATGAAGGACATCATCTTCACCTTCAACGAGCAAATCAACTTCCTCCAAAGCCAGATCTATGATCTCCAAAACCAAGTCTTTGAATATGAGGCGAGGTTTAAAGGTATGAGTTTGGCTGCCATTTGCAGGACCCGTGAGACTCACTCCTCCTCTTATGATGGTGAGCCCTTGCCATGGAAACCCGAGGATAAGATTTCCACTGCTTCATCACCACCACCTCCTTCTTCATCACCAAAGGAGACTTGAGTTCATGGTATGGGCACTCCCCTTGGCTTGTGCCAAGCTTGGGGGAGGTGCCCCGGTATCATATCACCTCCACTATCTTTTGCCTTTACTTATCTTAGTTCGATCCATAGTTATCTTTTGCTTTAGATGAATAAAAGTTTAGTTCGATCCTTTTTTTTGAGTGTTTGCTTAGTGATCTATCTTTGTAATCGTGTGCGAGATATATAGTAAAGTTTAGTTTGAGTTTTGTTTTCTTTACTTTCATGTTCAATAAAAAGAAAAGAAATAAATGAAAAAGATCATATGCTAATCTTATGGTAAGTAATGACATCACATAAGGAAGAGTATAAGTAGAAAATTTTGTTGGAGATTGACAAACATAGCATTGGTCAATAATGCAATTCATGAAAGAATTAATAAGGGAAGAGAAGATTCACATGCAAATATACTATCTTGGACATCTTTTGTGATTGTGAGCCCCCATCAAAATATTATATGCCAAAATTGTTGACGTTGGACAAGGAAGACAATGTAATGATTCATGTTTGTTCATATTCACACAGAAGTTATATTGTCATAGATCCTTTAACATGTGGTGCTTGCCCCCATCTTTGCTAGCCAAAAATTCCGCACTAAGTAGAGATACTACTGGTGCATCCAAAAACCTTTAAACCCAAATCTTATTTTGAGAGTCCACCATACCTACCTATGGATTGAGTAAGATCCTTCAAGCAAGTTGTCATCGGTGCAAAAAGGCAATAAAAATTTCTTCCAAAAGTGTTGGATCATTTAGTGTAAGAGAAAATTGAGTGTTGTACGAACTTGTGATGGCAAAGAATAAAAGCGACAGACTGCATAATAAAGGTTGCTATCATAAGGGGCAATATAACGTGACGTTCTTTTGCATTAAGGGATTGAGCATACAAACAAATAAGCGCATGGCAACCTCTGCTTCCCTCTGCGAAGGGCCTATCTTTTACTTTTATGTATTTACTTTTATGCAAAAGTCAAAGTTCTTCTTTCTATTCCTTTTTATTTTCTCTTTTGGCAAGCATCATGTGGTGAGGAAATATCTAGGCACGTATATCCAGTTGGATATGAGTAGCATGAGTTATTATAGTTGACATCACCCTCGAGGTGAGTATGTTGGGAGGCGAAACTATAAGCCCATATCTTTCTATGTGTCCGGTTGAAACGTTTTGTTCATGTGTATGCGGTGAGTGTTAGCAATCATAGAAGACTATATGATGGTTGAGTATGTGGACTAGCCCAAAAAAGGCTCCGATACGTGACCCTTCTTGAAAACATGATGAATTGTAGTTGCAAAGTTGACTGAGAACAGAGTTTGTTGGTTTTCAATAGAGTTTATGCTTTATACTTCGATATTGTGATGAATTGTAACTTGTTCATGAGAAGTTATATGATAAAAGTTCTATGATAAAGTTTTATATTAAAGTTTGTTGCTGTTATAATAATATACATGATGCTTCTATGTCCGTATTTTGTTTTTATCGACACCTCTCTCTCTAAGCATGTGGACATGTTTTTCGATTTCGGTTTTCGCTTGAGGACAAGCGAGGTCTAAGCTTGGGGGAGTTGATACGTCCATTTTGCATCATGTTTTCCTACTATTATTTATGATGTTTTTATGCATAATAATGCTTTCAGAGTAATTCTAATGCCTTTTCTCTCATAATATGCAAGGTTCACACAAAGAGGGAGAATTCCGGCAGCTCGAAATCTGGACCTGAAAAAGCTACGTCAGGCTACCTATTCTGCACAACTCCAAATGAGCTGAAACTTCACGATGAATTTTTATGGAATAAATATGAATTATTGGAGCAAATAACTACCAGAGGGGGCCCACCAGATGGGCACAACCCACCTGGGAGCGCCTGGCAGCCCAGGCGCGCCCTGGTGGGTTGTGCCCTCCTCGGCCCACCTCCGGTGCCCCTCTTCTGGTATATAAGTCATTTTGACCTAGAAAAAAATAAGGAGAGGACTTTCGGGACGAAGCGCCGCCGTCTCGAGGCGGAACTTGAGCAGGAGCACTTTTGCCCTCCGGCGGAGCGATTCCGCTGGGGGAACTTCCCTCTCGGAGGGGGAAATCATCGTCATCATCATCACCAACAACTCTCCCATCCTGGGGAGGGCAATCTCCATCAACATCTTCAACAACACCATCTCCTCTCAAACCCTAGTTCAGCTATTGTGTTCAATCTTTGTACCAGAACTATAGATTGGTACTTGTGGGTGACTAGTAGTGTTGATTACATCTTGTAGTTGATTACTATATGGTTTATTTGGTGGGAGATTATATGTTCAGATCCATTATGCTATTTAATACCCCTCTGATCTTGAGCATGATTATCATTTGTGAGTAGTTACTTTTGTTCTTGAGGTCACGGAAGAAATCTTGTTGTAAGTAATCATGTGAATTTGATATGTGTTCGATATTTTGATGGTATGTATGTTGTGATTCCCTTAGTGGTGTCATGTGAACGTCGACTACATGACAATTCACCATATTTGGGCCTAAGGGAATGCATTGGGGAGTAGTTATTAGATGATGGGTTGCGAGAGTGACAGAAGCTTAAACCCTAGTTTATGCGCTATTCCATAAGGGACTGATTTGGATCCAAAAGTTTAATGCTATGGTTAGATTTATTGTTAATACTTTTCTCGTAGTTGCGGATGCTTGCGAGGGGGTTAATCATAAGTAGGAGGTTTGTTCAAGTAAGAACAACACCTAAGCACCGGTCCACCCACATATCAAATTATCAAAGTAGCGAACACAAATCAAACCAACATGATGAAAGTGACTAGATGAAATTCCCATGTACCCTCAAGAATTCTTTGCTTATCATAAGAGACCGTTTTGGCCTGTCCTTTGCGTCAAAAGGATTGGGCTACCTTGCTGCACTTTTATTACTATTACCGTTACTTGCTCGTTACAAATTATCTTGCTACCAAACTACTCGTTACTTATAGTTTCAGTGCTTGCAGACATTACCTTGCTGAAAACCGCTTGTCATTTCCTTCTGCTCCTCGTTGGGTTCGACACTCTTACTTATCGAAAGGACTATGATTGATCCCCTATACTTGTGGGTCATCACAAGCCTTCATGTGCAACTTCACCGGCACCTACAAGTGACCCGGTCGTCCCAGTCAGCCTGCCATGTGCGTGCAGGGGCCGAGCGAGACCGGCCGCGAGTACCTTGCACGCTGGACCGAGCTCCGGAACAGCTGTGAGGGCGTCCACGAGGTTCAAGCCATTCAGTACTTTGTGAGCGGCTGCCGGGATGGCACCATCCTCAAGCACAAGCTCCTGCGCTCTGAGCCGACCACCATGGCCGCGCTCATGGTCACGGCGGATAAGTACGCCATGGTCGACTCCGCCATGAAGATCCATGTCGTGTTGGAAGAGGCTGACAAGGCATTGCCGGCATCGTCCTCCAAGCCGGTTGGCGAGAAAAGCCGCCAGCAGAACAACCAGCAGAACAACAAGCGCAAGGCCGAGCAGTCGGCCACCCGCTACGACAACCGCCTTGTCGCCACCGCCGATCAGGCGCCCGCGGCCGACCCGGTCGGCAAGCGCCAGCGAACCGACAAGACCGCATGGCAACCCGCCATGAGCTTCAAGGAGGTGCTTGACGCTCCCTGCAAGCAACATAGCGGTGCGAGGCCATCTACGCACACGCTCCGGCAGTGCGCCATCACCAAGCGCATCATGAGGGGCGACATCCCGCCGCCTCTCGCTCCGGCTCCGGGTGCCGGGCAGCAGCTCCCGCCGTTGCCGCGCCGCTGGCTCCGCCCCCGGTGGCCGGCGCCATGCGCGATGAAGTCTTCCCCAACTAGAATACGAGCTATGTCGTCTTCACCAGCTTTGGTGATGACAAGCGCAGCGAGCGCCTGCTCCGGCAGGAAGTGAACACCGTCATCCCGGCCGTGCCTGAGTACATGCACTAGTTGGAGCGCCCGGTCAGCTGGACCCAGGAGGACCACCCGGCCGTCATGCCCAACCCAATTTTTTTAGAGCGAGTTGAAGGAGTAGGTTTTATTAGCGGAGAAGAAGCAGTAAATTGGGGCTTATCGGGACCGATGTTACGAGCTTCTGGAATACAATGGGATCTTCGTAAAGTAGATCCTTATGAGTCGGGTGGCTACGCCCTCGTCCTCGACCCCACCATAGTCGCTGCAAAGTGCACCTGCAAGTTCTCGTGGGTCCTCATCGATGGCGGCAGCAGAATCAACATCCTCTACCGTGACACCATGACCAAGCTCGACATCGAGGCAAGGCAACTGGAGCCATCCCGGACGGTGTTCCACGGCATCGTGCCGGGTCTCTCCTGCTCCCCGATCGGCCGGATCCGGCTCGATGTCTTATTCGGCACGAGCGACCATTTATGCCGTGAGCCTATCTGGTTCGAGGTGGTGGACTTGTCCAGCGCCTACCACGCGCTGCTTGGCCGGCCCGTGCTGGCAAAGTTCATGGCGGTCCCCCACTACGCCTACCTGAAGATGAAGATGCCAGGTCCAAAGGGCCTCATCACTGTCGTCGGCGACTCCAAAACATCCTTGGAGTGTGCTCAAGCCGGCCAAACTCGCCGAATTGCTGGTCATAGCCGAGGAGCAGCGTCAGCTCAACCGGGTTGTGGTGCTAGCTGGCGAGCTGCCGGCCGTGCTAGCTCTGGCCAAGGAGTCGGCTGGCGAGGCCTCGTTCCAGCCATCGAAGGATACCAAGAAGATCCCCCTCAACCCGGAAGACCCCAGCTGTAGCAAGTACATTGTTGTGGGCACCCGCCTCAGTAGCAAATAGGAAGGCGAGCTCGTCGACTTCCTCCGTGAGAATCGGGATATCTTTGCATGGTCCCCAAAGGACATGCCAGGTATTCCGAGGAAGTACGCCGAGCACAAACTACACGTCCGCAAGGATGCCAAGCCTGTCCGTCAACCCCTACATCGCTTTTCAGAGCAGAAGAGAGGAACCATTGTTGAAGAAGTCGCCCGGCTGCTTGCAGCCGGCTTCATCATGGAAGTGTTTCACCCCGAGTGGCTGGCCAACCCAGTCCTCGTATTGAAGAACAACAACACCTGGCGCATGTGCATAGACTACACCAGCCTCAACAAGGCCTGCCCCAAGGATCCTTTTGCCCTCCCGCGGATAGATCAAGTGATCGACTCCACGGCCGGCTATGAGCTCCTGTCCTTCCTAGATGCTTACTTCGTCTATCATCAGATCAAGCTCGACCCGACCGACGTCCTTCATCATGCCCTTTGGGGCGTACTGCTACATCACCATGTCTTTCGGCTTGAAGAATGTCGGCGCCACCTTCCAGCGCTGCATACAGAAATGCTTGCTGCCGCAACTCGGCCGCAACATCCACGTCTAGGTCGACGACATTGTGGTGAAGACCAAGTAGCACCTCACGCTCCTTGACAAACTGAAGGAAACCTTCGCTAATCTGCGCGAGTACCAGATCAAGCTCAACCTGGAGAAGTGCTTGTACGGCGTGTCGGCCGGACAACTACTCGGCTTCCTTGTCTCGGAGGCGAACCCGGAGAAGATCAAGGCCGTCGAGCGCATGCGCAAGCCAACCCGGCTGCGGGATGTCCAGAAATTCACCGGCTGCTTGGCCTCGCTCAGTTGGTTTCTCAGCCGGCTGGGCGAGAGGGCCTTGCCCCTGTATCAGCCGATGAAGAAGACGTTGCTGTTCGAGTGGAACAACCAGGCGGATGAAGCGTTCCGGGATCTCAAGCGCATGCTCTCCACAGCACCCATCCTGGCCACGCCAGCCGACAAGGAGCCGCTGTTGCTATACATCGCCGCCACCTCGCGTCGGACAGCACGGTGCTGGTGGTCAAGCGACCAGAGAAGGGCAAGATCCAGCAAGTTCAGCGCCCAGTGTACTACCTGAGCGAGGTGCTTTCCGCCTCCAAGCAGAACTACCCTCACTACCAGAAGATGTGCTATGGCGTGTACTTCGCCGCCAAGAAACTAAGGCAGTACTTCCAAGAGCATGTCATCACCGTGGTCAGCACGGCCCCCATCGGCGAGATCATCGGCTGCAGGGATGCCGCCGGCCGGGTAGCCAAGTGGGCCATCGATCTAGCAAGCCACACCATTCTCTACGAGCCCCGCACCACCATCAAGTCCCAGGCGCTGACCAACTTCCTCGTCGACTGGATGGAGACCCAGTACCTACCACCGCCAACCGACTCGACGCACTGGCGCATGCACTTCGACGGCTCCAAGATGCGATCTAGCTTGGGAGCCAACATCGTGCTGTTTTCCTCGAAGGGCGACCGGCTGCGGTACGCACTGGAGATCCACTTCACCGCCTCCAACAATGTTGCCGAGTACAAAGCCCTCGTGCATGGCCTCCGGCTTGCCAAGGAACTCGGCATCCAGTGCATCCTCTGCTATGGCGACTCGGATCTGGTGGTGCAGCAATCTTCCGGCGAATGGGACGCCCGAGATGCCAACATGGCCAGCTACCGCTTCTTAGTTCAGCAGCTCTCCGACAACTTCGACGGTTGTGAGTTCCTCCATGTGCCGCGCGCGGAGAACGAAGCCACCGACACGCTGGCCAAGATCAGCTCCTCTCGGCAAGCCATTCCATCCGACGTCTCCCTCGAGCACCTACGCAAGCCGTCCGTCAAGCCGTCTCCGGATTCTGAGTCCATCTTCATCTCGGATGACCCTGCAGCTCCCCTGCCCAACCCTGATGACCCCGGCCCAGTCCCGGGGGCTGCCGGCTCCAGTTCGGGGGCTGCCGATCCCAGCTCGGCGCCCGTTGTCTCCAACCCGGGAGCTACCGGCTCCGGCCCGGGGGCTGCCGGCTCCGGCCCGGGGGCTGCCGTCTCCAACCCGGCGGCCGTTGTCTCCAACCCGGGGGCTGCTGATCCCGGCCCGAGGGCTGCCACCCCGGATTCCGTCCTGGTGACCGTCGTCACTGTGGTGACGGCTCCGTCATGGGCCCAGCCTATCCTGACCTTCCTGGAGAAAGGAGCGCTCCCCATGGACGAGACCGAGGCCCGGCAAGTGCAGCGTCGGGCTTCCGCCTACAGCATCATCAACAGCGAGCTCGTCAAGCGCAGCACGACAGGCATGCTCCAACGCTGCGTCGAGCAAGACAAGGGCATAGAGATCCTGCTCGACATACATCAGGGCGAGTGCGGGCACCACGCCGCCTCCAGGTCCCTGGTGGCCAAGGCTTTCAGCCATGGTTTCTACTGGCCCATGGCCCTCAAAGACGCCAAGTCGCTTGTCCTCAAGTGCGAGGGTTGCCAACGCTTCAGCAAGCACAGCCACCAGCCAGTTTCTGCCCTCCAGACCATCCCGATCACCTGGCCTTTCGCCGTCTAGGGGCTGGACATGGTGGGGCCCTTAAAGACCGCTCGAGGCGGCATGACGCACTTGCTGGTGGCGGTCGACAAGTTCACCAAGTGGATCGAGGCGTGGCCGATCAAGAAGCTGGACGTGCCGACGGCCGTCTGGTTCGTCAAAGACATTGCGGTTCGCTACGGCGTCCCACACAGCATCATCACGGACAACGGCACCAACTTTGCCAAGGGCACGCTGGCACAGTACTGCTCCGTCTCCGGCATCCGGCTTAACCTGGCCTCCGTCGCTCATCCTCAATCCAACAGCCAGGTCAAGCGAGCCAATGGCATGTACCTGTCCGGCATCAAGCCGCGACTCGTCGAGCCTCTCGTCCATTCGCCCGGCAGCTGGCTCGACGAGTTGCCGGCCGTCCTCTGGAGTCTTCGGACGACGCCGAACCGGTTGACCGGGTTCACCCCGTTCTTCCTTGTCTATGGAGCAGAAGCCATCATCCCGACCGACATCGAATTCGACTCGCCACGAGTCACCATGTACACAGAAGCCGAAGCCAAAGAAACCCGTGAAGGCGGCGTCGACCTGCTCGAGGAAGCACGCCTATTGGCTCTCAGCCGATCGGCAATTTACCAGCAGAACCCGCGACACTACCACAGCAAGAAGATAAAGCCCCTCGCATTCCGCGAGGGCGACCTCATACTCTGGCTTGTCCAGTAGCAAGCCGACCAGCACAAGTTGGCCTCCCCATGGGAGGGCCCTTTCATCGTCAGCAAAGCCCTGTGTGACCGCAACGCCTACTACCTCATCGACGCACGCAAGCCAAACAAGCGCAGGAGAGACACAGCCGGTGAAGAGACAAGCCGACCCTGGATTGCAGAGCACCTCCGCCCATTTTACAGTTAGCTGTATGCACGTATGTATCGCTACCTTTTGTAGTTCAATGAAAGACAATGGGACCCCCGAACGACACTCGGGGGCTACCTTTTCCTATTAAATTATTGTTCCTCGCACACCCTTGTGATTTTTCGCCCTCCTCCGCCGGGTCGGTCCATCTGGCTCAGGGGCTAGCCGTCTTGACCGCGCTCCGCCATCTCCCTTAGTGCATTTCGGCATGTCCGAGTCGCCAAGGCCCTCCCCTTCTCCCTAAGCCACAGTTCGGCTTCGGTTGTTCGGCCGGCAAGAACCACGGGCCGAAGCGCTGGCTTGTAGGAATCCGCTAAGTTGGATTGGCCAGATCGGTCCATCCGACACCACCACACTAGGTTGCCGCACGACCGACTGCGCGCCAGCCGGCTTCGTCGCCAGCCGGCCCAGTGGGTGTTTCGCTCGCGCTCAACATTCGAAAAGCCTAAGTACTGCGCACTCCTTCCCAGGGCCGAACTCCTTGTCATAGACCAGAACCTGGCTGTCTGACTCGCGGGGGGGGGGGGGGGGGGGCAGGGGGAAGCCCAAAGAAGGAGCAAGCAAGGAAAAAACTTAAGGACAAAGAACAAAAGCGCAAACATTCGCGAAAATATTTATATTACAAAAATAAAGGCCCACGGCCGGAGTTCATTACATTCACCCTACACCCCCTGTGGGTGGACTTGCCGCTTAACAAAATTCGATAAGGATAAAAAGCAGGACTGCTTCAAGCAGCGGCCGCGTCGGGTTGCGTGACCGCCGGCTCCTCCGCGGTGTCCTCCGGGTTCGTCGAGGCGCCGGTGTCGTCCAACCCGGTCTCGTCATCCGCATAAAGACCCGCCTCCTCGGAGCTGCCTACCGGGCCATTCAGCGCCAGGCCGAAATCGTCGGGCGGCACCTCCCTGCCGTCTTTCGTCCGTTCCACCTGGAACTCCTCATTTGCAGCGAACGAGGCGAGGTAGCTGGCCCGCGCGGCAATCCGGCCCGCATCCGCCTCTAGTTGGGCCTTTGCGCCAGCTCGCTGGGCTGCCAGCTGGTTCAGGTTCAGGCCTGGGTACCAGGACATGACAAAGTGCAGCACCAATTCTGCACTGGTCTGAGCCGCCGAGACGCGCCACGCATGGAGCCGCGCCGGTCCGGCCTCCAGCCAGCGCGCCAGCCGCGTGAAGCTGTTAGGCGCAACCGCACCCGGCCAGAGGGCCGCCACCATACCCAACCCGGCCTCGGACAGCCGTGCCGTCTACTTGTCTAGGGCCGATAGGCGAGCCTCGGCGTCATGCATAATTTCCAGAAAGGTCCAGGCGGCTTGCGGATCAACTCCGGCACCCGCATCCACCTGGGTCGACCGGTGGGCACGCACGGCCTCGTCCACCGTGTCCTGCGTCTCCGGGAAGTACTCTGACAAATAGAGAGGGGAAACAGTTAGCCATGTAAAAATTCAGCCGACTCGCAACCCGGCGAAATTAGAAGAAGAAGCACTTACTGACGAGGAGCTTGTCCAGATGCTGCGCCTCGCACAACATACCATGCCGCTCCAAGTCCCCGGCGCGGCCGCGGGCTTCGAGCGCCTTCTCGAGCTCGGCGACCTTGTCAACGGCCGCCCTCAGCTCGTCATCTTTCACGGCGGCTGCCTTCCCGTGCTTGTCCTTCAGCCAGTCGAGCTCCGCCTGGTGGGCCTCTGCCGCCTTGGCGGCCTCCGCCTTCAGCCGCTCGACCTCAGCCCGGAGCTGGCCGTTGTCGGTCACCGCTCGGTCGAGCTGCTGGCTGACTTCATCCAGCCGGGTTCAGAGATCCGGCACCTTGGCTGTGGCGGCTACACGGCAAAGCTTCAAGTTAGATGCCGGAAGAAAAGAAGAAAAACACTTTAAGATTCGACCCAACTATTTCATAGTTGGCCCGAATCTCGGGGACTACACCCAGTGGGTGCGCTGGTGCGCCCCCACTAAGAGCATGCAAGACGTACCATCGGCAAGACGGAGCGCCTCCTCCTTGGTGGCAAGCTGCACCGTGACCTGGCGGTGCTTCTCTAGAAGCCGGTTATGGATGCCGACTCGGAGGCCGTCCAGGTGCTGCAGGAAAGCAAGGGTTAGCACAAACCACAAAGACATTTTTAAGATTCGACCCAACTACTTCGTAGTTGGCCCGAATCTCGGGGGCTACACCCAGTGGGTGCGCTAGCGCGCCCCCACTGACCGACCGCAAAAGCAAGTCAGAAGAAGAAAACTCACCACCACGAAGCGCTCCAGCTCTCGTGCCCGCTCCAGCTCGCCCTAGGCAAAGGCTTGAAGCCGGTCTGTGCGCCCATGGAGATGCTGTCGCATGGCGTCCATCGCCGCCTCGTCCTGCGCACGTGACCCGACGACGACTCCGCTGGACCCGGCCCGGGGCTGCTGTGACCCGACGATGGGGCCGCTTCCCGGTGCCTACTCTGGTCCATGGCAACCTGTGGTGGCGGGACCACCAAGGCATGCTCGCTTCCCGCCGGCTCCTCCGCAGCCGGCGCCGACTTGGGCACTCCGGCCAGGGTCACCTGCGGTGCTCCGTCCGGGCGGCCTCCTCCTCACGACCCACTCCCCCATTCCCCATCGGCTCGGCCGAGTTGTTTCGCGGCGGGGTGGTGAAAACCATCTCGTAATCACCATCGTTCACCACCGCCCACTCCTCCGAGTCGCGTCCCTCGACCGTCTGTGGCTCGACGACGGTCTCGGCCAGCGCCGTGCCTTCTGCCATCTCAGGCCAGGCCTGAGCCACTGCCGCCTGGTCTGCGGGGGTCTGACCCCTCGCCTTAGTTTCCCGCCCAAACTGGGGTGCCGTGATCCGGCTTCCGGAAGCCGGCACACAGTGGGTGTTGCCAAACCTGGCGGTCGCTAGCTTCATCAACCCAGCCGCCTTCTCAGGGGGAGAAACTGCGAAGGCCCCCCTGCTTGAAGCCGGCGAGCCTTCACAGCTTCGGGTACTACCGTCGGGGGGGGGGGGTGAACCCCGAGCATGCAAAGGAACCCGAATCCTTTTCAAAAACATCAGGGCAAGCACACCCCTCAATCCGGCGCGCCCTGGCCGGATTCCCAGCGCAACTTAGCCAGGGCCGCAACCCGGCCAGCTGGCTGGCGCATGCCGGCTGGTCCCAAGAGGCCAACCTCCATCGACAAGTATGCATGGCTACAGTGCTCCCCAATTTACGTCGGCCCCGTCGGGCGCGGTAGTCATGCCGGCCAAACCACCGCCCGGGGTGGGTGGCATCTCGGGGGCGCGACACTATAGCAGGACGGCGCCGCCGTCCCATGACGTCTGGCATGGCATGCTAATAGTACCTAGCAGCCGGCCGTACCCGCGCCCGGCAGCCCCAGTACAGCCCGCACCCGCGCCCGGCGGCCCAAGTACGGCCCGCACCCGATGGACCCGGCGAGACCCGCTCCCGACGGACCCGGCAGGCCTGGTGGCTCGGCGGCCCCCCCTACCGGCTCCTAGACGCTAACACCAGGGCCCCGCGTCCATGTATCTTTACCATTGTAACCCTGGGGGGGTCAGCCTATAAGACCCCCTAGGAGGCCTCCATGCACGGGGCGATCACTAGTTAACTCTTCAGCCACATACACACACCCACCCACTCGGAGAAGGAGCAGCCTATGCACTGGCCTACCTTCCTTCCTCCCCAAAACAGCTCTAGGAGCAAGCTTGTACCATCTTCATATAAACCACACTCGGCAGGACTAGGGGTATTATCTCTCTGAAGAGCCCCGAACCTGGGTACGTCTTGTGTCTCATGCTCGCTCATACCAACCTCGCCTCTAGAGCCCACCGGTGCCCTCTTGCCTGTTCCTCTCTTTAGCCGTCCCATGGCATCTGCCGTGAGCACACCACGACAACGTCTCCAATGTATCTATAATCTTTGATTGTTCCATGCTGTTATATTATCAATCTTGGATGTTTTATATTCATTTACTAGCAACTTTATATCATTTTTTGGGACTAACCTATTGACATAGTGCCCAATGCCAGTTGCTGTTTTCTCCTTGTTTTTTATTTTGCAGAATATCAATACCAAACAAAGTCCAAATGCAATGAAACTTTTTGGAGATTTTTTTTGGGACAGAAGACACCCAGGGAGCCAAAGAAGTGCACGGGAGGAGGCTCGTGGGGCCCACTAGGCACCAGGACACGCTAGAGGCCCCTGGCGCGCCCTGGTGGGTAGTGGAGCCCACGGAAAGCTTCTCCACCGACCTTCGCCTCTATAAATACTCTAAAATCCCAAAAACTCTACGGGGGTCAATGAAACACAATTTCAGCCGCCGCAAGTTCCAGAACCACGAGATCCAATCTAGAGGCCTTTTCCGGCACTCTGCCGAAGGGGGCAACCATCACGGAGGGGTTCTTCATCATCCTTGTTGCCCCTCCGATGATGCGTGAGTAGTTTACCACAGACCTACGGGTCCGTAGTTAGTAGATAGATGGCTTCTTCTCTCTTTTTGATCTTTAATACAATGTTCTCCTCGATGTTCTTGGAGATCTATTTGATGTAACTCCTTTTTGCGGTGTGTTTGTTCGGATCCGATGAATTGTGGGTTTATGATCAGTTCTATCCATGAATATTATTTGAGTCATTGTTTAACTCTTTTATGCATGATTGTTATAGCCTCGTATTTCTTCTCCGAAATTTTGGTTTGGTTTGGCCAACTAGATTGATTTTCTTTGCCATGGGAAGAGATGCTTTGTGATGGGTTCGATCTTGCGGTGCTCAATCTCAGTGACAGAAAGAGACATGACATGCATGTATCATTGCTATTAAGGTTAAAAAAGATGGGGTCTATTCCTACATGAATAGACCTTGTCTTCATCATGTCATTGTTCTTATTGCATTACTCCATTTTTCCATGAACTTAATACACTAGATGCATGCTGGATAGCGGTCGATGTGTGGAGTAATAGTAGTAGATGCAGAATCATTTCGGTCTACTAATCTTGGACGTGATGCCTAGATGCATGATCCCCTTGGATATCATCATGATTATTCACTTTTCTATCAATTGCCCAACAGTAATTTGTTTACCCACCACATGCTATTTTCTTGAGAGAAGCCTCTAGTGAAAACTATGCCCCCGGGTCTATTTTCCTATCATATAAAACCAAAAATACCTTGCTGCATTTTTCCTTTATTTATTTTATTTTGTGTTTTAGTTAGATCTATTAATCAAATCTCATGCAATTTAATCTATCTCAATACCGAGGAGGGATTGACAACCCCTCTTATGCATTGGGTTACAAGTATTTGTTGTTTGTGTGCAGGTGTTGTTTACATAGTGTTGCTTGGTTCTCCTACTGGATTGATAACCTTGGTTTCATAACTGAGGGAAATACTTACCTTTACCGTGCTGCATCATCCTCTCCTCTTCGGGGAAAAACCAACACAGATACATGCAATCAGCCTTCACCTCCTCTGGGTTCCCCCAGTCCATGCCCTTCTTCTTCCAGGACATGAGCTTCTTAGGAGGCCCAGCTAAAAATGCTGGGACCTTGGCCTGGCCAGCGGCGAGCGGCTCGGTGATGTAAAACCACTCATGGTGCCACTCCTTACTGGTCTCCACGAAGGTGCCTTTGAACCAGCCCACCTTCTGGTTCTTGCTGATCATCGTGCCCCCGCACTCAGCGAGCTCGGAGCCGCTGGACTTCGTGTTGATGCCAAAGATCTTCAGCCACAACAGGAAGTGCGGCTCGATGCGGAGGAAGGCCTCATAGACCATGATGAAGGAGGTGAGGTGGAGAATGGAGTTTGGGGCTAGATAGTGGAAATCTAGCCCATAGTAAAACATGATCCCGTGATATGAAAGGGTGCAGTGGGAACCCCAAACCTCTGATGAGGTGGGGGACGAAGACTACCCTCTCCCTGGGGTTGGGAGCGGGCACTTGCTCCTGCAGATCCGGCATGCAGGTGTTGACCTCAGTGGGGATGTACCCCGCGCTGTGCAGTTCCAGGATGGTTCCCTCCGTGACGGAGGAGCCAGCCCAGTGACCCTTGAGGTTGGCGTCCGCCATGGCTAGGGGTCGAGGTGGAGGAGCGTGATACGTCTCCAACGTATCTATAATTTTTTATTGTTCCATGCTATTATAGTATCAATCTTGGATGTTTATTATGCAATTATATAGCATTTTTTGGGACTAACCTATTAACCTAGTGCCCAGTTCCAGTTGCTATTTTTTGCTTGCTTTTAGCTTTTCAGGAAATCAATATCGAACAGAGTCAAAACAGAGAAAAACTTTGGATTAATTTTTCTAGACCAGAGGGGCCCTAGAAGGTTCAGGGGAAGACCTAACGAGCCACGAGGGAGTGACAATCTCGGGAGGTGTGCCCCTAGGCTTGTGGGGCCCTCGTGGCACCTCTTGACCTAATTTTGCCTCTATAAATTCTCAAATATTCCCCATACATCAGAGAGCCATCCGAAATACTTTTTTCGCCGCCACAGATTTCTGTTCTCGTGAGATCCCATCTGGAGGCCTTCCCCGACACTCTGCCGGAGGGGGAATCGACCACAGAGGGGCTCTGCATCAACCTTGTTGCCCTTCCGATGATGTGTGAGTAGTTTACCACAGACCTACGGGTCCATAGCTAGTAGCTAGATGGCTTCTTCTCTCACTTTGATCTTCAATACAATGTTCTCCTCAATGTTCTTGGAGATCTATTTGATGTAATCCTTTTTTGTGGTGTGTTTGTTGGGATCCGATGAAATTTGAGTTTATGATAGATTATCCATGAATATTATTTGAGTCTTCTCTGAACTCTTTTATGCATGATTATTATAGCTTTGTATTTCTCTTCGATCTACTGATTTGGTTCGGCCAACTAGATTGATTAATCTTGCAATGGGAGAGGTGCTTTGTGATGGGTTCAATCTTGCAGTAATCTATATCCCAGTGACAGAAGGGGACAAGACACATATTTGTATTGTTGCCATTAAGGGTAAAATGATAGGGTTTATTCATATTGCTTGAGTTTACTTTGTTTACATCATGTCATCTTGCTTAAGGCGTTACTCTGTTCTTTATGAACTTAATACTCTAGATGCATGCTGGATAGCGGTCGATGTGTGGAGTAATAGTAGTAGATGCATGCAGGAGTCGGTCTACTTGTTTCATATGTGATGCCTATATACATGATAATTGCCTTGGATATCGTCATGATTATTCGCTTTTCTATCAATTGCCCAACAATAATTTGTTTACCCACCGTATTCTATTTTCAAGAGAGAGGCCTCTAGTGAAAACTATGGTCCCCGGGTCTATTTTTAACATATATTAAAATCCAAAAATACCTTCCTGCAATTTTATTTCCTTTATTTTATTTTGCGTTTTTGTTTATCTATCACTACGAGATTTGATCCTTGCAATTAACCGCCAAGGGATTGACAACCCCTTGTTTGCGTTGGGTGCAAGTATTTGTTATTTTGTGTGTAGGTGTTGTTCACAAGGTGTTGCATGGTTCTCCTGCTGGATTGATAACCGTGGTTCTTAACTAAGGGAAATACTTATCTCTACTGTACTGCGTCATCCTCTCCTCTTCGAGGAAATCCCAACGTAGCTTACAAGTAGCCGAGCGCTATGGAGGCAAGAGGAATTCGGGAGGAGATCTGGGCGCTGGAGCTCGAGAGGCAGTAGGCAGGGAGGAATGGGAGCGTACTTTTCCCGTCGCTATCCTTTTGCTCTTATATAGGCTGGTTAAAGCCCAAGAGTCCCTCCTGCCGCGTCGGTGAAATCGCCACTACCTGTAAAAGATGTTATTATGCGTACAGGGAGAAACAAAATCTTAATGATATCCCTTAGAAAACGGGCACGATCTCCATCCAATTGGGACGTGCCAATAAGAGCAGTGCCTCATGCCGTGATTCAGGTGAGAAGTAACTGTCCGCCCAGTCGTGGGTGGTGCCGCTTTGGTAAAGTTGTTAGGCTAGATGCACTGTTCACGCCTACGCGGGAGGTCTTCGAGGCAAAGTAACCTCGCGTCTTCGGACGCTGAGTGGGTTCGGCTAGGTCCTGTTTGGGGGACGCCATCCCTTCGAGGGGTGGTCCTTGGTGACCTTTAAAAGGAAGGTATCTCAAATCTCCAAAGAAGGGGAACTCGTCTGTCAAGCCAAGGACTTCAGATCCGAAGTTGTTTACATCAAGGAGATCGTCCTCGGCATAGAAGACCAGTTCGGGGCTACTGATGGTGTCCTGGACTAAGGGGTGCAGACTGAGTTGGCCCATAGTCCTCGGCCTGGGCCTGTAGGCCTCATTCTCCATCGGATGGACTCCGGAAGCTACACGCCTGGACGTGATCAAGATTGCATCTACCGAAGACTTGACGTATACTCCAAGACATCTCCCACCACATCCATGCATGCCCCTGGATACCGATCATGTAACCCTAGATGCCCTACCTGGCTTATATATAAGCCAAAGGGTTTAGCCTATAAGGGGGGTCTCAACACAATTACATTCACCTAGCCCTTGAGTTAGTTATCTCCTTATGATCCCGAGGTAGATCAAGCTTGTACTCGGTACATCATCATCAATATAAACAAGAGTAAGGCATAGGGTTTTACCTCCATAGAGAGGGCCCAACCTTGGTAAACAGCGTCTCCTTCGTTCCTGTTACCATTGATCCGAGATCCACAGCTCGGGACCCCTACCCCGAGGTCTGCCAGTTTACCACCGACACCGAGGGTTCATGACCCGGCAGTAGGTATTACTATGATTTATGACCCGGCTAGCGACGCAAAGCAGATTCACCCCGGTCAAGGTGGCTACAAACAACTATTGTGCAGATTTAACATCAACATAGATCTGAAAAATGGTTGCAAAAAGGAAAATAAAAAGCCTAGGTTTGCGGTAATGGTTTGTTACAGTGCGGCATTGGATTTCATCTGAGATACAAAAGTGGATCTATGGGGAAAATAACTACGTTGCAAAAGAAGTCCAAGGCCCCGCGGATGCAAGTTTATTTGGGATCTAAATCGACAACTGTGCCTAAAAGATGAACTATGGATGAACACCGATGAGCTAAGTGAAGAACCATGGTGAATAAGAGTACAGAGAAGCAATGGCATACTTACAGATCTGTGAAGGAGGACTTGCGGGCTTCGAGGTTTGCGAGTGTGGCCGCGGAGTTCTTGGTCAGTCCCGGCGACGGTGTTGGTGTTGCTACAACCGTTGTCTTCTAGGTCAGAGGGCTCGAGGAGGCGCGATGGTGTTCGAGTGAGAGGAAGAGGAAGGAGCAAGGAGAGGAGAGGGTAAAAGTGAGCCCCAGGGTGCGCCGCTCTATATATAAAGGGGAAGGACCCGAAACGACAAGTGCAAAAATCCGGGGGTGCAATCAATTGTGGCTAAAAAGGCTCCTCGATTCTCACGCATAACAAGATAATACAAATCCACTCAAAGATCCGTTGTGATGTCATGCATGGATTTCAGAAAACTAGTGGGGTGATGTCACGATATGACATGGCAAAGAAATACTAAATGTGAAGTAAGCCGCGCGATGATCACCCACAAGTATAGGGGATCTAAAAGCACAAGTTCTCCCTGGGTGATTTTGGTAATTAATGTCAACATATCTCTTGTTGGATTAATACTTTTATCTAGTATCTTTCAGATAAGTTCAACAGTGGAGTGGCAGGACAAGAGGATGTGGAACCCCTTCAAGATGCTAAGGACACATATTGGCTCAAGCTCAAGACTCTACTCTTTTCATTTTAGTGATCCAAGATCACATTGAGTCCATAGAAAAAGCCAATACTATTAAAAGGGGATGAGGTGTTGCTTAATGGCTTGCTTGCTCAAAGTGCTTAGTGATATGCTCCAAAAGCCCTCAACCACTTTCTCATATCCACATATGTCCTAAACCAAAAGTCAAACTCAGCCCCACCGATTTGATCTATCCGGAGCCACCGAGTTCACTTGACATAACCACTGCCAGAAACCCTAATCAGTTCGGCCTCACCGATGGGATCTCGGTCTCACCGAGATGGGCTTGCAAACTCTCTGTTGCCTACTGCAATTATTTTGGTCTCACCGAAATAGGTAGTCGGCCCCACCGAGTTTGCCCGGCCAACTCTCTGTTTGCTTATTACTAAAATCGGTCTCACCGAGTTTATGTAATCGGTCAAACCGAGATGAGGTTTTACCCTAACCCTAGCACATCAGTCCCACCGAGTTGATCATGTCGGTCCCACCGATAATCCTAACGTTCACATTTTGAACTAAATCGGTCTGACCGAGTTTCACTATTCGGTCCCATCGAGTTTGGTAAATTGTGTGTAACGGTTAGATTTTGTGTGGAGGCTATATATACCCCTCCACCCTTCCTCCATTCGTGAGGAGAGGCATCAGAACATGCCTACACTTCCAGCATTCATTTTCTGAGAGAGAACCACCTACTCAAGTGTTGAGACCAAGATATTCCAATCCAACCACAAGAATCTTGATCTCTAGCCTTCCCCAAGTTGCTTTCCACTCAAATCATCTTTCCACCAAATCCAAATCTGTGAGAGAGAGTTGAGTGTTGGAGAGACTATCATTTGAAGCACAAGAGCAAGGAGTTCATCATCAACAGACACTCTATTACCTTTTGGAGAGTGGTGTCTCCTAGATTGGTTAGGTGTCACTTGGGAGCCTCCGTCAAGATTGTGGAGTTGAACCAAGGAGTTTGTACGGGCAAGGAGATCGCCTACTTCGTGAAGATCTACCCTAGTGAGGCAAGTCCTTCGTGGGCGATGGCCATGGTGGGATAGACAAGGTTGCTTCTTCGTGGACCCTTCGTGGGTGGAGCCCTCCGTGGACTCGCGCAACCGTTACCCTTCGTGGGTTGAAGTCTCCACCAACGTGGATGTACGATATCACCACCTATCGGAACCACACCAAAAATCTCCGTGTCTCCAATTGCGTTTGCACACTCCAATCCCATCCCTTTACATTCTTGCAAGTTGCATGCTTTACTTTCCGCTGCTCATATACTCTTGCCATGCTTGCTTGATATGTATTGTGAATGCTTGAACTTGTGCTAAAACTCGACCTTAACTTGAAGAAATTAAAAATTGCCACCTTTATTTGTTGAGGGTCTAATCACCCCCCCTCTAGACACCTCTTCTCGATCCTTTCAATTGGTATCAGAGCTTTGGTCTCCATTACTTTGGTTTAATCACCATTGGAGGAAGATGGATGAGTCTACGATGGGGAGTCTTAGACGTAGATTGCCTATACTTGATGGAGAGTTCTTTCATGAATGGAAAAATGAGATGCTTGAGATTTTCAATGAATATCATTTAAACAAGTACATTACTAGCCCTTGTGCGCCCCTTGTTGATCCTTTGCATCCTACCCCCAATGAATCTATTGACATGATTTGCAATCTTAGAACTGTCAATCTTATCACTAGAGGATTGCCTAGAAACTTGATAGGTCGCTTGCCTACTCTTGATTGTGCCTATACCATATGGAGATTTCTTGAGGAAAGATTTCCAAACTACTCCTTGAAAAACTTAGATGAGATTCTTCATAAGTCCATTGCTTTAAATAAGATGAGTCCAAATGATCCTAAGTTTGGTGA
Source organism: Thinopyrum elongatum (assembly GCA_011799875.1). Lineage (NCBI taxonomy): Eukaryota > Viridiplantae > Streptophyta > Magnoliopsida > Poales > Poaceae > Thinopyrum > Thinopyrum elongatum. Next base: position 185,236,994 of record CM022297.1, on the reverse strand, counting down.
TTGTCTATTTGAGCTTCGTGACCTTATGCGTGCCAAAGGAGATGTTGGAATTATTAGCAATATCATTTCCGAAGTCATTAGAATTCATAAAGATGAACATTGTCATGGTCATAAAGCTAATGAATCACTCTTTCTAGGAAATGATCAATCACAAGACGATGTCGAACATGGATACTATGATGAGGATGATGATAGTGTCTTTGATCTCGATGAGTCTATGAGACACTTTGGTCTTATGGCTAATCTTCGCAGCTACATGGCTGGAGGAAAGGAATGGGTCCTTGATAGTGGATGTACCGATCACATGACCGGAGACAAGGATATGTTTTGTGAGCTTGCTGAAAACGATGGCCCTCGAAAGTATGTCACTTTTGGTGATAACTCAAAGGGTAAGGTGGTTGGCCTCAGTAAGGTGGCCATCTCACATGACAGCTCCATCCAAAATGTTATGCTCGTTGAATCTCTTGGATATAATTTACTTTCTGTATCTAGACTAGCCGATTTCGGTTTGAATGTCCTATTTACTGAAGTAGATTGCCAAGTGTTTCGAAGAGATAATCATAAAATGGTCTTTACCGGCATACGCAGAGGTGATCTATACATTGTTGATTTCACTAAAAAGGCTCAACCTAGAACTTGCTTAATTGCTGAATCTTCTAAAGGTTGGTTGTGGCATATAAGGTTAGGTCATGTGGGCATGCGAAATCTTGATAAGCTTATTAAAGGTGATCATATCCTTGGTGTTAAAGATGTTATATTTGACAAGGATAGACTTTGTAGTGCTTGTCAAGCAGGAAAACAGGTTGGAGGAAGTCATCCCGTGAAGAACATCATGACCACAAGAAGACCGCTCGAGCTACTTCATATGGATCTTTTTGGTCCCAATGCCTACAAGAGTATCGGTGGTAACTCGTTTGGTTAAGTCATAGTCAATGATTTTTCAAGATTTACGTGGGTGTTCTTTCTTGATGATAAATCACAGGTCCAAAAGATCTTCAAGAACTTCGCTAGGAAGGCCCAAAATCAATTTGAAGTGAAGATCAAGAAGGTTCGCAGCGACAACGGAATGGAGTTCAAGAACGCCAATGTGGACACCTTTCTTGACGAAGAAGGGATTTCACATGAGTTCTCGACTACGTACACGCCTCAACAAAATGGAGTTGTTGAGAGGAAGAACCGGAGTCTTATTGAGATGGCGAGAACGATGCTTGATGAGTACAAGACACCAAAACACTTTTGGGCGGAAGCGGTTGAGACAGCTTGTCATGCAACAAATTGTCTATATCTTCACAAGCTTCTCGGCAAGACGGCATACGAGCTTCTCACCGGTAACAAACCCCAAGTTGGATACTTTTGAGTATTCGGCTCAAAGTGCTATATTCTTGATAAGCATCGTCGTTCTAAATTTGCTCCTAAATCTCATGAGGGTTTCCTACTCTGTTATGGCTCAAACTCTCACACTTACCGTGTCTACAACAATTTCACGCGAAAGGTTGAAGAGACGGTAGATGTGAAGTTTGATGAATCTAACGGGTCACAAGTAGAGCAATTACCAATTGATGTAGGAGACAAAGACCCTTCAGAAGCAATCCAAGACTTGTCTATTGGCAAGGTTCGTCCAACGGAGGTGAAGGAGAGTACCTCGTCCGTCCAAGTGGAAGCCTCTACCTCACGACAAGGTGAACCAAGAGTTGACACGGAGGCATCCACAAGTGGGACACGCCAAGATGATGAAAACGAGGATGTACACCAAGATGAACCTCATCAACCTCCTTCTCCACCTCGACAAGAGAACGACAACATCAACAACGAAGAAGGCCAAGAGGAAGAACAAGATGATGAAGAAGATGTTCCACCCCGACCCAAACAAAAGCTCTCACGAGTTAGAGCAAGAGTCTCAAGAGGTCATCTCGTTGAAAAAATCTATGACGATATCCAAACCGGGAGGATCACTCACTCTAAAACACGCTTAGCTAACTTTTGTGAGCATTACTCATTTATCTCTAGTATTGAACCAATGAAGGTTGAAGATGCTATAGAAGATCCGGATTGGATAAATGCCATGCATGAAGAGCTACACAATTTTGAGAGGAACCAAGTTTGGACCTTGGTTGAGAAGCCCGACAACAACCAAAATGTCATTGGAACCAAATGGGTGTTTCTCAACAAGCAAGATGAAGATGGACAAGTCGTTCGCAACAAAGCACGTCTCGTCGCCCAAGGCTACACTCAAGTCGAAGGTATGGACTATGGTGAGACATATGCCCCCGTTGCTAGACTTGAGTCCATACGCATCTTACTTGCCTATGCAAATCATCATGATATCACATTATATCAAATGGACATTAAAAGTGCTTTTCTAAATGGTGAAATTGAGGAGGAAGTTTATGTTAAACAACCTCCCAGCTTTGTTAATCCTAAGAAACCCGACCATGTTTACAAACTTCACAAAGCTCTTTATGGTCTTAAACAAGCTCCTAGAGCGTGGTATAAATGCTTAACCAAGATCCTTATTGAAAAAGGCTTTGAGATTGGAAAAATTGATTCTACTCTTTTTACTAAAAGGGTTAATGGTGAATTATTTGTGTGCCAAATTTATGTTGATGATATCATATTTGGTTCGACTAACCCTCATTTTAGTGAAAAGTTTGGAAGGCTAATGTCGGAGAAGTTTGAGATGTCTATGATGAGTGAACTCAAGTTCTTTCTTGGTTTGCAAATCAAGCAAACTAAGGAGGGTACCTTTGTTTCCCAAACAAAGTATACCAAGGACTTGTTCAAGAAGTTCAACATGCAAGAATGCAAAGGTATGAATACACCCATGCCTACTAGTGGACATCTTGACTTGACCAAGGATAGCGAACCGGTTGATCAAAAGGTTTACCACTCTATGATCGGTTCATTGTTATATCTATGTGCCTCCCGTCCCGATATTATGCTTAGTGTGTGTGCATGTGTGCACGATATCAAGCGGCCCCCAAAGAATGTCATCTTAAGGCTGTGAAAAGGATAGTGAGATACTTAATTCACACACCAAACTTTGGCATTTGGTATCCTAAGAGGTCTTCTTTTGATCTTGTTGGCTACTCCGATTCGGACTATGCCGGAGACAAGGTTGATAGAAAGTCCACTTCGGGTACTTGTCAATTTCTTGGTAGATCTCTTGTGTCTTGGTCCTCCAAGAAACAAAACTCGGTATCCTTATCCACCGCCGAAGCAGAATACATTGTCGCCGGTTCATGTTGTGCTCAATTACTTCTGATGACCCAAACTCTTAAAGATTATGGGATACATGTGAAACATGTTCCATTGCTTTGTGATAATGAAAGTGCTATTAAGATTGCTCACAATCCCGTGCAACATTCTCGAACTAAGCATATTGAAGTTCGTCATCATTTCATTCGAGATCATGTTGCTAAAGGAGATATTGATCTTAAGCATGTTCGTACTGATAAGCAATTGGCGGATATATTCACCAAACCGCTTGATGAAAAAGTATTTTGCCGTTTGAGAGGTGAATTGAACATCATTGATGCTTCAAACTTGGAGTAGAAACTCCATTTGGATACATGCAAGGCATGAGTTTTGACTAATCCTCGATGTTTCTCTTATGTTGATGATCATATGTCTTGGATCTATATTTGTACTCTTGCATGTTATCTAACCCTTGTAGGTACTTGGATAAGCCAAAGTCTATGAGATTGCAACTCACTCACATCTTGAGCAATCTCTACATCACCAAGTCTCTACAATATGGTGGTTGAAGACAAGGAAGCATGAAACCTTTCTACATATCCTTTGACAATCTCTATATATCAAATTTCAATTGGTATCAGGTGAATTTCATTTGGTATCAAATTTCATGCTTGTCATTTTGGATACACACGTGCTCTTCCTTGCAAGACTAACCCATGTAGGTAGATGAACTCAAACTACAAGTGGTGCTCCCAACTCTTGATGAGCTACATCAACCTTGAGCAACCCACACAAGTTCAACTACATGATCAAGATCAACACCACCACCCAAGGTATGTTATTCCATCTTAGAGAAGCTTTACCCCAAGTCATGGGTCAAAGCAGCTCAACAAGATGTTTATACATCAAAATGCTTAAATGAAAAATGGCAACCCCATTTTGAGCTTAAACGATGAGTATGACCTATGATCAAGTGTTCTCACTTGACTCCTCAATCAATATACTCTAACATAGGTGACTTTGTCGCCGACCAATTCTAGATGAAGCTCTCCTGTGTTTTTCTGTGTTTTTGCATTTGTTTCTTGCATACATATTCCCCTTTCAAAAAAAAACTTCATCTAGATTTCTTTTCTTTTCTCTGATTATTTTTTGCATTCCCTGCATCCAATTCATTACAAATCTTTCAGTTAATTCCTTGCAAATCTTTGTGAGATCTTATTTGCTTAAGTGAGTTGAGATGACAATTGTTTTCTCTCTGTGTTGAAATCGACCTCTCCGATTTGTTCTTCTCGGCCAAACCGAAACAACTCGGTGCCATCGAAGCAAACAATTCGGAGTGACTGAATTCAATACTGAGAAAACACTTTGCCATTTGCATCCTACATATTTGTTCCAGCTCCACTCGATGATTCTTGTCCTCTACCAGCATCTTATATTACATGTTGCTTTGCTCTGTGACTCAAGGACCAAACCTACTTGACTCATGCTCCAGAAGATCCCTTCTTGGAAATTGATGTCAAAGGGGGGGAGAGAGCACATCAAAGCTTATCACATAAGAGAGAATGCACACCTTAAGCTTCTCCAGATGCTTATTTTCCATAGAGGAGAGAAGTCACATGTCTTCAAGAGGGGAAAGACATGTTAGTATGTGTTATGTTTGTTATAATTGTTTTACTCTGATTTTGTTTTGCTCTGATTTTCTTTTCCCTATCTTCTCCCATTATCTAATATATAAGATTCAGGGGGAGAGAGAGCTCATTTCCAAGGGAAGAAAATCTTCGAATTCATTGCATATCTTTGCTCTTTGGGGACATGTCAATATCCAAATAGAGTACTAAGTACTCACTCACTACATGTCATCCCAATCTTGGTACTCTTGTGGTTTCCTGTTCTTGCTCTGCTTAGTAGATATTCCTGTGTTATCTAACCTTGTTTACTCAGGTTCATCTCTTCCAAAGCCAGCTCATAACCGCAAGGTAAGTATATGCATCACACTCATGTGCATGATGATCTCTTGCTGATGTACATATTGTTTGCAAGAAGGAATCGTGAACATTGAGGTACACTTTCTATACTCACACCATTTGCTCTGATGCATATAGCCAAGATACATGTAACTCATTGCCTGCTCTGTCAAGCTTATGCATTCACATGGTATTATATTCTATCTTCACATGATTGCATACATGTAGGGGGGGCCTATGCATGTTACATGTCTTTCCAAAGCTTTACTTGCTATTCCTTGTATCCTTATCTAAAGCTTTGATGTATGTTGTCATCAATTACCAAAAAGGGGGAGATTGAAAGCACAAGTGCTCCCTGGGTGATTTTGGTAATTAATGTCAACATATCTCTTGTTGGACTAATACTTTTATCTACTATATTTCAGATAAGTTCAATAGTGGAGTGGCAGGACAAGAGGATGTGGAACCCCTTCAAGATGCTAAGGACACATATTGGCTCAAGCTCAAGACTCTACTCTTTTCATTTTAGTGATCCAAGATCACATTGAGTCCATAGGAAAAGCCAATACTATTAAAAGGGGATGAGGTGTTGCTTAATGGCTTGCTTGCTCAAAGTGCTTAGTGATATGCTCCAAAAGCCCTCAACCACTTTCTCATATCCACATATGTCCTAAACCAAAAGTCAAACTCGGCCCCACCGATTTGATCTATCCAGCGCCACCGAGTTCACTTGACATAGCCACTGCCAGAAACCCTAATCAGTTCGGTCTCACCGATGGGATCACGGTCTCACCGAGATGGGCTTCCAAACTCTCTGTTGCCTACTGCAATTATTTCGGTCTCACCAAAATAGGTAGACGGCCCCACCGAGTTTGCTCGGCCAACTCTCTGTTTGCTTATTACTAAAATCGGTCTCACCGAGTTTATGTAATCGGTCAAACCAAGATGAGGTTTTACCCTAACCCTAGCACATCGGTCCCACCGAGTTGATCATGTCGGTCCCACCGAAAATCCTAACATTCACATTTTGAACTAAATCGGTCTGACCGAGTTTCACTATTCGGTCCCACCGAGTTTGGTAAATTGTGTGTAACGGTTAGATTTTGTGTGGAGGCTATATATACCCCTCCACCCTTCCTCCATTCGTGAGGAGAGCCATCAGAACGTGCCTACACTTCCAGCATTCATTTTCTGAGAGAGAACCACCTACTCATGTGTTGAGACCAAGATATTCCAATCCAACCACAAGAATCTTGATCTCTAGCCTTCCCCAAGTTGCTTTCCACTCAAATCATCTTTCCACCAAATCCAAATCTGTGAGAGAGAGTTGAGTGTTGGGGAGACTATCATTTGAAGCACAAGAGCAAGGAGTTCATCATCAACACACCATCTATTACCTTTTGGAGAGTGGTGTCTCCTAGATTGGTTAGGTGTCACTTGGGAGCCTCCGTCAAGATTGTGGATTTGAACCAAGGAGTTTGTACGGGCAAGGAGATCGCCTACTTCGTGAAGATCTACCCTAGTCAGGCAAGTCCTTCGTGGGCGATGGCCATGGTGGGATAGACAAGGTTGCTTCTTCGTGGACCCTTCGTGGGTGGAGCCCTCCGTGGACTCGCACAACCGTTACCCTTCGTGGGTTGATGTCTCCACCAACATGGATGTACGATAGCACCACCTATCGGAACCACGCCAAAAATCTCTGTGTCTCCAATTGCGTTTGCACACTCCAATCCCATCCCTTTACATTCTTGCAAGTTGCATGCTTTACTGCTCATATACTCTTGCCATGCTTGCTTGATATGTATTGTGAATGCTTGAATTTGTGCTAAAACTCCACCTTAACTTGAAGAAATTAAAAATTGCCACCTTTATTTGTTGAGGGTCTAATCACCCCCCCCTCTAGACACCTCTTCTCGATCCTTTCAGGATCAGCTTTTTCGATAAATAAGAGTATCGAACCCAACGAGGAGCTAAAGGTAGGATTTATATTCCCTTCAAGTTCTATCGACCACCGATACAGCTCTACTCACACTTAACATTCGCTTTACCTAGAACAAATATGAAACTATTTTGTAGGTGTAGGGATAAGTTTGCAAGGATAAAGCTAGATGTACTTAGCAATAATAAAACTATGAGTAATTTGCAAGATAATAAAAGTTAGTTGTTTAGTAGTGAGCTTTTCGTAACACAAGAAAGTTTTTTGTCCCTAGGCAATCAATAACTAGACTGGCAATAATTATTGCAATTTTATATGACAGAGAGGCATGAGCTAACATACTTTTCGTTCTTGGTTCATATGCACTTATGATTGGAACTCTAGCAAGCATCTGCAACTACCAAAGATCGTTACAGTAAAACCTAACCATAGCATTAAGTATCAAGTCCTCTTTATCAAGTCACTCACACCACCCACCATAAGTGAATCATGAACTCATTGCAACACCCTACATCGGTAATCCCACATGCTTGTGCGACATGGAGGGCACCATAGGACAACACCAAAATAAAACATACAACTCAAACCAATCACGATCATCAATCAACCCATAGGACAAAACGAATCTACTCAAACATCATAGGATGGCAACACATCATTGGATAATAATATGTAGCATCAAGCACCATGTTTAAGTAGAGATTACAGCGGGGAGAAGAGTTGGTACACCACTGCATAGAGGGGAGAGAGTTGGTGTTGACGGTAGCGATGTTGTTGGTGTAGATCACCGTCACGATCCTTGCCCCGGTGGCACTCCGGCGCCACCGGGAGAGAGGGGAGAGAGTACACCTCCTTCTTCTTCTTCCTTGGCCTCCTCCCTAGATTAGAGGAGAGTTCCCCCTCTAGTACATGGCTGCCATGGCGGCGGAGGGGCAGGAGCCCCTTCGAAATTGGATCTCTCTCTTTGTTCTCTTCTGTTTCGCGTTCCTATTTTCTGGCCCTTCGCTATTTCTTAAGTTCCCGGAGATTCGTAACTCCGAGTGGGCTGAAATTTTGAGGGAATATTCTTTAGGATATTAGCTTTTTTGCGGCGAAATAAGGGCACCAATCGCCTTACAGGGGCGCCATAAGCCTGCAGGGCGCGGCCAGGGTAGGGGGCGTGCCCCTTGGGCTTGTGGGCCCCTCCAGCATCGTCTCACATTAATTCTTTTTCCCAAAAATCACATATATTCCAAAATAATTTTTCGTAAATTTTTATCGCATTTGGACTTCCTTTGATATGGGTATTCTATGAAACAAAAAAATATGCAACAAAGAGGAACTCGCACTGGGCACTAGATCAATATGTTAGTCCCAAAAATAATATAAAATGTTGCCAAAATTATATGAAAGTTGTAGAATATTGGCATGAAACAATCAAAAATTAGAGATATGACGGAGATGTATCGGCATCCCCAAGCTTAATTCCTGCTCGTCCTCGCCTCGAGTAGGTAAATGATAACAAAGATAATTTTTGATGTGGAATGGTACCTAGCATAATCTTGATCATGTAATATAATAATGGCATGAATATTAAGACACGAATGATTCAAGTCAATAGTCTATAATTTGACATAAGCAGATCAATAGTCAAGCATCCCAACAAACAATCATGTCTTTCAGAATAACAATGCTAAAGAATGCTATCCCTACAAAATAATACAGTCTTGTCATGCTCCATCTTCTTAACACAAAGTATTTATCATGCACAACCCGGATGACAAGCCGAGCAATTGGTTCATACTTTTTAACGCGCTTCAACCTTTTCAACCCCCACGCAATGCATGAGCGCAAGCCATGGACATAGCACTATGGGTGAAATAGGGTATAATGATAGGCGTAAATATGGAGAAGAAAAAAAAGGAAGAAAGTCTCACATCGACGCGGCTAATCAACGGGCTATGGAGATGCCCATCAACGGGCGAGGAGTAGAGATTACCATGAAACGGATGCACTAAGAGCTAAAAGTGTATGAAACCTCAACATGAAACTAAGTGGGTGTGCATCGAACTTGCATGCTTGAAGACCTCGGGCATTTGAGGAAGCCCATCATCGGAATATACAAGCCAAGTTCTATAATGAAAAGTTCCCACTAGTATATGAAAGTGACTACATAGGAGACTCTCTATATGAAAAACATGGTGCTACTCTCAAGCACAAGTGTGGTAAAGGATAGTAACAATGCCCCTTCTCTCTTTTTCTCTCATTTTTCTTTTTTTCTTTTTTTTCTTTTTTTCTTTTTTTTCTGTTGGGCTCTTTTTGGCCTCTTTTTTTCTTTTATTTTTTCGTCCGGAGTCTCATCCCGACTTGTGGGGGAATCATGGTCTCCATCATCCATTCCTCACTGGGATAATGCTCTAATAATGAATATGATGATCATCACACTTCTATTTACTTACAACTCAAAATTACAACTCGATACTAGAACAAAATATGACTCTATATGAATGCCTCTGGTGGTGTACCAGGATGTGCAATGATCTTGCGTGGCAAAGATATTAAAAAATAGACAAGCCATGAAAATATCATGCTAGATATCCTACGGCCATGCAAAGCAATATAACAATGAATGCTCAAGTCATGTATATGATGATGGAAGTTGCATGGCAATATATCTCGGAATGGCTATGGAAATAGCATAATAGGTAGGTATGGTGGCTGTCTTGAGGAAGATATAGGGGTTTGGATGCACCGGCGAAGTTTGCACCGACTCTCGAGGTGACAAAGGGCAATGCATGGTACCAAAGAGGCTAGCAAATTGCAGAAAGGTGAGAGTGCATATAATCCATGGACTCACATTACTCATAAAGAACTCACATACTTATTGCAAAAGTTTATTAGCCCTCGAAGCAAAGTACTACTATGCATGCCCCTAGGGGGATAGATTGGTAGGAAAAGACCATCACTTATCCCCACCCGCCACTCATAAGGAAGACAATCAATAATAAATCATGCTGCAACTTCTTAGCATAACAAGAGACTATACGTGCATGCTTCGGGAATCACAAACCTTAACACCAATATTCTTACTAAATCAAAATCATTCACTAGTGCCTCCCATATATTACCATCTCTATATTGCCAAACTATTGCAAGGAATCAAACATATCATATTCAGTGATCTACAAGTTTTATGTAGGATTTTATGACTAACCATGTGAATGACCAATTCCTGTTGACTCTCTAAACAGATATAAGTGAAGCATGAGAGTATATTTCTTTCTACAAAAGATTTGCCCATGCTCTAACAAATATAAGTGAAGCAAAAGATCATTCTACAAATGGCGGTTTCCTATGTGTAGAGAAACAGGCAATCCAAACTTCAAATTATATAAGTGAAGCACATGAAGCATTCTATAAAGCCATACTCAAAAGATATAAGTGAAGTGCAAAGAGCATTCTATAAATCAACCAAGGACTATCTCATACTAGCATGGTGCATAAAAGAAAAGGAAAAAATAAACACAAAAGACGCTCCAAGAATTTACGCATATCATGTGACGAATAAAAATATAGCTCCAAGTAAAATTACCGATGGTCGTTAGAAGAAAGATGGGATGCCTTCCGGGGCATCCCCAAGCTTAGTTGCTTGGGAGTCCTTGAATATTACCTTGGGGTGCCTCGGGCATCCCCAAGCTTACGCTCTTGCCACTCCTTATTTTTTTCATCCATCGTGATCTCACCCAAAACTTGAAAACTTCAATCACACAAAACTTAACAAAACCCTCATGAGATCCGTTAGTATAATAAAGCAAATCACTACTTTAAGTACTGTTGCAAACCCATTCATATTTTATTTTTTCATTATACCTATTGTATTCTAACTTCTCCATGGCTTATACCACCGATACAATCCATAGTTCCATCAAAACAAGGAAAACAATGCATCAAAAACAGAATATGTCAAAAATAGGATAGTCCGTTTTGTAGATAGACAGGCTTTCTAGCCTTCTTTCTTTTCAGTTGTCTATACTCAGACAGGTTTATGCTTCCGTTGCTTGTATGATTTTGTATGCTGGGTCATGAGACCCATGTCTGTAATATCATGCTATGTATGGCTCTTCGAGGCCTCTTCAATAAATACTTTGAGTCATAGAGTTTTGTTGTTATGCCATGTTGTATTTACACATGTCGAGCATATTGTGTGTATGTTATTGAAATGCTCGGTATGTGTGGGATCCAACACCTAGTTATTTATTCTTGGTGGCCTTCCTTATGGGGAAATGCCTCCTAGTGCTTCACTGAGCCATGGTAGCTTGCTACTGCTCCGAAACACATGGATTGACCGGCATATGTCCTTCTTTGCTCCTGTGTCTGTCCCTTTGGGGGAATGTCACGCGATGTTTACCGGAGTCCTGATAGCTTGCTACAGCCCGGTTACACTCGCTGCTGACGGACACATGCATTGCTGGGTCATGTATGCCTGTCCCTGTAAGTTTGTGCCACCTTGGGTTTATGACTAGTTATGTCGGCCCAAGTTCTCTATCAGATGGATGCTAGCGACACTATCATATACATAAGCCAAAAGGCGCAAATGGTCCCGGCCTAGGTAAAGCTGAAGCCGTGAGGATACCGTGCGTGAGGCCGCAAAGTGATATGTGTTGGGGAACGTTGCATGGAAAACAAAAAAAAATCAACGCGCACGCAAGATCTATCCATGGAGATGCATAGCTATGAGAGGGGGAGAGCATCTACATACCCTTGTAGATCGCTAAGCGGAAGCATTCATCAACGCGGTTGATGTAGTCGTACACCTTCACGATCCGTCCCGATCAAGTACCGAACGTACGGCACCTCCGCGTTCAGCACACGTTCAGCTTGATGACGTCCTCGCCTTCTTGATCCAGCAAGAGAGGCAAAGTAGTAGATGAGTTCTGGCAGCACGACGGTGTGGTGACGGTGGTGGTGAAACTATCCGCGGGGCTTCGCCAAGCACAACGGACATGGATGGAGGAGGAACTAGAACTAGAGGGAGACGAGGCGCCTCACACGGCTTGGGGATCTTGGTGTCTCTTTCCCCCTCACCTCCTCACATATATATAGGTGGAAGGGGAGGGGAGGCAGCCCCAGGTGTGCCCCCAAGGGGCCGGCGGCTGCCCTAGGGCGCCTGCCCTGGCCCCCTTCCATATTTGTGCATGGGGGGAAGGAAAGGGGGGCTGGCTACCTTAGGGCGCCTCCCCTTTCCTTCCCTCCTTCCTTGGCACGTGGGCAGGGGTGGTGGGGTGTGCCAGCCCCCTTTGTGGGCTGGGGTGCTCCCCCCTTTGGCCCATAAGGCCTACCACTTACCTGTGGCCTTCTGGAACCACTTCCAGCACTCCGATAAATACCCGGTACTTTCCAAAACCTTTCGGTGACCAAATACTATCATCCTATATATCAATCTTTACCTCCGGACCATTCCGAAGCTCTTCGTCATGTTCGTGATCTCATCCGGGACTCCGAACAACATTTGGTCTCTATTTCAGATAACTCATATTATACTATATCGTCAACGAACGTTAAGCGTGCGGACCCTATGGGTTCGAGAATGATGTAGACATGACCGAGACGCTTCTCCAGTCAATAACCAATAGTGGGACCTGGATGCCCATATTGGTTCCTACATATTCTACGAAGATCTTTATCGGTTGAACCTTTATGACAACATACGTAGTTCCCTTTGTCTGTCGGTATGTTACTTGCCCGAGATTCGATCGTCGGTATCTCTATACCTAGTTCAATCTCGTTACCGGCAAGTCTCTTTACTCGTTTCGTAATACATCATCTCGTAACTAACTCCTTAGTCACTTTGCTTGGAAGCTTCTTGTGATGCTGTATTACCGAGAGGGCCCAGAGATACCTCTCCAATACACGGAGTGACAAATCCCAATCTCAATCCATGCAAACTCAACAGACACCTTCGAAGATATCTGTAGAGCATCTTTATGATCACCCAGTTACGTTGTGATGTTTGATAGCACACAAGGTATTCCTCCGGTATCCGGGAGTTGCATGATCTCATGGTCGAAGGAATATGTATTTGACATTAAGAAAGCAGTAACAATAAACTGAATGATTATATGCTAAGCTAACGGATGGGTCTTTTCCATCACATCGTTCTCCTAATGACGTGATCCCGTTATCAAGTGCTAGTCTAATAGAGGCTCACTAGGGACACGGTATTTGTTTCTGTATCCACACATGTATTTAAGTTTCCTGTCAATACAATTCTAGCATGAATAATAAACCTTTATCATGATTAAGGAAATATAATAATAACCACTTTATTATTGCCTCTAGGGCATATTTCCAAAGTCTCCCACTTGCACTAGAGTCAATCTAGATTACATAGTAATGAATCTAACACCCATGGAGCCTTGGTGCTGATCATGTTTTTGCCCGCGGAAGAGGTTTAGTCAATGGGTCTGCCATATTCAGATCCGTATGTACATTGCAAATTTCTATGTCTCCATCCTTGACCTTTTCATGAATGGAGTTGAAGCGTCTCTTGATGTGTTTGGTTCTCTTGTGAAACCTGGATTCCTTCGCTAAGGCAATTGCTCCAGTGTTGTCACAAAAGATTGTCATTGGACCCGATGCACTGGGTATTACACCCAGATCGGATATGAACTCCTTCATCCAGACTCCATGCGCTGCTTCCGAAGCAGCTATGTACTCCACTTGACACGTAGATCCCGCCATGACGCTCTGCTTGGAACTGCACCAACTGACAGCTCCACCATTCAATATAAATACGTATCCGGTTTGCGACTTAGAGTCATCCGGATCTGTGTCGAAGCTAGCATTGACGTAACCTTTTACGACAAGCTCTTCGTCACCTCCATAAATGAGAAACATATCCTTGGTCCTTTTCAGGTACTTCAGGATGTTCTTGACCGTTGTCCAGTGATCCACTCCTGGATTACTTTGGTACCTCCCTGCCAAACTTATGACAAGGCACACATCAGGTCTGGCACACAGCATGGCATACATAATAAAACCTATGGCTGAGGCATAGGGAATGACTTTCATTTTCTCTCTATCTTCTGCCGTGGTTGGACTTTGAGTCTAACTCAATTTCACACCTTGCAACACAGGCAAGAACCCTTTCTTTGACTGGTCCATTTTGAACTTCTTTAGAACTTTGTCAAGGTATGTGCTTTGTGAAAGTCCTATTAAGCGTCTCGATATATCCCTATAGGTCTTGATGCCCAATATATAAGCTGCTTCACCGAGGTCTTTCATTGAAAAAATCTTATTCAAGTATCCTTTTATGCTATCCATAAATTCTATATCATTTCCAATCAGCAATATGTCATCCACATATAATATTAGAAATGCTACAGAGCTCCCACTCACTTTCTTGTAAATACAAGCTTCACCATAAGTCTGTATAAAACCATATGCTTTGATCATCTCATCAAAGCGTATATTCCAACTCCAAGATGCTTGCACCAATCCATAGATGGATCACTGGAGCTTGCACACTTTGTTAGCACCTTTAGGATCGACAAAACCTTCTAGTTGCATCATATACAACTCTTCTTTAAGAAATCCGTTAAGGAATGCAGTTTTGAAGTCCATTCGCCAGATTTCATAATCATAAAATACGGCAATTGCTAACATGATTCAGACAGACTTAAGCATCGCTGCGGGTGAGAAAGTCTCATCATAGTCAACCCCTTGAACTTGTCAAAAACCTTTCGCGACAAGTCGAGCTTTGTAGACAGTGATATTACCATCAGCGTCTATCTTCCTCTTGAAGATCCATTTATTTTCAATGGCCCGCCGATCATCGGGCAAGTCCACCAAAGTCCATACTTTGTTCTCATACATGGATCCTATCTCAGATTTCATGGCCTCAAGCCATTTGTCGGAATCTGGGCTCATCATAGCTTCTTCATAGTTCGTAGGTTCACCGTTGTCTAACAACATGACTTCCAGGACATGATTACTATACCACTCTGGTGCGAAACGTGTTCTGGTCGATCTACGAAGTTCAGTAGTAACTTGATTCGAAGTTTCATGATCATCATCATTAGCTTCCTCTCTAGTTGGTGTAGGCATCACAGGAACGGTTTCTCTGATGTGCTACTTTCCAATTCGGGAGAAGGTACAATTACGTCATCAAGTTCTACTTTCCTCCCACTCACTTCTTTCGAGAGAAACTCCTTCTCTAGAAATGACCCATTCTTAGCAAGAAAGATCTTGCCTTCGGATCTGTGGTAGAAGGTGTACCCAATAGTTTCCTTAGGGTATCCTATGAAGACGCACTTCTCCGATTTGGGCTCGAGCTTATCAGGATGAAGCCTTTTGACATAAGCGTCGCATCCCCAAACTTTAAGAAATGAGAGCTTAGGTTTCTTGCCAAACCATAGTTCATACGGTGTCGTCTCAACGGATTTAGACAGTGCCCTATTTAACGTGAATGCGACTGTCTCTAATGCATAACCCTAAAATGATAAAGGCAAATCGGTAAGAGACATCATAGAATGCACCATATCTAATAAAGTACGGTTACGATGTTCGGACACACCATTACACTGTGGTGTTCCAAGTGGCGTGAGTTGTGAAACAATTCCACATTGTTTTAAATGAAGGCCAAACTCGTAATTCAAATATTCGCCTCCGCGATCAGATCATAGAAACTTTATTTTCTTGTTACGATGATTCTCCACTTCACTCTGAAATTCTTTGAACTTTTCAAATGTTTCAGACTTGTGTTTCATCAAGTAGATATACCCATACCTACTCAAATCATCTGTGAAGGTTACAAAATAACGATACCCGCCGCGTACCTCAACACTCATCGGACCGCATACATCGGTATGTATATTTCCAATAAGTCATTAGCTCGCTCCATTGTTCTGGAGAACGGAGTTTTAGTCATCTTACCCATGAGGCATGGTTCGCAAGTATCAAATGATTCATAATCAAGTGATTCCAAAAGTCCATCCGCATGGAGTTTCTTCATGTGCTTTACGCCAATATGACCTAAACGGCAGTGCCACAAGTATCTTGCACTATCATTATCAACTTTGCATTTGTTGGCATCAATATTATGAATATGTGTATCACTACGATCAAGATTCAACAAGAATAGACCATTCATCAAAGGTGCATGACCATAAAATATATTACTCATATAAATAGAACAACCATTATTCTCTGACTTAAATGAATAACCGTCTCGCAATAAACAAGATCTAGATATAATGTTCTTGCTCAACGCTGGCACCAAATAACAATTATTGAGGTCTAAAACTAATCCCGAAGGTAGATGTAGAGGTAGCGTGCCGACGGCGATCACACCGACCTTGGAACCATTCCCGACGCGCATCGTCACCTCGTCCTTAGCCTATCTTCGTTTATTCCGCAGCTCCTGTTTCGAGTTACAAATATGAGCAACCGAACCAGTATCAAATACCCAGGTGCTACTACGAGCATTAGTAAGGAACACATCAATAACATGTATATCAAATATACCTTTGTTCACTTTGCCATCCTTCTTATCTGCCAACTATTTGGGGCAGTTCCGCTTCCAGTGACCATTTCCTTTGCAGTAGAAGCACTCAGTTTCAGGCTTGGGTCCAGCTTTGGGCTTCTTCACGGGAGCGGCAACTTGCCTGCCATTCTTCTTGAAGTTCACTTTCTTTCCCTTGCCCTTTTTCTTGAAACTAGTGGTCTTGTTAACCATCAACACTTGATGCTCCTTCTTGATTTCTACCTTTGCTGACTTCAGCATCGCAAAGAGCTCAGGAATTGTTTTTGTCATCCCTTGCATATTATAGTTCATCACGAAGCCTTTGTAGCTTGGTGGCAGTGACTGAAGAACTCTGTCAATAACACTCTCAATTGGAAGATCAATTCCCAGCTGAGTCAAGTGGTTATGATACCCAGACATTTTGAGTATGTGTTCACTGACAGAACTGTTCTCCTCCATCTTATAGCTATAGAGCATGTTGGAGACTTCATATCTCTCAAACCAAGCATTAGCTTGAAATATCAACTTTAGCTCTTGGAACATCTCATATGCTCCGTGGCGTTCAAAACATTTTTGAAGTCCCAGTTCTAAGCCGTAAAGCATGGCACACTGAACTATTGAGTAGTCATCAGATCAAGCCTGCCAGACGTTCATAACATCTGCAGTAGCTCCTACACTAGGTCCGTCACCTAGCGGTGCATCAAGGACATAATTCTTCTGTGAACCAATGAGGATAATCCTCAAGTTACGGACCCAGTCTGTGTAATTGCTACCATCATCTTTCAACTTAGCTTTCTCTAGGAACGCATTAAAATTCAAGGGAATGGTAGCACGGGCCATTGATCTACAACATAGATATGCAAAAACTATTAAGACTAAGTTCATGATAAATTTTAGTTCAAATAATCAAATTACTAATGAACTCCCACTTAAACCAACATCCCTCAAGTTGTCTAAGTGATACATGATCCAAATCAACGAACCCATGTCCGATCATCACGTGAGATGGGGTAGTCTTCAATGGTGAACATCTCTATGTTGATCATATCTACTATATGACTCATGTTCGACCTTTCGGTCTCCAGTGTTCTGAGACCATGTCTGTACATGCTAGGATCGTCAAGTTTAACCCAAGTATTCTGCATGTGCAAAACTGGCTTACACCCGTTGTATGTGAACGTAGAGTCTATCACACCCGATTATCACGTGGTGCTTCGAAACAACAAACTTTAGCAATGGTGCATACTCAAGGAGAACACTTTTATCTTGAAATTAAGTGAAGGGATCATCTTATAATGCTACCGTCGTTCTAAGCAAAATAAGATGCATAAAGGATAAACATCACATGCAATCAAAATGTGACATGATATGGCCGTCATCATTCTTGTGCTTTTGATCTCCATCTCCAAAGTATCGGCATGATCTCCATCGTCACCAACACGACACCTTGATCTCCATCGTAGCGTTAGGGTCTTCTTGCCAACTATTGTTTCTATAACTATTGCTAACGCATAGCGATAAAGTAAAGCAATTACATGGCGCTTAGTGATTGCCACGCAGGTCATACAATAATTAAAGACAACCCTAAGGCTCCTGCCGGTTGTCGTACTCATCGACATGCAAGTCATGAACTTATTACAAAACATGATCATGTCATACATCAACATATATCACATCACATCTTGACCATATCACATCACAACATGCCCTGCAAAAACAAGTTAGACATCCTCTACTTTGTTGTTACAAGTTTTACGTGGCTGCTACGGGCAACTAGCAAGAACCGTTCTTACCTACGCAAAACCACAATGGTGATTATCAAGTTTGCTGTTTTAACCTTCTGCAAGGACCAGCCGTAGTCAAATTTGATTCAACTAAAGTAGGAGAAACAGACACCCGCCAGCCACCTTTATGCAAAACAAGTTGCATGCCAGTCGGTGGAACCGGTCTCATGTGCGTGGACATGTAAGGTTGGTCCGGGCCGCTTCATCCCACAATGCCGCCGAATCAAAATAAGACGTTGGTGGTAAGCAATATGAACATCACCGCCCACAACTCCTTTGTGTTCTACTCGTGCATATCATCTACGCACAGACCTGGCTCATGATGCCACTGTTGGGGAATGTTGCATGGAAAAAAAATCTATGCACATGCAAGTTCTATCCATGGAGATGCATAGCTACGAGAGGGGAGAGCATCTACATACCCTTGTAGATTGCTAAGCGGAAGCGTTTATCAACGCGGTTGATGTAGTCGTAGACCTTCATGATCCGTCCCGATCAAGTACCGAACGTACGGCACCTCTGCGTTCAGCACACGTTCAGCTCGATGACGTCCTCACCTTCTCGATCTAGCAAGAGAGGCGAAGTAGTAGATGAGTTCCGGCAGCACGATGGCGTGGTGACGGTGGTGGTGAAACTATCCACAGGGCTTCGCCAAGCACAATGGACGTGGACGGAGGAGGAACTAGAACTAGAGGGAGACGGGGCGCCGCACACGGCTTGGGGATCATGGTGTCTCTTGCCCCCTCCCCTCCTCACATATATATAGGTGGAGGGCGAGGGGAGGTAGCCCCAGGCGCACCCCCAAGGGGCCGGCGGCTACCCTAGGGCGCCTGCCCTGGCCCCCCTTCCATATTTGTGCATGGGGGAAGGAAAGGGGGACTTGCTGCCTTAGGGCGCCTCCCCTTTCCTTCCCTCCTTCCTTGGCGCGTGGGTCGGGGTGGTGGGGCGTGCCAGCCCTCTTTGTGGGCTGGTGTGCTCCCCCCTTTGGCCCATAAGGCCCACCACTTAATGGTGCCTTCCGGAACCACTTCCGGCACTCCGGTAAATACCCGGTACTTCCCGAAACCTTTCCGGAGCTTCTCGTCATGTCCGTGATCTCATTCGGGAATTCGAACAACATTCGGTCACTATTTCACATAACTCATATAATACTATATCGTCAATGAACGTTAAGCGTGCGGACCCTACGGGTTAGAGAATGATGTAGACATGACCGAGACGCTTCTCCGGTCAATAACCAATAGCAGGACCTGGATGCCCATATTGTTTCCTATATATTCTACGAAGATCTTTATCGGTCGAACCTTTATAACAACATACATAGTTCCCTTTGTCTTTTGGTATGTTACTTGCTCGAGATTCGATCGTCGGTATCTCTATACCTAGTTCAATCTCGTTACCGGCAAGTCTCTTTACTCGTTCCGTAATACATCATCTCGTAACTAACTCCTTAGTCACTTTGCTTGCAAGCTTCTTGTGATGATGTATTACCAAGAGGGCCCAGAGATACCTCTCCGATACACGGAGTGAAAAATCCCAATCTCGATCCATGCCAACTCAACAGACACCTTTGGAGATACCTGTAGAGAATCTTTATGATCCCCAGTTACGTTGTGATGTTTGATAGCACACAAGGTATTCCTCCGGTATCCGGGAGTTGCATGATCTCATGGTCAAAGGAA
The DNA here is from genome assembly GCA_011799875.1 of Thinopyrum elongatum. Classification (NCBI taxonomy): domain Eukaryota; kingdom Viridiplantae; phylum Streptophyta; class Magnoliopsida; order Poales; family Poaceae; genus Thinopyrum; species Thinopyrum elongatum. The sequence continues at coordinate 185,216,931 of CM022297.1, read as the reverse complement.
TACGATTTGACATTAAGAAAGTAGTAGCAATAAACTGAACGATTATATGCTAAGCTAACGGATGGGTCTTGTCCATCACATCATTCTCCTAATGATGTGATCCCATTATCAAGTGACAACACATGTCTATGGTTAGAAAACCTTAACCATCTTTTGATCAATGTGCTAGTCTAGTAGAGGCTCACTAGGGACACGGTATTTGTTTATGTATCCACACATGTATTTAAGTTTCCGGTCAATACAATTCTAGCATGAATAATAAACCTTTATCATGAATAAGGAAATATAATAATAACCACTTTATTATTGCCTCTAGGGCATATTTCCTACAATATGATGTGTTACATGCTAGATCGGTGTGACTTAGGATCGAGGCCCCGCCACATGTCACACATGCAATTTTGACGTCCTTATCCACGCGAGTGGTGCGCGGGAATAAGTTACTGTGGCAACCGCCAAAAATGATTTGAATTTTTGAAATGTGTTCGCAATTTCTTCAACTATCAAGGACACGGTGAAGACTTTGAACGGTGTCAAGTAGAACACATATGAAGAATTTGTGAACAGAATGGGTTGAGTTTAGCATAGAGCGGAGCGGGTCCGATCACATCCACATAGGCAATGAAATCGACTTGAAGAATTAGCAATATGTGGATGTTGTTGAGGACATGAAATATATATATATATATATTAGCTTAAGCAATGAAGAATAACCTCAAATGACGAATTTGAAAAGTTTGACAAAATTGCAAATGACGAAAAACTCAAATTTAAAGAATGTCAAGAAGAGGTGGTGGCGTTACCCACCGTATAAGAACTATGATGACTTCAGACACCACGTACAATTGTCGTAGGGTTCTAAGAGTCAAGTTCTTCATTAATTTCTTCACACTTAGAGGGTTAGTCTTCATTGATTGAAGAAATATGTTACTTCATGTGTTGTGCATCAAAGTCATCAAAAATGCATAAGCGTTAGGATGTGTGTCCATTTTAGAGGACATTCGAAGATTCTAGGATGTTTATCTCACACCACAACATGCAAAACCTTCTCTCATCCAAGGGCTTAGTGAAGATATCTGCAAGCTAGTCTTCAGTCTTCATGTGGTCGATGACAATGTCTCCCTTCAGCACATGATCACAAAGAAAATGGTGATGAATCTGAATGTGCATCGTCCTTGAGTGTTGCATTGGGTTGTGGGCGATCTTGATAGCACTCTCATTGTCACAATAGAGAGGGACTTTCCCCACGTTGACGCCATAGTCCTTGAGGGTCTTCTTCATCCATAGCAACTATGAGCAACAGGCACCAGCGGCAATGTACTCAGCCTCTGCTGTGGAAAGTGCGATGCTGTTCTGCTTCTTTGACGACCAACAAACAAGAGATCGTCCCAGGAAATGGCATGTGCCTGATGTTAACTTGTGATCCACATGATCTCTAGCATAATTAGAATAAGAAAATCCAACTAGATTAAAAGATGAGACCTTGGGGTACCATAATCCAAGCGTTGGTGTGTGAGCTAAATATCGAAGAATTCGCTTCATGGCTTGATGGTGTGATTCCTTTGGTGTCGCTCGAAATTGGGCACACATGAAAATGCTAAGCATGATATCTGGCCTAGATGCACATAGGTAAAGCAGCAAACCAATGATGGAGCGGTATACCTTCTGATCGAAATCTTTACAATTTTCGTTAGTGCAGACTTGACCATTTGTAGGCATTGGAATTTTGAGGCCTTTGCAGTATTGCATGCCGAATTTCTTTAGGCAATCTTTGAGGTATTTCTCTTGAGAAATGAAGATGCCATTAGGTTGTTGACGAATTTTAAGACCAAGGAAGAATTTCAATTCTCCCATCATAGACATCTGATATTCTTCACGCATCATATATGCAAATTCATCACTGAAATGCTTGTTAGTGCAATCAAAGATAATATCATCAACATATATTTGGCATATGAACAATTCACCATCATAAGATTTTGTGAAAAGAGTAGGGTTAAGTGAACCGGGTTTGAAACCCTTTTTCCTTCAGGAACTCCTTTAGAGTGTCATACCAAGCCCGTGGGGCTTGCTTGAGGCCATAGAGAGCCTTGTTGAGTCTGAAGACTTTGTCGGGATGCTTTGGATCCTCAAAACCTGGTGGTTGAGCAACATATACTTCTTCCTCAAGCTTACCATTGAGGAATGCACTTTTCACATCCATTTGATATAAGAGAATATTCTGATGGTTAGTGAAAGTGCTAGTTATAGACTAGAGGGGGGGGGGTGAATAGGCGATTTTTATGAAAGTCTTCAAGACAGGCAATGTCTTCAAAGACAGACAACCAAATACAACCTACACAATATGCAGCGGAAGATAAACTACACTAGCCATGCCATAGTCTAAGAAATAGTACAGAGTAAACACGAAGACAAACAACAGCTAGGTAGAGTGGATCAGACTAGGAAGACAATATGAAGCCAAATATGCAAACAAGGAGAATGTCTTCACACAGTGAAGTCAAACAGAGCAAGCAAGCAATGACTTCACGAAGCTAAACAGTAAGTGAAGGGTGAAGTGATAGAACCAGTTGCTTGATGAAGACAAGTTTTTGGTAGACCAGTTCCAGTTGCTGTGACAACTGTACGTCTGGTTAGGGAGGCTGAGATTGAACTCAGAAGACCGCGTCTGCACCTTATTCTCCTTGAGCTAAGGACACTTAGTCCTTGCCCAATCACTCTGGTAAGTCTTCAAGGTAGACTTCCAAACCTTCACAGACTGCGTTCACCGGCGATCCACAATGACTCTTGGATCCTCAGAACGCGATGCCTAACCGACTGGAAGATACACAGTCTTCAAGTGTAATAAGTCTTCAGATCACGCGAACAGAAATACTTCAGTGGTGCCAAACACTCTTTGGGATCTGGGTGTTTTGGGCTTTGTCCTCGGAAGGGTTCTCTCTCAAAGGCTTTGGAGGTGGGTTGCTCTCAAACGACAAAAGCCGTGCACTAACTCTGAGCAGCCACCAATTTATGGTGTAGGGGCGGGCTATTTATAGTCAGGAGGCAACCCGATCTGATATGTCCGAAATGACCCTGGGTCACTAGGGAACCGACACGTGTCCAACGGTCGGATTTCGAACACACGCGGCAGCTTTACTTGGGCTACAAGTAAAGCCGACTCATACAACTCTGGATAAGATTTTCTCTCATTGTCTACACTCGAAGACATAGGATTTGGGTTGAGCATCACATCAGTTTTCTGACTTTGTTCACTTGGACCCCATTTAACAGTTCGGTGGTTCCTATGACTCAAGAAACAAGAAAATGAAACTACGAAAGAAACTATGTCTTCGCACTCCATTGTCTTCAAGTGAATGTCTTCACACACCATTATCTTCGACGTGAATGTCTTCATGAACCACCATTGTCTTCAATGTCTTCATACATTTTTAGGGGTCATCTCTGATAGGTAAACCGAATCAATGAGGGACTTCTACATGTGTTATCCTGTGAATCTCACAAACACATTAGTCCTTCAACCACGTTTGTCATCAATACTCCAAAACCAACTAAGGGTGGCACTAGATGCAGTCTCCCCCTTTTCGGTGATTGATGACAAACTGGTTGAAGTTTTCAACGGGGATAAAATTATGTGAAAGTTAAAGAACGCGGTTATTGGCTTCATGAAGTTAAAACGGCTCCCCTTGAAGATGTGCATATAAGTAATTTGCCTTTGAATGCAAATGCACATTGCAGGTTTTGCTTTGTGGAGATCCCCTCCAATTCATGAAGACAATTCATCGTGCATACAAATATTTATTGAAGATAATGACATGCACAATGAAAAATAGGCGTCTGCAGAATGAATTCATGCGCATAAGATAGGAATTTAACCACTCAATAAAAGAGAGCAGCAAATGTAGCAGACGTCCCATCTGGACTTAAGTGTTACAACTCAAAACCAACAGTTCAAGAACGAGAGTTGCAAAACTTAACAAAAATAAGCACCCAACCCATATAGACCCGCATGAAGACTATCAACCCATATGCTTCTCCCCCTTTTGTCAGGAATGACCAAAAAGGAGTGAAGACATAGAGTGTCTAAGCGTTCCCATAAGGTGTTGGTGAAGATGTTGGGGCAGCCGGGTCGATGGTGGAGTTTGGCGGTGTAGAAGGGCCTGATGCAGAATCGTGATGCAGTGAAGCCATAGCTGGTGAAGTGGCGTCGTCCTCCTCATCAATGACTCGAGCAACAACAGTTGGAGATGATGAAGAGTAGTCAGAATCTTCAATAGACGGAGTAGGACTCCAACTTGCTGATTACGGAGGCCTGGAGTCAAACTTGAATCTTACAGTGAAGCCATCTGCAGTGAGTTCATCTTCAGAGCACAGCAGAGTGAGGCTCTTCCAGGCACGCCGACTGGCTTCATGAGCAACAAAAGAATTCTTGGTGGAGAAGTTGCGCATGCGATTGACATCCACAAGAAGACTTTGCATCTGACGCTTCATCCAGTCATGATGCCTATCCTGCTTCTGATGTAGATAAACAAGAAGTTCTCTATCATTAAGGACTCGCGCATGCTTCTGAGGCCTTTGTGGTACTGTGCTTGTGGTTGCATCAGTGTTTGGAGCATGCGGCAGCCTGAGCTGACCGACCAGAGAACCAGGAGCAGTAGTGGGATTTGGCACATGAATGGCTTCAAGTGGTGCTGAGAAGCTTTGAAAGGCAGCATTGTATTCACGAACTGGTGCCTTGGCAGGTTCGGGATAGATTGCTTCATGAGACATATCAACTTCAGGCAAGAAGACAACATGATTGCGCGGTGAACCTTGATAGTTGACTGTAGAATGAAGCTTAATCAGCCGCATAATCCATGGTGCATAGAATTTGAGGCCAAATAGATGAATGCCTGAGGCTGCCAACTAACGGATGAAGAAGTCGTGAGTGTTGAAGCGGATGCCATTGAGAATGTAGAAGACCAATGTCTTCATGGTGCCTTCAATCTTTGCAGAGGGGGAGTGCCCTTTAATTGGCCACATGGTATGCCTCACAATATGGTATATGGTGCGAGGCAAATACTCGAGGTCATTGACAAGAAAGTGCTTGGGGTACTCAGCTTCTACTGGCAATGGCTTCATTATGCTCAGTATTTGACTCATGTTGGGCTCTGGCTTCTTGAAGATGCTTTCAAGTTCCTGTTAATATCGCTGACAACCTGGCTCATAGAGATCACCAAGAGTGGGCACGGAAGTGTAACATCCCAAAAATTTGAATTTTGAAATGTTAATTAATTAAATAGGATTTAATAAGACTTTCTTGTGTTGCTTGTTGTTAGTAAATTTTGACTAGGAATTGAAACTTTTGGAGTTTAAATGAATATTCAAAAGAGAGGGAATAAAATGATTTTCCCAATTGTTCATTTGGATCTTATTTTGGGTTTGAGAATATTCAGAATGTTTCCAACTAAAATATGAGAGAGGATGACATGAATTCCTCAAAGAATGATATTGGTGAATAATTTAATATCCTCTTATTTTGGTTTCAACATTTAAAACAAATCCAACAAAAAAAGTTGAGAGAAGGTAATATGACTCCTTCAATACAAAAGAGTTGGAAATGATTTAAATGTTATTTGCATTTTTTCAACGGAGTTCAAAAATATTTAATGGGACATTTTATAAGTGTCAAAGTAATGTTTACGAAAATATTATATGTATTTTTTTATAAGTATTTTGGACTGGAAAAATGTTCAATGCTTTCTAACATATCCATAACATTTTACTGACTATTTTGGTTTTCTTTTAGGAATTAATATGGTATTTTTTTTATCTAGCTATTTTAATTTCTATTGCACAGTCTTTTATATATAAAAAAACAGTCGCACTGTGCAGTCGGGCTGCACATTGGCCCAGCCGGGGCTTCGCCCGTACGCGCAGTGTAGCAGCAGGCAAGCAGGCCTGCCCAACAGGAGCCAGCACCCCACAACTTTTTCTTTTTTTTCCTCTTCGGAGGCGCCGACAGCCCTGGCCCACCTCGTCTTCAACCTCCGCTCGATCTCCTCCTGCCACACGACAGCGCCGCCACTGCAGAAACAGCTTCGCTCGATCCGATCGATCCCAAGCCCCCTTCTCCCAACCATGGACACAGAGTGACTGCCCTTGATCTCCTTCCCCGATTCCACATCTTACCCGTTCAGATCGGGCACGGGAACCTCGTCAGTCTCCGCCTCGTCGCCGGTACCTCATCGATGAAATTCTTCGCCGCCTGTAGGCCTTCGACCTCTCAGAGCTCCTATCATCCGTCTCTCGTCCTATCTCGTCTCCCTCACCGTTTTACCCCTTTGCAGATGCTCGGATTCAAGCCATCCAACCAAACCGAATCTCGCCGCCGCCATTAGCCCAGCCAAGGATTGCTGGCAACCAGGGCTGTGCTGCTCCAAAGCATCCCGGAGCGCCACCGCAGTTCCCGCCGTCACCATCATCGCAGCTGTTCCCATCGTCACCGGCGCCGTGCGCTGGACGCTCCCTTCACTACCGCGTCACCCAAAGATCACGGCTGAACGTCTCATCTTCAGCCGCATGCCTTGTCACCAGAGGTCGCCCTGGTTGCCACTGAGGATATTTTCAAGTTCTGCATGAAGCTCCTCGCGCCGTCCCGTGTTTCCCGAGCTCTGTAAGCCACTGCCGCGAGCTCACAGACGGAGCTGAACCGCGCCGCCGCTGTGTTCTTCTCCGGCGACAGATTCCGTCCGTCACCGGTGCCCCGAATTGAGCACAAGGACGAAGCCCCGAGGCAATTTTCCGCCACCGCTACTCCAGTTTTGCACTGCCGTCGCCAGACAACGCGTCCGTCGTCTCCAACAACTCTTCGGTGACGGGAGCGCTCGCCATCGTCGGCTCCGTGCCACAACGCCGTCTTCTTCAACTCCGATGAACTTCTGGTGAGAAAATCGTTCTGGTAACCCTGGACTACGTGGCAACAACAGAACCGTCCGCCGTGACATATATCTAACGGCTCAGCTTAATTTCAACTCGAACCTGTATCAACGAATCAGAATGCCCCTATATGTTCAATTTATCAAAACTTTGTAGCCGGAGCTATATTTTTGATGAAACGTATTGAAGTTTCCTCTCCGATGAAACCATCTGTTTTAGCTTTCCATCATGTTATTGTAGTCATATAATTCTCCATTCATTTAGAGGCGCTCGTCTGTTTTCTCTGCCACGGCAGCAGTTTTGATATATTCAAAGTAAAGGTTTCGTTTTGCTATATCCTGAGATCCGCACACCCAGTTTAAGTGAGTCTTTTTCCTACATATTCATGTTGATCATGACTATCCAGTAGCACCATAATTTTCAACTTTTGAACTCTTCAAAATTTAGCTATTCAAATTTGTATTCAAATCATAGGTTGACCATACCTTGCAACCAAGTGTCCAATCCGGTTGATTCCTTTGGCACATGATTGCTCTTATCAAATACTCCCTGAAATATCATGTGAACTCCATATTCAAATATTTTTGTCCTTTTGAATTTAAATATTCAATTCAAACTTCATTCTACTATAACTTGGGTTCTAGTGCTCCCATTCAATTCATTCTTTTTGCAAATGAACACCTATGTTATATGCTTTCTGTTCAACAACATGTTTGTTGTCTTCCATATAATTTTGAGCCTATTCCATATTGTCTCAAATATAATCCTATATAGAAATCCTTCCATATCAATTGACTCTTTGGAGTTGACTACTTCACATGTCACCTTATAGCACATCGAGACCTATATTATATATTAAACCTATATATATTGTTGTATAGTAAAAAAAACTATATATATTTGTGTTGTTCAACCTTGCCATATTGTTTTGTTGGTCTTTTGGTTCTTCTATATGGCATGGTTATTGATTTGGATTCTTTCATTTGCGATAGATTGCTCGGAGCGTGACGAGTAGAATTATCAGGATTGTGAGTGCGACGAACTTCATCAAACGTATCAGGCAAGTTACACCTTGATCATCCTTCATCCTATTATTTTTCTATGGATGTAGGTATATATATCACACTACTATATTATGCATGTGTAGGAAGATCATGGTAGTATGTTACTGCTACTGAGTTTCAGCTTAGTATGGCCTTATTGCAGATCGTGGTAGTTGTAGTTTGCTATGCTTTGTAGACGGGGTTGGTTCGTCTATACATTGAGCTTATGCGAGGATTATATATATAACTAATTGAGTAGTAATTAAGGATTTAATTCACCTCTGGGCGGAAGTGGTATTGTTTGGTGTTGAGGGAAGGCATCATGGGGTCTTGCACCTTTTCTAAGGCCATGCGCTCATGAGAGTGCACCCTAAGTGGAATGCCGCCCAGGTTCAAAAAGATCAGACAAACTTAGTGACTAGTAGCTTCCATGTGCGGCCACTGGCTATATGGGCTCTGGCTTAGTTGATCAGTTGTTGGAACCCTTGCCCAGACAGTGTCGACAGATGTAGCATATGTAGATGGGATGTGGCCGTCGGGTGGTTAAGGGAACCTCTTCTGAAAGACTTCGTCTCAATCTTCAGATTGGGTCCAGTGGGTAAAGCATACTAAACTCTGCAGAGTATTAAAAGCTAATCATGATTAGCCGTGTCCCCGGTTATGGACAAACTTGAGCAACTATGCCATTACAGTTGTTGGATGATCTTGACAGATGATATTGTTACTAAAACTTGATGGGAAACTTAATAATGGGGATAGGTTGGTATTGGATTGCCCAATTCAACCTTATGTATTTAATTGTAGCAAGACAAAAATAAAATTTGACTATTATATTATGTAGTTATCAGGGAAAAATTAGCTTTCTGCAAAACAACCACTAAATTATCCTATTGATATACCTTGCATATAGTTGCAGGTCTGTTATATCATTCCTGTGTGACTTGCCAATACATTCAAAGTATTGACCCTTCGTGGCTGCAACGTTTCATGTTGCAGATTTTATATGACGAGTGAGTGATACGATGTAGGGTTATGATGTCTATACTCGACATTTGCCTGTCGTGTTGATGGACTTCATGGAGATTTTACTTGCTTTTCTGCTGCATTTTGTTTGTATGCTAGCTTGAGCTATGCAGGTATGTATTATATTAAATTCTGGATCTACGATGTAATATTATGACATGTGGTTTATTATTGATATTACATCTTGTACTGTGTGTGCTAGCTATTGATCCAAGGACTAGCATAGTGAGCACAGAGACATCGAATCTTATCAGGTTCGGGTCGTTACAGGAAGTAAGCTCAATGATGTCTTGAGATTTGGCTTCATGATGTACGTTACCTGTCATCCACTCAAGAACCCATGTCTTCGAATCCCTGTTGTAGCCTGAGATATGAAATGTGGCATAAAATTGATGCAGGAGCTCTTCATTCCAGTGCTCCTTGTCGACGATAAATGGGAGCAGGCCAACTTCACGAAAGCAATCAAGAGCTTCTTCAAAGCATGGCAGACCATCCATGGCATCACAACACAGGCGCTTGTGTGGGAAGATTCTGTTCTGGTTGTATAAGATGCAGGAGTAATAGCTTCTCTGAAGATGACTCCAGAATCTGTCTGAGGAAATCTTAGACTTCTTGTAGGGGTTCTTGGCCTTGTCGAAAAAGGTGTTGTGCTCTCTGAAGCTTAAGACGCTGAATGAGCTCTGAGTGGTGACAGTGCTTGGAAGCCTTGGCATTCTTGGCATAGGCTACTGTGTCTGAGGCCTTTGCGAAATGTGATAATCATATTGGGGTCCAGAGGCTTCAGGAGGTGTCATAATTGGCCATCTGACGCTGATCGGCTCACCTTCACGATTGAAGGCCCTTGCCATAGTGTGTGGAACTGGTGGTGCAGCAGCAACATCCGATGTGGATGGCTGAATGTCTTCGGTGGCGTCAGGGGCTTCAGTCTGAAGATTGGCTTCTGGCTGTGCATGGGCTTCAGTCATGACAACGTCATTGACTTCATTATGTGTGGCAGCAGCAGCATCAGAGGCTTCAATAACTGGGGGGGGGGGGTCAGGCACAATCACTTCAGGAATCACACTTGGTGCAGCAGGGGGAATCACAACTTGTTCTTCTTCATCTCTTTCATCGGCTGATGCAGCCGGCATATCTTCAGCCTCCTTGGCTTCAGACTCTTGAACAGTCTCTGAGGGGATGGCTTCAGGAAACACTTGACGTGCTACTGAACTTGTGGCATGCACATCCTCTTTAGGAATGCTAGACATGAAGACCGATGACCTTGGGCCCTTGCGAAGCCTTCGGAAGGAGGGCGATGCCTGCAGTGATGGAGTGGTCTTCTCCATGTCTTCTGGTGTTGCCTGGGGTGTTTCAAGTACTGGGGTGGTGACATGAGCAGGTGGAGTGCGCGGTATGACTTCATGGAGTGGAGAGTTTGGGTGCTGCTCATCCTAGAAATCATCTTGAGTGATTGGCATCGTGGGACCGCCAATACTGATTTGTTCACTTCTCGTGGGAGCAGGCGATGATACCGGTTTCTATGTAAGCTGTGGAACTTGAGGAAGGACTTCATCATCATAAACATTGTCTTCACGACCAATGTCTTCAGCTGCGGTAGTGTCAACAGCTGGGATCTCTTCAGTGTCATGGGCCTCTGTGGGAATAGGCTGTTGGCATGGAAGCATGATCACCTATGGGGCAGGGGTGCCCCTTTGCGGTTCGGCATGGGGACGGCCGCGTTGCACAAAGAGCAGAAGCAGTGGGGGACAGCACGACAATGGACTCCCTCCCTTTTACCCAGGTTCGGGCCGCTTTGCAGCGTAAAACCCTACTCCTGCTTTGATGGATTAATCTGGAGGTGGAAGAAGGCTCGACGTGCTCTGACGCGGCAAGGGTGCCTCGGGGGAAGCAACGTGAGCTTACAAATGCTGGGGGTCGAAGTGTTCGAACCCTTTGCTAGGTTGCTTTGGGCCTTCTTTTATAGGTTAAGGGGTGACCACAGTGGCAAAACAGTCATTTGGGTGTGATTAGATAGCTAACAGTGCTATCATACCTAACTCTGGCAGTTAGGACAAAGTGCATTAAATGCACTACTAGGTGTCATGCCGAGGGCGAATCCCTGCAAGCCTGTCGCGCCACTTATCTGCCTCTTCTTATCAGCTTGACACGCCTCCTGGACGGATGTCAATAAAGCTAATCTCTTATCCTTGAGGCTGCCACGTGCTTGAGAGGATCCACCTGGTTGCTTAATACCTTGACACCGCATGGATTAGCGACTTGGGTGCAGTGAGGTGGAGCGGCGGCGGCTTGGTGGAGGTTCTTTGTTGAAAGAGCTTGGCGGCCCCGGCAAGCCTGTCGAGCAAAATCTGGACTTGTCCTTGGGGCGGCCTCGACCTGGCCAGGCTCTCCTGCCCAGTAAGGGAGGCTTTCCCAAGGTGATATCCTTCGGCTATCTTGTTCTGCTTAATTCTCTACTCGATCTCATGAAGAGCGGCTTTTCTGGCTTGTCCTGGTGCCATGCATTGGTGCTGGATGTATGATCGTCAGTACGCCTGCGCACGAGCTCGGTCGACAAACACGAATGTTTATTGCATCGACAGTAACCCCCGGGCCTAGCCCATACGTGCCGCCGGGCATCGTTGGGGTATGCCCTAACAATGCGCAGGTGGGTGTCTTGACCAAGGTGCGGCTGGATCCAGGTTTCTAAGATCTTCTTTGCTTCTTCATTAACGTGAAATCGAATCAGTTCCCGGTTTCCCCGCGGGTCATGCTGAACGACGTGGGGCTACCCACATAATGGACCATGGGACGCCCATGTTCACGGGGAGTTGATTGAAGCGTCTGCGTGCTTCGGGGAGGTAACTGCCATTTTACCCATCCCACTACCCCTGTCGTTTCCGCCACGTGCGCTGCATGCATTGCGCAGGGTTGGTGGCGGATGCGCAGGGCGCGGAAATGAGTGCCATGGCAGAAAGCTCGGCACCACTGATAGGCGCAGGAGGGCGGTCGGCGATTTTGGGCGCCGTTGATGACGCAGATGAACTGGATTGGTGGAGCGGGGCGGTTGCCACAGGATGGTGGGGAGCCATCCCCCTGCCATGCTCTGCTATAAAAAGGGAGCGCAGAGGTGAACGGAAGGTCTCACCCACGCATCTTCTTCTTCTTGTGCCCTTCTTCCACCATGGTGAGAGGAAGAGCGCGCGGTCGAGCTTTGGCGGCGGCGACAAGGGCCTCCTCTCGGCACCGTATCCCTGCCCCTACCGGGGACGCAGGGGCAAGATCCAACGCACAAGGCGGAGACGCAGGACGTGGTCGTGGCCGGCGCGGCGCTCGGGGACGGTGAGGACGCGGCGGTGGCTCGGCCACTCCTCCCCCAGCCGCTTCGACTCTATTGGAGGGCCATGTCGGAGACACGGCACTAGAGTTCCTCGTTAGGCTGCGCGAGCCCTTGCGCAGCCGTCTTCGGCTTCCCACCCCTTTTGCAAGGGTAATGGAGGTTGAACAGCCGCACGGGTTGAAGTTACACATGAGAGGCTGCTGTAATGGCAACATGCGGGTGGACATGGAGTTCCCCGCGCCTCATGTCATGCTTCTCCGACGTGGCTGGAAAACCTTTGCACGTGCCGATAGCTTGGCGGAGGGGCACGTCCTTCATTTTAAGTTAATGGAGGCTGACCTGCTCTCCATCAAGGTCTTCGGGCGCTCGGGTGCTCGCTTAGGGTGCTGCGCGGAGAGCTCGACTGACGACGAAAGCTCCTCCTCGAGCGAAAGCGACAGAGGGGACACTGACGGCGAAGATGATGGCGCCGAGCGAGAGGACAGCGGCTCGGACTCTAGCTAAGCGTCGGACACACCGTCATTGTCAGCTAGGCGCCGGCGACACCATCATCTGCACTTGGCCTTCTCCCCGGCAGAGCGATTTGCCGGGGTGTTGGGTGTAGGTGTCTCCGCTTCCTCCAACTGGACCCCGGCAGGCTTCCTCGTGGACTCCGGCTTCGTCTTCCCTACAGGTGTCCCTCCTGCCGCATTCCTCTGGTCCTGGCGGTGGTGGCCAGGGCATCGCCTAGCCGCTCTCTCCGTCCCTGGCCTCTTCTTCCTTGCCGGGGAGATGCCCTCCCGATCTTGTCAAGCTGCATCCCGCTGGTCCTGACGGGGTCGGGCTGGGCTTCTGCCCAGGCACTCCTTTTGCCCTCTTTCCTTCTCGACGCAACTCCTAGGAGGAGACGGACAAGAAAGGCATTACAGGGCACTTATCTTTTTTTAAATCGAAATATATAGGCATTTGCCAAACTTCAGTTCAAATTATGTAATCCTCTATCCATGCTTGTATCATGTATGATTCCGACTTGTTTATCCGTGTATTAATGAAAAAAGGAATGCCTGCCGGGCACTTGTGCATGTATCATGTCCATGCTGAGGGATGGCTCCTCAATACTTCCAAGTAAACAAGGTTCCCTGGCAAGACACCTTGCCAGTCCCTTCCGTTGCTGCTACCAACTCCTGCCTGACAGGTTAGGAGCGTGGATGGAAACTGGCCCCTCGTCAGCTCCCCTCCAAATGCACTGCAACCACCCTGACTGAAGAAAACTTTCAAATCAAAGGATGGGACCATAGATGTTGAGAGCGACGAGATTTTCCTACGAACAAGCTTTTCATACAGGAACACATTATGGATGGCGAGGGGAACTTATCTGCGTTTGCTGTCCTTCTTATCACTCCGATAAGGAGGAGCTGCCGGGGACCAATATGCTGGCTCATTCTCACTTCTCCCTTTCGGGGAATTGATCCGCGGCGGAGGGGCCTGTTGTCAGTACAGGGGAGAAAACAGCAGCATACGATCCTCCTTAAATGGATTAGTTATCATAGCAAAATCATACTTAAGTAAACATGCATGCAAGTTTTGTGCCAATGCTTCATTTTATTATCTTTGCACATGGTCTTCGCCTGGCTTTGTACAAAGGGTTACAAGTCCAGGGGACTATGCTTGTACAAAACATGTTGCCGGGTGTGACGCCCCCGGCTCAATCGTGCACTAATCATACACGCAAATGCACACGATCAAGCCTAAGGACTCACGGGAAGATATCACAACACAACTCTAAAACATAAATAAAGTCATACAAGCTTTATATTACAAGCCAGGGGCCTCGAGGGCTCGAATACAAAAGCTCGCGAACAAGCGTCAGCGGAAGCATCAGATATCTGAGTACAGATATGAAACAGAAACAGAAAGGCCTTTAGAAAGGCGGGGGAAAATAAAACACTACGATCGAAAGGCGTAGGCCTCCTGCCTGGGACCCTCCGAACCTACTCCTGGTCGTCAGTCAGCTCGTAGTAGTAACCATCCTCAGGGTAGTAGTAGTAGTCGATCGACGGGGCATCTGTCTCAGGGGGCTCCGTCCTCTGGTCACGACAAACTGATATGGGGAGAAAAGGAAAACAAAGCAACCGTGAGTACTCAGAAGTACTTAGCAAGCAAGGATCTACACTACATATGCAACATTTTCAAAGGAAGGCTGTATATGTGGACTGGGCTGCAGAAATGCCAGAATAGAGAGAAGGCCTAGTCCTATCGAAGACTAGCATCTTCAGAGGTCTTGCAGCAATAGAAGAGAGTAGAACAGTACAATATAAGGTAGCAGTAATGATATCAACCTCACCCAGCGATCCTTTCTCGGCTCCCTGCGAGAAAGCAATCCCAGAGCCATACAGTCATCAACCTCGTCCTGAGATCCCTTCTCGACTCCCTGCGAGAAGCAATCCCAGAGCCATATATCCAGGTCTCATCTCATGTTCTAGCTGTATCGATCGGGATACAACTCCGAGTGTCCTTTACCGTAGGACCGGCTATCGATAAAAGTGTTCTTCCCTACAGGGGTGCACCAACTTACCCAACACGCTCGATTAACTCCGGCCGAACACACTTTCCTGGGTCATGCCCGGCCTCGGCCAAACGATACACCGCAGCCCTACCTAAAGCTCAGCAGAGAGGTCCCCGCCGGTCTACATCCTAAGTACTCAGGGGTCTTAGGCCATCGCCCTGTGCACTCTGGGTCGTTGTGTGCAGGGTGGATACCAGCACCGCCTCGGAGGGTCGGTACGATCCGACCGTGCCACAATGCTGAACTGGACGTCTGACAGAACTGTCGGCTGATGCTACGATGCAGAACGCCCATACTATGCCCACGTGATGGTTAGTGCTATCAGGCCAGAGGCCTGCTCGGATCAAATATCCAAATCGTTAGTGGACTAGGGCTTGCGGTAACGAGCAGAGACTCACGAAAGATGTGACCCCGTCGCCCCGTCTTGAGGACTTGCTGCAAGGGTTAAGAATGCCCGGCCGCGCCTCGTATTCATCACTCGGGCACCATACAGGCACCCGTCTTCACAACACTCGCCTCTCAGGCGCACGCGGGTACCCCTCAGGGTCGACCCGCCTATCCAAGTAACAGTGTAAAGTCCAAGTATCCGTGTGTCCATAACATCAGAGGAATCCGAGGTATCACCCTCGTTGAATTCCCACTCGATGTATCCGTCAAGGTGAACTCGGAGGAATCACCCTCGATGGGTTCACACTTGATGTGTTGTACGACGGCGTCGTTATCGGAAGCGGTGAAGGAGGAATCACCCTCGATGACCACGACCGAATAGCTACTCTACAGAGTTAACATCAGAAGTGCTACACGAGGTATCACCCTCGGCACTCGGTGGTAACGCTGCAGTGTCGTTACAACTAAGGGGGTGAGGTGCGGTGTCGGGGCCTGGTCTTCAATCCCGTTAATCGGGTCTTCGGATAATCCAGCGAGGCAATCGGGATAAGTGGGGTCACTGATAGGTCTCTACCCAGCCTATACTAAGCAGTTTAGGATATGCAGGTAATTATCAACAGCAGGATACAATAAACAGGCTATGCATCAGAATAGGTAAAGCGGTAGCAGCAGCAATTCTAATGCAAGCATGAGAAAATAGAATGGGCGATATCGGGATGATCAAAGGGGGGGCTTGCCTGGTTGCTCGGCGGCAAGGGCAAGGTCGTCAATGGTGTCTTCGGTCTCCGGAGCTGCGGCGGTACCGGGAACTGCGTCGGGGTCTAACGAGAGAGAAGAGGGGGAGGAAACAGTAAATACTAAGCAAACAAGTGCATGACATGTCAATAGGCAGAGCTAGCGGCGTTCTATCGTAGTGCTAGGTAATACCGGCGATAGAGAAAAACATCCGGGAAAGTATTCCCGGTGTCCGGACATTTGTCAGACAGATGACCGGAGAGGGACGGTTGCATGTTCGCTATGTTTGGGACGCGTGGCGGACGAACGGACCGCGTATTCTGATTCGTCTCGTCGTTCTGAGCAAGTTTCATGTACAAAGTATTTTAATCCGAGCTACGGTTTATTTTATATTAAATTTCAAAGATTTGAACAAATTCTGGAATTATTTAATTAATTAAATTAGAATTATCCGAAACAGTGTATGCTGACATCATCATGACGTCAGCATGACATCAGCAGCCTGTTTAATTAATTAACAGTAGTTAATTAGGTTAACTAAATCATTAAGTTAATTAAACTTAATTAGTCTTAATTAATCAGAGTTAATTAGGTTAATTAGTAATTAATTATTTAATTAATATTTATTTTGTTTATTTTTATTCATTATTATTATTATTATTTTTTTCTATTTTTCTTAAATCGTTTTAGGGGCTGGGCCCGTTCTGTCAGTGGCAACTGGGCTCGGGGGGGGGGGGGGGGGCACTGGGCAGTGGCCCATCGAGGGTTAGCGGGCGCGGGCTAACGGGCGACGGGCGCGGCGACGGGCAGGCGGGCCAGGGGGAGGCAGGGTCGGGCGGCGCGGCGACCGCAGGCGAGCGCGTTGCGTGCGGGTGCGGGGCGGCGCGAGCAGCAGGCAGCGGCGAGCGGCGAGGCAACAGGGCGTGCGAGCGCGCACGCATCAGCGCGAGCAGGCTGTCGGGGGGCTGCTCCCCGGCGACAGGCCCTCGAGCGCGCGATGACCTGAGTAGAGGCCACCGCCGGTGCTCACCGCGAGCTGTAGGGGGGCTGGCAGTGGTACGCGGAGGATGACGGGGACGCGGCGTGGAACGGGGAGCCGAGGTCCGGTGAGCGTGCGACGACGGCGTCGGGGGCGAGGCGGCGGCTGTCGAGCGGCGTCGGGCGGGGTCGGGCGGCTCACTACGCGAGGCGACGTTTTCCCCATCCAGAAATGGATCGGGGGGGAGCGGGGGGAGTGGGGTGTCGGGCTAGGGTTTCGGCCTCAGCGGGGGGGGGGGGGGGTTAAGGGGGAGTGGGGTGGTCCAGCCTGGCGGCCTGGACGGCCTGCTGGGCCGAGGCCCAAGGGGGGAGGTTCTTTTTATTTTTCTCTTTTGTTTTCTTTTTGTCTTTTTCTTTTTATTTTCTGTTTACAAAAATGTTTAGGCCACTAAATGTTTTTTTTGCAAAATATGAGACCTAGCCCTTAAATCTCAGTGCATTGAATGCCACTGCAATAAAATGGTTTTGAGTCCAAATGTTTTCTGTTGGATTTTATTTAAATAAATAGGTATTAACCAACCCTGTTTTGTGGTGGTTAGAGTCACATAATTTATTAAGTATATGTTGAATGTAATCTTAGAAGTGTCTCTGGATTATTTACAATAATATGAACATTTTAGTTTCTATGTCGAACAACTTTTATTTTCCACTTTCAGTTTGAATTTCCATTTGAATTTGAATTTGGAAAAGGGATATGTTACTAATGATGATTAAGCACTGTTGATCATGATGACATGGCATTATCAAAAGGGTGATTACTGTAGTTAACCACTGGGGGTGTTACACCAGGGCTAGGCCCGGCAACCGCGCCTTACGGGTAGAACTTACGAAGATGCTCAATATTCCATGAGTTTTGCATTGGCATGCCATCTTCGGTCTCTAGACGGACTGCGTCGGGTCTGGTGACACGTACTACCCGGTAAGGGCCTTCCCACTTCGGTGTCAACTTGTTGGAATCCTTGATGGATTGGATGCGCCTAAGGACAAGGTCACCTTCCTCAAGGCTCCAGGCTTGGACCCTGCGGCTGTGGTCGCGGCGCAGGGCCTGCTGGTATCGTGCAGCACGTACAGCTGCCCGGAGACGGTTCTCCTCGAGGAGCATGGCATCATCATGCCGTAGCTGCCCTTGCGCTACTTCATCGTAGGCAAGTACCCGAGGCGACCCGTATATGAGTTTCGTGGGGAGCACTGCTTCTGCCCCGTATACCAGGGAGAAGGGAGTTTGGCCAGTAGCTCGATTTGGTGTCGTTCTGATTGACCAAAGAACCATCGACAACTCATCAATCCAGCGCCTGCCGCATTTTCGCAGTCTATCAAAGGTTCTTGTTTTCAGCCCTCGCAACACTTCATCGTTCATCCTCTCAGCCCGCCCGTTGCTCCTTGGATGGGCAACAGAGGCGAAAGAGACCTTGCTCCCAAGGCTCTGGATGTACTGCATGAAGGCACGACTTGTAAATTGGGTGCCGTTGTCGGTGGTTACCCTGTTTGGCACTCCAAAGCGACACACCAGTCCTTTGAAGAACTTGATAGCTGACTGCGCCGTCACCTTTCTCACTAGTTCCACTTCGGGCCACTTTGTAAACTTGTCGATTGCAACATACAAGAATTCAAAGCCCCCGGTAGCACGGGGAAAGGGGCCCAAGATGTCGAGCCCCCAGACCGCAAAAGGCCAGGATAAAGGGATGGTCTGCAAGGCTTGAGCTGGCTGATGGATGTTCTTGGAGTGGAACTGGCATGCTTCACACTTGGTGACGAGCTTAGTTGCATCCCGGAGGGCGGTGGGCCAGTAGAATCCTTGCCGGAAAGCTTTCCCGACAAGTGTTCTTGATCCCAGATGTGAGCCACACGCGCCTCCATGTATCTCTGCCAACAGCTCTAGTCCATCCTCTCGACTGATGCACTTCAACTTCACGCCGTTCGGCCTCTTTCTGTATAGAATGTTGTCCACAAACTGGTACATACTTGACTATCGGGCTACTTTCTCAGATTGCTCTGGATCGTCAGGAAGTTCTCCAGTTTGCAAGAATTGGACTATGTGCTATGCCCATACCGGAGTCTGAGGCTCGACGACAAGGACTAAAGGCATCTCTTCAGCTGTGGGAGCATTCTCTTTAATGGCTAGAACCTAGGATTCGGCTTGAGTGTGTGGCTCCTTATCCAGCACATGATCTCCCCCGGCAGCCTTTTCACCAGTGGCTCCAGGGAGCTCTGCCGGGAAATGCTTGCCGGTGTTGAGCTTCCTTCTTTTTCTCGCCAAGGCTGACGGAGAAACTGTTGGTTGGGTGAGGTGGAGTACAAAAGTGCCTAGTTCCACATGAAGCTTCTGTGCCGCGCACTTCGAGAGGTGATCAGTGATGCTGTTTTCCGCACGGGGTACATGCTCTGTTAGCAACCCATCGAAGTGCTCTTCCAGTTTTCTCACCTCTTCCACGTATGCTTCCATCAGCGGGCTCTGATAATCCTTGTTCACCTGCTTCACGACAAGCTGGGAGTCGCCGCGTATGATCAACTTCTTGATTCCCAACTGACAGCAATCCGGAGCTCGGCAAGGACTCCTTCATATTCAGCCGTGTTGTTGGTGGCGTCTTCCCTGGGGAAATGCATTTGGATGACGTACTTGAGGTGTTCTCCGGTGGGCGCAATGAGTAACACTCCTGTGCCAGCACCTTGGAGCGAGAAAGCACCGTCAAAGTACATGATCCATTCCTTCGGGGCCTCCTTGCCGGGAGGACAGTTTCCACAAGTTCTTCATCTAGAGTTGGCATCCATTCCGCTATGAATTCTGCTAACACTCTGCTTTGGATAGTTGCTGTGCTCTCAAACTTCAAGGCGAAACTTGACAGCTCCAGAGCCCATTCTACTATCCTGCCGGTGGCCTCGGGGTTCCTCAAGATACACTGTAGTGGGAGGCGAGTCACAACAGTTATCTCGTGTGCTTGAAAGTAATGGCGCAGCTTCCTCGAGGACATGAGAAGGCCGAAGATAAGCTTTTGGACCCCAGAGTACCTTGATTGCCCCCTGCAAGAGGGAGCTGACAAAGTAAACTGGTCGCTGCACCATTTTCTTTCTTGCCACATCCTCCTGTTCGTCAGCGCTGATCTGTGGTTTCCCCCCGTTGCCGCCGGCAGATCTTGCCGGGGATGAAGTTGGCTCAACACTGGCAAGTTCTACCGCAATAGCTTCTTCGCTGTCCACTTCCCTCTGCGCTAACTTGATTTGTTGCCGCCAGGTATAGCAGCAACAGCTCTCGTGGCTTGGGTGCGACCAAGGTTGGAGCAAACGAAAGGTAAGCTTTCAAATCCTGCAGCGCAGCCTCGGCCTCTGGAGTCCATTTTACTGGACCAGCCTTCTTCAAATTTTTGAAGAATGGCAAGGCGCGCTCAGCGGATTTAGAAATGAACCTGCTCAATGCGGCTAGACAGCCAGTCAAACGCCTCACTTCCTTAACTGTCTTTGGGGCTTGGATCTGCTCTATTGCTTTGATCTTGTCGGGGTTGGCTTCTATCCCTCGCTGAGACACAAAGAACCCAAGGAGCTTGCCGGACAGAACGCCAAATACACATTTTTCTGGATTAAGCTTCAAGTTCATCTTTCGCAAGTTTGCAAAGGTTTCTTCTAGATCCTCTATGAGTGAGGATTTGTCTCTGGTTTTAACCACGATATCATCCATGTATGCTTCAATATTTCTGTGCAGTTGTGGCTCAAACCCAATCTGCACGGCCCTTGCGAACGTGGAACCAGCATTCTTCAGCCCGAAGGGCATACGTACGAAGCAGTACGTGCCACATGGGGTGATGAAAGCGGTCTTTTCCTTTTCTTCTTTGGCCATGGAGATTTGGTGGTACCTAGAGTATGCGTCCAAAAAGGAAAGAAAATCACATCCAGAGGTGGAATCAACGATTTGATCGATGCGCGGCAAGGGGAAGGGATCCTTTGGACAAGCTTTGTTTAGGTCGGTGAAGTCGATGCAAAGCCTCCACTTCCCATTAGCCTTGCGCACCACCACTGGATTAGCTAACCAAGTTGGATGCAATACTCCTCGGACCAAACCTGCTGCTTCTAGCTTCTTGATCTCCTCAGCAATGAACTGTTGTCTCTCCAAGGCCTGCTTCCTGACTTTTTACTTGACGGGGCAAACATGGGGACAAACAACAAGGTGGTGCTCGATTACCTCCCTGGTAACACCAGTGATATCAGATGGTTGCCAGGCAAACACATCGACATTCGCCCGCAGGAAGGTAACGAGCGTGCTTTCCTCTTTGTCGTCAAGGGTAGTACTAATGGTGAAGGTACCATCAGTGCCATCCTGCCGCGTCGGAACTTTCTTGGTTACCGGGGGAGCAGCCTTGGACCTCTTGCTTGTTGAACTTTCCGGCAAGTCGCTGCCGGGTGCCGCATACTCCGAAGAGATGCGCTTCCCAGAGTCCATGACGGGGTCCTTGCCGGTTTCCTTGACTTTCTTCTCCTTCTTGGCTGGAGCTGGGGCCCCGACGGTCTCTGCTGCAACCGCGTCTCTATACATCTGATCCACATAGATAACTGCGTCTCTCTTGTCCGACGGGATGGTGATGACTCCCATAGGACCAGGCATCTTCAATGTGTTGTAGGCTTAGTGGGACACCGCCATGAACTTGGCTAGAGCAGGCCGGCCAAGAATCCCGTTGAATGGCAGGGGAAGTTCAACAACATCGAACACAATCTTTTTTGTCCTGAAGTTTATTTCCCCGCCAAATGTTACCGGCAAGGTAATTTTTCCCTTTGGCTGGTGAAAGCACAAGTGCTCCTTGTAAAAGCACAAGTGCTCCCTGGGTGATTTTGGTAATTAATGTCAACATATCTCTTGTTGGACTAATATTTTCATCTAGTATATTTCAGATAGTTCAGCAAAGGCGTGGCATGGACAAGAGGATGTGGAACCCCTTCAAGATGCTAAGGACAGACGATTGGCAAAGGCTCAAGACTCTTCATTTCTATTTCAGTGATCCAAGATCACATTGAGTCTATAGGAAAAGCCAATACTATTAAAAGGGGATGAGGTGTTGCTTAATGGTCTACTTGCTCAAAGTGCTTAGTGATATGCTCCAAATCCCTCAGCCACTTTCTCAAATCCAAATATGTCCTAAACCTAAAGTCAAACTCGGCCATACTGTAGGTGTACTAGAATAGGGGTACCCTAGTACCCCGTACTTGTGCACGGGCAGTAGTAGCATCCCGCGGCCAGGCTTGCGGGAGGACAGCCAGAGAGAAGCTCAAGATTATTAAGCCATTCAAGGACAAAGTATACAAAGCAAGAGTTAAGGCCCCGGCAAGAGGAGCTTGCCGGGAGGGACAGCTGAGGCCCAGCCTGGGCATTGCTGAAGCAGAGTACTTGCCGCGGCAAGGTACTTGCCCCGGCAAGTCATTGGCTGCGGCAAGGTATTGGCTGCGGCAAGATAGCGGCTGCGGCAAGGTACTTGCCCCGGCAAGTTACCTTGCACGGCAAACTATGGGTTGCGCCAAGCTGTCAGGTGCGGCAAGGTCTTGCCGCGGCAAGCGTTACTGTACCACTGTGCTACTGTGCTGCTCCGGTGCCTCTGCCAGCGTGGCGCTCTGGGTCCTTCCAAGCGTGCGTGGCAGGGCACTGTGTAGACGGCGGTGCACTGTAGATAGCGGTGCAACAGCAGGTGGGATAGGCTTTTCCCACGTCCACGACGTCCGGGTACATGTATGTGGACAGCAAAGGCATGGGCATTTAATGCCCTTGTCCCCTGCCGTCAGTGGTAGGTAGGACATGTCATCCTGGTAATAGTGGCCTTACTGTAGCAACTTTCCACCTCTACCTTTACTGTTTGCCACCTGTTGGTGACCCCTTTGTGCGTATAAAAGGAGGCCCATAGGCAACGTGAAGGGGGGGAGGAACTGGAAAAGGGAGAACTCCAGTATTGTACGCAGCTACTCGGTACTGTAGCGCTCCTGGAGCTAGAACAGTCATACAGATAATAAACCAAAAAGCAGGAGTAGGGTTTTACGCATCCGTGCGGCCCGAACCTGGGTAAATCTCTCTCGTGCACTGTCGTGTTCTTCGCTAGATTTGCTCTTCGTGCGACCGTCTCTCCCTGCCGAACGTAAAGGGGTCCTTCCCTGGGTCCCATAGGTGATCGCGGATTCGTCCCCGACATCTTTGGCGCGCCAGGTAGGGGAAAGGAGGTTGTGTGAACCTAATCTAGCGATTTGCGCGCTAGTTTTTGGGCCATTCTCCGTCTTATGGCTCCAAAAAAGAAGACTTCAGCCATCGGTGCGTCCACGTCCAACCCGCCTGCTCCCGTGCAGGAGGGTGCCGACGTGATTGTGGCTGCTGGGGGGACTGGAGAGCGAGAGCTCCTATTACCTCCACCTGTCCAAAACCGGGCCAGCAACGCCAATCTTGGCGCTGCTGGGTCTGGGAACGCAGCACTGCTCGCTGCTACTGGCCCTGCAAGCTCCAGAAACGGTGCTGCGCGTTCTGGAACGCCTGCGCCGGTTCAGACGCCGCGGCCTTCGCAAGAAGCCCGTGACAGGCAGCGTCCTGACGCCCCAGGTGCCAGGCGCTCCCTGGATAATGAACTTGCGCATCAATCTCGAGATGCGCGGGGTCACCATACGCAACAACACGTTGGCGGGGTCGAGGTGCGGTCGCCTGGGCGTGGAGATGCTCCTTCTAACACCGTTAGGAGTAAGAGCATCCCACAATCCTCACGCCACTCGATACCTCCCTCACCAGCAGAAGCGTTGGCGCGTGCGCAGCTGCTCCTGAACTTCCCTCCACCAGCAGATAAGCTTGACGAGTGGAGGGCAACCATTCAGAGCCTTCTCAGCTTCGCTGATGCCGACCCGGTGCGCGCGGCCGACAAGAGAACTGGTGACGATGCTGTCACCAACAAGAACGGCGAGGGGGCAACAACCGTACACTCCCCACCCAGACGGCCTCGGTCGCCGACACGTCGAAACGACGCCCGTGGCGATGATTCCACGGCGTCGTCTGACCCGCGAGCTCGTCGTGACCAGCGCCTCGTTCTTCAGGAACGCAGAGGAGAAGACGCTCGTACCACTATCGAGCGAAGGAGAGAAGCGCATCGTCAGTCCGACAGACGCGCAGGGCCCGCTGTTGACATGCATGCGCCAGGGGATCCTGGCGACTTGCCGTACGCGGTAAGTTGTCCAGCGTTCACCCGTGAGCTGCGGCAGGTCCAGTGGCCCAATCGCAAGGCTTTCAAGCCTGACGTGCCCGAGAAGTATGATGGCAAGACACACCCGTCGGAGTTCCTCAGCATTTACACCATTGCGGTGCAAGCTGCCGGGGGACGAGACGACAAGATTCTTGCTAACTACTTCCCGCTCGTGTTAAAGCGCAACGTCGTCTCATGGCTCATGCACTTGCCGGAGAACTCCATTTCTTCATGGGCGGACCTGTGCCATCAGTTTGTTGGTGCCTTTACTGGCGGTCATCAACCTCATGGCCAGGAGAGTGATCTTCATCTCATCCCCCAGAAGGAAGGAGAGCCCCTGCGCAAATACATTCAAAGGTTCAGCCGCGTACAGTACAACATCCCAGATGTTCACCCCGCTGCGGTTATTAGCGCGTTCCATCAGAACGTGCGTAACCGCAAGATGCGGGAGGAAATGGCGATGACCAAGGTCAGAGACATTGGCCAGCTATATGCTCTCGCCGACAAGTGTGCGCATGCTGAAGAGGGAAGGAAACTTCCCGGTGAAGGTGTTGGCGCAGGGGGGAGCTCTGACAGCGAAGGTACCGCCCCGGCAAAGAAGGGCCGGCGGCGGAACAACAGGAAGAAAAAGGGCAAAGCTGTGCTTGCCGTCGAGCAGTCCAGCGGCAACGGCAGCGCCGACAAGGCCAAAGTCGAGGGCTCCGGCAAGGAGATTGCCGCCTGCGCCAACTGTCAGGCCTTGGCAGCTGCCGACAAGCAGGACGGCTCCGACAAGCAATATTGCAAGATCCACCGCACCAAGGGACACGATCTCCAGAACTGCCGACGAGTCGAGCAGCTTGTCGAATAGCAGAAAGCTGAGTATGAGAGGCGCGACAAGGAGAAGGCCCCAGAAGGTGCTGGCGGGTCCGGCAAGAAGCGCACTGCCCGAGGAGGGCGTCGCGGCAAGGCCAAGCAGCAGCAGAGAGACAGGCCTCCTCGTGGCCGCGACAAAGATGATGATGATGATGATCTAGATGATGAAGAATCCAGTGAGCACGAATTTCAGAAAGCCGCAGAAGTCTTGTGTGTTGACGGTGGTGCTTCGTTGCATTCTTCTCACCGCCAACTTAAACAGTGGGCGCGAGAGATCAATGCGGCGGAACCATCTGTTGACGCCAGAAAGCTTCTGAAGTGGTCCGACACGCCTATCGTCTTTGACATTGAGGACCACCCTGACCGCACAACGGCGGTCGGGTGCTTGCCGATGTTGGTTTCACCAACGATCCGCAACCTCAAGGTCACGAAGATGTTAGTTGACGGTGGGGCCGGCTTGAATCTGATTTCGCCCGCTGTGCTCCGGAAACTTCAGATCTCTGACGGCGAGCTTGAGGAAACTGGTACTTTCCAAGGAGTCAATCCAGGAAGGAGCAAGCCGAAAGGGAAGATCATGCTGCCAGTGACATTTGGCGGCGAGCTGAACTACCGGACCGAGAAGGTCACCTTTGATGTTGCCGATATTCCATTGCCTTATAATGTGATACTTGGCCGTCCAGCGCTCGCCAAGTTCATGGCAGCCTCTCATTATGCCTACAACGTGTTGAAGATGCCAGGTCCAGTAGGTGTTATCACAGTTCCCTGCGACAAGAAGGATGCGCTTATTTGCGCCGACAAGATCTACCGGGAAGCAGCTGCCGCAACTGCCGCCAAGGCACTTGCCGCTGAAGCTCTCGGGCGGGAGAACAAGAGGAAGTCCGGCAAGAGCTCCTGTGCCCACTCCGGCAAGCGCACCTCTTCGGAGTGCTGCGCTGCCGTCGAGGACGCACCAGAGAGCTCCACCGGCAAGTGTAAGAAGAACAAAGCCGCTCCGCCGGCGACAAAGAAGGTGCCCGCCAAGGAGGATGGCACTGGTGGTTCCTTCACCATCAGTGCCACACTTGACAACAAATAGGAAAACGCGCTCGTTGCTTTCCTGCGGGCGAATGTCGACGTATTTGCATGGCAACCATCCGACATCCCCGGTGTTCCCAGGAAAGTAATTGAGCACCACCTTGCCGTTTGTCCCCACGCGAGGCCCGTCAAACAGAAAGCCAGAAAGCAAGCTGTGGAGCGGCAAGAGTTTATTGCGGAAGAAATCAAGAAGTTGGAAGCAGCAGGCCTCGTTAGAGGAGTGCTCCATCCTACGTGGTTGGCCAATCCGGTTGTCGTGCGCAAAGCGAATGGAAAATGGAGGCTTTGTATTGATTTCACTGATGTCAATAAAGCTTGTCCCAAAGACCCATTTCCTTTGCCCCGCATAGACCAGATTGTTGACTCCACGGCAGGATGTGATTTGCTTTCATTTCTTGACGCATATTCAGGGTATCATCAAATCTTCATGGCTGAGGAAGATGAGGAAAAGACCGCATTTATCACACCCTGTGGCACATACTGTTTCGTACGTATGCCATTTGGTTTGAAAATGCTGGTTCGACATTTGCAAGAGCCGTCCAGATTGCTTTTGAGCCTCAGCTGCACAGAAATGTGGAAGCCTATATGGATGATATAGTGGTCAAAAGCAAAGACAGGGCTACTTTGGTTCAAGATCTAGAAGAAACTTTTGTAAATCTGCGCAAGATCAACCTGAAGCTCAACCCCGAGAAGTGCATGTTTGGAGTTCCCTCCGGCAAGCTTCTCGGGTTCTTTGTGTCTCAACGTGGAATTGAAGCCAATCCTGACAAGATCAAAGCCATTGAGCAAATTGAAGCACCGAAGCGCGTCAAGGATGTACGACGACTTGCCGGCTGTGTTGCTGCCCTCAGTAGGTTTATCTCCAAGTCAGCTGAGCGCGCCCTGCCATTTTTCAAAATCTTAAAAAAGGCAGGTCCATTGAAATGGACTCCGGAGGCGGAGGCAGCGCTGCAAGACTTGAAGAGATACCTCTCCTCTCCTCCAATACTTGTCGCGCCTAAACCACAAGAGAAGTTGTTGCTGTATCTAGCGGCAACCAATCAAGTGGTTAGTGCTGCGCTGGTAGCGGAGAGAGAGGTGGATGAGGAGGCAGTAACTGCGGCAAGCACGACCAGCGACAAGCTGGGGGCAACAAGTTTTGCTGCCGACAAGGATTCGTCTGCGCAGTTAGGCGAAGTGATACAAAAGAAGAAAATGGTGCAGCGCCCGGTCTACTTTGTGAGCTCTCTTCTGCAGGGAGATAGGTCAAGGTATTCTGGTGTGCAGAAGCTGCTTTTCGGCCTTCTCATGGCCTCGAGAAAGCTGCGCCATTACTTTCAAGCACATGAAGTTACCGTCGTCACTCGCTTCCCGCTGAAAAGGATTTTGCAAAATCCAGAAGCGACGGGCAGGATTGTCGAGTGGGCGTTGGAGTTGTCGAGCTTTGGTCTCAAGTTTGAGAGTACATCAACCATACAGAGCCGAGTTTTGGCAGAGTTTGTCGTAGAATGAACACCAACGCCAGACGAAGAAATCCCAGAGATGACTCTCCCCGGCAAGGAGACAAGCAAAGAGTGGCTTATGTACTTTGATGGTGCCTTTTCGCTGCAAGGCGCCGGTGCTGGCGTACTGCTTGTCGCACCCACCGGAGAGCACGTCAAGTACGTGGTCCAAATGCACTTTCCCAAGGAACAGGCGACGAACAATACTGCAGAATATGAGGGGTTGCTTGCCGGTCTCAGGATCGCGGCAGACCTTGGGATCAAGAAGCTTATTGTCAGGGGAGATTCGCAGCTTGTCGTCAGGCAAGTGAACAAGAACTACCAATGCCCATTGATGGAAGCTTATGTAGATGAGGTGAGGAAGTTGGAAGAACGCTTTGACGGCCTACAAATGGAGCACGTCCCACGTGCTGAGAATGACATTGCCGATGGTTTGTCAAAGCGCGCCGCACTCAAATTGCCTGTGGAGCCAGGCACTTTTGTGCTCCAACTAATTCAGCCATCCGTGACGCCATCAGTAGGGCAAGGCAGGAAGAGGAAGTTGGCTTCTGGCGACTACTTCCCGGCAGAGCTCCCCGAAGCCGCCGGCAAGAAGGCTGCCAAAGCCAGCGCCAAAGATTCAGAGGGGCAACTTGCTCCGACAAGGCCTCACGCTCTTGTCGTTGAAGCGGGTGCTCCTAGGCTAGAGGCAAAGGGGCAACTTGCTCCGACAAGACTTCGGGTCCTTGTCGTTGAAGCAGGCGCTCCTGATCGAAGCGCTGAGGAGCAAGATGCTCCGACGAGGCCTTGGCCTTCCGTCGTTGAAGCAACTGCTCCTGACAAGCTTGTTGAAGGACAGCACGCTCCAGCAGGGCCCCAGGCTCTTGTCGTTGAGGCGGCTGTTCCCGCCAAGCTCGTCGGGGAACGGCCGGCTCTGGTAGAGCGACGAACTCTTGCCGTAGGGCCTGATGTTCCCGCAGCAGAAGAAATGCCTTTAGTCCTCGTTGTCGAGCCACAGGCTCCAGCGTGGGCGCAGCAGATCGTCCGTTTCCTTCAGACAGGAGAACTTCCCGAAGAGCAGGAAGAAGCGGAGAAAGTAGCCCGACGGTCCAATATGTATCAATCTGTCGATGACATGCTGTGCAGAAAAAGACCAAACGGTGTGAAATTGAAGTGTATTCCCCGGGAAGAAGGACAGGAGCTGTTGGTGGAGATTCATGGAGGCATATGTGGTCACCACATAGGGTCAAGAGCCCTTGTTGGAAAGGCTTTCCGGCAAGGTTTCTTTTGGCCCACCGCCCTCCAGGATGCAACTGCACTAGTAACCAAGTGTGAAGCGTGCCAGTTTCATTCCAAGCAGATTCATCAGCCAGCTCAAGCTCTCCAGACAATCCCTCTCTCCTGGCCATTTTCGGCCTGGGGGCTCGACATCCTCGGCCCCTTTCCCCGTGCCACCGGGGGCTTCGAGTACTTGTATGTGGCCATCGACAAGTTTACGAAGTGGCCAGAAGTGGAAGCAGTGAGGAAGGTGACAGCACAATCAGCCATCAAGTTCTTCAAGGGAATTGTTTGTCGCTTTGGTGTTCCTAACAGGATCATCACCGACAACGGTACCCAGTTCACGAGCCACGCCTTCATGCAGTATGTCGAAGACCTTGGCGCCAAGGTCTGTTTCCCTTCTGTTGCTCACCCCCGAAGCAACGGTCAAGCTGAAAGGGCAAATGCTGAAGTGCTGCGTGGGCTCAAGACGAGAACTTTCGACAGGCTGCGCAAGTGCGGCAAAAACTGGATCGAGGAGCTGCCAGTGGTTCTTTGGTCGATCAGGACGACGCCAAATCGAGCTACTGGCCAGACGCCTTTTGCTCTAGTTTATGGAGCAGAGGCAGTTCTCCCCACGGAACTCGTATACGGGTCACCTCGAGTGCTCGCTTACGATGAGCTTGAGCAAGAGCAACTGCGGCAAGATGACGCTGTGCTCCTCGAGGAGGATCGTCTTCAGGCTGCTGTGAGAGCTGCTCGCTACCAGCAAGCTTTGCGTCGCTACCATAGCCGCAAAGTCAATGCCAGAAGTCTCGAGGAAGGCGACCTTGTTCTTCGGCACGTTCAGTCGGCCAAGAATTCAAACAAGTTGACGCCGAAGTGGGAAGGCCCTTATCGGGTGAAACGAGTCACCAGGCCCGGCGCTGTCCGCCTGGAGACCGGGGATGGCATTCCAGTGATCAATTCCTGGAACATTGAGCATCTCCGTAAGTTTTTTCCATAAGGCGCGGTTGCCGGGCCCTTCCCCGGCAACCACCTTTTGTACAAGTCTTGCCGTTGTTGCATGTAATCCTTTGTACAAAGCCAGGCGCAGACCCTGTGCATAAATAAAGCTTTTATATTTCGCAGTTTTTGACGATTTCATGTTTACTTTTATTTTGCATGATTATCTGACATACTGTGCAGTACAGCCTCCCCGGTAAGCATTAACGAGCCGCCAAGCTCCTATATCTTTATTTTCTCTTCTTTCTTTTTCTCAAAAAGACAGAAGCTTCCCTCGCGCACAAGTTTGCCGGGGGGGATGGGATAATGATATGGACCAAGCGTCGTTCAAAGAAACTTTGCCTTGCCGGGTAGAAGGCAGCGGCAAGCAGTGACAAGACCTTGCCGCGGAGAGATCAGCGACAAAGCTAAGTGCCAAAGTTTGAATAACCAAATTCTTTTTTATTTTCAAGGTTATTTTCCTTGAACGATACTACTCTTTGCATGGAAAACCTGTGCGCGACGGAACCTAAGCGTAATCGGTCGCGCCCTTACCTTGTTTCGAGTCCGCTCAACAACCTAAGTGGCCGCACTAAGCGCGACAAGGTTGCTTGCCGGCAGCGGCACCGCCAGCAGGCTGCTGGAGTCCCGTACCCAGCGCTCGCGGCGATGGTGCGCGCACCGGCAAGTTTCCTATAAGCGTAGGGCAAGTACACATAAAGAAAGAAATTGCTCAAGGGAGATGACATGCATTAACGTCAAAATATTGCATGTTATATTACAAGATAAGTTGCCGCGGCTTAAACATATTGTTCTTTAACATGTCTAGCGGCGGCAAGGAGGGAGAAGAATGGGCTCTCTAATTGCGGTGCTCGCCTTCGACTCTCTGGATTTGGTCCACCCTCTCCACGATGGGCGCGACAAGGGCCTCTAGTGGCGCGGGGTCGTATCCCTTCGGCAAGCTTTTGAAGATGTTGCTGAAGTCGACGCCCGGGTTTCTGTATGCTATCTTCACCAACAACCTCCGGAGAACTCCCCGGCAAAGCCTGCGTGACTCGTCGGCCAGTTGAGCCTTGTGATTGACTTGGAGCTGTTGGAGTGCTTCTACTACTCCGTCGAAGAACTCGGCTAGCTTGACGCTAGTTTGCGTGTTCTTGTTGGTGGAGTACCCGAAGTCCGGCACCTTCAGGGCAGTCAGCTCCTTGTCGATGTCCTCGGCTGCGCTGGCAAGCCTGTCTGTGAAGATCCCCACGTTATCCCTGAACTTCTTGTGGGTTGCAATAGCGTCTTGAAGCAGACCCTTTTCCTTCTGGAGCTCTGCCATTAGAAGCCCTTCGCGCTTTCTGGTGGTGTCGAGCGTCTCCTTCAGCGTGGTCAGTTTCAGCTTCAGGTCTGCTCTGGAGTCATTGGCGGCGGCAAGCAGATTGTTCTTCTTGGCTATGGTAACTTGCATCTCCGCCAAAGTGTGGGTCACCTTTGCCCTCTCACTTTCAAGCGTTGAGAGCTTGTCACCGTTTGCCTTGAGGGCGGCCTCTAGTCTTGCCACTTTCCCCTCCGTTTCCTTCCTGTTCACTTCTGCAGCAGCGACAGCGTTGGTGGCCTCCACCAACTTGCTGGCATACTCTTGGGCCAAGGCTTCGATTTCCTTCTGGTGTTTTTGTGCCTGCCCCTGGGTCCGCTCTGCGACAAGTCTTGCCACCTCCTCGTCTTTCTGTCGGAGGGTTTCGGCAAGTTTCCTCTTGCGCTCGGCAAGTTCTTCTTCATGGGCATCAAGGTCCACTTTCCGCTGGTTCAGATCACCGGCCCGAGCAGACAACTCCTTGGCGGTCTCCTCCTGTTTTTGTTCAATGTCTTGCTTCATCAGGAGGAGGGCCTGCCGTTCTTCGGCCAGCTGTGCCCGCTTGGCCTCTAACGCATTAAGAGATCGCGCGCGGACATCCGCCAAGATCTCCGCGCGCCTCAACATGTGAGCTTCGGCCTTCTCGATGAGCGCCTCCCTGGAAGCTAGCTTCTCCCGTCGGGCGCGATGAAGATTCAGCAGCTTTTGAAGCAGTTGCTCCTCTTCAGACGTGCTGCTACTGCTGGCGCCTGGCGCATCCACAAGCTGGAGCCCGGCAGCGGCAAGGATCTCCTCGTCCACAACATCCTCCTTGGTTGGCGCTCTGGAGCCCACCGTCCAGGGGAGGCTGACGTAGACGTTCTCGCCGACCCGGACGTATTTGCTTGGCGGAGGCGAGTTGGGCGCTGCCGCCTCGTCAGTGGTTGAAGGACCCATGGTCGGAGTAGCGCCTGGCGCTCCTGTGGCCTCAGGGCCGTCAGTACGACCACCGGCTCCCTCGCCGGCCTCCTCAGCAGCCTTCTGGGCGGCCTCAGCTTCAGCAGCCTTGGCGGCTTCATCGGTGGGCGCCTTGGCGGTATTATCCTCGGCGGCCTTGCCGGCCTCTTCGGCAGCATTGGCAGTTTCTTCGTCGGCAAGCTTGTCGGCTGCCAGCTTGTCGGCCTTGGCAGCGGCGGCCTTGGCGGCCTCGTCGTCGACGGCCCCTGTGGTGTTCTCCTCGGCAGAAGAGTCAATGTTCATTGGCTCCACCGAGGAGGGCTCTGCCAACCCGAGAGGTAAGGCAAAAAGAGCTTCAGGAAGAAATTCAAGAAGACAAAAGAAAGAAAGCAGAAAGAGTTTTGCAGCAAGTGGGTTTACCCGTGTTGAGCTCAAGAGCGGTGGGCTCCCCTCCCCCGTCAACGTTTGTCATTGGGGTGGGGTCGCCAGCGCTGGTGCTTGGCACTTCGGCGCTTGCCGGCTCCTCTTCGTGGCTCGGCTCGCTAGTGGGAGCCCTTACCGGAGATCTTCTCCTTGGCGGTGTGGTCGAGGGGGGTGGTACTTCTGGAGCACCTTCAGATGGCTCCACTTGCTGCTCCTCTCCTACACGCCCAAAGATGTCAGTAACAAAATGCTTGTTCCTCAGCGACCGCCAGCGAAAGGTAGTTGAAATACTTACGCTGGGGGCTGCGCTGGGGGCTGCAACGAGGGCTGGGCTCCGAGCTGGTCGGGACGGTCTCAGACGCTCTCCCGGTGGTTGCCGTGGGCTCATCTTCGACGACCACCACGGTCTTGCTCGTCGAGACCTTAGCTCTCTTCCTTGTCCTCTCCGCCAAAGTTTCCTCCCTGCGGAAGCAAGGCCGGAGCGCGACAAGTGAGGACAGAAACAAAACCTTACAAAGATTGAGGGTCGCGGCAAGGGAACTTACTCTTCCTCGTCGTCCTCTTCGCTGAGAGCAGAAAAATCAAAGTCCGCCTCCGTGTGAGGAGGGGGAGGAGGGGGAGCTGGGCTCCTTGGCCGCTTGGCGGGGGTAGTAGCAGCGGTCTTTGATGACCCTGCTCCAGTTGCCGGGGCCGCGTGAGACACTCCCGCAGCACCAGCCCTTGCCGCGGTCGAGCGCGTCGAACGGCGCTCCGGCGGTTGTTGAACTTCTTGCCGCTCAGCCACTTTGCCAAGCCTGCGAAGGCGTTTCCTCCTCAGAGGGGCTGGGGACTCTGACTGCGGTGGGCTTTCGGTGCCCTCCTCGGAAGAGGAGCCCTCATCCTCCGAGCTGCCTGACTCGTCGGCAGGCTGGCTTGGCCCGACATCCTTGCCGGGTGCGGCGAGCTCGCCCTTCCCGGCAAGCATCCCCTGCTCGGCAAGGCTCTCCTTTTGTGCCTCGTCGAGCTCCGCCAAAGTATAACCAAAATCGCCAGCTTCCCTGGCGAGCCTGTCCTCCTCCACTCTTCGAGCAATGAATTCTATTTCTTGCTCAGTGGTGTTGCGGACGAGCCACTCTTCCACCCGGACCTGCTTTTCGACCGTGGAGTCAAAGAATCGCCGCACGTTTTCTTCGAGCGGCACGTCCCAAGTTGCTTCAACGCTGTGCGCATTGCAGAGCGGCATCATAGCGATGATTGCACTCAATGCGGAGTTGTTGCAAAGGGGCACGATGTGCTTCGGCAGCGTGAACGCCTTGTCGCGCTTCTCTGGATCTGTCTCTTGCTTGAACAGTTCTCGCATGAAGAAGTCGTGCTGCAGAACTGTGAAGTTGTTGATCAGTCCAGGGCGCAGCCGCATGATATCGGCTGGGTTCTTCCAATCAGAGGCCGGCCTTCCTCTCTGCTGCAGAGGAGCAATGCGGCGGCGGAGGAAGTCTGCGCCAACCATCCCTATGGTGAGCCCAGCCTCCCTGAGCCGTATGATCCTGGTAGCGGCAATCTCCAGCTTTTTGTCCTGGGGATCCAGATCGCTCCAGTCCGTGCCACGCGCTGCTGGGGTCTTGCGAAGCTCACAGTATGGTGGCGGCTCGTCGTCAATGATCCAACACCATTCAGACCGGATTTCTCCCCATCTTGGGCGGAGATCCCCCTTCAGATAATGCTCCTTGGCGCCCAATCTTGAAACGAACGAGACGCCAACAGTGAGAGGCTCCCCCTTTTCAGCACGGGGAGTGAAGTAATGCCTGAACAGCGCGGTGTTGGGTGCGACGCCGACGAAGTTCTCGCACAGATGCGCAAATATTGCCATGGTGGATACGGCATTCGGTGTGAGATCCAGCAGAGGGAGGTTGAAGGTGTACATGACGTCGCTGAAGAAATCCGAGTACGGTGGGCAGAGCCCGCACCAAAAGTAGCAAGCGAAGAAGGGGTACTTGCTCACTTCGCTCTCGTCGGTGGCTGGGCGAACGCGGGTGGCCGGATGCGCCTTGGTCCTCGCGGCCCACATGCCTTGGAACTTGGCCTTCAGATCCGCCCCCGTGAGCGTCGGAGCGAAGAGCGCGTACTTCTGCCTCTTCATCTGCGCCTGGGTCTCCGTCCTTGAGGACTTCCCCGTCTTCCCCTTTTCTCCTTTGGGAGGCATGGCGAAGGCGGAGCTGAGGACCGAGGGAGGTGCGGACGCGCGCGGTGGCGGAGGATTGGGAAACCGCTTTTGTTTTAGAGCGGAGGAAGAAGAAGGCGGAGATTTGGAGATCGAGAATGGTGAGAGGGGTGTGCGAGTGCTTCTGCAGGTCCCTCCTTTTATGGGGAAAGATGCGGAACCATCCGCCCCTTCGTCATTCGAGATGGCTGCGCACGCTTCCCACGCTCCGCGTTCAACGCGCGACGCGTGGGAGAGCGTGCAATTAAACAGCGTAGGGACGTTTCGGCTTATCCTAGCCACGCGTGCCCGTGCACTGTTTGGGCCTGGCCTAACAACGCCCGGCACATTGTGTGGCCCAGGCCCGGGGGCTCCTGTAGGTGTACTAGAATAGGGGTACCCTAGTACCCCGTACTTGTGCACGGGCAGTAGTAGCATCCTGCGGCCAGGCTTGCGGGAGGACAGCCAGAGAGAAGCTCAAGATTATTAAGCAATTCAAGGACAAAGTATACAAAGCAAGAGTTAAGGCCCCGGCAAGAGGAGCTTGCCGGGAGGGACAGCTGAGGCCCAGCCTGGGCATTGCTGAAGCAGAGTACTTGCCGCGGCAAGGTACTTGCCCCGGCAAGTCATTGGCTGCGGCAAGGTATTGGCTGCGGCAAGATAGCGGCTGCGGCAAGGTACTTGCCCCGGCAAGTTACCTTGCACGGCAAACTATGGGTTGCGCCAAGCTGTCAGGTGCGGCAAGGTCTTGCCGCGGCAAGCGTTACTGTACCACTGTGCTACTGTGCTGCTCCGGTGCCTCTGCCAGCGTGGCGCTCTGGGTCCTTCCAAGCGTGCATGGCAGGGCACTGTGTAGACGGCGGTGCACTGTAGATAGCGGTGCAGCAGCAGGTGGGATAGGCTTTTCCCACGTCCACGACGTCCGGGTACATGTATGTGGACAGCAAAGGCATGGGCATTTAATGCCCTTGTCCCCTGCCGTCAGTGGTAGGTAGGACATGTCATCCTGGTAATAGTGGCCTTACTGTAGCAACTTTCCACCTCTACCTTTACTGTTTGCCACCTGTTGGTGACCCCTTTGTGCGTATAAAAGGAGGCCCATAGGCAACGTGAAGGGGGGGGGAGGAACTGGAAAAGGGAGAACTCCAGTATTGTACGCAGCTACTCGGTACTGTAGCGCTCCTGGAGCTAGAACAGTCATACAGATAATAAACCAAAAAGCAGGAGTAGGGTTTTACGCATCCGTGCGGCCCGATCCTGGGTAAATCTCTCTCGTGCACTGTCGTGTTCTTCGCTAGATTTGCTCTTCGTGCGACCGTCTCTCCCTGCCGAACGTAAAGGGGTCCTTCCCTGGGTCCCATAGGTGATCGCGGATTCGTCCCCGACACATACCGATTTGATTCATCCGGCGCCACCGAGTTTCCTTGACATAGCCATTACCAGAAACCCTAATCAGTTCGGTCTCACCGATGGGATCTCGGTCTCACCGAGATGGGCTTGCAAACTCTCTGTTGCCTATTGCAACTATTTCGGTCTCACCGAAATATGCAGTCGGCCCCACCGAGTTTGCTTTACCAACTTTCTGTTTGCTTATTACTAAAATCGGTCACACCGAGTTTGTGTAATCGGTCAAACCGAGACGAGGTTTTACCCTAACCCTAGCACATCGGTCCCACCGAGTTGATTATATCGGTCCCACCGAAAAGCCTAACGTTCACATTTTTGACTGGATCGGTCTCACCGAGTTTACCTATTCGGTCTGACCGAGTTGGCTCATTTGTGTGTAATGGTTAGATTTTGTTTGGAGGCTATATATACCCCTCCACCCTCCTCTCCATTAGAGAGAGAGCCATCAGAACGTGCCTACACTTCCACTACTCATTTTCTGAGAGAGAACCACCTACTCATGTGTTGAGACCAAGACATTCCAATTCAACCACAAGAATCTTGATCTCTAGCCTTCCCCAAGTTGCTTTCTACTCAAATCATCTTTCCACCATAGCCAAATCTATGAGAGAGAGTTGAGTGTTGGGAAGACTATCATTTGAAGCACAAGAGCAAGGAGTTCATCATCAACACACCATCTATTACCTTTTGGAGAGTGGTGTCTCCTAGATTGGTTAGGTGTCACTTGGGAGCCTCCGTCAAGACTGTGGAGTTGAACCAAGGAGTTTGTAAGGGCAAGGAGATCGCCTACTTCGTGAAGATCTACCCGAGTGAGGCAAGTCCTTCGTGGGTGATGGGCATGGTGGGATAGACAAGGTTGCTTCTTCGTGGACCCTTCGTGGGTGGAGCCCTCCGTGGACTTGCGCAACCATTACCCTTTGTGGGTTGAAGTCTCCATCAACATGGATGTACGATAGCACCACCTATCGGAACCACGCCAAAAATCTCCGTGTCTCCAATTGCGTTTGCACACTCCAATCCCATCCCTTTACTTTCTTGAAAATTGCATGCTTTACTTTCCGCTGCTCATATACTCTTGCCATGATTGCTTGAAATGTATTGTGAATGCTTAAACTTGCGCTAAAACTCCATCTCAACTTGAAGAACTTAAAAACTGCTACTTTTGCTTGTTGAGGGTCTAATCACCCCCCTCTAGACCCCTCTTCTTGATCCTTTCAATTGGTATCAGAGCATTGGTCTCCATTGCTTTGGTTTAATCACCTTTGGAGGAAGATGGATGAGTCTATGATTGGGAGTATTAGACGTATAGTACCTTTACTTGATGGAGAGTTCTATCATGATTGGAAAAATGAGATGCTTGTGATTTTCAATGAATATCACTTGAACAAGTACATTACTACCCCTTGTGCACCTCCTATTGATCCTTTGCATCCTACCCCCTATGAGTCTCTTGACATGATCCGCAATCTTAGAACTGTTAATCTTATCATTAGAGGATTGCCTAGAAACTTGATTGTGTGCTTGCCTACACTTGAATGTGCTTACACTATATGAAGATATCTCGAGAAACGCTTTCCAAACTATTCCTTGAAAAATCTAGATGAGATTCTTCAAAAGTCCATTGCTTTAAATAAGATGAATTCTAGTGATCCTAAGTTTGGTGATTGTTTATTTGAGCTTCGTGACCTCATGCAAGCCAAAGAAGATGTTGGAATCATTAGTGACATTATCTCTCAAGTTTTTAGAATTCATAAATATGAACATTGTCATGGTCATAAATCTAATGAATTGCCTTCTCTAGATAATGATCATTCATATGATGATGATGTTGAACATGGATATTATGACGAGGATGATGATAGTGGCTTTGATCTTGATGAGTCTATGAGACACTTTGGTCTTATGGCTAACCTTCGCGGCTACACGGCCGGAGGAAAGGAATGGGTTCTTGATAGTGGATGTACCGATCACATGACCGGAGACAAGGATATGTTTCGTAAGATTGCTGAAAACGACGGCCCTCGAAAGTATGTCACTTTTGGTGATAACTCAAAGGCTAAAGTGGTTGGCCTTGGTAAGGTGGCCATCTCACATGACAGCTCTATCCAAAATGTTATGCTCGTTGAATCTCTTGGCTACAATCTACTTTCCGTATCTAGACTAGCCGATTTCGGTCTCAATGTTCTATTCACTGAAGTAGATTGCCAAGTGTTTCGAAGAGATAATCATAATATGGTCTTTACCGGTATACGTAGAGGTGATCTATACATTGTTGATTTCACTAAAAAGGCTCGACCTAGAACTTGCTTAATTGTTAAATCTTCTAAAGGTTGGTTGTGGCATAGAAGGTTAGGTCATGTGGGCATGCGAAATCTTGATAAGCTTATTAAAGGTGATCATATACTTGGTGTTAAATATATTATATTTGACAAGGATAGACTTTGCAGTGCTTGTCAAGCAGGAAAACAAGTTGGAGGAAGTCATCCCGTGAAGAACATTATGACCACGAGAAGACAGCTTGAGCTACTTCATATGGATCTTTTTGGTCCCAATGCCTACAAGAGTCTCGGTGGTAACTCGTTTGGTTTGGTCATTGTTGATGATTTTTCACGATTTACGTGGGTGTTCTTTCTTGATGATAAATCGCAGGTCCAAAAGATCTTCAAAAACTTCGCTAGGAAGGTCCAAAATCAATTTGAAGTGAAGATCAAGAAGGTTCGCAGCGACAACAGAACGGGGTTCAAGAACGCAAATGTGGATACCTTTCTTGACGAAAAAGGGATTTCACATGAGTTCTCGGCTACGTACACACCTCAACAAAATGGAGTTGTTGAGAGGAAGAACCGGACACTCATTGAGATGGCGAGAACGATGCTTGATGAATACAAGACGCCAAAACACTTTTGGGCGGAAGCGGTTGAGATAGCTTGTCATGCAACAAACCGACTATATCTTCACAAGCTACTCGGCAAGACGGCATACGAGCTTCTCACCGGTAACAAACCCCAAGTTGGATACTTTCGAGTATTTGGCTCAAAGTGCTATATTCTTGATAAGCATCGTCGTTCGAAATTTGCTCCTAAATCTCATGAAGGTTTCCTACTCGGTTATGGCTCAAACTCTCACACTTACTGTGTCTACATCAATTTCACCCGAAAGGTTGAAGAGACGGTAGATGTGAAGTTTGATGAATCTAACGGCTCGCAAGTAGAGCAATTGCCAATTGATGTAGGTGACAAAGACCCTTCGGAAGCAATACAAGACTTGTCTATTGGCAAGATTCGCCCAACGGAGGTGAAGGAGAGTACCTCGTCCGTTCAAGTGGAAGCCTCAACTTCACGACAAGATGAACCACAAGTTGACTTGGAGGCATCCACAAGTGGAACACGACAAGATGAAGGAAACGAGGATGTACAACAAGATGAACCTCATCGACCTCCTTCGCCACCTCCACAAGAGAACATCAACGCCAACAACAATGAAGAAAGACAAGAGGAAGAACAAGATGATGAAGGGGATGTTCCACCCCGACCCAAACAAAAGCTCTCGCGAGTTA
The DNA here is from genome assembly GCA_011799875.1 of Thinopyrum elongatum. Classification (NCBI taxonomy): domain Eukaryota; kingdom Viridiplantae; phylum Streptophyta; class Magnoliopsida; order Poales; family Poaceae; genus Thinopyrum; species Thinopyrum elongatum. The sequence goes on along the minus strand of CM022297.1, from coordinate 185,177,275 downwards.
GAGCAAGAGTTTCAAGAGATCATCCCGTTGAACAAATCTTCGATGACATTCAAACCGGGAGAATTACTCGATCTAAGTCTCGCTTAGCTAACTTTTGTGAACATTATTCTTTCATCTCTAACATTGAACCTATGAAGGTTGAAGAAGCTCTTGATGATCCGGATTGGGTGAACGCTATGCATGAATAGCTACACAATTTCGAGAGGAATCAAGTATGGACGCTTGTTGAACAGCCCGATGAAAAGCACAATGTCATTGGAACCAAATGGGTGTTTCGGAATAAGCAAGATGAAGATGGACAAGTTGTACGCAACAAGGCCCGTCTCGTCACCCAAGGGTATACACAAGTCGAAGGTATGGACTATGGTGAGACATATGCCCCCGTTGCTAGACTTGAGTCCATTCGCATCTTACTTGCTTATACCAATCATCATGATATTACTTTATATCAAATGGACATTAAAAGTGCCTTTGTAAATGGAGAAATTGAGGAGGAAGTTTATGTTAAACAACATCCCGGCTTTGTTAATCCTAAGAAACCTAATCATGTTTACAAACTTCACAGAGCTCTTTATGGTCTTAAACAAGCTCCTAGAGCATGGTATAAATGCTTGACAAAGTTTCTTATTGAAAAAGGCTTTGATATTGGGAAGATTGATTCCACACTTTTTACTAAAATGGTTAATGGTGAATTATTTGTATGCCAAATTTATGTGGATGATATCATATTTGGTTCGACTAACCCTCATTTTAGTGAAAAGTTTGAAAGGCTAATGTCGGAGAAGTTTGAGATGTCTATGATGAGTGAACTCAAGTTCTTTCTTGGTTTGCAAATCAAGCAAACTAAGGAGGGTTCCTTTGTTTCCAAAACAAAGTATACCAAGGACTTATTCAAGAAGTTCAACATGCAAGAAAGCAAAGGTATGAAAACACCCATGCCTACTAGTGGACATCTTGACTTGACAAAGGATGGCAAACCTGTTGACCAAAAGGTTTATCGCTCTATGATTGGTTCATTGTTATATCTATGTGCCTCCCGTCCCGATATTATGCTAAGTGTGTGCATGTGTGCACGATATCAAGCGGCCCCTAAGGAATGTCATCTTAAGGTTATGAAAAGGATAGTGAGATACTTAATTCATACACCAAACTTTGGCATTTGGTATCCTAAGAGGTCTTCTTTTGATCTTGTAGGCTAATCCGATTCGGACTATGCCGGTGACAAGGTTGATAGAAAGTCCACTTCGGGTACTTGTCAATTTCTTGGTAGATCTCTTGTGTCTTGGTCCTCTAAGAAACAAAACTCGGTATCCTTATCCACCGCCGAAGCGGAATACATTGCCGCCGGTTCATGTTGTGCTCAACTACTTTGGATGACCCAAACTCTTAAAGATTATGGGATATATGTGAAACATGTTCCATTGCTTTGTGATAATGAAAGTGCCATTAAGATTGCTCACAATCCCGTGCAACATTCTCGAACTAAGCATATTGAAGTTCGTCATCATTTCAGTCGAGATCATGTTGCTAAAGGAGACATCGATCTTAAGCATGTTCGTACCGATAAGCAATTGGCGGATATATTCACCAAACCGCTTGATGAGAAAGTATTTTGCTGTTTGAGAGGTGAATTGAACATCATTGATGCCTCAAACTTGGAGTAGAAACTCCATTTGGATACATGCAAGGCATGAGCCTATGACAAATCCTTGATATTTCTCTTATGATGATGATCATATGACTTGAATCTATACTTGTACCCTTGCATGCTATCTAATCCTTGTAGGTACTTGGATGAGTCCAAATCTATGAGATTGCAACTCACTCTCATCTTGAGCAATCTCTACATCACCAAGTCTCTACAATATGGAGGTTGAAGACAAGGAAGCATGAATCCTTTCAACATATCCTTTGACAATTTTGATATATCAAGCTTCATGATTGTCATTTTGGATACACAAGTGCTCTTCCTTGCAAAACTAACCCATGTAGGTAGATGAACTCAAACTACAAGTGGTGCTCCCAACTCTTGATGAACTACATCAATCTTGAGCATCCTACACAAGTTCAACTACATGATCAAGGTCAACACCACCACTCAAGGTATGTTATTCCATCTTAGAGGAGCTTTACCCCAAGTCATGGGTCAAAGCATCTCAACAAGATGTGAAAACATCAAAATGCTTAAACGATAAATGGTAACCCTATTTTGAGCTTAAACGATGAGTATGACCTATGATCAAGTGTTATCACTTGACTCCTAAGTCAATATACTCTAACATAGGTGACTCTGTCGCCGACCAACTCTAGATAAAGTTCTCTAGTGTTTCTTTGTGTTCTTGCATTTGTCTCTTGCTTGCTTGTTCCCCTTTCAAAAAAAAAAACTTCATCTAGATTTCAACTCTTTTAGTTTGTTATTCTCTGCATTCCCTGCATCTAATTCATTGCAAATCTTTCAGTTAATTCCTTGCAAATCCTTGTGAGATCTTATTTGCCAAGTGAGCTGAGATGACAAAATTTTTCCTCCGTATTGAACTCGGCCTTACCGATTTCTGCCTATTGGTTAGACCGAACTGCAATTTACATTGTAGTTTGTTCATCGGTACAACCGACAAGGACAAACCCGGTCTGACCGATATGCATCATCAATGACACAACTAACTCGGTGTCACCGATGAAAATGAATCGGCATTACCGATTTCACTACTAAGAAAACATTTTGCCATTACAATGTTAGTTCTTCTCCAGCTCCACTCGATGATTCTTTTCCTCTACTAGCATCTTAAACTACATGCTGCTCTGAACTGTGACTCAAGGATCAAACCTATTTGACTCATGCTCCAGAAGATCCCTTCTTGGAAATTGATGTCAAAGGGGGAGAGAGAGCACACATCAAAGTTTATCACATAAGAGAGAAGCACATCTAAGCTTCTCCAGATGCTTATTAACAATAGAGGAGAGAAGTCACATGTCTTTAAGAGGGGAAAGGCATGTTAATACCTAGTTGATTGTACTATTTCTTGCTCTGAGTTTCTTGCTCTGGTTTTCTTTTACCCTACCTTCTCCCATTATCCAATATCATATTCAGGGGGAGAAATATCCAAGGGAAGAAAATCTTTGGAATTCATTGCATATCTTTAATCCTTGGGGACATGTCTATACTAAATTAAGAGTACTAAGTACTCACTCACTACATGTCATCCCAGTCTTGGCACTCTTGTGTTCTTCTGAGTTTGCTCTGTTTAGTGGTGCTTCTGTGTTATTTAACCCTGTTTTCTCAGAGTCATCTCTTCCAAAGCTAGCTCAAGACCACAAGGTAAGTATATGCATCACACTCATGTGCATGATGATCTCTTGCTGATGTACATATTGTTTGCAAGAAGGACTCATGAACATGAAGGTATATTCTCCGTATCTACATCTTTTGCTCTGATGCATATAGCCAAGATACATGTAACTCATTGCTTGGTCTGACATGTTTATGCACTCACATGTTCTTATATTCTATCTTCACATGATTACATACATGTAGGGGGAGTTTATGCATGTTACATGTCCTTCCAAAGCTTTACTTGTTACCTTTCTTATCTTTATCTAAAGCTTTGATGTATGTTGTCATCAATTACCAAAAAGAGGGAGATCGAAAGAACATGTGCTATTTGTAAAAGCACAAGTGCTACCTAGGTAATTTTGGTAATTAATGTCAACATATCTCTTGTTGGACTAATATTTTCATCTAGTATATTTCAGATAGTTCAGCAAAGGCGTGGCATGGACAAGAGGATGTGGAACCCCTTCAAGATGCTAAGGACAGAAGATTGGCAAAGGCTCAAGACTCTTCATTTCTATTTCAGTGATCCAAGATCACATTGAGTCCATAGGAAAAGCCAATACTATTAAAAGGGGATGAGGTGTTGCTTAATGGTCTACTTGCTCAAAGTGCTTAGTGATATGCTCCAAATCCCTCAGCCACTTTCTCAAATCCAAATATGTCCTAAACCTAAAGTCAAACTCGGCCATACCGATTTGATTCATCCGGCGCCACCGAGTTTCCTTGACATAGCCACTACCAGAAACCCTAATCAGTTCGGTCTCACCGATGGGATCTCGGTCTCACCGAGATGGGCTTGCAAACTCTCCATTGCCTATTGCAACTATTTCGGTCTCATCGAAATATGCAGTCGGCCCCACCGAGTTTGCTTGACCAACTTTCTGTTTGCTTATTACTAAAATCGGTCACACCGAGTTTGTGTAATCGGTCAAACCGAGATGAGGTTTTACCCTAACCCTAGCACATCGGTCCCACCGAGTTGATTATATCGGTCCCACCGAAAAGCCTAACGTTCACATTTTTGACTGGATCGGTCTCACCGAGTTTACCTATTCGGTCTGACCGAGTTGGCTCATTTGTGTGTAACGGTTAGATTTTGTGTGGAGGCTATATATACCCCTCCACCCTCCTCTCCATTAGAGAGAGAGTCATCAGAACGTGCCTACACTTCCACTACTCATTTTCTGAGAGAGAACCACCTACTCATGTGTTGAGACCAAGACATTCCAATCCAACCACAAGAATCTTGATCTCTAGCCTTCCCCAAGTTGCTTTCCACTCAAATCATCTTTTCACCATAGCCAAATCTGTCAGAGAGAGTTGAGTGTTGGGGAGACTATCATTTGAAGCACAAGAGCAAGGAGTTCATCACCAACACACCATCTATTACCTTTTGGAGAGTGGTGTCTCCTAGATTGGTTAGGTGTCACTTGGGAGCCTCCGTCAAGATTGTGGACTTGAACAAAGGAGTTTGTAAGGGCAAGGAGATCGCCTACTTCGTGAAGATCTACCCGAGTGAGGCAAGTCCTTCGTGGGCGATGGCCAGGGTGGGATAGACAAGGTTGCTTCTTCGTGGACCCTTCGTGGGTGGAGCCCTCCGTGGACTCGCGCAACCGTTACCCTTTGTGGGTTGAAGTCTCCATCAACGTGGATGTACGATAGCACCACCTATCGGAACCACGCCAAAAATCTCCGTGTCTCCAATTGCGTTTGCACACTCCAATCCCATCCCTTTACTTTCTTGCAAATTGCATGCTTTACTTTTCGCTGCTCATATACTCTTGCCATGCTTGCTTGAAATGTATTGTGAATGCTTAAACTTGCGCTAAAACTCCACCTCAACTTGAAGAACTTAAAAACTGCTACTTTTGCTTGTTGAGGGTCTAATCACCCCCCCTCTAGACCCCTCTTCTCGATCCTTTCAGCTGACTCCTTCCTTGGTTGATCCCTTGAAAAGTGCCAGTCTTCTTCAAATCCTCGATTGGAATCTGGAGTTTCTTCAGCACACTCAGAGAAATCAAATTCAAGCCTGCCCCGTCGTCAACCAACATTTTAGTGACCTTGAGGTTGTGAATTGTTGGTGAGACCAGCAATGGCAAACATCCGACTCCAGTGGTGCGGTCTGGATGATCCTCTATGTTAAAAATGATGGGCGTGCGGGACCACTTAAGCGGTTCTCGAGCGCCTGCTACCGGTTCTGCTGCATTAACCTCACATGCCCACTGTTTGAACTGGCGGTGAAAGGAGTGCAAAGATGCACCCCCGTCAATGCACATCGCCTCAGTAGCCTTCTGGAACTCCTGTTCACTGGTTTCATCATCTTCCTCTTCGCTATCATCTTCATTTTCTTTCCTTTCATGGCCCCTGGCGGGTTTTTCTTTCTGTTGATCAGACTTGCCGCGATATCCGCTACTGCCGCCATGGCCCTTCCTGTCGGCACCATTTTGGTTTTTCTCCTTGTCACACCTTTCATACTCAGCATTTTGTTTCTCCACCAACTGCTCGACTTGCTTGCAGCCACGGGTAACGAAGCCTTCGAGGAGGAAGGATGCGCTCCAGCTCGGCTCTTTTTCTTGATAGCCATGGAGGACGAAGGTCGATGAAGATTGACGCGATGGTCACTGCTTCAGGTTCGCACAAGCGATGCCCCCTACCTGGCATGCCAAAGATGTCAGCGTGGAAGCACGATCACCTATGAGGTAGGGGTGCCCCTTTGCGGTTCGACATGGGGATGGTCGCGTTGCACAAAGAGCAGAAGCAGTGGGGGACAGCACGGCAATGGACTCCCTCTCTTTTACCCAGGTTTGGGCCGTTTTGCAGCGCAAAACCCTACTCCTGCTTTGACGGATTAATCTGGAGGTGGACGAAGGCTCGACACGCTCTGGCCCGGCAAGGGCGCCTCGGGGGAAGCAACGCGAGCTTACAAATGCTGGGGGTCGAAGTGTTCAAATCCTTTGCTAGGTTGCTTCGGGCCTCCTTTTATAGGTTAAGGGGCGACCACAGTGGCAAAACAGTCATTTGGGTGTGATTAGATAGCTAACAGTGCTATCATACCTAACTCTGGCAGTTAGGACAAAGTGCATTAAATGCACTGCTAGGTGTCGTGCCGAGGGTGAATCCCGGCAAGCCTGTCGCGCCGCTTATCTGCCTCTTCTTATCATCTTGACACGCCTCCTGGACGGGTGTCAATAAAGCTAATCTCTTCTCCTTGAGGCTGCCACGTGCTTGAAAGGATCCACCTGGTTGCTTAATACCTTGACACCACCCGGATTAGCGACTTGGGTGCAGTGAGGTGGAGCGGTGGCGTCTTGGTGGAGGTTCTTTGTTCAAAGAGCTTGGCGGGGTCTGGGCTTGGCGGCCCCGGCAAGCCTGCGGGGGCAAATCTGGACTTGTCCTTGGGGGGCCTCGACCTGGCCAGGCTCTCCTGCCCGGTAAGGGAGGCTTTCCCAAGGTGATATCCTTCGGCTATCTTGTTCTGCTTAATGCTCTCCTCGATCTCACGAAGAGTGGCTTTTCTGGCTTGTCCTGGTGCCATGCATTGGTGCTGGATGTATGATCGTCAGTACGCCTACGCACGAGCTCGGTCGACAAACGTGAATGTTTGTTGCACCGACACCGGCTCATGCGCAACAAGTCTTCTATCGCGGTTGGAGTAGGCAGGTTGGGCGACTGAGATGGGCTCAACATGCAGTGGCTCCTCAGGAGCAGATGAAGCAGTTGGTGCTTGGGCCCTTCTTGAAGTCTTTGAAGACTTTGTCTTCAGCTTCTTCTGAGACGGAGCGGCATCAGAGGCTTCTTGATGCTTGCGCTTTTTAGCTTCAGCCTTTGCCTGCTTGGTTTTCTTCCTTTCGGAAGCAGTTGATGGAACTTTTGGCTTCGAACCAGTCATACTAGCAGGGAAGACAATGCTTGGGCTCTCCTGCCTTGGAGCCTTAGCTTCGGCTTCAGCTGGCTTCTTCTTTTTAGCAACCAACCTTGCGTCAATGCCTGGACGCCCAAGTGCCTTTCTCTTCACGGCTTCATTGTGAGCCTGAACACATTTCTCTGCATAATAATTGAGGCGCTCTCAGGAGCCTTTGGCTTCATCACGACGCTTATGGAACTCAGCTTTCAGGTCAGCTATCATTTTCTGGAAGTTTTGAACATCATTGACACTGAGCTTGGACATGTGCTTCTTGAAGAGAGCTTTCTCATGGTCAATCTTGGTTTTCTGCTCAACAACCTTCTGAGCAATAGCAAGTTCTTTGGCTATGCAGCCCTGGAATGTGACATTGATGTCAATAGGAAGCTGCAGATCATCAATGGTGAGAGACGTGTCTTCAAACCATTCATCAATGAAATTGTTCAAAATGTCAGCATCAAACAGAGGCAAATCCTTGAAGATTTCAGCCTCCTGCTTGCTCTTGATCAGCAGCTCAAGGGCATCGTCTGCTAGATCTTCATCACTTGACAGATCTATAACACCCTCTTCATTGCATAGGATGCTTGCAGGAGTAAGACCTTGCCCTGAGATCTTCTTCTTAGCTGATGTGCGGGACAAGTCTTCAGAATGCACACTGGATTCAGGAGGTGCAGTTTTCAATGGCTTCACTCTTGAAGCTTTTGGGATAGCTGTAGGCTTTGAAGGCTTTGATTTCTTCACTGGCTTTGGGGGCTATGGAGCTGCAGTCTGTTCCTCATCCTCAGCAACATCTTCAACGCTGGCCCTCTGTGCTGCACAGTGTGCCAGAAATGAGGCAAAATCATCAAATGGTCCAATGAGATTTGGCTCTGCCTCACGACTGCCATCATGCCTTGGCACAGCTGGACCTGGGTTGAAGTCAATCCCAAAGTCCTTCTTGTTTTGGACAGCTGAAGCTTTAGCAAACTGATAGTTGGCTTCAAATAGATCATATTCACGACACCATCGAAGACTGGATGGGTCGGCATTCTGAGGCATTGGTCCTCTGACCATGCAAGGAAAGAATCCTCTCTCAATGGCTTCAGCTTTGGTCCTGGGGTGAAGCTTGCGATACACAATGTCAGCCCATGGTGGCCTCATAGCATTCTTGTCAGCATATTTAGGAGTCACAAAATGATACAGAAACCACTGCTCTGCCCAGTATCTGCGAATCCATTGGACGCGAGATTTCTGCTCCCCATAGCTTTCTTCAGGATCAGACTTGTATAACTCATATAGATCTGGAGGCAGGTCCTTTGCAGTGTTATCACGGCGCTGTCTGCCACCTTTCTTCACAGATTTGCCACTTGCCATTGGCTTCACAAGACTGATTGGCTTCACAAAAGTGATAGGCTTCGCTTTGCTGGACAGACAAGAACTGCCTTCAGGAGATTCAATGTGATGCTGTAAGAATTCTGCAAATGAATTATGACTATGAGAACCAAGAGACTCACCCACGGACATGTACCTATGACAACATTAGAGATGTGAGGGAAGGGGAAGAGGTCATATGCATTGTCAGAGGATGTTTGAAGATAAATAAGTTTGAAGACATTGACCTCATAGTGCGAAGACATTCACTTATCGATATAAGTTTGTTCCAGATTTGTACGAATCCATGAATAGGTACAAGTGAGGAATCAAACTAGTTGTGAAGCATAAGTGAAAGTATTTGCAAGTTAATTGATGCAGAGTATGGAAGATCCAGATTTGGAAGTGAAGAATCAACTTTCTGAAGATTTAGAAAGTTTAACAGATCAAACGTGCGGTAAAAATAAGCTTTTATTTACCGCTCAAGAACAGTTGAGAACTGCTAGACGAGTTTGGACGGAGGCCGAGCAGTCCAATCTCCCGTCCTAACTTGGCGGCAGAAGACACCTACGGCGGTGGCGAGAAGAAGAGTTCCGCAGCTGGCGTGAAGGCGATGACGGAGAAGTCGCGGTAGCGATGTGCTTTGTCTCCGGTGACAACGAGAGCTAGCGACGGTGCTAGGGTTTTGAGCGAGACAGCGAAGGGAGTAAGATTTAATGACCGCAGGGAGTTGGATATTTATAAGGGAATGACATACTGAATTTACTCTGCTACCCCCGACGGTTCACATCTGAGCAACACGTGGCATGCATGCAACAACTTAAATATTGTGCCACGACTCCACGCATGCCTGGTTTGACGGGTGATCGTTCCGGCTTCTCCAGATTCAGGCAAAATGGATAGGGATATTAAAAGCATTTTAAATGTTTGTCTCTTAATCTTCGACTGACAAGGACACAGTGAAGACAATTGACACGTGTCAACAGAATGCATATGAAGATTTAGAGAGAGTGGGAGAGATAAGCACAGATGGGGTTAGGGTCGGATCACATTCACTTAGTACAGAAAATGGTAACTTGAAGACATAGCTATAAGTGAATGTTGTAGAGGACAGAACATATATATATATATATATATATATATATATATATATATATATATATATATATATATATATATATATATATTTAAGCAATGAAGATCAAATAAAACATTGTGAAGATAAATCATGAAGATAAACCAATGTTGAAGACAAATCAATTGTGAAGATAATGCAGTATGACGCTGAACATAAGTCTTCAAGAAAGATTGGTGGTGGCGTTACCCACCGTATAGGAAGTGTTAGACCCAGACACGGCGCACAATTATCGTGGCGCTCCGAAGTCAAATTCCACATTAATGTATTCACACTTAGAGTGTATGTCTTCATGAATTCAAGACATACTTTACTTTGTGTGTTGCGCACCTAAGTCATCAAAGTGCATAAGCGTTAGGATGTGTGACCATTCACAGGAAATTCGAGGATTCTAAGATATTTAGCTCACACCGCAACTTGCAAAACCTTTTCTCATCCAAGGGCTTCGTGAAGGTATCTGCCAATTGCTCTTCAGTGTTGACGTGAATGATATCAATGTCTTCCTTCAACACATGGTCTGTGAGAAAGTGATGACGGATCTGACTGTGCTTTGTCTTCGAGTGCTGAACTGTATTGTGAGCAATCTTGATGGCGCTTTCATTGTCGCAGTAGAGGGGCACATTCTTCATGTTGATGCCATAGTCCTTGAGGGTTTGCTTCATCCAGAGAAGCTGAGCGCAACAAGAACCAGCAGCAATATATTCAGATTCAGAAGTGGAGAGTGATACACAGTTCTGCTTCTTTGAAGACCAACAGACAAGAGATCGTCCAAGAAAATGACATGTGCCTTATGTGGACTTGCGATCAACCTTGTCACCAGCATAATCAGCATCTGAGAATCCAACTAGATCAAACTCTGAGCCCTTTGGATACCATAATCCTAGCGTTGGGGTGTGAGCCAAATATCGAAGTATTCGTTTCACCGCGAGGTGATGCGACTCCTTTGGTGCCGCTTGGAATCGGGCACACATGCAAACGCTAAGCATTATATCTGGCCTAGATGCACATAAGTACCATAAAGAACCAATCATGGAGCGGTATACCTTTTGATCGAACCCTTTACCATTATCGTCGGGGCCCAATTGGCCTTTGGTTGGCATTGGCGTCGTGTACCCTTTGCAGTCTTGCATTCCAAACTTCTTCAGGCAATATTTGAGGTACTTTTCTTGTGATATGAAGATGCCATTTCTCTGTTGGCGGATTTGAAGAGCAAGGAAGAATTTCAGCTCCCCCATCATTGACATATGATATTGCTCTCGCATCATATGCCCGAACTCATCACTATATCTTTGGTCAGTGCAGCCGAAGATAATGTCATCCACATAGATTTGGCATACAAACAGTTCTCCATCATATGTCTTCGTGAAGAGAGTGGGATCCAGAGAACTAGATTTGAAGCCTTTGCTCTTCAGTAAGTCTTTGAGTGTGTCATACCAAGCTCAAGGTGCTTGTTTGAGGCCATACAGTGCCTTTTTGAGCTTGTATACCATATCAGGATGCTTTGGGTCTTCAAAACCAGGGGGTTGAGCTACATATACTTCTTTAATTTTGCCGTTGAGGAAAGCGCTCTTCACATCCATTTGATACAAGAGGATGTTGTTATGGTTAGCATAGGCTAACAGTATGCGAATGGCTTCAAGCCTAGCCATAGGAGCAAAGGTTTCATCGAAGTCAATTCCCTCTACTTGTGTGTAACCTTGAGCAACAAGACGAGTTTTGTTTCTTACGACTTGACCATGTTCATCTTGTTTGTTGTGACAGATCCATTTGGTGCCAATAATATTGTGCTTGCGAGGATCGGGACGTTTGACTAGCTCCCAGACATTGTTGAGCTCAAATTATTGAAGCTCTTCTTGCATAGCTTGAACCCATTCTGGTTCCATAAAGGCTTCATCAACTTTCTTGGGTTCGGATATGGAGACGAATGCAAAGTGCCCACAGAAGTTTGCTAGTTGCATAGCTCTTGATCGTGTAAGCGGACCAGGTGCGTTGATGCTATCAATTATCTTCTCAATCTGAACTTCATTGGCCACACGAGGATGAACAGGGCGAAGATTTTGCTGTTGCTGATCATTGTTTTCATCTTCAGCATTGTCTTTAGGCTCAGCATTGTCTTCACGTTGAGTAGGAGTTGAAATAACAATTTCCTCTTCTGCCTATTCCTCAGTGGGTATGATTTCTCCAGTACCCATTAGCTTGATAGATTCTCTAGGAGAAGCTTCATCTAGCACATTTGGCAGGTGCTTTGTTTGTGAGTCATTAGTCTTATCGAACCGCACATCTACAATTTTAACCACTTTATAGTGAAAGAGGTTGAAGACTCTGTAGGTGTGTGAATCCTTTCCGTATCCAAGCATAAAACCTTCATGTGCTTTCGGTGCAAATTTGGAAGTGTGATGTGGATCCTTGATCCAGCACCTAGCACCGAAGACTTTGAAATAGCTTATGTTTGGCTTCTTACTAGTAAGTATTTCACAAGATGTCTTCTTGAAGAATTTATGAAGATAAACTCTGTTGATGATATGGCATGCAGTATCAATGGCTTCAGGCCAGAACTTTCTTGGAGTCTTGTACTCATCAAGCATCATATGAGCCATCTCAATAAGGGTCCTGTTCTTGCGCTCCACGACTCCATTCTACTAAGGAGTGTATGGAGCAGATAGCTCATGTGTGATGCCAAGTGTATCAAGATAAGTGTCGAGGCCCGTGTTCTTGAATTTTGTACCATTGTCACTCCTGATGTGCTTGATCTTGATGCCATAGTTAGTCGCGTGATTGGCAAATCGTCTGAAGACATCCTGCACTTCAGTCTTATAGAGAATTATGTGCACCCAGGTATATCTAGAATAATCATCAACAATAATGAGGCCATAAAGATGTGCAGTGGTAGTAAGGGTAGAGTAGTGAGTAGGGCCAAATAAGTCCATTTGTAGCAGCTCGAAGGGACGTGAAGTCGTCATGATTGTCTTCGAGGGATGTTTTGCCCTAGTCATCTTTCCTGCTTCGCAAGCACCACATAGATGGTCCTTCTTGAACTTGATGCCCTCGATTCCAATGATGTGCTTCTTCTTCACGAGAGTGTGCAAGTTCCTCATGCCCATATGTCCTAGCCTTCGATGCCAAAGCCAGCACTCTGAAGCTTTAGCTAGAAGACATACGGCAAGCTGTGGTCCTGCGGAGAAATCTACCATATACGGATCACCTCTTCGATAACCTTCTAAGACTAGAGATTTGTTAGAAGCCATAAGCACAAGACATCGATATTTTCCAAATATCACAATCATGTGAAGATCACAAAGCATTGAGACAGACATTAAGTTGTATCCAAGGGATTCAACAAGCATCACTTTATCCATGTGTTGATCCTTTGAGATAGCAACTCTACCTAGGCCCAATACCTTGCTTTTACCAGTGTCAGCAAATGTGATATGACTTTTAGTAGATGGTCGAAGAGTAGAATCCATGAGAAGACTTCGATCACCAGTCATGTGGTTAGTGCATCCACTGTCCATAATCCATTAAGTAGTTTTCAGAGTTGTACCCTACAGTGCAGTTAGTAGGATAGGCTTCACAAAGAGTATTGTGAAGGAGAAACATTTGACGAACAAGGATACTATCAAATGTAAGATTCTTGGATGGTAAGATAGGATGTTCATCAACAAATCCAGGGACAAAGTAAATGGTAAGACCATTTCGGCATTTTATCTTGCATCCCACAAGATGTTTTAGGTCCCCAACATTGTCTTCAGAAGTCAATGATTTTCGGTTGGAGACCCGACCCTACAAGAGAAGTTAATTCTTCTTAACCACCCACATCTTAAGGGGTGGCTTAGAAGCAATGAGTCTAAGTGCAGCATCTGAGAACTTTGGCTTTGAAGCCCTAGCAAATAGTTTTGCAGGAGGTGAATAGTACTCAAAAGAATATGCAGAAAAATTCTTTGATTTGTGAACATAGCGGTTTGAAGAAACACGCTCATATTCGTGAGTCTGATGATAGTTTCCCTGCAAAACATTGGCGTTAGGGTGACCTTGTGAGGTCCTCTGTCTGTATGAAGCCTTTGGGCCATATGAAACCTTTGATCTGGGGTTTGTCTTCTTCCCTGATGGTGTCATGATGACATTCACGAGAAGCTTCTCAAGACGACTTTTAGGAACCCAGATCTTCTTCATAGGTGACCCATTCCTGCAGTTAGTTCCAATAAACCTAGCAAACACTTTACCGTTCTGATTCTTGAACATTTTATAGTTTAGTCAAATGATTCATCAATGATAATAGGGTTAGCACAAGTGAAGCCAGATAAGGTGGATGGATCCACTGAAGGGCCCTTTGCAGCAACCCATGTGGTTTTGGGGTACTTCTCAGGCTTCCAGTAAGAACCATCAACATTCATTTTCCTCTTGAAACCAACGCCCTCTTTCCTAGGGTTTCGGTTCAGAATCTGTTTCTTGAGGACATCACATAGTGTCTGATGCCCTTTGAGGCTTTTATACATGCGTGTTTCAAGCAATGTCTTCAACCTGGCATTCTCATCAGCAATAGTACTGGCATCCTTAGAAGAGGGGTTAGTTACCACATCAACAGTTGAAGATATTGCAACTTCAGAAGCAGTAGAACATTCAGCAATAGAGATAGCATTGTCACGCTCAAGACATTTTAAGCAAGGTGGCACAAAATCTTCCTGAGCGGAACTGATCTGTTGAGCGAGTAGTGAATCGTTTTATTTTTGAAGGTCTTCATGAGACGCTCTCAGTTTCTCTAGATCTTGCTTCCTTTAAAGATAATCATAGGAAAGCTTTTCATGAGTGGCTAAGAGAGTTTCATGACGACTTTCAATTTCTTCGTACTTAACACGAAGATTTTTGATGTCTTTGATTAAGGACTGAGTTCGATTCATTTCCTCGTCCAACAGGCCATCGCTTTTGTCTAGCAATTTTTGAATGTTTTCCATGGTTGTTTGTTGTTCAGTTGCAATTTTAGCAAGAGTTTTATAACTGGGTTTGGATTCACATTCAGAGTCATCTTCACTGGAGGTCTAAAAGTAAGCATCACATGAGCTTACCTTAGCACCTCTTGCCATGAAGCAGTAGGTGGGAGTAGAATCGTCGTCATCATTGGCTTCAGCGTCGACATCGTGACCATTGTCTTAAGTGTTGAAGATGGACTTGGCGACGAATGTCGAAGCTAGAGCCAGGCTTGCCATGCCTGAATCAGACTCCTCCTCAAACTCCACCTCCACCTCCTCAGAAGGTGACTCCTCTGAATCCATTTCCTTGCCAATGAATGCACGAGCCTTGCCAGACGAGCTCTTCTTGTAAGATGAAGACTTTGAAGAAGACTTTGAGGATTTCTTCTTCTTCTTGTCGTCGGAGTCATATTCCTTGCTCTTCTTCTTTTTCTTTGCTTCCTTATCCCATTGAGGACATTCAGATATATAGTGGCCTGGCTTCTTGCATTTGTGGCATGTTATCTTCTTGTAGTCACGAGTGAAAGCCTCATCATTCTTGGAGCTGGGTCTTGAAGACTTTCCGAAGCGATTCTTCTTGGAGAACTTTTGGAACTTTCTCACAAGCATTGCTTGCTCTTTGCCTATGTCTTCAGGATCATCAAAACTACAGTCAGATTCTTCAGATGAGAATTCAGCCTTTGCCTTCAAAGCACGAGATCGGCCATAGTTGGGACCATAGATATCTCTCTTCTCAGATAGATGGAATTCATGTGTGTTGAGCCTCTCAAGTATGTCAGACAGATCGAGGTCTTTGAAGTCAGGGCATTCTTGGATCATCAAGGCTAGAGTGTCAAATGAGCTATCAAGTGATCTCAGTAGCTTCTTCACGACTTTATGCTTGGTGATTTAAGTGGCGCCCAGAGCACGAAGCTAATTTGTGATATCAGTGAGGCGGCCGAAAGTGAGCTGGACATTCTCATTGTCATTCCTCTTGAATCGGTTGAAGAGATTGCGAAGCACATCTATTCTTGAGTCCCTTTGAGTTGAGACACCTTCGTTGACCTTGGACAGCTAGTCCCAGACTAGCTTCGCAGGTTCCAGAGCACTCACACGGCCATACTGCCCTTTGGTCAGATGACCACAGATGATGTTCTTGGCAGTTGAGTCCAATTGTGCGAACCTCTTGACATCAGCAGCGGTGACGCCTTCACCGACTTTGGGAACGCCAGTCCTGACGACATACCAGAGGTCGTTGTCAATGGCTGCAAGATGCATGTGCATCTTATTCTTCCAGTAGGGGTAATCAGTGCCATTGAAGACGGGGCACGCAGTGGAGACTTTGATTATCCCTGCAGTCGACATTTTTCTAAAACTCTAGGTGGTTAAACCGAATCACACAGAACAAGGGAGCACTTTGCTCTGATACCAATTAAAAGTGCTAGTTATCGACTAGAGGGGGGTGAGTAGGCGATTTTTATGAATGTCTTCAAGACAGGCAATGTCTTTGAAGATAGACAACCAAATACAACCTACACAGTATGCATCGGAAGATAAACTACACTAGCCATGCCATAGTCTAAGAAATAGTACAGAGTAAACACGAAGACAAACATCAGCTAGGAGTGGATCAGACTAGGAAGACAGTATGAAGCCAAATATGCAAACAAAGAGAATGTCTTCACACAGTGAAGTCAAACAGAGCAAGCAAGCAATGACTTCACGAAGCTAAACAGTAAGTAAAGGGTGAAGTGATAGAACCAGTTGCTTGACGAAGACAAGGATTTGGTAGACCAGTTCCAGTTGTTGTGACAACTGTACGTCTGATTAGGGAGGCTGGGATTGAACACAGAAGACCACGTCTTCACCTTATTCCCCTTGAGCTAAGGACACTTAGTCCTCTCCCAATCACTCTGGTAAGTCTTCAAGGTAGACTTCCAAACCTTCGCAGACTGCGTTCACTGGCGATCCACAATGACTCTTGGATCCTCGGAACGCGACGCCTAACCGACTGGAAGATACACAGTCTTCAAGTGTAATGAGTCTTCAGATCACGTGGATAGAAAGACTTCAGTGATGCCAAACACTCTTTGGGCTCTAGGTGTTTTGGGCATTGTCCTCACAAGGGTTCTCTCTCAAAGGCATCGGAGGTGGGTTGCTCTCAAACGACAAAAGCCGTGAACTAACTCTGAGCAGCCACCAATTTATGGTGTAGGGGGTGGGCTATTTATAGCCAGGAGGCAACCCGACCTGATATGTTCGAAATGACCCTAGGTCACTAAGGAACCGACATGTGTCCAATGGTCGGATTTCAAACACACGCGGCAGCTTTACTTGGGCTACAAGTAAAGCTGACTCATCCAACTCTGGATAAGATTTTCTCTCATTGTCTTCACTCGAAGACATAGGATTTGGGTTTAGCATCACATCAGTTTTCTGACTTTGTTCACTTGGACCCCACTTAACAGTTCGGTGGTTCCTATGACTGAAGAAAGAAGAAAATGAAACTACGAAAGAAACTATGTCTTCGCACTCCATTGTCTTCAAGTGAATGTCTTCACACGTCATTATCTTCGACGTGAATGTCTTCACGAACCACCATTGTCTTCAATGTCTTCATACTTTTTTAGGGGTCATCTTTGATAGGTAAACCGAATCAATGAGGGACTTCTACCTGTGTTATCCTGTGAATCTCCCAAACACATTAGTCCCTCAACCACGTTTGTCGTCAATACTCCAAAACCAACTAAGGGTGGCACTAGATGCACTTACAGTTAGCATATGCAGGTAGTATACGGATAGCTTCAAGCCTAGCAACAGGTGCAAATGCTTCATCGAAATCAAATCTCTCAACCTGTGTGTATCATTGTTCTACAAAATTGGCCTTATTCCTCACCACTTGGCCATTTTCATCTTGCTTGTTGTGGTAGATCCACTTGGTGCTGATGACATTGTGCTTGCGTGGATCGAGACGCTTGACAAGCTCCCACACATTGTTGAGCTTGAATTGATGCAATTAATCTTGCATGGCTTGAATCCATTCAGGCTCCAGAAATGCTTCATAAAATTTGGTGGGCTCTGTGATAGAGACAAATTCAAAGTGCGCACAAAAGTTAGCTAAATGTGAATCTCTTGAGCGAGTGTGGGGACCAGGTGCATTCATGTTGTCGAGGATCTTCTCAATCTACACTTCATTCGCCACTCGTGGATGAGCTGGACGAGGGCCTTGTTTTTGCTGAAATTTTTCCTCAGTGTCGTTTTCTTTAGGATCGGATGTTTCTTCACGATGAGGAACGATCAGTTCTTCATCAGCTATTTATTCACTGGGCACAATTTCACCAGTGCTCATAAGCTTGATAGATTCCTCAGGAGGCATTTCATCTAGCACAGGAGTCAGGTGCTCTCTTTGCGAGCCGTTAGTTTCATCAAACCGCACATCTACAGTTTCAACAACCTTGTTGTGATAGGTGTTGAAGACTCTGTAGATGTGCGAGTCCTTTTCGTAACCAAGCATAAAACCCTCATGTGCTTTCGGTGCAAATTTAGAACTGTGATGAGGATCTCTAATCTAGCATTTAGCACCGTAGACTTTGAAATAACTCACATTGGGTTTCTTGTCCGTGAGGATCTCATATGAGGTCTTCTTGAGGAATTTGTGAAGATATACCGAACTGATGATGTGACATGCAGTATCAATTGCTTCAGGCCACCATCAATGAGAAGTCTTGTATTCATCAAGCATAGTGCAAGCCATCTCGATGAGTGTCCTGTTCTTGCATTCTGCAACCCTATTCTGCTGAGTAGTATATGGAGCTGACAGCTCATAAGTGATACCAAGTTCGTCAAGATAGTGATCAAGCCCTGTGTTCTTGAACTCGGTGTCATTATCGCTTCTGATGTGCTTGATCTTGAGACCATAATTTGTCATGGCCCGATTGGAGAACCGTCTGAAGACACCCTGCACTACACTCCTATAGGTAATGATAAAGCACGAGCTCTGTCAGAACTACTTTTCTTGCGTGATGAAGATTTTGATGAAGACTTTGAGGATTTCTTCTTTTTGTCATCAGAGTCATCATCTCTCCTAGATTTCTTCTTCTTTGATCCCTTTTGCCAGAGAGGGCAGTCAGCGATGTAGTGGCATGGCTTTTTGCATTTGTGGCAAGTTCTCTTGTTGTAGTCTCGAGCAGAAGCTTCTCTAGTGTTCTTCGAGTCATACTTTGAAGATTTCCCAAAGCGATTCCTCTAGGAAAACTTCTAGAGCTTCCTCACAAGCATAGCCAGCTCTCTGCCAATTTCCTCAGCACCGTTGTCGGTGTATAAAACATGGGTATTTTATATCCTGACCTATGCAAAGACAACACTACAAAAAAATACACTTCCGTGATGATACATGTTTGTCACAGTAGGTCACGTTTTCTGTCATGCATGTACATCCATGACGATTTTATGACAAAATCAAGATAGTCATACCTGTGCTGTCGTAGAAGTGTTCCATGACAATACCAAAATTATCATCACGGAAGTGTCCACTTCCATGACGATAAATGGCGCGTCATGGAAGTCCTTTAGTCAAGGGTAACCGACACGTGGCATCCACCGTAACGGGTCGCCGTTAAGCTATCGGGTTCCGGTTTGGATCCGATAACCCGTTAATAGCCCGGACCAATGGGGATTTTCCACGTGTAAAATTCTGATTCGCCAGAGTATCCACCTGTTTGCTCAGCATTGGGACAGATGTCGTCCACTCATTGGATGGGAGGCGCCTATGATACGTCAACACGTGGCACAGCCCAACAGTGGCCCATTTAGATGAAAAGGCCGGCCCGTTTGACTTGGTCAAAAGGTAGCGGGCCGGCCCACCAAAAGCCTGTTAATGGCCTGTTCGCATATAGCCCATTTACAGCCCGCTAACTCACGGCCCGTTATGGCCTATCCGAATTAGGCCCAGTACCGGCATCTGGGCCGTCCAATATGATTCCAGCCCATTGTAACTTCCGACCCATGTATGGCCCATGACGTCTTTCAGCCCATATGAGGCCCTATGTAACTCTTGGCCCATTAACGACCCATGGTGACACTGGCCCATAATGAACAGTGTATCGCTTTATACCCATTAACGGCCCATTATTCCATTGGGCCCTTTCCAGCCCATGTGATCTTTCGGCCTTCTAAGGGCCCATTTATTCTTGGGCTCATTTCCAGCATTTGATTACTTCCGGTCCGTTACTGGCCTGTTCCGCTTGCGGGCCAAATTCAGCCCGTGGTTACAGTCGGCCCATTTGTGGCCCGTTAATCCGTTGGGCTGTTTTCTTAGCGTCATCAAATACGGCCCGTTTAAGCCCGTTATACATATCGGCTATTAATGGCCTGTTATGATCGGGCCATAAACAGACAATTTCCACTCTAGCCCGTTTACGGCCCATATTGCGGTCCTTTATTGGTCGATGAATGGTAAGGCCCGTAGAAGGCCCATTGATTCTAATGCCCGCACAAGGCCCATTCATCCTACGGCCCGTAGGAGGCCCATGGTCACTACATAATGGTCCATGGTTATTACGGCCTAGTTTTTAAAAATATTTTATTGTTGCCACCAGCAAACCGCGGAAAAAGAACTGCAGTGACTACAACCAAACAAATAAAGAAGACAATATAAGGAAATAAATAAGCAAGCAACTTACGCTAGGCTATTACGGCTATTACACATATTACATCCACTGGGCATCAAAGTTCGCCACCGGTGCAAATATAGGGAACAAAGCAACATATTACATACACTGGGCGTCTAAATTGGCCACCAGTGCAAATAAACGAGTGGCAGCAAAACAAGTGCATAACTAAAACAACTTCACAAGAGCTCAAGAAACGTTATCCTGGGTATCCACCATGCTGGCAATAAGCTTAGCAAGCTTATTAGCTTTCTCCTGTTTGGCGCTAAAATCCTCCAACGCTTGCTGTTGCACCAGAAAGTATGCATCTGAATTCTCCAGGGACTTCCTCAGTCCTTCGGCTTCTTGTCGCAGCACAGCTGATCGATGTCTTTCAGCTTGTATTTGAGACTCAAGAAACCAAACTGATTCAGACAGTGAGTTCGAAGAGCTTATGCCAGCGGTAGTGGCCAGTAACTCGAACACTACATCAAGACAGGACTTTGGAGTTGTCTCACTGTCTTCAAGATAGTTTTCCTTAGCTGTTTTATCAGCTTTGTTGGAGACCAACAAGGATGTCTCACTATCGTGAACCTTATTTGCATTACTTCCTTTACCATTACTTAATAAGGTACTCTTCCCAAATATTTTGTCAGCATTCTAAAAGAAGATACAAGCAGACACATAACAGGTTTAACATGTAGTATATGAAACTCATTTCGGTGAACCAGTTCAGTAGTAAGGTGGACAGGATTAAACTACCAAGTCTTCTATTGCCAAGTAGTAAGTACATAATAAAAGCATCAAACAAACATATATCTATGTCCTATGGTCACTGTATTGTCTTGCCAAATCAAAATAGAGACACGGTTCAAATCATATCAGTTCAAGACAAAGTAGCATTGAAAGAATACAAGTGTGGGAAACTACACGGCACAACAAGATTTCAGATGGATAACACAGGTATACATGTACAACAACACTATTGGCTCTGTTGTGATGTAAGTAATGTGCATGATATGAGAAGTCAACTGTATACACAATTGAAATGAAATCAATAGAGCAATTTAGAAGAACAAACCTTTTAAAGAAACATGTTTAAACATACCTATTGTGCCATTGGAGTTTCGATTGGATCCTTCAATTTAAAAATAAGTTTGTATGAGTAAATACAGTGATACAAGAGCAAAGCAGTATGCACCATAGCAATGGAATCTTAAATAAGAACAATTCTTCTTCAGGTTTAAGCACTTCTTCTACACGAACAGAGTACAGTAAGACGCAGGCATATAGTACTTCAAAATAAAAAATGAGCTCATAGACCTTACCACATTCTTGGTTCGGGACCAGTACAGAACAAGGCGTTCCCAGTCATCGTGCCGTAAATGTGTCTCAGGAGAAAGTAAGGGAATTTGATGAGTTTCTTTGCCAGTGAAGTACGTTTTCTTCAGGTAATTCCGATACTGCCACCAAGCATTCTTGAAGATAGCAGAGGTATTAGCACAGGTTACCTCATCCTGAGTTTCCAAATCGGTCCTTCTCTATAGAGAAAAATGGGAACATTTGCTGTATTATAACTAGCATGGAGGTAGAATGTATGGGACAAAGCAAAGTATTTGCCATGAATAACATTACTTACACATAACTCCTGGACGAACACCTGCAACTGGCTTTTTCCTTCATCTTCAGTATAATATTTCCATGATGGGAAGATACACACATAGGATTTAACAACATCAAATGCGATAGATGCTAAACTACGAATGCTGGTTGTGCTTCGTCCACAGGAATAGGTGTACTAACTGGTGGAGTTGGGGTTCGCCATGGTAGTACTGGCGCTTTGGGCACTGGAGCTGCCATACTAACTGCTCTTGTTTGGGAGCTCTATGCTGGAGATGGTGCTGTGTCAACTGGAACTGGGTTACTATCTCCTGTGGTTGGGGTTAGATTGGTGAAGCTGGTTCTCTATCCATCGGAGTAGGGGTACAATCTGCGAGAGTCTGGGTTATGTGTGGTAGGGCTAGTTCTCGTGCATGTACAACCGGGGTGCTATCTCCACCAAGAGGTAGCACTGTTTTATTTGAAGACCATGTTTTTACTCCACTAGATACTGCCATCACCCCCTCGAATTCAATTGGCTGATAAACAAGAAAAGTAGTTGAATGTACATACCTTGTATGAGAGACTGATGCAATAGATAGTGTGGAAAAAAGAGGGCATGAAATAGTTCACATGTATATTGTTTAACTAAAAAGGATAGCATGACATAATTTCACATATATGGTGTCTATCTAAACTGAATAGCATAGCATGACATAATTCAAAGATATGATGACTAACTAAACAGGATGGCATGAGATAATTATATGATGTCTTTAGTAAACAGGTTGGCATGACATAATTCACATACATGTTATCTAAGTAATCAGGATCGCATGATATAATTCACACGTGTGATTTATATACTAAGCAGAGGGCATTCACATATATGATGTCTGAACTAAGAACATGGTGTTGAATATTATGTATATGATGTCTAAACTATGCAATGCAACACACAATATGCATGATATGAGCAGTATAACCGTGCCAAGTTAGAGCATATACCTCGGTGGGGGAATAGGACTGGTCATCTGTCTCTGAATCCATCTTCGAGGAGCTATCGGGACCCACCAAGAGATCTGCTTCGACAGGTAGCACTATCTTCTCTGAAGACCTTGTTTTCACTCTAGATTTTTCCATCACCCACTAAAATGGCTGATTCACAGGAAGAGTAGTTGAATGTACAAACATTGTCGACAAATGGAAATGTAATGAAGAAAAAGGATTGGCAAGATATATTTCAAATATATGATGCCTGGTTAAACAGGATGGCATTGCATATTTCACATATATTATGGCTGGCTAAAAGAGATGAGATTGCATAATTCACATATATGATAAAGAAACTAAACAGGTGGCATTACAGTACATGTCTAAACTAAGCAGATGACATATATGATGTCAAAAGTAGGCACTGCGAGGCAACATATGCATGATATGACCAACATCATCATGCCAAGTTAGAGCAAACACCTCGGGGGTAAATAGGAGTGGTCAGCTCCATCTGAATCCGCCTCAGCATAGATATCTTCCTCAGGATTACAATCTGGAGGGGGGAGGGTTTGCCATTGCACCCACCATGGAGCGATATCTGCATGACATTGTATTGCCACGCAAAACTCTTCTCTTTTTCTCTACATGTTCAGCATGACTGTGTACAATATCTGACATGCATACAAAAAAATATAGTGAGATTATGTAAGGAGAGCATGCAGAAATCTAGAGTGATGGTAACAACCAGTGGATAGATCCAAAAATAATGATAGCAGGATGATGATAGCTTTACTTTAATAAAAAGACAGATGATGATTGCTTTACTATTTGTTTCCCACCCAAGATGAACAACATAGACATACCCTAGGTGAACCAGATAATAGACAGAGATACTATTCATTGCTGCCTCAATATGTGCCCCACAAGCATTTTAAAACTCAAGTTTGAACATTAATTTGGACCTGACTTGGAGT
Organism: Thinopyrum elongatum; assembly: GCA_011799875.1. Classification (NCBI taxonomy): domain Eukaryota; kingdom Viridiplantae; phylum Streptophyta; class Magnoliopsida; order Poales; family Poaceae; genus Thinopyrum; species Thinopyrum elongatum. Next base: position 185,153,398 of record CM022297.1, on the reverse strand, counting down.
CTAAGAGGTGAACAGGATGATAAAGTAGCAGGTAATATTAAGCAATGCATAACATAAGCAGAAACAAAAGAGTGTGACCTCTCTTGTGGACCCGTGTACTCCTCAGGTTCATCTGCTGAGTCGATGATGGTGATGCAGTTGTGGTGGGTGCCGGCGGCAGGGAAGGAGATCTGAGGCGGCGAAAGACGGTCGGGAGTCGCGATGTCTGGTATGGTGGATGCTTCTGTCGATGGAGCAGCTCAGGTGAGGTGGACGACGTCACGGCAGGAGCAGGATAAACCACACAAAGTTTTCTTCGACACCTATCTGTAAATGAAGTAATTCTGTAAGGGCACCTTTGTCTTGCAGGATTCTAAAAACGCAGGGATAGGGAAAACACCGGAATAGGATAGGAATGCACGTGGGAAATAGAGCATTTGTAAACACAGGATTTCTGTCAACTTGGGTGTTTGGTTCACAAGAATTGGAAGAGCAGAGGAATGCAAAGAAACATGGCCAAATTAAAGTGAAACCATATGAAAGTGTGCACAGTTAGAATGTTATTCTGCCACTAATGCACTAAGTCTTGTTTTCATGCATAGGAAAAATAGCTCCAGGTGGATGTTTTGCTCCATTCGTTTCAACCAAATGCATGAATAATTGAATAGTAGAGTACCATAGGAAAATTTCCTATTGCTATGTTTTTCCTTCACTTTTTCCTTTGAACCAAAATAATCCTAATGGATCGACATGAATGTAGAGTAATAAGTGATGCGACAAGTGTACAACCTCTTTGGCTTAGCCGTGTCGACCTCAGCATCATTGGCTTGGTCGCTGAAGAAGTTGCAGCAGAGGTGGCTGTCGGAGGTGTGGTGGAAGATCTGAGGCGTCTGTAGATGGCGTCCATGGTACTGCTCTATTGTGATGGATGGTTCCGTCGTTGGAGCAGCTCCGGCGAGCCGTAAGACGTCGAGGCTGAAGCAGCACAAGACAGACATCGTTAATCTCAAGTGGGATTCTAATTGCATCTCCAATAGATGATGTAAAATACATTACCAAAAAGTGGTAGATGTAAAATGTACATCACCAAAAAACACCTGACTACAACAGATGAGGTAAAAACTGTTGACTATGAACTTAACTGTTGAAATGGAAATTTACTGTGGAATCGGAATGTTACTGTCGAAACTGAACGCACTGGTAGCAGAGATGCACTTCACATGTAGTTTAGGCCGCTCGAGCACTAGTAGTAGAGAAACAGTGATCTAAATCAGCAGGTGATCGACAGGGGACACAGTAGCAGATAGCAGCCGGAGCAGCAGCGCCTGGAGCAGTAGCGCAAACTAGGGCCAGAGCAGCAACTCGTGTAGCTGCACCAGCCCGTGTTGCAGCATAAGTAGCGCGAGCGAGAGCAAAAACAGAGCAGCAGCATGAGCGAGGGGAAGAGCAGAGCAGCAGCGCGAGCGAGCGAGAGCCAGAGCAGCAGCAGCAGCTCCGGCTGGTATGGACACCGCCGCCGAGGGAGCCTCACACTGGGGAGAGCCGCCGTGGAGATGTCACCGGCGGCACCGACTACGAGGTAGCCGCGCCATGGGGGAGCAGGATCGAGCACCGGCAGTGCCGGGAGGTCAAGTTAAGGAGAAGGTGCGATGCGATGAGTGTACAACCTCTTTGGTGGCGCCGAGTAGGCCTCGGCTTCGTCCGAGGTGTTAGTGAGGATGTTGCGGTTCCGGTGGAGCAGGTTAAGGCGGCCCTATGGGGATGGAGCAGCCGCGATAGATGAGGAGATCGTCAGAGCAGCTCCTTGGAGGTGGAGGACGGGGCGGCTGAACCGGCGGGACGACGAGATCGGCGACAGATCCTCATCCGGGGCGGTGGATGAGGGACGTCGAGCTGATGCGGTGGACGACATCGTCGGGGAAGAGGCTCCGATTGGGCCGTGGTGGGGTGGCGGACGGAGGAGGGTGGGGTTTCGCGCCTGGAGCAGAGAGGTTATGGCGGTCTGGGTTTTAGAATGGCGAAGAGGAGGTGATGGGAGGGGGGAATCATGACTTAGGGACGCGCTTGTCCAAAATGTAGGGTGTGTTACGAAAGTACCCCCACTGATTTGAACTAGCGGCCGTTTCGGCTGAGGGTTAGAAGGGGGATTTCGTGTGTCGGGATTTGGCAGCTGGAGGGAGTTTTCACGCGCGTTGTAATTTCGGGATAGCAAGGCGCGAGTTTTCGGAGCACAAAGAGACAAAGCGATATCTGAATTTTCGGGATAACAAGGCGCGGGTTGAAATTTCGGGACAAGCCCAACATGTAATAATGTACGTACCAAATAATTTCGCACTATCCTAAAAAAAATCAATTCGCACTTCCCTCGACGAAAAAAACAAAAACTATTCGCACCACACAAAGGGAGAGTCTTGTCCCGTTTTACTGTATAAATGCTATTCAAGACTATGAATCCATGTTATGTCCAATTAAATTTTTTCGCTACCTCTATAATGCATGTAACCTACTCATACGAACATTTTAGTGCATTCCAAATGTATATACTACCACTGCAATTCGAACTATATTTGAATTCGTTTCTATATTTGAATAAGAATCTACAATCATGATTGTTGCCAAGTTAAACCATCATTTGTATATTATCTTTAAAAAAACACCACATGATTACTATAGAGTTAGATATGAACTATGTGTACTATATATATGAACTCGAATTCAAAATTTTGAATACATTTGATGTTGATTCCAAATAATAGTACATTTGAAGTACTAGCTAGATCTTCATAATCTAAACCATGTTTCATATGCACACTATATTTATCACACAAAGTATAGTGCCCCGCCCACTACATTATGACAAGTATTTAGACCTGAGCTGCAAAAGCCACACATTATCACAAATTAAAAATATATATATAATATATGTAGTATAACATGTTCATGACCACACCATGCGTATAACCATTATATTCATGCATATGCATCGCTTTAAAACACTATGATCTCTTGTTCAAATATCTGAATCCATTTTTATAATGAATTATGATATCTAATCGTCTTTTACACCCACACGATCCTCTTCTATTTGTTGCTAGCGCTAACTTTCGCTCGTGCATGCACACACCCACCTCCTTCTCACCCTCCCTCGGCATTCTCTCCATCGCGCACATTCGTTATTTCTCTTTAGGTCGTTCACCCATGGTGTGTGTAGGCCCTCCAGCTCCTTCTTTCCGGCACACACCGATCAATATACCTCTCTAGCCAGGCAAACCTACCACAAACACACACTTTCCCTCTTCTCTTCTCACCGTCCATGCCATCCTCTGTCTAATATAGTTCCACGCACGTGCACACTCCCGCCCCTCTTTTCATCGATCTCATACTCGCACACTCCTCCCCCTCGACATAGTTGGCCTCTCGCACCACCTCCTAGCCGCATCCCTCTCACTCTATCCGTCTATCTGGGCCTTATTTGCTTATAACACATGCATGCATGTATACCTACCGATCTCCCAACATATAGCTAGGTCGACTATAACTCTTTTTCCCCACGCACTGATCGACATACCTGATCACTAGTTATGTCTCTCCCTTTCTCCGACACACGACGATTGATCTTCCTATATAGTTACGTCTGCTTACCACAGCCATATCGCCCCCCTAGCCATATCGTCCCCCCTCATCATCCTTGCATGCCTCCCGACCCGTCTCTCACACGCATGTGCACAGATAGGCACGCATCCCCTCTCTTATTGATATTGTAGTCGTACCCTCCGTTTGTCTAGTGGGCCTCTCCCACCATTTGTGAGAAGCAACTCCACCACCAACCCTCCGACACTCTAGCTTTGTCTCTCTTCGAACCTTATTCCTCTGCTACACATATGCATGGATGCCGATCGATCTCCCTCAATACATAGCTAGGTCTCTCTTCTTCTCCACACATATACCAGTCGATCTACCTCTCTATAGTTAGGTCTCTGCGCCCCCCACACACATCGATAGTCGAAAGCCATAGGTAGGTATCCATGCCACAGAGACAAAAATGCACCTCTCCCCTCTCACATTCCAGTAGGCCAGTCGCCCTATACCTTTGACGTGGGCAAACACAAATTCGATGGCACTCTTTATCGATCGCGCACCCACACACTTCACCCCTCTCTTTGATTCTATCGATATCTCATGCCGATGATCCCTCCACTCTCTTCTCGTGGATCGCTCCCTCTATATATGATATATCCAGGCCTTTGTTTCACACACATTGCATATGCTACATTTTTTTTGTTTGAGATATCATCGACACATTGCCTCTGTTTTGCACAAACCATCTTTTTTTAGTAAAAAACACATCTCTATCACACACACCCACGTACGTGGGGTACCTGCACGTAGAGAAGAGGTGCACGCACGACGCACGTACTCTCGTTCCCGGCCACACCCGCGCGGGTACATGGTGGAGCTCATTTCTGTACGAAAAGGCAGCCCACGTGATAATTTGACGCGTGTAGCGGTTGTTTACTTGAAGGAGGGTCGTGTACCACGCGTACACGGAACAAAGTTTGACTTAACGCGTTAGTTTTAAATAAAGTTATATTCCTGAATGGCATGTACAGAATATAAAACGATTGTTATCGAGAAAAAAGAAATCCGCTCCACTATATACGTGGAGCCTACCTGTCGGGGTTTATCTGTCGTCACACTATCTCACACAAGGCGGCGGTGGCCCCTCTCTCTCACCGTTGGTCACTGATTCGGCCGCATCCCGTACGCCGGCGGAAGGGGAGGATGTGCATCGTTTCTTTGTTCGACGGCGTCGAGGCAGCACGTCTCGATCTGCGGTACCCGCCGTTCTCTCTGACCAAGCTCCGACGCGGTAGGGCCTTCGCCACTTGCTCGTTGCCGCAGTATGGGCTGATCCCGCCTGCCGCCACCCTCCTAGTTACATCCCGACGGCCCCAAGGTACAGCTTCCTCCCCTCCGGCCTTGCTCCACTGCCCATCTTCCCATGTCGCTGCATGTGGAAAATCTTGCATGTGGATCTTCCCTAGTTCTTTACCAAAAACGTAGCTCGTCCGGCGTACTTTCCATATTGCAATCTCGTCCTCACACCATTTTAGATAAACAACCGTGATGTTATCTTCCCTTAGGACAAGGAATATGCTTCTTTTTTGTTGTTGTATGTATCTTCAACTGTTATTGGCCAGTAATTGTTTCCTTTCTACCTCTTTTTTGCAAACAGGGCTATCCATTTCACCTCGTTGCTATTTGCTGCCAATGAAAGCATGGATCAATTTTAATTTAACACCTTCTCACAACTTTGTCTTCAGTTGTGATGTAAATATTAGCTCTGATCTGCTAATCATTGACATGCATTAGCAAGGAAGTTAGTTTTTTATTTTTTCCGAAAGAGCATGGATGTTAGTTTCCTTTCTAGTATTTGATTGATGTTGTAACGAGACAACCTTCCAGCTAGCAAGACACACGAAACAAAAGCTGAAAGCTTCAAAGCATTATACAATTTCATGTCGCTGGAAAATAATTTGTATACATCAATTATGTAAACAAATGTTGGAAGCTTGGTAGTATTGCCAGAAGCCATTCACCATCCGGGTCCATGTGCCATGCACCAAATTAGAGTGCACAACCGCATGGGAGACTCAGCCCCGTCGTTGCGTCGCACTAATAGTGAGTAATGAGTAGTCAAATCATAAGCCCCACCTTTCCCACTATAAGTTGCTCGGAAGAAGCAACCATCAATATGCTCTTCTTTGAATATGCTCATACTAGTACGTATGAAGGTGCAAAACCAAGTCCGCGTATGGTCTGTCGGTCAACACGCTTCTTCTTGGCATATCACTGACATGTGGGACCGGAGTGTGAGCAAACCGATCTCAATTGACAGCAAAATGGCCAACCCGCCGCTCCTTGAGAGAGACGAGGAGCGAGAACACAAACGGGCTAGGTGTTGCACGGAGGCCAAGATATATTCGAGCATGGTTGATCGATGTCATCATTACATGTTCGATGTTTTTTAATACTAGTACTATTGGGCTGCCGTTTTCCACACTTCTCCTGAATAAATTATCAGAGATTAAAATAAAATAAGAGTACAGACGCTCCACCATGCGGTTCCTAGTACCTGTATACTAGTAGTACTGTACTACTCGTACTACTAAACCTTGTGCTTGCCTCTTCGCCTCTTCGGGAAGTCGAATAATGATGGTACTATGGTGTATGCCTGTTGCAATCTAACATCAAATGAACTGCTGCACGTCCACCGCCTGGGCGAGGGTAGGTTGCATTAGTCAAAAGCTTCTCCTCGTCCTGCGAGCCACCGCGCTTGAGGTAGACGGAGAGGGCGTAAGCAAGCTTCACCTTGTCCTGCAAGCTTCTCCTCGTTCTGCGAGTTGACGGGGCACACCAAAGTAGTGCTAGTCCATACTGCCTCCTTTCCGGTTAATATGGAATCTTTTTTGCGGGTAAATGAGAGAGCTTTATTCATATATAAGCATTCTTAGGACAATCAGCTAAGAGACTGGTCACTAGGAAGTGAGGTACCCCGCAAAAAAAGGAAGCGAGGTATTTCATCAAGCCAGCTCTGGGTCACATTCAAAGCGCAGCAAGCACGGTTCGCACAAAGATGCGCCGCAAGGTTTGCTGACCTGTTTACATGCTGAATAACAAAAAAAGAGAAAATATTATTGAGCGCTCCTATTTCTAACAGTATAGGAGCCAGAATTAAGTGAGAATTGTGGCGAGTGTTCCATGCAATCAACTTCCATTATCACATGTGAGAACCCTCAAAGAGAAGCAAATGTGTTGAAGATTGCTTTATCATAGATTAAAATAAAATAAGAGTGTAGATGCTCCACCATGCGGTTCCGAGTAGTACTTGTATACTAAGTACTAGTAGTACTAGTAGTACTACGTAATACTACTCGGAGAACTACATTAGTAAACTTTGCGCTTGGCTCTTCACCTCTTCGGGAAGTCAAACAATGATGGTACTAGTACAGTGTATGCTTCTAGCAATCTGACACCGAATTAACTGTTGCATGTGCACCGCCTAAGTGAGGGAGAGCTTGCATTAGTCAAAAGTTTCTCCTTTGTCCTGCGAGCCACCGCACGCAAGCTTCTCCTCGTTCTGCAAGTTGACATGACACAACAAAGTAATGCTAGTCCATACTTCCGGTTAATATGGTTTAATTTGAAACGAAATAAATACACTGGCTGTCACTGTATATTTAGAAAAATACGGTCAGTGGACTTCATAATACGCTCATTGCGGGCACTATATGCATTTTTTTGGTGTTTATACGGTCACTAGCTCACCCTGGTTGAGTATGTGTGTGCATGCAAGTGTAGCTTGAGCACTTGAGTGTGACCGTGTATGTTCCGTCGTGTGCTCGGACATGCATGCATTAGGGCGTTGCGTGCGTTTTTGCGTGCATGTGTACGTGTGACTCTTGCATGCATGCACGAGGTTGTAGTCCCTCACATTCACATGTTCATATGTCAATGCTTTGTCAAAACGTTGGATGCAAGGTTTAATCATTCGTTGTTCACACATGCATTCCCGATATTAATACGTTGGTAAAGACAATTTCTTGAGGAAAGCGAGCCCATGAATTGAGTACAAAGGGGACCAATAAACCAGGACAGAGGGAGTACTAGTAGTGAACCGGAAGGAGGGAGTAGGTACGTAACAACGTGCAGTAACAAAATTCCTCTATGCGCATCCTGTCTACGTGTCATGCAAGAAAATAGAGATAAGTACAAGTGAGAATCAGGAACGGTCATACACGTAGGGGGAGTACGTGTAGGGGCCACTTAGGAGTAGTCAAATCACACAGTAAGTTAGTCGGACGAAGCAACCACCATTTCACTCTTCAATTACACGGACGCAATATAAAAAGGTTGATATGGAGAGAAAAAGAAAACCGCTCCACTATATATACACTAGCAGGAGCCTAAGCTACAAGCCTGCTTGCTTGGGTTGCTCTCTTCAAAAGCATAGAATGACGGTGGCCACACCGCTGGTCACAAATCCGGCCTGATTCCGCCGCCGGGGGAAGCGGACGATGTTCTACGTAGACACGGTCGACAACGGCGAGGAAGAAAACCCACTGTCGGTGCGTGCCGATTAGGGGTCCGCGCGGTATGGGCTGATGCCGCCTCCCACCGCCCTTCTAGCTACACCCCGACGTCCCAGGTACAACTTCCTTTTGGAGCCGGCTTGCTCCACTGCCGTAGCTCCCCACATAGCTCCATCTCCATGTGGATCTTTCTCTACTTCTATCGGCTTCTATTTGTGATGACATTATGTCTCATGAACTAGTGCCACTACTATTATTCTAATCACACTTCTTCAATATCTTTGCCAACAGGGATGCTCAGCTCGATTTTAGTGGAACTGCACAAAAGCATCGTATGATCCGAGGGTGCCAGGCTTCTTTCCTTTGACAAGTTCTATCTAGCCAGGAAATTAAATCCTGTTTAGGGTTTAGGGTTTAAGGCGTAGAGACCCCATCAGAATTTTTTTTGTACACACTCTCACAACTTTTGTCTTTAGTTGTGAAGTAAATATTGGTTATGATCTATGAATCATTGAGATGCATCAGCATGCGTGTTAGTTTTCCTTTGTATCTGATGGAATGTTGTAACAGGGCAACCTTGGAGTCAGGATACATACATGAAACAAAATCTGAAAGCTTCGTACTCCCTCCGGTCCTTTTTTGTGACTAATAAACTAGGACGGAGGTAGTATGTGAGAGTGTATGGTGGGTCATGTGGTAAAATGTAGTAGTACTTTCTTGTAGCCCATTACTATATATGGTGGGTCATGTGGTAAAATGTATGGTGGGACTAATAAACCAGGACGGAGGTAGTATGTGAGAGTATAGTAATTTTTTCTTGCCATGCGGGCTGTCCAAGGAATATGGTGATAGTGGGAGGTGGGCCATGTAGTCACTGGGCTGCCGTGTTTCGTACTCCTCCGGTGTAAGAGTGGAGAAAGTTAGTTTTATCACCGAATAAATAAATAAGAGTGCAGACGCTCTACGACGCTCTACCGCCGCAGTAATAATGACCAATGAGCCATCAAATCACATAGACCCGGTAGTTAGTTGGACGGAAGAAGCAAACCATCACTCTTCGTTGAATCTGCTTCTCCCTCATGCAGTACAGTATTCTTTTGGAAACCAACATTTCGTTTTGTTGGATCGCGCCATCGAGAAAAACCAACGTTTAAATCACGTCTGTCGTGTTCGTGTCTCACCCTCCTCCACCCCACACGGTCGCTCGGCATGCCACTCACCGCAAACCGAGTATACGCAAACTTTCCCACCTGCTTGTCAATGGATCAAACTTTCCCGCCTGCTTGTCGATGGATCGCGCCATGGAGTACTAGCACTACTGGAAGAGATAGACGAGGAGGGGGAGGACAGCTAGCTGTAGCACGGACTCCCAAGAACTTTTTTACATGCATGTTGCGGCCGGCCGTGTTGACGTTTGAATGTGGAGCAGTCGCGTGCACCGGAAAGCGGCGCGGGCGGCGCTCTCTTGGCCGGCGTGCCGCTTCAATGCCGGCGCCAGTGAAAGGTCGCGTCCGCTCTGGCCGGGCATGAATGCGGCACTGACCGTTTCGGGCGGGAAGCACGCATGGGTGATGAAGAGGGTTCGGGTTGGCCAGGGCGGTCAGGAGCGGGCGTGGCAGCGGTCCGGACGCCCGCAAATGAGAGACGCTGGACGTACATAAATATTGTTGCGTAATTAATAATGTAAATAATGTGCCAGTTGGACAAATATGATTGGAGATGGAGATGGAGATGAAAGTAAGAATTTTACGTAAACACGGATATGCATGTCTGTGTGTGTGTGCGCGCACAAGCACATAGTGACGACTCTCGCGACTACTCGTGCACACATCTATGTCTCGTTCTCCCTACACACACACAAACTTAGTACCACCTCATTTTGTTCCTAGGATAGGAATATCATAGGAGTGGGAAACAATATGAAGTGAGATAAATGGAGTACTACGTACAAGAAGAAATGTACACGCACTCACTCTGCCTCTGGCATACCCGCGAGTACATGATGGAGCGCATTTGTACACGAAGAGGTGGCTTACGTACGTAATAATTGTTGACCCTTTAATTTGTTCACTTAATAATGGAGGGCCGGGGACCACACACGAGGGATACAAACTTGGACCTCGAAGCGGGGGGCATGTTATTGATCGAGTTTTCTTTCTTGGTATGTTAAAAAAAGATTTGTCAGCCAGTTTTCGTTTCTTTTTTCCGGGAACACGCGTATTCTATTTAAAACCACTGTTATGGAGAGATTTTTTTTTACTCCATTGTATATATAGCCTCTTATTTGATAGGGTTTCTCGCATCTCGCTCTCTCACCCTCTCCATATCTAAACAAGATGACAGTGTCCACTCTATCTCTCTCCTCATCGGTGGTCACAGATCCGGCTGGATCCCGTCCGCTGCGGGAGGTGAGGAGGTCCAGCATTGACGTTGTCGCCGTCGGTGATGGAGGAAGCCGATGCGCACCATCCTCTCCGAACCGGCGCCGAAGCGGACGAAGGTCCTCCGCACCCTTGTTTCCTGCCGTCGTGTGGGCAGATCCCGCCTGCCCGCCTTAGCCACATCATGCCCACCTGATGTATAACTTCTTTTGGATTTCATGCTTCATTGTACTCTGCATGCGGGTTTTCTTCTATACCACTACTCCCCAGCTCCCCATGTACAATAGCTAGCGTTCGTCGGCTGGTCCAACATCACCTATTTTTTACTATTATAGAGGAAAGGCCACTCCAAAAGTTGTCCTGGTTTATCATTTATGCATCGGTGGAGGTATACATGTTTTTTTCCGACAAAAAGTACATGCTGGTTGTGCGGTCATTGTCCATATGCTCCTATTGCTGCTGCTAATCTAAAACTATCACTGGTAAAATGAAGCAGTGCCCATGTAGAGGCGTCGATAAATGCTTCTGTCCCGCTTTAGGTTTTTTGGTATCCTGCTTTAGTTCCCATCAAGATAATCATGATGCTTCTATTTTTTGGTGTACATTTCATTAATTCTTATTGACAATTAAGATGGCGCTGTTAATCTTGTTCCACTGCTAAAACAAAGTAACGACACTACTTAAATATCATTTTTTTATTTTTGCAAACAGGGATGCGTATCTCCATACTCGGGCATGTCTTCCTCAATTTTAGTGGAACTGCACAAAATTGGATGTCCACTGTTGCTCATCCTCACTGTCCTCTGCCAACTAGTTCTTCCTTTCTCGAGCTTGATTACCGAGAAGAAACAAACCACAGTGAGGATTGTCAAACTTCATTGGTGCATGACCCACACTTGATGCCAAAATCGATGATGCATCACCACGATGACCTATCGATGCTCATGGTTGCGTCTCATGGTTGCATCGGCTGGTGAAGCTGATCGATGTTCAATGAAGAACGGGCTGTCTTACATTAGTGCTCTTTGCTTGTTACCACAAAGATGATATCCTTTATGAGTTCATCTTGGAGCAGTCGTTTATGTTGGTGCAATTTCATCACACAATTGGATATGAACCAAATGTTTCCTCGAAGAAGCATCAATGTTGGTACTAAGAGCAAAAGTTTTGTATTGATTTCTAAGCCTTCTCACAACTTTGTCTTCAGCTACTCTGTAATTTTATTTGACCAACTTTTAACTAAATATATGGTCAGACTTTGATTAAAAATATGGTGTGGACTAAAAACCCGGATGGAGGTAGTACCCCTCCGTTTTTATGTACTCTGCATATTAGATTTGACTGAAGTCAAACTTTGTAAAGTTTGACCAAGTTTAGGCCAAACACAACAAGCCATAATTATTGAGAGAGGGTAAACTTTACATACAAAATAATTGAAATTAAATTTCTTTATTTGTACACACTCTCACACATTTTCGATAATTCGGCACGTGTGTGGTTGTTCACTTAACGGAGGGTAGTGTACCGCACGTGAACGATAGGAAGTGCGACCAGGATGCGTGGATCGTTAGTTGATCGTAGTTTTCTTCACTAGCATGTTAAATAAAGAGTTTCGTTTCGTACACAATTTAAAACGATTGTTATGGAGAGAAAAATAAAACCACTCCACTATATTAGTACTATACATGAGTATGTACTATATAAGCTGGAGCCTCAGCGCTTGTTCGCTAGGGTTTGCACTCTTCATACTCTCGCTGCACTACATATATATATACACGTTGGAGGCTCAGTGTTCCTTTGCTAGGGTTTGCTCTATTCACAATCTCTCACCCTCTTCATCAGATCTAAACAAGACTGCGTTGGCCTCTCTCTCTCCCCCCCCCCCTCACAGTTGGTGAAGGAGCCGTCTAGATCTCGTCGCACCGGGAAGGGGAGGTGCAACATTCACTCTGTCGCCTTCGGTGAGGGAGGCATTCTACTACCGGCTGCGCTGTTCTCTTTCACCCAGCACCAGTGTGGGAGGGCCTCCGACCCCTTCTTCCTCGCTGCCGTACGTAGTGTGGGCAGATCCAGCCTCCCGCCGCACGCCTAGCCACATCCCGACGACCCTAAGGTATAACTTTCTTTGAAACCATCATTGCTCTAGCTGCATGCGGATCTTTTTTGATTCTGTAGTTGAATCTAGGTCTTGGTTCAAAGAGGAAAGAAGGGGGGTGGGGTGGAGCATGAATCTAGGATGTGGTTCAATGAGGAAAGGAGCGAGGGAAAGTAGTATAGACTGGCTATCCAGGCGCTCTGTTGGTCGAAAAGGGAAAAAGGGGGTAACCCAGTACACACATCTATAAGGAACCGATCTCTTTGTTGAAAAGGAAAGAAACTGGGGGGTCGGGTAGTTTGTGCAGGACTAGATTTGCTGCCCTCACATAGGAAAAAGGTTAAAAGAGAACAAATATGGGACCAACACAGATATGTTGCTTGGCAACATACTCTGCATCACCCATTTATACGTGTGGACGCACATGGTGCTGGCATGTCCCATGTCCCATACAAATATTTTGCTGTTGTTAATCTAAGAATGCCACTGGAAAATTGAAGCAATTTCACTGTTAAAAGTAAATTACATTTTTAATGAATGTTATTTTAAGTGAATGTCTCTGTCAATATGAATCAATGCAACCATTGTAGAAATGCTACGGTCCTACTTTGTTTTCCATCAAGATAATGTAGATGCTTCTTTGTGTGGCCATATGATTCATCCTCCTTTATCGGCCAGTAATTGTTTCTTTTTTTTTTACCTCTGAAAACAGGGATATCTATTCAACTCGTTGCTATTGGGACCTTTTGCTTCACTACGCAAAACACTTTTGTTTTAAGAGTGTTTTGTGCAGTTCAACTTAAATGTCACACTGGCAACTTTGCTTGATTTAGTTGAACTACACAAAATGAGATAGGATTTCCTATTCGTGTTGGCAGATTCGTATTTGATCTTGTCTGCCTCATGAAAGGTCAGTACCGGCCTTCATCCACATGATTGTGCAGTGTGCTTTGAGATGATGTGCTACTTGTAGTGGTACTGTTTTAAATAAATGTTGAATTGAAGCTATTATATTCCTGTCTTTTCCCATTAAGTGAACAAAAAAGGGACCAACCCAGACATGATGCTTGTTGCTTTGTTACAACAAACTCTGCATCGCCCCCTTTATAAGTAGATGGAAGCACATGGTGCTGTTGCGCCCACTCTCCCCTGGAACTGTTTATGCTTTTTGTTAATCTAATGCCACTGGTAAAATTAAGCAATGTCACTCTTAGAATTAACTACTGAAACTTAGTTCAAAACTGCAACACTTGTTAGGGATCGGCGGGAGTACATGTTTAAAAAATGTATTGTTGAGATAATGTCTCTGTTATTATATATCAGTTACAGTGTTTTACAAATGGTACTATCCTACTTTGTAGTTCTTTCTACATGTTTAACCAAGGTATTGTTAAGATAATGTCTCTGTTAATATGAATTAGTTGCACTATTTTAGGAATGGTACTTTTCTGCTTTGTCGTTCTTTATACATGTTGAAACAAGGTATTGTTAGGATAATATCTCAGTTAATATGAATGAATCACACTGTTTGAGAATTGCTACTGTCCTGCTTTGTTTCCAATTAAGATAAGGTAGATGTTTTTTCTTCTGGGAGTATAAGTCATCAACCATTATTTCTCAGTAATTGTTTCCTTTATACCTATTTGTGCATCCAGGGATATCAAAACTTCTGCTCAGTTCTATTTCAACTTTGATTTTAGTTGAACTGCACAAAAGGAGCCAATGTGTTTAAGGCAAACTATTGCATTATTGGGCCCAGTTGGTCTTTCCACTTTGCAGAAAGAAGCAGTCACTGTTTACGCTACATTACACAAGGAATGATCGAGAAGCTTTAGAGTATTAGTAGACGCTGGTGACGAAATCCACCGTGCTACGCAAGACATTGTTTGATTTCAGTGGAACTGCACAAAAAGATACACTGGTTAATCCGGCTCCATGTGCCATTTCAATGTGCAAACTAATGACAAACCCTGCCCGTTCCACAATCATAGGCATTACATATTTTGAACGGGAAAATCTTGTCAAAGTTTAATCATTGATGCTAGCAAGAAGACATTCATTTAATATTTTGGAATGGAAAACCTTGTCAAATTTTGCTCATTGATGTTAGCCATAAGACATGCATTTGATATTTTGGAATGGGACGCCCTTTGCTGTGAGCAGGGTCGATCTTTTTTTCCTATTCGTGTGTTTAGTTCAGAAGTAAATATTTACTCTGATTAGATGCATAGTCATGAATGTTGACTTATGTAAGGTATTCTAAGAGTTTGTTCTGAATGTTGTCTATGAAATGCCAGGCCTTGTGAGTTTGATTACAAAGTTGAGCTTGGAATGTTGTGGCATGCGGCATCACGATATGTTCACCATGCCTCCTGACAATAATGCTTCGTATTGTTTTGCATGTTGATCTAATGCCAGTGATTTGCATGTTAAGAAGATCATCCTCTTCTGTTGTTTCTGTGCTTAAGAAGTTCATCGTGTTATGTTTCATTCATAGCTTATACGACAACTCGGGTAGGTTAGAGGTGAAACCATATGATCTTCAGACCAACTCATCATCTTAGGCCGTGATTGGATCGTCGTTTTTCAACCAAAACCGCTTGTAAAACTGACGCTTGTAAATAAAATCAGATGGTCTTGGGCGAAGCACTTGGTTGGTCATTTTCGACTGGTAAAATATACACTGGTTTATCAAATTACACGCGTAACTTGCCGGTTTTCGTTACAGACCTCGGGCCGTCGGTTTCATTACGCCTGTATTTTACGCGTTGTTTCCGGTGAGGAGTAAATTACACTTGGATCCTTAATACAGGTGTGAAACAATCCAGAGCTCCCAAGCGCGGCCTTACCATTTCGTGCCAGCTCAGTTTCTCGAAGGTGCTCATAGGGGTCCGATGATCCTGGCTTCTTGAACGACCAGCGGGCGCTATATCAGACCATCCGTAGGGCCCGCGAGGCCCTCTCCGTCGTCCTTTGAGTTGTTGCGCTCGTCGTAGCGCCGCCGTCTCACGTTGTCAACATGGTCAACGAACATGAGGAATCAGGAGATGACTTTACTTGGAGAGGATGACAATGGGGACCCACCAAGGCCATAGCCGCACGTACGCAAGTGCCTCCTTATTATATACAACTATATTTTTTTTGCTTCCTCCTGGTTTCCTGACATCACGGTCCCACACCATTGTCAACCTATATAGTCAATAAATGAGAGAATTGCACAAGGAGCGGCTGATAGCTGGGACCCAGCAGCTCGAGCAGTATTTGTGTTTTTGAGGTGTAAGCAGAGTTTTTCTTGAGCGAGGTTTTTGTTGTTGTTCAGAGGAGCAGGGTATCAACCGGGCGGGCTGTTTCCCATCTGGCCCAGGATATTATTTTATGTCGACCAAATATCCAGCCCAGATATTAATTTTTTTCAAGGTGAAGATGGCTAGCCCAGCTATACTTTTTTTTGAGGAATACCCAGCTGGGCTGCAAATCTTTCCTAGGCGGGATGCATTAGGCTTAACAAGAAAAAGGGCTTTAAGAAATAATAAATGAGATGTAATTATAAAAACTGGGTTGTAACTATGAAAAATGCACCAAACACGTAATTAGTTAAAAAATATTATTTTTGGATTTTGAAATTTTTTATTTCATTACTTGTTGCGCGCGCAATATTTCGTTGCATTTTTACCTAATACAAATTTATTTTGAAATTATATTTAATCTGACTCGAAATTTTGGAATAAAAATATTTCGGATCCCATCAAAATGTGGGATTTTTTTTATTGAATTCTGTTTTGAGCGGTTGGTTGAAATTATTAATTGTTGTCCTGGCTAGAAAATGGGCTGTAATTTTAACAAACTGTAAATGAGCTGTAGTAAATTCCATTAGACTTCAAAAATGGGTTGTACATTATTAGAAATCGCAAATGGGATATATGTTCTCTGCCACAGATGTGATTCTCACTTGTGGGCATAGTAAGTTGACGCATACGGAAGGCTTTGTGAACTTATAGTCAACACACGATTCTAGCAGCAGTGGTCGGTGGATGTCCATCCAACGGCTGTAGTGCTTCTTCAATCTCGGATATTCTTGCTTCAGCCGCCAAAACCACCACCGATGGTACCGCCTCCTACCGCATCCCGTGGCTAGCTGTGCTGGCGCGCAGGCTTCACCGGCCCACCCTACTCCCATCGCCGTCCAGGCCATTCCTCTACTCACCAACACCTCCTGTTATTCTCCGGCGATGGCAGCCTCACACCGCAGCCGAACCAGTGAACCCTCGTACTCCCCTCCGCGTGGGCATCCACTGTTGTGTCTTCGCTGGCTCCGGGTCGTTCCCTTCCTAGGCCTCGCCATCGTTCACTGCATTGGTTCTCTCGGCGTGGCGTGGTCAACTTTGTCAACAAATGATAGCCATCAGAAGAGGCATGTACGTGGAGTGGCTGACAGTAGGGACCCACATGGCCCATGGCCGCACGCAGCAAGTGCCCCCTTATTATGCGAAAACAAATGATTTCTCCCCCTGACAGGTTTGACCCACCAACTACATCTTCGCACGCAAGGAAGTGCTTCCTTTATTACGCGAAAAAAATAGTTTCCTCTCCTTGACAGCTGGGACCCGCCAGCTTTATTATGATCCATTTCGTGAAAATATAGATTGTACCAAAGATGCTAAATTGTTTTCATTTTATTCTAACTCAAAAAAGAAGAAAAAAAATAGAAAACTTCTTCGCACGCAAGGCAGTGCCACCTTATTACGCGCAAAAAAATGATTCCCCCTGCTAGCTGGGACCCACTAGATTTGGAGGCCGACTTGTGGGCCTACTAAGTTGACATGTATGCAGGGCTTTGTCAACTTAGTCAATAAACGATTCTAGCTGCAGTGACCGTTGGATGTTAATCCAACGGCGGAGCTGCGTCTTCAACCTCTGGTCTTCTTGCTCCAGCCGCCCAAACCAGCGCCCACTGTACCGCCTGCTCCAGCCTCCCGTGGCCGGTTGTGCTGCCGCGCAGGCCTCACCGCCCGACCATACTACCACTGGCCATGCCTTCCCTCTACTCACCCACACCCCCTGTTATTCTCCGGCGACGGTAGCCTTACACCGCAGCCGAACCAGTGAACCCCGTACTCCCCTCCGTGTGGGCATCCACCTGCCTCATCTTCCCTCGCTCAGCGTCGTTCCCTTCCTAGGCCTCGCCGTCGTCCACCGCCTGGGTGCTGTCTGTGCGGCGTGGTCAAGGTGGTCAACAAACAACAGCCATCGGAAGACTACTGTATGCGGTGAGGCTGACAGATAGGCCCACCAGCTACATCTTCACACGCAAGGAAGTGCGTCCATATTATGGGCAAAAAATAATAATTCTTCCCCCTGATAGTTGGGACCCACTAGTTATATCTTCGCACGCAAGGAAGCGCCTCCTTATCCTCCCTGAGAGCTGGGACCCATCCGGTCGAAGCGTACGTAGCGTTGTCTGTCTAGTCGCGAATGTGTATGTACGTACTAGTCGATCGGTCTCTCTGCAAGTATGAACCGTGGCCGAGTAAGTAGCTGCACGTGTCATAGTAGAGCACCCGACGTAACAGTTCAGATAGTCTCGTCTAAATCGTGTACACATACGTACAGCCATAGGGCATAAAATACGGTCACGTACGTACATACGGGCGGGATCTCAAACGCGTACTCGCGCATACGGACGGCCAGGGCTCGTGTACATGGAGAGGCAACGAACGGCAGCAACGACGTCCTGTTCATCGGGCAGCCAACCGGCTGGCTCGGAACGGAGAAACAATGTCATGTTCATCAGGAGGCAACAGACTTGGTCGGAATGCGTCCTGTTCAACGGGAGCCAACCGGCTTGGACGGAACAGCCGAAACGGGGTCTGGCGTACCGCAAAATGGAGGAAACGGACTTATGTTTGAGCTCCTATGGTCGAAACGGGGTGCTGTTGATCGGGAGGGGTGTGGCGTATCGCAAAACGAAGGAAACGGACTTGTGTTGGAGCGCCTACGGTCGAAACGGGGTCCTGTTCATCGGGAGGAGTGTGGCATACCGCAAAACGGGACCCCACGGCCTACTGTTCATCCACCATCTACTGCCTCGCTCCAGCCTCCATGGGCTACTATTCATCAACCGTCGACTTCCTCCAGCCTCCACCTGCTACTGTTCATTCACCGTTGACTTCCTCCAGCCTCCACTAGCAACTGTTCATCCAGCCTCCACCGGCTACTGTTCAACCAGCCCTCCACGGGGTCCTGTTCATCCACCCCCAACCGGCTCAGGTGTGTGGCGGCCACCTCTCGATCGGGATCCTGTTCATCCAGGGGCAACGGCCTCTACTACCACGGGGTCCTGTTCATCCAACCCCCACCGGGTACTGTTCATCCAACCCCCAACAACGGCAACTGTTCATCAAGAGGCAGTTCGATCGGCTTCAGTTAGCAGTAGTAGCGAAGGAATCGCTCAGGTTCAGTTAACAGCCAAGGGATCGATCGCTCTGGTTCAGTTAACAACCAAGGGATCGATCGCTCGGGTTCAGTAATGTAGCTAGTGCAATCTCTCGGGTTCAGTAAGCGAACGCCTCGCTCGGGTTCAGTTAGAGCCCAACGCCTCGCACACATGCGCGGACGTGTATGAGTGAAACGCGCAAACCTCCATCCATCGCTCGGCCCAGACCACCCACCGTAACCGGGAACTCCCCAAAATTTTCCTCGCCCTCGCTTCTACCATGATTTTTTCCTTCATGGACGGCCCAAAGAATGTCATGCAGGTGCGTCCCGGGCCCGCCCAGGACGAAAAGCCCATTTTCTGTCATGATTTTTTGTCATAGAAGTAGGAGCCCGCCACATCTATGATGATATGTTTTGTCATAATTATCGTCATAGAAGTGTCATAAGCATGATAGAAAAAAATTTCGTTCGGGCCAAAATTTCACGGATGTGTCTTTTTTTTTGTAGTGCAAGTAGCAGCTCCCCCACCAACTAAAGTTTCAATAAAGATTACCAAGCCAAGGGAGCCGCTCTTTGACAGATCAAGAAGCGCATCAAGAAGACCAAGATTCAAGACCCCATTGATAGATCCCAACTGAGGAGAAGAACAAGGCAGATCATCAAGACTAAAACCGAAGGCAACCTTTACCGGCAAAGCCGAGCTGGCGAGGGCGAAGGCCCGGCAAGCTCCGTGGCCGGCAAGCACCCACCAGTCGCTAGCGCTCCACCTCATTGAGCAGCTAGTCACTAATCGATGAGGTGTTGAGCCCGCAGGTGGTTTGGTGGATCCTGTAGGGCACGTGGCAGCATGCCGGAAGAAAGATTACCTTTAAAGACACCCGTCATACGGGCGTGTCAAGCTAATAGGAGGCGGCTGGGCAAGCGGTGCAGCAACCTTGCCGGGGCTCCTCCTCCACATGACACCTAACTAAGCATTAAATGTTTTGTCCTAGTCCGGCAGAGTTAGGTATGATAGCACGGTTTGCTATCTAATCGACATGTAATTACCATTTTGCCACTGTGCTTTCCCCTTAAGCTATAAAAGGAGGGCCAAGGCAATGTTTACAAGGATCGACCCTTTGCACAACTACACACATAGCTGCTCCCTCTCGCACCTTGCCAGGGTAGCGCTCCTTGTACTTGTGTTCAACACATACACCCAATATAGCAAGCAGGAGTAGGGTTTTACACCTCTCGGTGGCCCGAACCTGGGTAAAGATCCCTACGTCCTTCGTTGGTTTTTCTCTTTGCGTCTTGTGCATCTCCCTAGCCGTACCACAAGGGGCTTGATGGCCCCATAGATGGTGATCCATACCGACATCTTTGGTGCGCCAGGTAGGGGGGTCACTAGCGTGAACCTAAATCAATGGTGCCCAAGAAGAAGGGCACCATGACAACAAAGCCTTCTACTTCCAGAGTTCCTTCACACGCGTCCGTGGGCGGCGTCACCATTGCCGATGGTGCGGATGTTGCGGCTGGCACGGCCAGCCCGGGCGGCGTGCCCACCACGGCGGGAACAGGGGGTGGACGCCCCGGTGGCGATCATCTTCCTCGACCCTCTAGTGAGAACAACCATGACGGCGTGGGTTGTGCGGACGGACAGAATCTGCCTCCCTAACGCACCGACGAGCGTAGCCACCGGAGCAACACTGCGCAGACAAGTGCGGGCCAAGACCTCCCTGCTGCAACGACGCGGAGTGGCACCGCTGGACAAAGACAGCTGCGCCCGCACAGCAAAACACCTGTTGATCAAGTCCGAGATCCTCAGGCACCGCTCCTGCCACATCAACCCGCTACTGCGCATGAGCCATGGCAGCAAGATTGCAATGGCGCTCCTACTGGCTCTGCCAGAAGTCGAGCGACGTCGCATTCTTCGCCCCTGTCCCTGCTGGCAACAACACCGGAGGCAATGGCGCGAGCGTAGATGCTAACTTCCCTTCGACAGCAGACAAGATGGATGAGTGGAGGGACACTATTTAGAGCTTGATTGGGTTTGCTGAGTCGAACAAGTCACAGCAGGCGGAGCCCTCACGGCGCCCACGAACAGCACCAATAAGCTCAAACTGATGGCCACGTTGTAGGTGGTGCACCAACCATGCAGTCGCCTCTGCGGCAACAACTTCAACAACAGGAGCAACACTAGCAGCCCTGGTGGACCCAGTGGACAGCAAAACCCGACAAGATGTCGATGACCTCCTCGGGTTCGGAGACACAGCGAGATCAACGACAAGTGCTGTGAGATAGGCAGGCAGAAGATGCCCGCACCACCATTGAAGACGCTGAGAGACACGCCGTCAATCCGACGAGAGCAACGGCCCAGTCATCGATGACCCTGCGCCCATTGTTGGCGGGTATCTACCTTACGAGGTTGGGTGCCCTGCTTTCACACGTGAGTTGCGGGAAGTCCGCTGGCGAAGTACCAGAGAAGTACGACGGCAAACTTAACCCAGCAGAGTTCTTGGGCATCTACACAATTACCGTGCAAGCTGCTGGGGGGAGGGATGAAAAGATTCTCGCCAACTACTTTCCATTAGTGCTCAAGCCTAATGTGAGGTCTTGGTTCATGAATTTGCCAGGAAACTCTATCTCCTCGTGGTCAAATCTGTGCAACAAGTTTTTTGGTGCCTTTACCGGAGGCCACAAAGGCCCAGGACGGCCCAGTGACTTGCAAGCAATCCCACATAGAGAAGGTGAAAATCCGCGGAGCAGGTATATACAAAGGTTTAGCCGTGTGCACCGCAGCATACCTGATGTTCACTCGGCAGCTGTGATTGCTGCGTTCCACACGAACATGCGCAATCGTAAGATGAGGGAAAATATGAACATATGGTTGCCGAAGACCGTCAACGATCTCTCCACGTTGGCGGATAAATGCGCATGGGCTGAAGAGGGAAGAAGACTTCTCGGGGAGGATGCTAGTGCTGATGTTGATTCTGAGTATGATGCACTGCCCTCCGAAGAAGAAAGGTCGAAAGCGCAACAAAAAGTGCAAGGGCAAGGTAGTTATGGCCGTGGAAGGATCCGGTAATTCCAGTCCCGCCAAGAAAACCAAAATAGAGAGCTTCGGCATGGAAGCTACTGCATGCACTGATTGCCAGGTAGCCACGATGGGCGAGAAGGCTGGCAAGTCAGACAAGTCATACTGCAAGTTTCACCGTACCAAAGGTCACTACCTCCAGGAGTGCCGGCAAGTCGAGCAGCTAGTAGAAAAGTAGAAGGCTGAGTATGAGAAGCGCGATAAAGAGAAGGGCCAGAATGGTACTGGTGGATCCAATAAGAAAGGCCGTGGTGGCCAAGGAGGGCGCCGCAGCAAGGCCAATCAGCAAAAGGATAAACCTGCCAGAGGCCGCGAGAAGAAAGAAGAAGATGACGAGAGTGAAGAGGAAGACGATGATGAGTCCAGTGAGCAGGAATTCCAGAAGGCAATGGAAGCCATGTGCATTGACGGGGGTGCGTCTTTGCATTCCTCTCACGATCAGCTCAAACAGTCGGCGCGTGAGGTCAACGCAGCGGAACCAGCAGCAGACGCCCAGAAACCCCTCAAGTGGTCACACACGCCTAACATTTTTTATGCTGCGGACCATCCTGATCATACGACTATGGTCGGATGTTTGCCGTTGTTGGTTTCACCAACAATTCGCAACCTCAAGGTCATGAAAGTGCTAGTTGATGGTGAGGCCGGCTTGAACTTGATCTCTCCAGAAGTAATTGACAGATTACAAAGTTCTGATGAAGAGCTCGAGAAAACCGGGACGTTTCAAGGAATCAACCCAGGGAGAAGCTAGCCCAAGGGGAAGATCGTGCTGTCGGTGACGTTTGGCTGGGAACTGAACTACAGAACAAAGAAAATAGTTTTTGATGTTGTTAAGATCCCCTTGCCGGTTAATGGAATTCTTGGCCGCCCAGCTCTGGCCAAGTTTATGGCGGCATCTCATTATGCCTATAACACGTTGAAGATGCCAGGGCTGATCGGTGTCATTTCCATAAACTCTGATAAGAAGGATGCAGTCATATGCGTTGACAAGCTTTACAGGGATGCCGTTGCGGTAGAATCCACCAAGGCAGCAACTCTTGGCAAGAAAAAGAAGAGCAACAAGACAGGCAAGACATCTAGCGAGAATTCCGGGAAGCGCACCTCATCAGAGTGTTACGCTCCTGTCGAAGACTTGACATTGAGCAGATTCAAGTGCCTAAAACCATCAAGGATGTGCGGCACCTTGCTGGTTGTGTTGCTGCTTTGAGTAGGTTCATTTCTAGATCCGCTAAGCGTGTACTGCCGTTTTTCAAGATATTGAAAAAGGCAGGTCCAGCAAAATGGACTCTGGAATTGGAGGCTGCGCTGCAGGACCTGAAAATGTACATGTCCTCTACGCAAACACTAGTTGCGCCTAAGCCCCAGGAACCGTTGTTGCTATACTTGGTGGAAATGAACCAAGTGGTCAGTGTTGCACTAGTGGAATAGAGGGAAGCTGATGGTGAAGGAGCAACAACAGCAAGCCCATCACATGACAAGCCTGAATCCTCTCCAGTAAGATCTGATGTCGACAGATCAGAAACAAAGCAAGAAAATGAAGTGTTGTAGGGTGAAACCCTAAGATGGATCTTTTCACACTTGGAGGGGAAAAGGGATGAACACCAAGAACACAAAAAAGAATTCACTCCAACAAAACCCAATTACACATCCACTAGAATAGCAAACACATATATCCACAAGGATACAAGCACAATCAAAGGAAACAAGCACTAGGTAAAGTTCTTCCCACTCCTAAGGAGGTGAGGTCTTGATGATAGTCTTCTCCTAAGAGGAGGTCTTGAAATCCACTTGGGGTCCTCTCCAAAGAGGTCTTGATCTCCAAGAGGAGTGGTAGAAGGAGCAAAGCTCTCTAAATATCTCTCATATACTTTGCTAACCCTAAACATGACCCTAGGTACAAAATATATAGGTATGTGGGCGAAGGGGACGAAGTGGAGGCCCAAACAGCAGCTCTCGCCGACCATCCTGATGGACCCGTGCGCACGGGGGTCCCGTGTGCATGGTACATGCCCGTGCGCATGGGGTGCTACAGCGGCCCGGGCCTGTGCGCACGGGGTCTGGAGGCCGTGCGCACGGGGTGGTGCGTCTCGTTTCCTTTAGCCTCCTGGGCGGCCCATGCGCACGGGGTTTTGGGGGCCCATGGGAACGGGGTCGCCTGGGAGGTGTAGACTTGTCCTTCTTGGACTACTTCTTCCTCCTTGAGGTCTTGGGGTGCTGCTCCTCCTCCTTTGTGTTGCTCCTTAGCTGCTTGGTGGCGTTGGTCTTCGTACCTAATGACACATAGCATATTTTGGTGAGGTAGTAACCAAGTTCCACTCAAGTCCATATTGATCTTGTGAAGGAGTGAGTTCACCTTGTTTTCAATGGCGCATGCTCGAGCTCTTGTCATAGGTCCACGTGGTGGTTGTTGCGTTGGTGTAGAATCCATGGGGATGATGGAAGGATGCTCCGCATCATCTCCCCCCCCACTTGTGAGAGATCCATCCGCAGATCGTGATCTTCATCACCATGGTATGGGACCAAGTCCTGGACGTTGAAGATGTCGCTTACATTGTACTTGTCGCGCGGGATGTCGATCTTCTAGGCGTTGTCATTGTAGCGTGCTAGCACCTTGAAGGGTCCATCGGCTCATGGTAGTAGCTTGGACTTGCGCTCGCTGGGGAAGCGGTCCTTGCGAAGATGAAGCCATTCGAGATCTCCTGGTTGGAACACCATTGGGGTCTTGTTGATGTTGAGCTTGGTGGCGAGGCGTTGTACTTGGCGCTCGATCATGGTCCTTGTATCTTCATGTACCTTCTTGAGATAACTTGCTCTTGCACTTGCGTCCATATTCGCTCGTTCTTGAAGTGGAAGGGGTAGGATGTCCAATGGGGACAACAGATTGAAGCCATAGACGACCTCGAAGGGGGACTTGTCGGTAGTAGAGTGTCGAGCTCGATTGTAGGCGTACTCGTGATGGGTAAGCACTCCTCCCACTCCTTGATGTTATTTTTTATCAACACACGTAGGAGAGTAGATAGCGTCCGGTTGGTGACTTCCGTTTGGCCATCGGTTTGGGGATGATATGTCATTGAGAAAAGAAGCTTGATTCTGAGCTTGGCGCATAGTATCTTACAAAAGTAGCTTAGGAACTTGACGTCACGGTCCGACACAATGGTCCTTGGCACTTCATGTACCCTCAAGATTTCCCTACAAAAAAGATTTGCAACATGTGAAGCATCGTCTATCTTATTGCAAGGGATGAAATGTGCCATTTTTGAGAATCGGTCCACAACAACAAATACGAAATCCTTTCCATTTTGGGTCCTAGGTAAACCAAGCACAAAATCCATACTAATATCTTCCCATGGTTGATATGGAATTGGAAGTGGCATATGTAAACCATGAGATTGAGCTTGGGACTTAGCTTTGCGACATGTAGAGCATCGGTTGTTGAAGCGTGACACGTCGCGAAACATCTTTGGACAAAAGAACTTGAAGGAGAGTGTGGCAAAGGTCTTGTTGCGCCCGAAATGTCCCATAAGTCCTCCATCATGAGCCTCTTGGAAAAGTAACAAACGAAGCGAAGACTCGGGTATACAAAGTTTGTTAGCGCGCATAAGGTAGCCATTCTTGAGATAATAGTTCTCCCAACAAGTGTTAGCAAGAAATTTTGCATAAGGAAGCGCAAACGAAGCATCATGTGCAAAAAGATCTTTAATATGCTAGAAGCCAATGACATGCAATTCAAGTTGAGTAACTAACATGCACTTGCGGGAAAGAGCATCCGCGACAACATTTTCTTTACCCTTAATGTACTTGATCACATAAGGAAAAGATTCAATAAATTCACTCCATTTAGCATGCCGTTTATTCAACTTGGTTTGACCTTTAAGGTACTTTAGTGTCTCATGATCAGTATTTATGACAAATTCATGTGGTGAAAGATAATGCTCCCAAACATGCAATACTCGCACTAAAGCATACAATTCTTTGTCATAGATGGGATAGTTAAGTTGAGCTCCGGAGAGTTTTCACTAAAGTATGCAAAGGGTCGCTTTTCTTGCATCAAAACTCCACCAATTCCATTACCACTAGCATCACGATGAACCTCAAAAGTTTTGTTGAAATTAGGCAATGCAAGAATTGGAGCATGTGTAAGCAAAGATTTGAGCTCTTCAAATGCGGTAGATTGAGAGGGCCCCCAAACAAAGGGTGCATTATTCTTACTCAAGGCATGCAATGGTGAGGCAATAGTGCTAAAGTCTTCCACAAAGCGACGATAAAAACCCGCTAGACCAAGGAAACTACACACTTGTTGCAAATTAGTGGGTTGTGGCCAAGTTTTAATTCTTCAGTTTTAGACTCATCAACATGAACACCCTTTGAGGACACAACAAAGCCCAAGAAAACAATCTTGTCAACACCAAAGGTGCATTTTTCCATATTGGCATAAAGACGCTCTTTTCTAAGAGTTTGCAAAATGGCCCTAAGATGAGTTACATGATCTTTGAGGGATTTGCTAAACACAAGTATGTCGTCAAAGTAGACCACAACAAACATGCCAATGTATGGGCGAAGCACATAATGCATAACGCGCATGAAAGTACCGGGTGCTTCGGATAGACCCATAGGCATGACTAACCACTCGTACAAGCCAAATTTGGTTTTGAAAGCGGTTTTCCACTCATCACCTTCTTGAATGCATATTTGGTAGTAGGCACTTTTAAGATCATTTTTTTAGAAAATGGTGGCACCGCTAAGCTCGTCTAGCATATCATCAAGGCATGGAATGGGATGCCTATAGCGAATGGTGATAGCATTTATGGGTCTACAATCAGAACACATGCGAAAACTACAATCTTTCTTAGGCACAAGAATGACCGGTACGGTACAAGGACTCAAACTTTCACGTACATGCCCATGGTCAATGAGATGTTGGACTTGCCTTTGTATTTCTTTTGTTTCTTCGGGGTTGACACGGTATGGAGCCTTGTTCGAAAGAGGTCCACTGGGTATGAGGTCGATGCGGTGTTCGATGCCTTGAAGAGGAGGAAG
Source organism: Thinopyrum elongatum (assembly GCA_011799875.1). NCBI lineage: Eukaryota > Viridiplantae > Streptophyta > Magnoliopsida > Poales > Poaceae > Thinopyrum > Thinopyrum elongatum. The sequence continues at coordinate 185,126,305 of CM022297.1, read as the reverse complement.
ACCGGGAGGTAGCTCTTCGGGGAAAACATCCGTGAATTCCTACAAAAATTGAGACAACACTAGAGCTAGATGGTTAGAATTGTTAGTCCTTGCCGCCTCATCTTTGCAAACTAGGACATAGTGTAGAACACTCGAAGTCTTCTCACACACTTCTCTCATCTCTATTTTTGTGGCTAGGAGGACTAAGTTCTTCTCTCTTGGTGTGGAGTCACTCATTTTGGGCTTGTGGCTCTCACTCTCTTTGTGGTGGTTTACTCTCTCGCAAGTCTCTCCATGATGGGTGGATGCTTGCTTGTCGGCGATCACTTGTCTCGGTGACATAGGTCGTAGCACGTACTCCCTTCCATTCATCTTGAAGCTATAGTGGTTTGTTCTTTCGTTGTGGATGGCGCCGCGGTCAAATTGCCAAGGTCTTCCCAAGAGAATATGGCACACGGACATGGGAACCACATCACACTCTAAGGTGTCCTCGTAAGCGCCGATCTTGAATGAAACTTGCATGGTGTGCTCCACTTGAATGGTGCCGGAGTCGCTAAGCCATTGGACCTTGTAGGGGAGAGGATGCTTCATCTTGACCAATTGTAGCTTGGAACATAGCTCTTCACTTGCTAAGTTGTGGCAACTTCCTCCGTCGATGATGACTTTCACGGAAAACCCGTTGATGTCGGCCTTGGTGTGGAATATGTGACACTGTTGGTCTTCATCTTGTTGGTGTTGAAGCGTCAAGACCTTGGAGACCATGAGAGCGGGACTTGAATCATTGTCACAAAAGACTTGCTCACCTTCCTCTTCATTCACTCGATGATGCATGGCGACGTGCTCGAGGGCTTCCATCTCGTCTTCACTCATGGAGTCGTATGTGCCATCATCATTAGCAATCATGGTTTGCTGGTTGATGCATTGGAAGGACTTGTGTCCACGGCCACCACATGTGAAGCACTTGAGAGAACTTGTCTTGACGGGGTCATCCGGTGGCGCCGAAGATGAGGGAGTCTTGTACTTGTAGTTGCTTGCTGGAGGATGAGTCGAGGAAGGCCTAACTTGCTTGGAACTTGACTTGTCTCCGGTACTTGGTGATGCTCTAGTCGAGGTAGGAGGTGCCGAAGTCGTGGGGGCTTGAGTGTATGAGCCGTAGGTCTTGGAAGAGTACTTGGCATATTTGAAGTCATCTTGTACTTGTCGCTCGGCCTTGGTCGCTTGATGAACTAGCTCGAGAAGGTTGGAGTAGGGTTGGAAGCCGGCGATCTTATTGATTGGATGATTGAGGCCATTCAAGAAGCGTGCCATAGTCTGCTCGTCATCTTCCTTGGCATTGGCTCTTATCATGGCAATCTCCATCTCTTGATAGTATTCTTCCACCGTCTTCGTGCCTTGCTTGAGGAGTTGCAACATCTTGAAGAGATCGTGGGTGTAGTGTGTAGGCACGAAGCGATCTCTCATGACATCCTTCATTTGTGCCCAAGTCGTGACGGGTGGTTCGCCTCTCTCCCATCGTCTTGCGAGCACTTGTTCCCACCAAATGAGGACGTAGTCTTGAAATTCGAGAGATGCCATGGCGATTTTCTTTTCCTCGTCGTAGTTGTGAAGACGAAATATCTTGTCGACCTTCAATGCCCATGAGAGATATTCTTCAGGATCGGTGCTTCCGGAGAACTTGGGCATGGTGAACTTGAGCTTGCCATAGCGTAGTTCTTCATCATGTGGATGAGGGTGGTGTCGCGCTTGGCGTGGGGGAAGGTCTTCAATTTCACGCTCCTCTTGAGGGACTCGCCGATGGGGTCGAGCCATATGTGCCCGGTTTCTTCGTTCTTGTTGCTCTTCACGTTGAGCGGCTTCATCTTGTTATTCTTGGCGAAGTGCTTCCTCTTGTTCACTCACTTGGCGGCTTCATTCGGTGACGGCTCTAGTGGCCTCACAGAGTGCATGTTTGTCAGTGCAACAAACCCTGGGTCTGTTGCCCAGACTGTGCATAGGCCCAAGGACAAGATTACAACACCAAGGTCAGATCAAAGCACGAGGGATCAATTCTTTGGCAGGGCCAAAGTGCAGATCAAGAAGACCAAGATGAGCTAGAGAAGCAAGATATCACTAAGGAAAGAACCTCCCTTGCCGGACAGGCGAGCCTGGCAAGGTTGGGTTTGCCCCGGAAACAAGTTTCCAGATCATCCCGGCAGGCCTGCCGGGACTTACGGAGGCAAACCACTCCACCGCGCCACCTCATCACGACGCATGTCGTCGATCAATGCGGTGTCAAGCTCCAAAGTGACTAAGTGGCTGCTATTTGTCACATGGCAGCCGCTTCCTACAGAAAATACCCCCAGGCGACACCCGTCCTGAGACGTGTCAAGCAAGCAGGCGTGAAGCTGGCAAAACAGCCCGGCAGGGCCTGCCGGGCAAGCTGAGATGTGACGTTGAGCGGCGCATTTAATGCGCTCTGTCAGCCTGCAGAGTTAGGTATGATAGCACTGTTTGCTATCTAATCAGTATGTAATGACTGATTTGCCACTGTGGTGACCCCTTGATCTATAAAAGGAGGCCCATGGCAACCGTAGAAGGGGTTAGCTGATCCGGACCCTTGCACACTCATACGCGCATAGCTGCTCTCGCCCCAAGGCGACCTTGCCGGGCAAGAGCGCTGCGTTCCTCCACCATTTTTCCACCATCAATCCACCAAAGCAGGAGTAGGGTTTTACACCTCACGGCGGCCCGAACCTGGGTAAAAACTGCCCGTGTGATCTTTGCCGCGCTGTGTGACGCTTCTCCGCTCTTTGTGCAAAGTGCGCATCCCCCCGCCGAACCAAAAGGGGCTCATGGCCCTATAGGTGGCCGTGGTTTCCCATGACATCTTTGGCGCACCAGGTAAGGGGATCACTTGCGCGAACCCGAGAGCGTCAATAGCGCATCATCTTCATCGCCATTCTTGTCATTGACGGCATCATCAACTATGGCGCCCAAGAAGAAGTTCGGAGCCGCAAATCACCCGTCCACCTCGAAGGCTCCGCCGCCCGCGACCGCCGACATCGTGGGAAATGCGGGGACACGCGAGGATGTGGACGCTGCGGGGGATGTGGTCGGCGCAGGCGGCTGTTACCACCTCCCCCACGGCCGAAGCAGGAACGGGAGGCACCGGGGAAGGACAACATCAGCAACATCCCGGCGGCCATGCTCCACGAGGCCAACGACGAGCCCCGGAGGACGAGCGGAGGGAAGGCGCGCGCGTTGTCATCGAGCGACGCCGCGACAACCACCGCCAGTCCAATGGGTGCGATGGCCTCGACGTCGACGAACCCGCACCCGGAGACGACGGGTGCCTGCCTTTCGAGGTTGGTTGCCCTGCTTTCACCCGTGAGCTGCGGCAAGTCCGTTGGCCATCCACTCGCACGTTCAAGCCAGAGATTCCAGAGAAGTATGATGGGAGGCTGAACCCGGCAGAGTTCTTGAGCATCTACACCATCGTTGTTCAAGATGCCGGGGGAAGAGATGAGAAGGTATTCGCCAATTACTTCCCTTTGGCACTCAAGTCAAATGTGAGGTCTTGGCTGATGCACCTGCCGGAGAACTCCATTTCGACCTGGGCTGACCTGTGCCATAAGTTCATTGGCTCCTTCACAGGTGGCCATCAAGAACCAGGGTGGCCCAGTGATTTGTAGCTTCTCCAGCAGAAAGAAGGAGAGACTCTACAAAAGTACTTGCAGAGATTCAGCCGAGTACACAGAAATATCCCAGATATCCACCCGGCAGCTGTGATAGCCGCTTTCCAATCCAACGTGCGCAACCGCAGGATACGTTCCAAGATGAACGTTCGGCTGCCCAAGACTGTGAAGGAGCTTTACACCTTGGTGGACAAATGTGCTCGGGTGGAGGAAGGGAGGAAATTCCCTGGAGAGGAAGATCGCATCGACATCGACTCAGAGGATGACGACGAGTCCACCAGTCAGAAGAAGAAGAACAAGAAGCGTAACAAGAAGCGCAAGGATAAGGCAGTGATGACCGTTGAGGGATCGGGCATGCCTAGTACTGGCAAGAAGGCTAAGACCGAAGCCTCCGGCAAGGAAGTTGCCGCGTGCACTGACTGTCGAGAGGCTGCGGCTGCCGAGAAGGCTGGGAAAGGCGATGGGCCGTATTGCAAGATTCATCAGACCAAGGGCCACGATCTCCAAGAGTGTCACCAGGTTGAGCAGCTCGTCAAGAAGCAGAGGGCTGAGTATGACAAGCGTGATAAGGAAAAAGGTCAGAATGATACTAGTGGGAAGGGCCCGGGTGGTGAAGCAAATCGCCCCGGCAAGGCTCCTCGGAACCAAGGAAAACCCGCCAGGGGCCGAGAGAAGGAGGATTGCAATGCTGAGAGTGATGGAGGGGATGAAGAGGAAACCAGCGAGCTGGAATTCCAGAAGGCCACTAACGCCCTGTGTATTGACGGGGGTGCATCTTTGCACTCCTCTCACCGCCAACTTAAACAATGGGCGCGTGAGGTCAATGCCGTGGAGCCAGTGGCAGATTCTCGGAAGTCGCTCAAGTGGTCACGCACGCCCATCATCTTTGATGAAGAGGACCATCCTGACTGCACCACTGCGGTAGGGTGCTTGCCGTTGTTGGTCCCACCAACGATTCGCAACCTCAAAGTCACAAAGATGTTGGTTGACGGCGGGGCCGGGTTGAATCTAATTTCCCCAAAGGTTATCAGCAAACTCCAGATAGCAGAGGAGGAGCTTAAGGTTACTGGCACATTTCAAGGAGTCAATCCCGGTAGGAGTCATCCTAAGGGAAAGATCACGTTGCCAGTGACATTTGGAGGGGAGTTGAACTACCGGACTAAGAAGGTTGTGTTTGATGTGGTCGACCTCCCCCTGCCATATAATGGAATGCTTGGACGCCCAGCTTTGGCAAAATTCATGGCGGCATCCCACTATGCCTACAACACTTTGAAGATGCCAGGGCCAGTGGGTGTCATTTCCATCCCATCAGACAAGAAGGACGCAATTATTTGCGTGGATAAGATGTACCGGGACGCAGTCGCGGCAGAGACCGCGGAAGCCGCAGTTCCCGCCAAGGAAATCAAAGGAAAGAAGAAGGCTAGCAGAGACACCAGCAAAGAGTCCGGGAAGCGTACCACTTCGGGGTATGCTATGCCTGTGGATGACGTGCCGGAAAGTTCCAACAACAAGAAGTCCAAGGCTGCTGCACCCCATGTGAAAAAGATCCCGACAGGGCTGGCTGGCGCTGATGGTACTTTTACTATCAGTGCCACCCTTGACGACAAATAGGAAAGCGCGCTTGTTGCCTTCCTGCGGGCGAATATCGATGTGTTTGCCTGGCAACCATCTGATATCCCCGGTGTTCCCAAGGAGGTAATTGAGCACCATCTTGCTGTCTGCCCACATGCCCGACCCGTCAAGCAGAAGGTCCGGAAGCAGGCCTTGGAGCGGCAGCAGTTCATTGCCGAGGAAATCAAGAAACTTGAGGCAGTTGGTCTGGTCAGAGGAGTACTACATCCAACATGGTTAGCAAACCCAGTGGTTGTGCGCAAGGCTAATGGGAAATGGAGGCTTTGCATAGATTTCACGGATCTGAACAAGGCATGCCCGAAGGACCCATTCCCCTTGCGGCGCATCGACCAAATTGTGGATTCCACTTCCGGGTGTGATTTTCTATCCTTTCTGGATGCATACTCTTGGTATCATCAGATCTTTATGTCCAAGGAAGATGAAGAAAAGACCTCATTCATCACCCCATGCGGCACGTACTGCTTTGTGCGCATGCCTTTCGGGTTGAAGAGTGCCGGGTCCACTTTTGCAAGAGCAGTCCAGGTTGATTTTGAACCACAGTTGCACAGGAACATTGAAGCTTATATGGATGATATTGTGGTCAAGACCAAGGACAGATCAACCCTAATGTAAGATTTGGAAGAGACATTTGCTAATCTGCGCAAGATCAACTTGAAGCTGAACCCGGAGAAGTGTGTGTTTATTGTTCCCTCAAGCAAGCTACTTGGTTTCTTTGTGTCCCACCGCGGGATCGAAGCCAACCCAGATAAGATCAAGGCTATCGAGCAGATTCAAGCACCCAAGACAGTTAAGGATGTGAGGCATCTGACGGGGTGCAGTGCCGCGCTTAGCAGATTCATCTCCAAGTCTGCCGAACGCGCCTTGCCGTTCTTCAAAGTTTTGAAGAAGGCAGGACCCATGAAGTGGACCCCGGAAGCAAACGCAGCACTGCAAGATTTGAAGGCCTACTTATCCTCTGTGCCCACTTTGGTTGCTCCTAGACCACAAGAGCCATTGCTGCTATATCTGGCAGCCACCAATCAAGTGGTTAGTGCAGCACTAGTGGCGCCGCGGGAAGTAGAGGAAGCAGCCACCTCAGCTAGTGTCCCGTCCAGGAAAGAGAGAGAGAACAGCCCGGCAAGTTCAAATATGGATCAGGATAAAGAAGAGCACGACAGCGAAGGAAACCCCAAGGACGTGGCAAGGAAGAAAGTAGTGCAGCGCCCAGTGTACTTCGTCAGCTCCCTATTACAGGGGGCTAGATCAAGGTACTCTGGTGTGCAAAAGTTGATTTTTGGCCTTATCATGGCCTCAAGGAAACTGCGCCACTACTTCCAAGCCCATGAGATCACGGTTGTCACTCGCTTCCCGTTGCAAAGGATACTTCAAAACCCAGAGGCTACCGGCAGAATAGTGGAATGGGCATTGGAGTTATCCAGCTTTGGCTTGAAGTTTGAAAGCACATCAACAATTCAGAGCAGGGCATTGGCAGAGTTTATTGCAGAATGGACGCCAACCCCTGATGAAGAAGTGCTTGAAACAGTTATCCCCGGCAAGGAAGCGCCCCAAGAATGGATCATGTATTTCGAGGGTGCCTTCTTCCTACAAGGTGCGGGGGCTGGTGTGCTTCTCGTTGCTCCCACTGGAGAGCACTTGAAGTACGTCGTCCAGATGCATTTTCCCCGGGAGGAGGCGACCAACAATACAGCAGAGTATGAAGGGCTCCTTGCCGGGCTCAGGATTGCCACTGAATTGGGAATCAAGAAGCTGATCATTCGAGGAGACTCACAACTTATGGTGAGACAAGTCAACAAGGATTACCAAAGCCCATTGATGGAGGCATACGTTGAGGAAGTGAGGAGATTAGAGGAACACTTTGATGGATTGCAAATAGAGCACGTACCTCGTGCGAAAAACAGCATCGCTGATCATCTGTCAAAGTGTGCTACGCAAAAGCTTCCTGTGGAACAAGGAGCTTTTGTTCTCCATCTTACTCAGCCCTCCGTATCCCCAACAACAATGGCCCGAAAGAGGAGGAAATTGGACCCCAGTAAGCCTCTCCCGATAGAGCCCCTCGTGGCTCCTAGCAGGGACCTTGCCGGAAACAACTCCCCTTCGATTGCCGGCTGCACGCTCCTGCCGGGCCACTGGTCCCCGTGGTCGAGGAACGCGCTCCCACAGATGAGGAGGTGCCACTAGTCCTTGTTGCCGAGCCCCAGGCTCCAACTTGGGCAAGGCACATAGTCCATTTCCTCCAAACCAGAGAAGTTCCCGAAGAGCAAGAAGAAGCTAAACGAGTAGCCCGGAGGTCTAGTATGTATCAGTTTGTCGATGACACACTATACAGAAGAAGGCCCAACGGTGTGAAATTGAAGTGCATTTGCCGGGAAGGAGAAAAGGAACTGCTGGCGGAAATACACAAAGGCATGTGCGGTTCCCACATTGGATCAAGGGCTTTAGTTGGGAAAGCATTCCGGCAAGGATTCTATTGGCCCACAGCCCTCCAAGATGCGGTCGAGCTAGTCACCAAGTGTGAAGCCTGCCAGTTCCATTCCAAGAACATCCATCTGCCTGCCCAAGCTCTTCAGACAATCCCTTTGTCATGGCCGTTTTCAGTCTGGGGGCTCAATATCCCCGGCCCTTTCCCCCGAGCTACCGGGGGCTTTGAATTCTTGTTCGTTGCAATCGACAAGTTTACAAAGTGGCCGGAAGTAGATGCCGTGAGAAAGGTGACTGCTCAGTCAGCTATCAAGTTCTTGAAAGGATTGGTGTGCCGCTTCGAGGTCCCTGCCCGGATCATCACCGACAATGGCACCCAGTTCACGAGCCGTGCCTTCATGCAATATGTTCATGCCCTCAGAAGCAAGATCTCATTTGCCTCTGTTGCACATCCCAGAAGTAATGGATAAGCTGAGAGGGCGAACGCTGAAGTGTTGCGAGGACTCAAGACAAGAACATTTGATAAGCTGCAGAAGTGCGACAGGCGATGGATCGACGAGCTGCTGGTGGTTCTTTGATCCCTCAGAACGACACCAAATCAAGCTACCGGGCAGACTACCTTCTCCCTAGTCTATGGGACAGAAGCAGTTATCCCCACGGAACTCATTCACGGGTCGCCTCGAGTGCTTGCCTATGATGAAGTAGCGCAGGATCAACACTGGTGTGACGACGCTGTGCTTCTCAAGGAGAACCATCTCCGGGCTGCTACGCATGTTGCACGCTATCAGCCAGCCCTGCGGCGGTATCACAGCTGCAGGGTTTGTGCCCGGTGTTTTGAGGAAGGCGACCGTGTCCTTAGGCGTGTTCAGTCCACCAAGGGTATAAACAAGTTGACGCCGAAGTGGGAAGGCCCTTACCGGGTAGTACGAGTCACCAGACCTGGCGCAGTCCGTCTGGAGACCGGAGATGGCATTCAATTGCAAAACTCGTGGAACATTGAGCATCTCCGCAAGTTCTACCCGTAAGGCGCGGCTGTCGGGCCCTGCCCAGCAGCCAACCTTTTGTACAGGCCTTGCCTCAGTTGCATGTAACCCCTTGTACAAAGCCAGGCGCAGACCCTGAGCAACAGAGAAATAAATGAAGCGCTGGGGGCTCCCGACAAGTTGCATGCATGCATAAGCATATCATGAGCATCGCATGTTCATGTAGATAAGATCGCATCTGGCATCATTTTCATCTGCATAAACTGCAGGCTCCTATAGTGGATTCAGCCCAAGAGGAGATAAGAAGATGAGCCTACACTGCGATCTCCGGCAAGCCAAATAGATAAGTTCTTCCTTGTATCCATACATGTTCTGTAAGTAAAGACTTGTGCATGAGAAAACCCTGCTACCCTTTGAAACTTAGGTGCTCCCACCCTTCGACTTGAACGTTGATTCGGTCAGGGTGGTCGCAGTGGCCTTTGTTGAAAAAGGACTGGCGGGGGGCTGGTCCCTCTTCATGATTTGTGCCCGATAGGCCTAACTCCCTGGCAACAAAACAGAGGGTATCGGCAGGATAGCCTGCCGGGGGAAACTCGTTTATTTATAAATATAGAGGCATCCCGCCTCTGCATGGACATATACATGCACGAGTCCCCAGCAAAGTTTATCTTTTTCAAAAATATGCTTCAAACAAGTATAGACCTTACAAGACACAAACATGGATTCAAGAGATTACATTATTTGAACTAAAATTTGGCAAGTGCTTGCAGATTTAAGATTAAAAAAAGATAAGTGCCCCGTAATGCCCTTTCTTGTCCCTCTCCTCCTAGGCATTGCGGCAAGAGGGGAAGAGGAAAAAAGGAGTGCCTGGGCAGAAGCCCAGCCTGACCCTCTCGGCCTCCAGGAGAGGTAGCCTGGCGGGGGCGGGAGGGCACCGACGAAGGCGACGATGAAGAGCATGGCGAAGACGACCCGTCAACCGCCACCACCAAGGCTAGCAGGACGCGGCAGGGCTAACGGAGCTGCAGCCCACGAGGAAGCCTGCCGGGGTCCAGCTGGAAGGCTGCTGGAGGAGCCGGAGGCACCACCTCCACCCCTGCTCCCAACTCCCCGGCAAATCACCTTGCCGGAGAGGGGATGCAGATGCAGATGGTGCTGCCACCGCCTGACGATGACGGTCCGGATGATGCTCAGCTGGAGTCAGAGTCGTCGCCCTCTCGGTCGGTGCCATTGTCATCGCCGTCACTGTCCTCCTCGTCACTGTCGCTTGAGGAGGAGCTTTCATCGTCGGTCGAGCTCTCCGCGCAACACCCTAAGTGAGCACCCGAGCTCCCAAAAACCTTGACGGAAAGGAAACCGTCCTCCATTAACTTAAAGTGGAGGACGTGCCCTTCCGACAAGCTATGGGCACGAGCAAAAGTCTTCCAAAACCTCGACGGAAGTACATGACATGAGGGGCGGGAAAATCTACATCCACCCGTATGCTGCCATTCCCGCAGCCCCTCATGTGCAGCCTCAACGCTCGTGGGTGTTCAAGCTCCATCGCCCTTGCAAATGGAGTAGGGTGGCGGAGGCGGCCGTGCGGAGGCTTATATACCCTGATGACGAACTCCAGAGGCTGGTCTCCGACGTGGCCCTCCAACAGAGGAGGAACGTCTGGTGGGGGTGCGATCAGGGCACCGCCCCGCCCCCCTCCTCTGCGAGCGCCACGACGACCGCGGCCTCTTCCTCTTCCTCCTCTCACAGTGGGCTCCGATCCCATGGTTTTAGGAGGAGGAGGGAGATGCTGCCGAGAAGAAGCTCTCGTCGCCACCACCGGAGTACCACTGCGCCCTCGTCCCCTCACCATGGCGAGCAAAGAACAATTGAGGAAGGGGAGAAGGAAAGTGTGTGAACAAACACACCGCTCCTGCCCCTTTTTATAGAGAAACAGGGCAGGGGGCTGGCTTCTCATTCAGAAGGTAACCGCCCTGCTCCTCCAATGCGGCTTCCCTGCGCCTTCAACGGCTCGAGGAATCCAGGACGACCTTCTACGCCAATCTGCGATGCCTGGCTTTCTGCCATGGCGCCCGCCCCCGCGCCCTCCGCTTCAGCCACCTACCCTACACGATGCATGCGGTACATGTGGCGGATGCACCTGAAGCGGGAGGCAAGTGGGGCGGCAGTTTCTGCCCCGTGATCGTGGGGCACGGGCGATCCACGGATCGTGGTCCGGTTTCTCCCATAACATTGCGCACGACGCGCGGAAAAACAGTAAACTAACCCAAGCTCGGGTTAATGAAGAAGCAAAGAAGATCTCAAAGGGCGAGGCCACCCTTGCGCTTCTGCCTGTGCACTGGTTAGAGCCTACCCCGATGACGCCCAACAGCGCGTTCGTGCCAGGCCTGGGGGCTCCTGTCGGTGCAACAAACCCTGGGTCCGTTGCCCAGACTGTGCACAGGCCCAAGGACAAGATTACAACACCAAGGTCGGATCAAAGCACGAGGGATCAATTCTTTGGCAGGGCCAAAGTGCAGATCAAGAAGACCAAGATGATCTAGAGAAGCAAGATATCGCTAAGGAAAGAACCTCCCTTGCCGGACAGGCGAGCCTGGCAAGGTTGGGTTTGCCCCGGAAGCAAGTTTCCAGATCATCCCGGCAGGCCTGCTGGGACTTACGGAGGCAAACCACTCCACCGCGCCACCTCATCATGACGCACGTCATCGATCAGTGCGGTGTCAAGGTCCAAAGTGACTAAGTGGCTGCTATTTGCCACATGGCAGCCGCTTCCTACAGAAAATACCCCCAGGCGACACCCGTCCTGAGACGTGTCAAGCAAGCAGGCGCGAAGCTGGCAAAACAGCCCAGCAAGGCCTGCTGGGCAAGCTGAGATGTGACGTTGAGCGGCGCATTTAATGCGCTCTGTCAGCCTGCAGAGTTAGGTATGATAGCACTATTTGCTATCTAATCAGTATGTAATGACTGATTTGCCACTGTGGTGACCCCTTGATCTATAAAAGGAGGCCCATGGCAACCGTAGAAGGGGTTGGCTGATCCGGACCCTTGCACACTCATACGCGCGTAGCTGCTCTCGCCCCGAGGCGACCTTGCCGGGCAAGAGCGCTACGTTCCTCCACCATTATTCCACCATCAATCCACCAAAGTAGGAGTAGGGTTTTACGCCTCACGGCGGCCCGAACCTGGGTAAAAATTGCCCGTGTGATCTCTGCCACGCTGTGTGACGCTTTTCCGCTCTTTGTGCAACATGCCCATCCCCCCGCCGAACCAAAAGGGGCTCATGGCCCCATAGGTGGCCGTGGTTTCCCACGACAACGTTGTTCTTCGAGGGCTTGTTCTTCCCGGCATCTTTGCTATTATCGCATTGTGTTGCCGTCTTGAGATGCTTGATGTTGCAGTTGTGGATGTTGCTCTTGGTCCTCGGCATCTCGTGCTTGGCGTCATTCTTTTTCTTGGACTCGGTCTTGCAAACCATTGCCATGGAATGGATTTTCTTGAGCTTGGCGATCTTGAGGGTCGTCACGTCAATGAAATAGAGCTCGAGGGGGACTTGCATCCGAAGAAGAGTACGACAAAGAGTGGTGACTTGAGTGGTGCCGTCTTGGTGAAGAAGTTGTGGAAGACGCGCGGCTCACAATCATGTTGCGGAATTCTTCCATTTGTGTGGTGAGCTTGGCGTCGAGGTAGTCCCGTTGTCGTTCTTCCGATTGGTGTAGGTCGGTGGCGAGTTGCTCGATGTGATCACCCAAAGTTTCACTTTCTTGATGTAGAGCTCGTTGTGCAATGAAGAAGTGATTCTTGGTGACGAAGTCACGTTCGTTGTCTTGCTCCTCGAATAGCGGGTTAGCCAAAGAAGAAGGCCTATCCATCATGTGGAAGTGGTGGTGAGTAGGAAAGTGAGAAAACAATACCAAAGTTACCTTTTCCGAAGATTGTGGATGTATCAAGTACGATCCTGCGTGATGCTATAATAGTAGAATTGGTACTGTGTTTTGTTTTCTCACACCTACAAGTAAGAGGATTATGGAGTAGCTTGGTTAGGAAGTGGCACAAATAATCCAAGCAAATGTTAGTCAACATGTCGAAAAAGTTGAAAAGATGCACAAATTGCAAGTAAGGCAAATAGATCAAACCCAAGGATATCACTAGGAACACACACACACAGAGAAGATAGATGGGATCCGCACAACCAAGGAGTGAGCTCTAAGAGGTGGAACCACGGGGAATGCTCTTGTTGTACGGATACTAGAGAGACACTAGCTCGATTGCTCTAATGGGCTAGGTACGCTAGTGCACCAACCTAAGAGAGAAACGGGTCGTCTACTATCCCAAGTATGCTTATGTATGTATTGACCAAGATGTTGTAACTATGCAAAGTGGCTCAATGCTATTGCTTACAAGCTCTTTGCTTCTCTTTTTCTTTTGCTTAAAAGCTTTTTTTACTATGCCACAATGCTTGATATTCGAGCCGGAATATGAGATAAGAAGTGTGATATGCTCGGGAGACACGTAACACTAAAGGTGCACTAAAAGCGTGGCCCGGCAATACTCAACTTGCTAGTCTCGATGGGTAAGTGATGCAAAAGAGGCTCGAGGCTATCAACGTAATGGCAAGGGTAATACAAATGTGTCGTCGAGGTTACCGTCCTTGCTTATGGTTGGTATGAAGGTGGAGTTGTCGAAGTCGATGTGGAGTCCAAGTTGATGACGAGTGGCGGTGATGATCAAGTCAAGTCGTGCCTAAGTAGCTGAAACACCTTAGGACATGAGTAACCGCAACCCAAAAGCTCAAATACCAATGAGAAGTATTGCAGAAGATAAATGGTGGTGGTGGAATGGCAAAAAGAAGCAAAACAGGAAGTGGCCGAACAGGTCTGTAAGGCCCTTACGCACGGGATAAGTGATGCCCGTGTGCACGGGATCCCATGTGCACAGGGTCCCAATGGCCCGTGCGCACGGGGTGTTCTGGGAGCGCAATAACACCTTCGGATCCGTGGAGATTTTCAAGATTTTGGCCAAAATCGATGGTGGGATGGGTGGGGAATCGAGGGAAAGGGTAGACCGACTTGCCAAACACGAAATTCGTGGATCAAATCAACCAAATCTCACAAGATCTAACAAATTGCAAGAAAAAATTTGGGGCTATTTTTGGTGGGGATTTTTGAATTAGGACAAAAAACAACAAAATCAAGCTACAATATGGTGGGTAGGGACTCCAAGATGTGAATCAACCTTGCTCATGATACAAATATGTTGTAAGGTGAAACCCTAAGATGGATCTTTTCACACTTGGAGGGGAAAAGGGATAAACACAGAGAACACAAAAAGAATTCACTCCAACAAAACCCAATTACACATCCACGAGAATAGCAAACACATAGAACCACAAGGATACAAGCATAATCAAAGGAAACAAGCACTAGGTAAAGTTCTTGCCACTCCCAAGGAGGTGAGGTCTTGATGATAGTCTTCTCCTAAGAGGAGGTCTTGAAATCCACTTGGGATCCTCTCTAAAGAGGTCTTGATCTCCAAGAGGAGTGGTAGAAGGGGCAAAGCTCTCTAAATATCTCTCATATACTTTGCTAACTGTCAGGACCCCGATCCTAAATCACACCGATCTAGCATGTAACACATCATATCCCTTTGTGACCTCACGCACGGTATTCCCACGGCTGCAGCCTTACCTAGGCCGGGACCGTTTGCGCCTTTTGGCTCACGTATATGATTGTGTCGCTAGCATCCATATGACAGAGAACCCAGGCCGACATGACCAGTCGTAAACCCAAAGTGGCACAAACTTACACGGACATGCATACATGACCCAACAATGCACGTGTCGGTCAGCAGTGAGTGTAACCGAGTCGTAGCAAGCTACAAGGACTCCAGTAAAACACTGCGTGACATTTCCAAGAAGGGACAGACACAGGAGCAAGGAAGGACACATGCCGGTCAATCCATGTGTTCTGGAGCAGTAGCAAGCAACCATGGCTCAGTGGAAGCACTAGGAGGCATTTCCCCAAAAGAGAGGCTACCAAGAATAAACAACTAGGTACCGGATCCCACACATACCAAGCATTTCAATAACATACACATAATATGCTCGATATGTGTAAATACAACATGGCATCACAACAAAACTCTACGACTCAAAGTATTTATTCAATAGGCTCCGAGGAGCCAGATATTACAAACATGGGTCTCATGACCCAGCATTCAAGTCATACAAGCAACAAGCACAGGCAGAAGCATAAACATGTCTGAGTACAGACATCTAAAAAGAAAGAAGGCTAGAAAGCATGTCTATCTATAAGACCCTCCGAAGGAGCCATACCTCTGTCTGGGATTCCCAAGCTAATTGTCGAAGCCCATGTAGAACTTCTAGTGAGACTGAAGTCTCTCTGCAAAAACATAAATTAAGCAAACGTGAGTACAAATGTACCCAGCAAGACTTACATCAGAACTAGCTACATATGCATCGGTATCAACAAAGGGGTGGTGGAGTTTAATTGCAGCAAGCCAGCTTTGAATCGGTGGCTATCCTATACTACGACTACCAGTATTTTCTTTGAGGTGAGAAAGTTCACATGAGTCCACATATTCACCATATAAAGACACCACTATGGATCCGCTCCCATCTCCCTATGAGAAGGCCATCCATAGCACTCACGCTTATCTTGCGCATTTTAGAGTATCCACTTCAAGTTATCTATGAACAATGTAAGCGTTCCAAGTGGTCCATATCCGCGGACACGGCTATTCGAATAGATCATTAATAATTCTGCAGGGGTGTACTTCTTCACACACGCTCTCACCACTTACTGACATTTACACAACATGTACTCGGCAACCTTCAAGCAGAAGCCCAGTGAGGGTGTCGGCCACGACCTTACTAACCACACAAGTCTCTAGTCCAGTTTTATCACCTATTTGAGTTCCATCCGCAAGGAAGTCCGACCGAGGTTTCCACTATGGCCCCAAACGATGAGAGCAGGGTTCCCAAGAGCACCGTTCGGGTTTCATCCCGGTACACCGTGCCTCATGTCTCTACCGCATCATAGCCCACCCCTAGGGTCAGCGCTACGCACGGTGTCCAACACATATCCTACAAACACCAGAAACTAGTTGTAACTCCTGGACAGAGATCAAGGCAATTAATAAGTTGAGAGGGTCAATTAAGTATCCCAATGCGTGGTAGTAACTGTCTTGGATCACAAACACGGAACTCAGTTCCTGAGGACGGTTTCAATGAGACAACCCACCATGTACTCCTACATGGCATCTCACCGCTACCTTTACCAAATCATGTTCACACACTTAGCTCTCAACAGTAGGATATGATGACAACATTCCAATTCATCCCCAATGAATCAGGCCTGACACAACTCTAAGCAATAGCAGGCATAACAAGCAAGCATAAATGAGTAGGCACATCATGGCTCAAACAAATCCTACTCATGCTAGTGGGTTTTACTAATTACTGTGGCAAAGAGAGGTCATGCAGAGGAATGGGTTCAACTACCGCAACATGTAATAGTTGAATCATTGTTGTCCTAATGCAGTAAAAGAGAGTAAGAGCGAGAGAGTGGGATTGTATCAGAGTGATCAAGGGGGGTTGCTTGCCTGGCACTTCTGAAGATAGCATTGTGTCTTCATCAATGTCATCGATAACATCGTCGGAACATTGTCTACTGAGAGGGGACAACACCGGCAAACAAGAGGGAACACAATCAATGCAATGCAATAATATGATGCATGATCATGACATGGCAATATGCTGTGATTTGAGCTAATGCAACTAGCAACCAGATTAAATGAAGTTGGTTTGAACCAAAGATTCAAATTCAAACTCCATATGTGATTATTCAAATGCCAATCATGCAAATTGACATATACAGCAACCTTAGGTTGTTCAAACATGCATTAAAATGCAATAAACAGATTCTTTGGATTTTTTTGATAATTTTTCATATATAAATTATTTCATTCTGAGCTACTGTTGCATTACTATGAATTTTTCAAGTTTAAACCATTTTGTGAAATAAATAAATCGTTTCTGATTTATTTAAAATCCCAAAAAGCTTTACTGCGTCAGAGGTTAATCTGACTGGTGGGTCCTACTAGTCAGTGACTCAGTCATTTAACCGGTCTGGTTAAGCTAAACACATAATTAGTAGGCGTTGGGGCCCGCTGTCAGCGGCTAAGTGGGGGGTGGATTAGCGCCTAACTAAAACAGCCACGTCAGCGAACGGCATTTAGCCGCCGGTGATGAAATCCTGCGGTGGTGGCTCGCCGGAGTTGCTCAGGACAGCATTACAGAGCATCATTTCGCTCACGGTTTGCGGCTACGGCGAGCTGGCAGTGTGGCGCATCCAGTGGGGCAAATGCCAGAGGCTGGGATGGCCTGTGGCGGCGGTGGCCGGAATACGGGCTCGGTCGTGTGCGAGGCTGCGGTGCACATGAGAGCGGCTAAGTGGCTAGTTAGCCTCCTGGAGGTGCCAGGAGCACGTCTACGCGCTCAGGAGCGACGCTTAGGAGCTGCAGCGAGGCATGCGACATGGCCGGTGATGGCGGAACTCGGCCACGATGGGAAATGGAGCTAGAGCACATGCGCGATCAGGGGAGGAGGGGGAATCAACGCAGGGGCTCACAGCGAGTATAACGGAGCCGGCGGCGAGGCCGGGGGTGCACTGGACGACACGAATCAGCGAGCGGCGTCCGGTGGCCGTGCGCGATGAAGACGGGTCGATGGCGTCGCTATGGTTCGTCCAAGCTCGTCTACTTCGACTTGGACGAGCATCGGGTCATCCCGCAGCTCGTGGGCATGGAGGGGGTGAGGAAGGGCCGGTGGCAACGGTGAATGACGACGGTGGCGACGGGCGCGTTCGGGTGTGCTCGGGAGAGGGGGCTAGAGGCCGAGGGAGAGAGCAGAGAATGAGGAGAAAGTGAGAAGGGGCCTCGGGCATCTCCAGACGCAGATCAGGTCGAGGGAGGGGCAAGCAGGAGGTGGCCGGGGACGCACGCGCGCGCCACGCTCCCCCTCTGCCTACTGGCAGGAGGAAGAAGATGGCTCTCCCCTTGGTGGGCTGGGCCGGCCAGGTGGGCTGCCTATCGGTGTGGCGCCCCGCCTGATTACCAAAGTAGCCAGACGGTCGCCACGCATGCCAGCCCAGGAAATCACTCTGGCATGCGCGTTTACAACAAGTATCATGAACACAGGCATTTCTATTAATGGATATATAAGTCTTACATGATATATTACAAAGGTGCTGGCAGCAGAAAGGCTCTATCTAAGGCAGCATGGTCTTGGTGCGGCTCCAATCCACAGGGATCTGACTGGGTTACTCTCCTAGCCCGCGAACGCTCTGGCTCCTCGACGACGGACGACGGATCCTTATGTGAACCTGGCCATGTTAAAGGCCGCTGAGTACTTTTGAATGTACTCGCAAGCAAACCAAACTAACATATACACCAAGCAAAGCAATCCATGGCATTCAAGTATGCATTTGTTATTAGAGCAATATTAATTATCATGGCATAGCATACCTATCTAGCAATATTAACCATCATGTCATAGCAAGGTTATCTAGCAAGATAACTACTAAAGTAAAATACAGTAAAGTAAAGAATATCGATTAAATAATCCATATTCCGAACATTCTCATGATCCAATCCGACGTTGAATCAAATCCACTCCAAGTCTTTCGATCACCCGACCATCACTTTCATAGCCATTCCATGGCTAACATATCATATTCCTGACATCGTCCGATGTCTATGCATCTCCACTGTAAGTCTGATAAACTTACTCTCTTCCGGGTTGCCTTACAACCCTCAGAATATTCATGATCCACTGAGTACTTCAGGGCATAAGACGAGGTCTTCCATCATTATTATCACTACTACGGTTGACCACCTAGTGAGGCCTGGATGGACTGTCCAATATCATGGACGCGGCTATTCGAATAGATTCTTACACTCTGCAGAGGTTGCGCACTTTACCCACACCATGGACCACCTGGCCTCGTGATCCCATTCGGGTGGACCAGTGTTGCCCCAACGAAACCTGCCTAACCCGTGACTCCTCCATTGTACCACCGGTAATCATCCTACCCCGGAGTCCTGCCCTGGGTGGCTCCTGTGTCACCTCGTGACACCTGCCACCGTCGTTTCCAAACAATTGTCCCAAATGGGGTCGCCCGGGTTAAACAATCAACTGGGCTCACAAGGTTATCGCCGCCTACCGGGCCAGGGTAGCGCGCGCATAACCTTCCCTGTTTGGTGGTACCGATAAAAGAGCATGCGATCAGACCAAGCCAAGGCCGTCCCATACCGGCAAATGTGGCTGCACGGGTAAGTCCGGACAGGTGACTCTGGATCAACTGACTAGGTTTAGCTTTAGCAGGTACTTAGCAAGCATGGTTGTTTATCATGAATAACTTAACATGGTGGTAACTATGTATGAGGTAACAACTGTGGAAACATAACAACCTATCTCCACATAACATCACAATGAGTCATTAGTGAAACAACATTTAAATGGCAAGTTATCACTTTACAAGTTCTAGCTGTAAGTTACGACCATCGGAACCCTTGCATAAAACCGGCACAGAAACCAGTAGCCACCAGAACGGTCTTTACAACTCAGATCTGGGACATTACCGGAATAACTCAACCCCGGCTCAAGACGGCTGGAAAGCAGCTCAGAGCATGAGATGGTGTTGATAAAAAGAATGTAGCAGTTCCCTAAGACGGCCGAAAAACAGCTCAGAGCATAGGGTCACTACTACAGAAAGAAATTCAACAACTGTCCGAGACGGCCGCAAAACAGCTCAGAACATGGCCAGTTGTTGAAAAGAGAACATAAAGTCGGCATCCACCCTGGACGGCCGAAAGCAGCTCAGACACAGGCGTGGTGCCGTCATCTAAGAAAGTACAAACAAGGGTTCATCATAGTCACATACAGCCCACTACTACGCATATAATTACAAGCATATTAATTTAAACATGCAGGAATAACACAGAGCAATGCTTTAGGGCATATATCAGATGGTCGGCTTGCCTGGGGGTCGATGAATACTCCGTGAAGAAGTGCGGTGAAGCCGCGGAAGAATTTGCCGGAAAGGATTCCCTCTCGGAGGGCTGATAGAAGGGCAGGGGCAAAATGGTCATTTTCACAGTGTGGAAACAATATGTAAATGATACCATCGGAACGGGCTCAACGAACTGAAGACATGGGCATTGGTTTCACCTGAATCGGAGTTAGGACCAAAAAGATGTGAAGGTTTGAAGATCAGGGACTATTCTATAAATAATATATTCACAGACAGGCACCTGGCGGCTGAACCGAAAGCACCTTTCTGAAAATGCGCTTTCCAGAGGGGAAAACGTATTCTTGCCCGAAGAGTAAGCAAAATGCGCTTTCGAGATGGGAAAACATATTCGACAGAATACGCCTCCACTTGACACGTCAGCGGGACCGGGGTCAACGCACTGTGTGGCTGACTGGTGGGGTCCGCGCGCAGGTGGGGCTCGCCGGCTGGGTTGCCTCCTTCTACCTTGCGTACGCTCGCGGAAGCAGAGGAGGTCAGGCAGCTTGGGCACCCGTGGTGAGGAACAGAGGCGGCGGCTGTGACACCCTGATTTTTGCCAACTTTTTCTTTTCAAAATTTGACTTGACTTTATTTGAATTTGAATGGATTTCAAATTCTTTCACATGGACTTGGTCATTTTTGAATCTTTGCCAAGTGGTTCCTAGCCTCATCATCTTGCAAATGTTCTGCCAGGAACCTCAAGTACTCAAATTTCCATTCAAATCATTTTCAAAAGCTTTTTTTTTTCTTTTAATTGGGAAATTAGGGCATTGGCATAGGTTGTGAAGCAACCTATAGTTTTGATGCTCCTAAATTTCTCAATTAATTCCTAAAAATCCCTTGGACCATATCTCCACCAAATCTTCAAAAACATTCCTTGGTCATGTTCAAATATTTTGCTTAAAAATTCATTTTCCTCTCTGTCCAGAACCAGCCATTGTGAAGGAAGTGCATTTTTGGTTTGTCCAATTGCTACCAAATTTTTACAGCAATGAGACAACACCAAATGAGCACTCTCCACAAATTTTCAGCTCTCCAAGAATTATCTTTTGATCAGTACTTCCATTTGCAGATTCAGGCCAGTTTTGTGCATTTCACATGAGCTACCCTCAAACTTCAACCAAATGAGCTCAAACTTGGTCAGCTTGTCGTTCATTCAACCAGAATCACACCAGACAAGCTCATTGGCTCCCCCTCATCTTCTCCTAAGCTCCAGAAGCCCCTCCATGTTTCTGTCAGAAACTGTTGTTGATGAAACCTCTCAGCACAGACCACTTCAAGCCAAACCAGAGCCTCAGGTGATGTGAATGGACCATGGTCGACATGCCAGACAAGGTCGCCAGGGCAACGTGGCCGTGGAGCGCAAGATGGCGTGGTGAGCACGGGCCTGGCATGGCTGTCGCCGCGCGCTGCGCAGCACCCGTGCCCGAGCCATCGCGTCCCTCTGCTCCCTCGCCACTATGGCTTGTCCACGCGTGCCGACTAGGTCCCTGGCTGCCGCGTAGCCCCTCAGGTCACCTCACCTGTGCCGAAGAGGCCCTCGCCGACCGCCGCGTCACCGCCGCCATGTTCGGCCCGTGACCACACTGTACGTGCGGCGCGTCCTCTTCTCCCCGCCTCGTCCTCTCCGCATTGAATGCTCCCTCTGCCCTCTCCGGTCTCGTCGCCGCTAGCGTCCAGCCAGCGAGGCGTACGAGCGCCGTCGCCATGGCCCGCATCGCCATTGTTCGGGAGAGATCGCCGCTCGGCTCCCCCGCCTATAAAAGCCCCTCCCCGGCCTCCCAGAGTTCCTCACCCCTCTCCTCCTCCACCCAAGCTCCTCCTGGCAGCCCCAATCGAAGCATAGAGGCCCCTGGCCTCGAGCTCGACTGGAGCTCCGCCGTCCGCCCTCTCTTCCTCCTACCCTCTCTGATCCACCTCCGCCTCCACCATGACCACCAGTGAGCTCAGTGAGGTCCCGTGGAGCTCCCCGACCCATCGCCGTGGCCAATCCTCGCCGGAATAGACGAGTTCGCTGACGCCCGAAAGTGCCGGCCGCCGGAGAAGAAGGGGGCGACGCCGTCGCTGCATCCCCGGCCACGCCACGGGTACGAGGCGAACCGCCTCTCCGAGCTCCCTCCATCCCGCCCATCGCCAGCCCCTCCCACCGACCAGATCGCCGGCGCTGCTCGCTGGAGTGCCGCCTCCCCCTCGGCCTCCTCTTCCTCCTCTGTTTTGTTTGAAACGAAGGGGTAAGTGGCCCTGGGCCAGTGCATTGTCGACGTGGGCCGGCCCAGTTACTCCGTTTGTTTTATTTGATTTCTAAACAAAACTGATTTAACAGAGACCTTTGACTGTTAATAACTTTTAACAGAAAGGTCCAATTCAAATGATTCTTTTTGCATTGGGTCCACACCTCAATGCTCTATTTTTCCACCAAGTTTCACATTTTTATTTTACTCACAGAATTTCTGGAACATTAAACAGTGTTGCTTGATATTTTTCTTTGCTGTTTTTGATTATTTTCAGAAGGTGAAAACCTTGGAGTTGAAGAACCAGAGTTTTTGAACAACTCAGCAGACCAAGGCAAGCCAGGATAACCATGTTTTGAAGCATGTCATAGCATTGCATTTTAATATGCATTTTGCATATTAAATTTAACCCCAAATAATTCCAAGTAAATTAATAGATGGCTAAGATGACCAACTAAGTTCACATGAGTTGATAACCTGCTGAATGTTTAACGAAACTTAGTTGGTTGATCGAGAGTCACATGTCCGGGTTAAAACGTGCAGCCACATTTGCCGGTATGGGACGGCCTTGACTTGGGCTGGCTGCGTGCTCTTTCACCGGTACCTCCAAAGAGGGAGGGTTATGCGTGCGTGCTACCCTGATCAGGTAGACGACGATAACTCTGTGAGCCCAGTTGAGTTATTTGCCGGCGTCCCCGTTTGGGACAGTTAGTTTGGCCACGACGGTGGCAGGTGTCTTGAGGACACGGGGCCACCCAGGACTTGACTCCAAGAGGGAGTGTGATGGCCGGTGGTACGATGGAAGAGTCACGGGTCAGACAGGTTTCGTCAGAACGTCGTTGGTCCACCCGAATGGGAGTACGAGGCCATGAGTTCCGTGGTGTGGGTAAAGTGTACAACCTCTGCAGAGTGTTAAATCTATTCGAATAGCCGTGTCCACGGAATTGGGCAGCCCGTCCAGACCTCTGTAGGAGATCAACCGTAATAATGATACTGATGAAAGAACTTGTCTTATGTGCGGAAGTACTCAGTGAGGTGGAGTACTCCGTGGGTTGTGAAGCAACCCGGATATGAGTAAGTTGACGACCGTGATCTCAGCATTTAAGACTCAACATGTTTATTGCCATGCTATTACTTGCTGCATTATTTGGTTGTCATGTGCTTGCGAGTACATTCAAAGTACTCACCTGGCGTATCATGCCAGATGCAGGAGAAGACTAAGACGCAGGTCTTGGAGGTTCGTGTTATAATGCCTAGGATGTGTCCACAGCAGTGTCCCTGTGGATGGAGTTGCTGCCATATTCCGCTACGCTTTAGCTTTCCGCTGTAGTATCGCTAAGTTATGCCGAGGCCCATCATGTTTGATAAATAATGTACATACTGTATAGCACTTGTTGTGCTCTGGCCTCGAGGGTCTTGTAAGCTTGTACTCTTTATTATCAATAAAAGTCAGCTATGTTTCTGTTGCCAAGATGTGGAGTGTTTCCAGAAGACATTGATCTCTGGGCTGGGAACACTGGCATTCCGGTTCTATGAGCCAGGGTGCCACAGCGCTTGGTATCAGAGCCGTGCTGACTGTAGGACACCCTAGGTAACACGCGCTAGAACTGCGAGTAGTATAGGACCTTGAGTGTGCATATTGCTTGTTGCATTTGTTTGCGCATATCATGCATCGTGCATCCTTATATTACTAACTCTTTTCATGGTGAGTGTAGATGGCACCGGTTCCATTCCATTTCACCTATGAGCCAGAGCCCCACTCTTTCTCAGCTCTGCTTCACTGTGTCTGGCTTCGGCTGTATCCCTACGGAGAAGACCCGGTGTACCAGATGTATCGGGATCAGCTGGCGGAGTCAGTGGATGAGTACCATGCAGTGGCCTACTTGACCGCGACCTCGGATATTGGAAGCTCTTCTCGCTCTGCTAAGGGTGGAGTAGCTTCTACTCCGGAGTTGGCGATCCAGTTTGCTGCCATGGAAGCCATCACCGACTTGCGCTATCACGAGGTCCAGATGCAGACACACCCAGGTTTCTTCCATTACCCCACCCTGTCCCCTACGACAGGGCGAGTCATTTTCTCACCCACCGATCCGGAGGTTGATCGTGCCGCTGGTGTGTTATCCCAGTATATTCACGCCAGTTACCGCATGATCATATCCTTGGCTGTGGAGCTTAATCGTGTGCAGGAGGCACTTGCTGCAGTGACTCCCGCACCCCATCCTATAGTTCCACCAGTGTATTCGCCACCAGTTCCACCCCCACATATGTTTAGCGTGCCTTCTAGTTCCTCTGGGCCATCAGGCATATCGTCTGATAGCCGACATGAGACCCCAGCTGAGTGGGCCTCGCTCCTCGCCACTCCTGCTCCGCCGATGCTGAGGCGACGCGCTTCCTTTTCTGCGGAAGGGGAGACGTCTCGTCAGCGTCGTCGTGTTTCCTTTAACCCAGTAACCCACATCATCAGTTCTGACTCAGACTCAGACTCAGGGTCTGATGATGACTCTTCAGAAGAGCAGTGTCCGTGCCATCGACGCCACTAGACTAGAGTTGGAGTAATTATGCATGCATCGTTGCATTTGTCAACTGCCGTTTGAGCAGTTTATCATGTTATCCACTACTAGCTTGCCATGTATTATGTTGGGATGTCTTGTATAATTATGTTGTTATTCGCAGTTGCTTAATGATTTCTTTTGGGTGTCACATAATTATATTTTACCCTTATGGATCTTGCTCATCGATTCGGTATTTGCTTTGGGAACAAAATTTAGATGAAGAGAGGCAGTGGCAGTCAAGGCAGTGATGGAACCCCAGTCCGTCGCTCAGCCAGACAGGTAGGGCAAGAGCCTGAAGACTTACCGCCTCCACCACCACAAGCACCTACAACTGAACAAATCATGAGGATGTTTGAAGAGAAGAGGAACCAGGACTTTATGGAGTTCCTCAGAACTATGCAGACAGTGGTTGGTCGAAACAATGGTAACGGGGTGCACTCTAAGCTGACAGATTTTCAGCGGACCAAACCGCCTAGCTTTGGCCAGGCCGTTGATCCTATTGAGGCAGATGACTGGCTTAGAACAATGGAGAAGAAACTGGAAATTGCCCGCTGTGATGAAGCGGACAAGGTTCCATTTGTTACCCACTATCTTGAAGGTCCCGCCGCAATCTGGTGGGATAATACTAAGCTAACGTGGCCAACCGGAGAAGAAATCACTTGGGAGCGATTCAAGGAATTGTTTCGCAAATACCATATCCCCACGGGAATTATGAAGATCAAGCAGAAGGAATTTCTGTCCCTCATGCAAGGGAGTATGACTGTGGCAGAATACTTGAACAAGTTCAATAACTTGGCTCGATACTCACCTCACGATGTGGATACGGAGGAAAGGAAGATAGACCGCTTCCTCGGGGGACTGAATCATGCCCTCCGGTGCCAGTTATGTATGTTGGATTTTGCTGATTTCCAGACACTGGTGAACAAGGCCTACATCGCCGAACGTGAACACAAGCTTGTAAACAATGAGCATAAAAGAAAATTTGAGCCAAAGAAGGATAATAAGGAACCATATGCTCAGAAGTTGCGCAGTTGGCAACCTGTCCCAACAGAGAGCAAGCCTGCGTGGAACAACAAGGGTAACAACAACAAGCTCGGCACCCAGACTAAAGCCCTCGGCAAGCAGCCTGTTGCGGAAGACTGTCGCCGCAACAATACTTGCTTCACCTGCGGACAGAGCGGGCACTATGCTAAACAGTGTCATGCCAATGCTGGAAAGCAGCCAACAGACCCCAAGTCGCAGGTTAACCACCTTTGGACGCCGCAATGTCCATCACGGATGCGTCCATCACATCTCGGCTGAGGAAGTATGCGAAGCCCCCGCATCGTACTTGGTATGTTTACTGTTAATAACATACCTGCACTTATTTTGTTTGATTCCGGGGCTTCCCATT
Organism: Thinopyrum elongatum; assembly: GCA_011799875.1. Taxonomy (NCBI): domain Eukaryota; kingdom Viridiplantae; phylum Streptophyta; class Magnoliopsida; order Poales; family Poaceae; genus Thinopyrum; species Thinopyrum elongatum. The sequence goes on along the minus strand of CM022297.1, from coordinate 185,100,356 downwards.
CGTTCATTTCTCGGAGTTTTGCCAACTCGCATAATCTTTCCCCATCGGTTTTGGACAAAATCATGGTGATACAATCCCCCGGTTCCATGCTCAGAACCAATATTGTATATAGGGGCCTAGAAATCTCCATTCATGGAGTATAATTTCCAGCCACCTTGGTTGCTATCGATTCCCCAGGATTGGATATAATTCTGGGAATGGATTGGTTAACCCTGCACCAGGTGTGCATTACCTGTGCCACCAGAACGGTAACGTTGGTAAACCCCGCTGGACAGATGATCCAATTCCTAGCCAGTCGAATGATAACTAGAAAAGGCTCAGCATATCACACCACTGCCACTGATATGAACTTGATTCAGGTGGTATGTGAATTTCCGGACATGTTTCCGGAGGAATTACCAGGAATGCCGCCAGATAGAGAACTAGAGTTTGCCATTGAAATAGTTCCTGGCACAGCCCCCATATACAAGAAGTATTATCGAATGCCAGGTCTGGAGCTGGCCGAGTTGAAAAAGCAGCTGGACGAGTTGCTTCAGAAGGGATACATTCGTCCCAGCATTTCACCATGGGGATCACCAGTACTGTTTGTGAAGAAGAAAGATGGGAGTCTACAGATGTGCGTAGACTATCGACAGCTCAATGAGGTAACTATCAAGAATAAGTACCCGCTGCCGTGAATTGATGATCTATTTGATCAATTAAGTGGAGCCCGGGTATTTTCAAAGATTGATCTTCGGACGGGATATCACCAATTGAAGATCCGCAAAGAAGATATCCCCAAAACAGCATTTACTACTCGCTATGGACTGTATGAATTCACAGTCATGGCGTTCGGGCTGACAAATGCTCCCGCATACTTTATGAACATGATGAACAAAGTTTTCATGGACTTCCTGGATAAGTTCATGGTAGTCTGCCGGTTTGCAACTTCGAAGCTGAAAAGGAAAAGTAACGTTAGCCGGTTTCCAGTTCGTTACCTGACTGCTCCGCGTTAACGCGAAAAGATAGGAAAAGTGCCTTTCTTTTTTTCGGTTCAAGTTCCTTGCACTTGAAATAGGGTCCTACTTCGTTTTTTGTGGAACGAGTTTGAAGGCGGATTCCTTTAGTAAAAGAGGCGTTGTGTTCATCGACGATATACTCATATACTCTAAGGATGAAGAGGAGCATAAGCAACACCTTCGAGCTGTTCTGGAAAGATTGAGAATCCATCAATTATACGCCAAATTCAGCAAGTGCGAATTTTGGCTCAAGGAGGTGGGATTTCTTGGGCACATCTTGTCGGAAAATGGTATAGCCGTTGACCCTGGCAAGGTTACGGCTGTCTTAAATTGGAAGACACCAGCTACGGTGACAGAAATCCGTAGTTTCCTTGGATTGGCGGGATACTACCGCCGCTTCATTGAAGGCTTCTCAAAAATAGCCAAGCCTATGACAGAGCTATTAAAGAAGAACCAGAAGTTTATCTGGACCACTGAGTGTGAGGACAGCTTCAAGGAATTGAAGACAAGGCTGACAACAGCCCCTGTTCTAGTCCTCCCTGATATTTATAAGAGTTTTGACATTTACTGCGATGCGTCCAGACGTGGGATTGGATGTGTACTTATGCAAGAAGGAAAGGTTGTGGCTTATGCATCACGACAGCTACGACCTCATGAGGAAAATTATCCCACTCATGACCTGGAGCTAGCCGCAGTAGTGCATGCCTTGAAAATCTGGAGACACTATTTGATTGGTCAAAGATGTGAGGTATATACAGACCACAAGAGTCTTAAGTATATCTTCACGCAACCCGACCTGAACCTCAGGCAACGCAGATGGCTTGAGCTTGTCAAAGATTATGATGTTGGTATCAACTATCATCCAGGCAAGGCGAACGTAGTTGCAGACGCCTTGAGCAGGAAGCAAGCTGTCGTAAATGCTCTAGTGGAGGGTATGAACCAAAGTTTACGCGAAGAGTTTGCTAAACTTAACTTGATACTATGTGGTCCTATGACTCCAAACACGTTGGAGATTAAGCCAACCTTGATGGAGGAAATCCAAGAAGCCCAAAAGACGGATGAAGGAATCCGAGAAATTAAAGGATTGATTCAGAAAGGGAAGGACAAGTCCTTCCGGGAGGATGAACAAGGAACCGTATGGTTCAAGAATCGAATTTGTGTGCCCGACCAAAATAACTTGAGGCAGCAGATACTTAAGGAAGCACATGAATCTGCCTACTCAATTCATCCAGGTGGTACTAAGATGTACCAAGACTTAAAGGAGACATTTTGGTGGCCTGGAATGAAGAACGACATTGCATATTATGTCGCATGTTGCGATGTTTGCAACAAAGTAAAGGCAGAACACCAAAAACCAGCCGGACTGCTGCAACCGTTACCAGTACCCCAATGGAAATGGGATGATATATGCATGGATTTTATCGTGGGACTACCTAAGTCCGCAAAAGGTAATGACGCAATCTGGGTCATAGTGGACACACTTACAAAAGTGGCTCACTTCATCCCCGTGAAGACCACTTACACGGCCAATCAGCTGGCACAGCTATATATGTCCCGGATCGTAAGTCTGCATGGGGTACCTAAGACTATCACTTCGGATAGAGGTTCCCTCTTTACCTCAGCATTCTGGTATCGGCTACATCAAGCTTTGGGCACTGTGCTAAAGCACAGCACAGCGTATCATCCTCAAACAGATGGACAGACTGAGCGAGTAAATCAAATATTGGAAGATATGCTTCGGTCATGTGCACTTTCTCATGGACCCAAGTGGGAGGATAGTCTGCCATACGCAGAATTCTCCTACAACAACAGCTACCAAGCCAGTCTCAAGATGTCGCCTTTCGAGGCTTTGTACGGACGAAAGTGCCGCACACCACTGAACTGGTCTCAGACAGGAGACAATCGTATCTTTGGGACAGACTTGATGCTCGAAGCAGAAAGATAGGTCAAGGACATAAAAGAGCGCTTGCGAGCAGCCAAATCATGCCAAAAGAGCTATTACGACCCGAAGCATCGGGAAGTAACCTTTGAACCAGGAGATTATGCTTATCTAAGGGTGACTCCTATGAAGGGAGTAAAAAGGTTTGGAACCCGAGGGAAGTTAGCCCCGAGATATATTGGTCCTTTCCTAGTGACTGCTAGGAAAGGGAGAGTTGCTTACCAGCTAGAGCTGCCACCAGCACTGTCGGATGTGCATGATGTGTTTCACATCTCACAGCTAAGAAAATGCATTGCACCCCCAGCTAAACAAGCAGACATGAGTGAATTGGAATTGGCAAAGGACCTGACATACGAGGAAAAGCCAGTTAAGATCTTGGATGTGATGGAGAGAATCACGACAAGCAAGACAATAAGATTCTATAAGGTGCTGTGGGAACACCACACGGAAGAAGAGGCTACTTGGGAGAGAGAAGACTTCCTAAGATCTGCCTATTCCTATTTGTTCCCTGAGCAACCGAATCTCGAGGACGAGATTCATTCTAAGGGGGGTAGGTTTGTGACACCCTGATTTTTGCCAACTTTTTCTTTTCAAAATTTGACTTGACTTTATTTGAATTTGAATGGATTTCAAATTCTTTCACATGGACTTGGTCATTTTTGAATCTTTGCCAAGTGGTTCCTAGCCTCATCATCTTGCAAATGTTCTGCCAGGAACCTCAAGTACTCAAATTTCCATTCAAATCATTTTCAAAAGCTTTTTTTTCTTTTAATTGGGAAATTAGGGCATTGGCATAGGTTGTGAAGCAACCTATAGTTTTGATGCTCCTAAACTTCTCAATTAATTCCTAAAAATCCCTTGGACCATATCTCCACCAAATCTTCAAAAACATTCCTTGGTCATGTTCAAATATTTTGCTTAAAAATCCATTTTCCTCTCTGTCCAGAACCAGCCATTGTGAAGGAAGTGCATTTTTGGTTTGTCCAATTGCTACCAAATTTTTACAGCAATGAGACAACACCAAATGAGCACTCTCCACAAATTTTCAGCTCTCCAAGAATTATCTTTTGATCAGTACTTCCATTTGCAGATTCAGGCCAGTTTTGTGCATTTCACATGAGCTACCCTCAAACTTCAACCAAATGAGCTCAAACCTGGTCAGCTTGTCGTTCATTCAACCAGAATCACACCAGACAAGCTCATTGGCTCCCCCTCATCTTCTCCTAAGCTCCAGAAGCCCCTCCATGTTTCTGTCAGAAACTGTTGTTGATGAAACCTCTCAGCACAGACCACTTCAAGCCAAACCAAAGCCTCAGGTGATGTGAATGGACCATGGTCGACACGCCAGACAAGGTCGCCAGGGCAACGTGGCCGTGGAGCGCAAGATGGCGTGGTGAGCACGGGCCTGGCATGGCTGTCCCCGCGCGCTGCGCAGCACCCGTGCCCGAGCCATCGCGTCCCTCTGCTCCCTCGCCACTATGGCTTGTCCACGCGTGCCGACTAGGTCCCTGGCTGCCGCGTAGCCCCTCAGGTCACCTCACCTGTGCCGAAGAGGCCCTCTCCGACCGCCGCGTCACCGCCGCCATGTTCGGCCCGTGACCACACTGTACGTGCGGCGCGTCCTCTTCTCCCCGCCTCGTCCTCTCCGCATTGAATGCTCCCTCTGCCCTCTCCGGTCTCGTCGCCGCTAGCGTCCAGCCAGCGAGGCGTACGAGCGCCGTCGCCATGGCCCGCATCACCATTGTTCGGGAGAGATCGCCGCTCGGCTCCCCCGCCTATAGAAGCCCCTCCCCGGCCTCCCAGAGTTCCTCACCCCTCTCCTCCTCCACCCAAGCTCCTCCTGGCAGCCCCAATCGAAGCATAGAGGCCCCTGGCCTCGAGCTCGACCGGAGCTCCGCCGTCCGCCCTCTCTTCCTCCTACCCTCTCTGATCCACCTCCGCCTCCACCACGACCACCAGTGAGCTCAGTGAGGTCCCGTGGAGCTCCCCGACCCATCGCCGTGGCCAATCCTCGCCGGAATAGACGAGTTCGCTGACGCCCGAAAGTGCCGGCCGCCGGAGAAGAAGGGGGCGACGCCGTCGCTGCATCCCCGGCCACGCCACGGGTACGAGGCGAACCGCCTCTCTGAGCTCCCTCCATCCCGCCCATCGCCAGCCCCTCCCGCCGACCAGATCACCGGCGCTGCTCGCCGGAGTGCTGCCTCCCCATCGGCCTCCTCTTCCTTCTCTGTTTCGTTTGAAACGAAGGGGTAAGTGGCCCTGGGCCAGTGCATTGTTGACGTGGGCCGGCCCAGTTACTCCGTTTGTTTTATTTGATTTCTAAACAAAACTGATTTAACAGAGACCTTTGACTGTTAATAACTTTTAACAGAAAGGTCCAATTCAAATGATTCTTTTTGCATTGGGTCCACACCTCAATGCTCTATTTTTCCACCAAGTTTCACATTTTTATTTTACTCACAGAATTTCTGGAACATTAAACAGTGTTGCTTGATATTTTTCTTTGCTGTTTTTGATTATTTTCAGAAGGTGAAAACCTTGGAGTTGAAGAACCAGAGTTTTTGAACAACTCAGCAGACCAAGGCAAGCCAGGATAACCATGTTTTGAAGCATGTCATAGCATTGCATTTTCATATGCATTTTGCATATTAAATTTAACCCCAAATAATTCCAAGTAAATTAGTAGATGGCTAAGATGACCAACTAAGTTCACATGAGTTGATAACCTGCTGAATGTTTAACGAAACTTAGTTGGTTGATCAAGAGTCACCTGTCCGGGTTAAAACGTGCAGCCACATTTGCCGGTATGGGACGGCCTTGACTTGGGCTGGCTGCGTGCTCTTTCACTGGTACCTCCAAAGAGGGAGGGTTATGCGTGCGTGCTACCCTGATCAGGTAGACGACGATAACTCTGTGAGCCCAGTTGAGTTATTTGCCGGCGTCCCCGTTTGGGACAGTTAGTTTGGCCACGACGGTGGCAGGTGTCTTGAGGACACGGGGCCACCCAGGGCTTGACTCCAAGAGGGAGTGTGATGGCCGGTGGTACGATGGAAGAGTCACGGGTCAGACAGGTTTCGTCAGAACGTCGTTGGTCCACCCGAATGGGAGTACGAGGCCATGAGTTCCGTGGTGTGGGTAAAGTGTACAACCTCTGCAGAGTGTTAAATCTATTCGAATAGCCGTGTCCACGGAATTGGGCAGCCCGTCCAGACCTCTGTAGGAGATCAACCGTAATAATGATACTGATGAAAGAACTTGTCTTATGTGCGGAAGTACTCAGTGAGGTGGAGTACTCCGTGGGTTGTGAAGCAACCCGGATATGAGTAAGTTGATGACCGTGATCTCAGCATTTAAGACTCAACATGTTTATTGCCATGCTATTACTTGATGCATTATTTGGTTGTCATGTGCTTGTGAGTACATTCAAAGTACTCACCTAGCGTATCATGCCAGATGCAGGAGAAGACTAAGACGCAGGTCTTGGAGGTTCGTGTTATAATGCCTAGGATGTGTCCACAGCAGTGTCCCTATGGATGGAGTTGCTGCCATATTCTGCTACGCTTTAGCTTTCCGCTGTAGTATCGCTAAGTTATGCCGAGGCCCATCATGTTTGATAAATAATGTACATACTGTATAGCACTTGTTGTGCTCTGGCCTCGAGGGTCTTGTAAGCTTGTACTCTTTATTATCAATAAAAGTCAGCTATGTTTCTGTTGCCAAGATGTGGAGTGTTTCTAGAAGACATTGATCTCTGGGCTGGGAACACTGGCATTCCGGTTCTATGAGCCAGGGTGCCACAGCGGCCGGACTTGGGGGCGCGCGGCCATGCTGGCTCCGGCGATAAGATGAGGGGGTGGGGCGGCTTGCGGGGCAGAGGGAAGTCGCCTAGTGGTGGGGAAGGGGAGGGAGGTGCACTGCCTGACTCAAATCCGAGTGAAGCCGGATGGCGGCCATGGCGGACAGAGGCGAGGGGAGGGCTTCTCTGGCGTGGCGGAGTGGTAGAGGAGGGAGCTGGGAGGAAGAGGAGTGTGTTGGTGAGGTCGAGAGGCTCCAGCCATGGCTATTTATAGCCGACAGAGGGCGACGGATGAGGATGGCCGCCGTGGCGGTCTTAGCTTCACACTGGCACTCCGGCAAGGTGGCAAGCACCTGGTGGTGCCGACCTGACGACGCCAGAGGGAGGGTCTGCGCTGGCGAGCTCGAGAGGGTTCGAGGAGGAAGAAGACAGCGGAGGGGAGGTGATAGAGAGGTTCACGCGCGGGACAGTGTCGCGGCGACGACTACTGTGGCGTGAGGAGGAAGGGAAAGGAGGGAAGGAGCTGGAGAGGGGCGTGTGGACACAGGGGAGCCGTTGGACATGCTCGGATAAACCGGGGATGGCCGGAGCTAGCTGGCTGACGCGACGACCGCATGGAGCATTGTTTTTGCTCGCTGTTCACGCGGTCACCACGTTCACTACCTGCTCTGGAAGGCTCTTGCGTGTCCAAGCTTGTCCAACAAGTGTACCACTGCTCAAATAGAGGAGATATGTGGATAGAACCATCCGGGAGGCTCTGAGGAGGGTGAAACTTGCAGAGTAAGATTTTGACAGCAAGGTGTTTGTAGAGATTTTTGGATGAGTCCCTGGGTGAAATGAGTTGGGATTTGGTATGGAGCAATGATCTACCAAGGTGACTATGCTGGTAAATTTTGGGGCCATTTGGATAAGAATTGAGGGCACTTGCTGTAGAATGGACCCCACTGGTCAGCAATGCAAACTTTGATGTGGCACTCACATACTAGCTTGCATTGAGCTGAAATTTGGAGGAGGTGTATGATTTGAACATATGAATCCACTTTAAAAGTTTCATACCATTTGGGCATGCCAAAATGGTACTTGCTTCACAGAGGTTCCAAGTTGACAGAAACTTGAGAAAGTTGCTCGGGAAGAATGGATAGATGGATTGAGCTGGTTTTTTTGGTTTCCATGAGTGATTTATCAATGTAAATCACCCTGAAAAATTTCAGCTCAAATAGATCAAGGGCTCAAGCACTTCCTTTGCAATTTGCCCAACTGGACAGAATTTGCAAATTGTTGTTGTGCTCAAAATTTGAACTATGGAACTTTGGTTCTTGATTAAAATGGTGAAGATATGGATAGGAAAAGCTCCATAATTTACTTGGGATTTTTCTTGGCTACCAAAATGGTAGTTCCTTTAGAAACTGCCCAAAATGCAATATTGGCTTTAAATAGGAAAATGCAATTTCCCCTATTTAATTATGACCAATATTTTTATGGGAGCTCAATATGATCACAAAGAATATCTCCACAAGTTTAACTTTGGAGATGGATAGAATTTTTCCTGGATTTAATTCCTTTAACTAGCAGAAAAAGGAATTAATTATAGATGAAAAATATTGCAAATGACTTGGCAATATTTTTGCATATCCAGGGTTTATAGATAAAGGATGATCACTGGGAAAAGTTTGGGAGGCAGCAGTTCAAAGGAAATTGGGGTTCCTTTATAACTGGAAGAGTTAGGGTTTCCCTTCCGATAACTCGGAAGGTGGGGTTTCGGTGGAAAAGCCCTGAGAATATAGCTTGGGTGGCAAGGTTGGTCTGGAGAGAATCTCTGACTGGATAGGAGAGGCAAGGCTAGATGACCATCTTCATATACCCAAGAGCTAGAGAAATCTGATAACACCGAGAAAAAAGACGGGAGTCGAATCCCGCGAAGGAAAAATCCAAGAGCGAAAACCAGGGTATTACAAACCTACCCCCCTTAAGAAAATCTCGTCCTTGAGATTTCTGGGCTTACCTCCCGGTGAAGGGGGACTTACCTGTGAGTGACTTGGATCCATCAGCGGTCTTGTCTTCATTGGTTCACTGGCCTTTTAACTGCCTCTTCTGATGGACCAAGTGTTGTATTTGCGCACAGCTTCCTTGAATCCCTCTCTTTCCTATCAAATGTACCTTTTGTCCTGATGGTGGTGTTGCTGGGTGGGTAATGGGAAATACCGACAAACAGCTCGGTTTCCATGGCCCGGAAGTAACTGCTTCGGTTTTGTTTGATACTCCGTATCTTGACAGTCATGGGCAAGACATCCTTTCCTGGTACCAGGCTCACGTGCTCGTATGGCCTCGAGTGAGTGGGGGTCACTTTCTTTTTGCTATGTCAGAATGCTCAGTCTGACTGTGGTTCTATACTGATGTTTCCTTCTGTCTTATGCATTCTGACTTTGTCCTTAGGGGATCCACAATCCAAGGAACAGCATGACCAAGCTATTGCTGTTGTATCCCCAACTGAAATGTTAGGCATGATCGCAAAGTAATCATAGACAGTAATCTCTTATTCCAATGGCATTATGACGTCTATGAGCTGTCGATGCTGATGTGCTTCGAGCTATTCTATCTGAATGTCTTGTTTCAAACTCTGTCACTCGTGGAGATGGCTCTGTCATATGTAGCTTTTGTAGTCCTTGCTGTGACCATTGAGCTAAACATAATATCGCTATCATTCGGTGTATCTTTCAGAGCATAGCCTCTTATCTTGGTTGATGGCCCATATTTAGGATGAGTATGGCATGCTGGCTGCATTGTTGTGGCCGTATATGCAAGAGTTTGGCAAGGATTGGTAATAATACGTTGTCCGTGAAATTGTATCTTGCTGACCGTCACGGAGGTTGTTTGTCCACAACTTCTTTGTTCCTGAGGATTCCTTTGATGGACTTGTCACGACATGCCAACACGGCTCATTGATTTTTTTCCCGGTTTGTCGGGCTTGTGCTCACAACTTACTCTCGCATACCTCATAGGGGTTGTTGTGCTCATATTCTTCTCTAAACTATGGGGCCAACATTTCTCTGAAGAGTGGCTCGCATGAACTGATCCACTGGACTGCATGCTCACAACATATGCATGTGTAGGATAACTCTTTTCATATCCACTGAGTTCTGAGGTGGATGTGCGTCCAGACTAGCTTGTGCTTCTGACAATATTGTTGTGGGCACAATGGTGTGTTGAAGAAGGCTGAATTTCTTATGCTCGAAGCTTCTGCCCGGGTAGCATGCTGAAAAAGGCTGGGTATCGTACCTTAGAAGCTTTCCTTCATGTGGTTTACTGTGGAAGGTCAGGTGCCTTATGCCGGAAGTTTTCCGTGGTAGCACGCTGTGGAAGATTGGAGTGTGGTACCCCAAAAGATTTTCTTTTCACCAAGTGGCATACCGAGGAAGATTGGTAGTCTGATAGCTTGCGAAGGAAGGCTGGGTTCCTTATACCGGAAGCCTTTCACTGTGTACGCAGTCGGATCTATGGCCGATACTGGCCTCCTTCCAAAGTATCCGGAATTTACCCATAGCGGAGCCAAACCCGGTATAGGCCATACCTTGACTAAAGATATTCCGTTGTCATGCACACCGCTTGCCTTCTGCTGGTCTGATCATTGCTGCTGTAAAGGCTGCACAACTGATGCAGACTTCATGTTGTTAATTAATTCGAAATACCCTTTGTATTACAACCAGGTGTTGTCGATAATAAGCAGTTAACAAATAATTCTGTTTGATTTAGCTAAGCTTTCCAGCATGTGAAGTTCTCATTGATTGTGGGCAACCACGAACTCATCCATATTCCTCGCAAACCTTGTTCACAGTGCCCAAAAAAATTTGTATTTGCACCGGTGAACTTCAAGATTTGCTTTCAAATTTGTACCCACGTACCAGGGTTTTGTTCCTACTCTTGGCACATTCACATTCTTGAAATATGTCCTTGGTGGGTAATCAATGATTCTTTAGTCCATTGAGAAAAGACTTGGTTCACCTCACTGACTGAAATAATCCTTGTATCGTGTGACAGAATAATTTGTCCTTACTGGTGTTCATTCTTGGTAGCTCATCTGACTGCTCCTCAGGTATGATTTGTTCTGAGGCCAACTCTCACAGGTATATTCTGGCCTTGTCGGTTGCACATAGCTTCTGCTTCTGATCCATTCTTCATTCTTGATAGATCTGGTGTTGCTATTCTGAATACCAGGCAGTTGGCTTGGCTTGACTCTTGCTGAATTGGGATTACTGGGTATTATCCTAGTTGTATGCTGGTCTTCTTGACAGCACTTGCAGATGGATCCAGTCGGAGCAAAGAGACAGAACTGACAACAGAAACAAAAACCGCGAAAACCAAAAAGCAAATAAAGCTCAAAATTTTGCAGACCTTACACACGTGGCTGAAGATCCACTAGTATAACTAATATAGCGCACTCGATGCACCTCTAAGGATTTAGAAGCAAAACCACACAGTGCTCCTGGTAGCACTGGTGTCGAGCTCCTACTACGTCCTTAGGGAACACCAAACTCGATGCATGACCATAGCCAAAATGGCTTAGTCAACGATCCTAAGGTTGTTAGGGAAAAGATGGAATTTATAAGCGTTTCCCAAAGGAAACTAGAGTTAAGAAGAGAAATGCCATGGTTAGCAAGCAAGGTAAGGGATATCTGGTTCTCCTAGGGGTTCAAGGCTCACGGGTCATTGATGGGTGCGAGCATTTCACACCGGAGGCAAAGGCCACGAGAGTTGGGTCTGATGGAACCAAAGACCTATGGGGTTGCCGTATGATCAATACTAGCCGTGCCTGCTTGGCAAAGATGGCTGAAATCCATCAGGCTTTCTACTGAGCACAAGACAATGAAGGCCAGCTAGGGTAACCTATGGTCAGCCTGGCTGCTCTTATACCATCCATTGTGGCACCCTGCTAGATTACCAAAGTAGCCAGACGGTCGCCACGCATGCCAGCCCAGGAAATCACTCTGGCATGCGCGTTTACAACAAGTATCATGAACACAGGCATTTCTATTAATGGATATATAAGTCTTACATGATATATTACAAAGGTGCTGGCAGCGGAAAGGCTTTATCTAAGGCAGCATGTTCTTGGTGCGGCCCCAATCCACAGGGATCTGACTGGGTTACTCTCCTAGCCCGCGAACGCTCCGGCTCCTCGACGACGGACGACGGATCCTTATGTGAACCTGGCCATGTTAAAGGCCGCTGAGTACTTTTGAATGTACTCGCAAGCAAACCAAACTAACATATACACCAAGCAAAGCAATCCATGGCATTCAAGCATGCATTTGTTATTAGAGCAATATTAATTATCATGGCATAGCATACCTATCTAGCAATATTAATCATCATGTCATAGCACGGTTATCTAGCAAGATAACTACTAAAGTAAAGTACAGTAAAGTAAAGCATATCAATTAAATAATCCATATTCTGAACATTCTCATGATCCAATCTGACATTGAACCAAATCCACTCCAAGTCTTTCGGTCACCCGGCCATCACTTTCATATCCATTCCATGGCTAACATATCATATTCCTGACATTGTCCGATGTCTATGCATCTTCACTGTAAGTCTGATAAACTTACTCTCTTCCGGGTTGCCTTACAACCCTCAGAATATTCATGATCCACTGAGTACTTCAGGGCATAAGATGAGTTCTTCCATCATTATTATCACTACAACGGTTGACCACCTAGTGAGGCCTGGACGGACTGTCCAATACCGTGGACGCGGCTATTCAAATAGATTCTTACACTCTGCAGAGGTTGCGCACTTTACCCACACCATGGAGCACCTGGCCTCGTGATCCCATTCGGGTGGACCAGTGTTACCCCAACGAAACCTGCCTAACCCGTGACTCCTCCATCGTACCACCAGCAATCATCCTCCCCCCAAGTCCTGCCCTGGGTGGCCCCTGTGTCACCTCGTGACACCTGCCACCGTCGTGGCCAAACAACTGTCCCAAACAGGGACTCCCGGGTTAAACAATCAACTGGGCTCACAAGGTTATCGCCGCCTACCAGGCCAGGGTAGCACGCACGCATAATCTTCCCTGCTTGGTGGTACCGATAAAAGAGCACACGATCATACCAAGCCAAGGCCGTCCCATACCGGCAAATGTGGCTGCACGGGTAAGTCCAGACAGGTGACTCTGGATCAACTGACTAGGTTTAGCTTTAGCAGGTACTTAGCAAGCATGGTTGTTTATCATGAATAACTTAACATGGTGGTAACTATGTATGTGGTAACAACTGTGGAAACATAACAACCTATCTCCACATAACATCACAATGAGTCATTAGTGAAACAACATTTAAATGGCAAGTTATCACTTTACAAGTTCTAGCTATAAGTTACGACCATCGGAACCCTTGCATAAAACCGGCACAGAAACCAGTAGCCACCAGAACGATCTTTACAACTCAAATCTGGGACATTACCAGAATAACTCAACCCCGGCTCAAGACGGCTGGAAAGCAGCTCAGAGCATGAGACGGTGTTGATAAAAAGAATGTAGCGGTTCCCTAAGACGGCCGAAAAATAGCTCAGAGCATAGGGTCACTACTACAGAAAGAAATTCAACAACTGTCCGAGACGGCCGCAAAACAGCTCAGAACACGGCCAGTTGTTGAAAAGAGAACATAAAGTCGGCATCCACCCCGGACGACCGAAAGCAGCTCAGACACAGGCGTGGTGCCATCATCGAAGAAAGTACAAACAAGGGTTCGTCAGAGTCACATACAGCCCACTACTACGGATATAATTACAAGCATATTAATTTAAACATACAGGAATAACACAGAGCAATGCTTTAGGGCATATATCAGATGGTTGGCTTGCCTGGGGGTCGATGAATACTCCGGGAAGAAGTGCGGTGAAGCTGCGGAAGAATTCGCCGAAAAGGATTCCCTCTCGGAGGGCTGATAGAAGGGCAAGGGCAAAATGGTCATTTTCATAGTGTGGAAACAATATGAAAATGATACCATCAGAACGGGCTCAACGAACTGAAGACGTGGGCGTTGGTTTCAGCTGAATCAGAGTTAGGACAAAAAAGATGTGAAGGTTTGAAGATCAGGGACTATTCTGCAAATAATATATTCACAGACAGGCCCCTGGTGGCTGAACCGAAAGCACCTTTCTGAAAATAGCTTTCCAGAGGGAAAAACGTATTCTTGCCCGAAGAGTAAGCAGAATGCGCTTTCGAGACGGGAAAACGTATTCGACAGAATACGCCTCCACTTGACACGTCAGTGGGACCGGGGTCAACGCACTATGTGGGTAACTGGTGGGGTCCGCGCGCAGGTGGGGCCCGCCGGCTGGGTTGCCTCCTTCTACCTCGCGTACGCCCACGGAAGCAAAGGAGGTCGGGCAGCACGTGGCCGGCGCCGGCCCCGGCGGCTCCGACCATCTCCGGCCAAGGGGAAGGCACCGGCGGGACCGGGACGGAGTGTCGCGTCCATCCTGGCCTGACACGGACGGCGAGGAGGAGTGGAGTGGAGGCGTCTTGGGCTCCTGTGGCGAGGAACAGAGGAGGCGGTCGGACTTGGGGGCACGCGGCCATGCTAGCTCCGGCGAGAAGACGAGGGGGTGGGGCGGCTCGCGGGGCAGAGGGAAGTCGCCTAGTGGTGGAGAAGAGGAGGGAGGTGCGCTGCCTGGCTCGAATCCGAGCGAAGCCGGATGGTGGACATGGCGGATAGAGGTGAGGGGAGGGCTTCTCTGGCATTGTGGAGTGGTAGAGGAGGGAGCTGGGAGGAAGGGAAGTGTGTTGGTGAGCTCGAGAGGCTCCGGCCACGGCTATTTATAGCCGGCCGAGGGGCGACGGATGAGGATGGCCGTCGTGGCGGTCTTAGCTTCGCACTGGCGCTCCGGCGATGTGGCAAGCACCTGGTGATGCCGACCTGACGGCGCCAGAGGGAGGGGACTGCGCTGGCGAGCTCGAGAGGGTTCGGGGAGGAAGAAGACAGCGGAGGGGAGGCGACAAAGAGGTTCACGCGTGGGACAGTGCCGTGGCGATGACTGCCATGGCGCGAGGAGGAAGGGAGAGGAGGGAAGAACAAGATGGAGAGGGGCGCGTGGACGCAGGGGAGCCGTAGGACATGCTCGGACAAACCGGAGATGGCCGGAGCTAGCTGGCTGACGCGACGACCGCGTGGAGCACGGTTTTTGCTCGCTGTTCACGCAGTCACCACGTGCACTACCTGCTCTGGAAGGCTCCTACGTGTCCAAGCTTGTCCAACAAGTGTACCACTGCTCAAATAGAGGAGCTATGTGGATAGAACCATCTGGGAGGCTCTGAGGAGGGTGAAACTTGCAGAGTAAGATTCTGACAGCAAGGTGTTTGTAGAGATTTTTGGATGAGTCCCTCGGTGAAATGAGTTGGGTTTTGGTATGGAACAATGATCTACCAAGGTGACTACCCTGGTAAATTTTGGGGCCATTTGGATAAGAATTGAGGGCACTTGCTGTAGAATGGACCCCACTGGTCAGCAATGCAAACTTTGATGTGGCACTCACATACTAGCTTGCATTGAGCTGAAATTTGGAGGAGGTGAATGATTTGAACATATGAAGCCATTGTAAAAGTTTCATACCATTTGGGTGTGCCAAAATGGTAGTTGCTTCACAGAGGTTCCAAATGGACAGAAACTTGAGAAAGTTGCTGGGGAGAATGGATAGATGGATTGAGCTGGTTTTTTTGGTTTCCATGAGTGAATTATCAATGTAAATCACCATGAAAAATTATAGCTCAAATAGATCAAGGTCTCAAGCACTTCCTTTGCAATTTGCCTAATTGGACAGAATTTGCAAATTGATGTTGTGCTCAAAATTTGAACTATGGAAATTGAGTTCTTGATGAAAATGGTGAAGATATGGATAGGAAGAGCTCCACAATTTACTTGGGATTTTTCCTCGCTACCAAAATGGTAGTTCCTTTAGAAACTGCCCAAAATGCAATATTGGGTTTAAATAGGAAAATGCAATTTCCCCTATTTAATTATGACCAATGTTTTTATGGGAGCTCAATATGATCACAAAGAATATCTCCACAAGTTTTCATGAACTTTGATGATGGATAGATATTTTCCTGGATTTAATTCTTTTAACTAGCAGAAAAAGGAATTAATTATAGCTGAAAAATATTGCAAATGACTTGGCAATATTTTTGCATGTCCAGGGTTTATAGATAAAGGATGATCACTGGGAAAAGTTTGGGAGGTAGCAGTTCAAAGGAAATTGGGGTTCCTTTGTAACTGCAAGAGTTAGGGTTTCCCTTCCGATAACTCGAAAGGTGGGGTTTCGGTGGAAAAGCCCTGAGAATATAGCTTGGGTGGCAAGGTTGGTCTGGAGAGAATCTCTGACTGGATAGGAGAGGCAAGGCTAGATGACCATCTTCATATACCCAAGAGCTAGAGAAATCCGATAACACCGAGAAAAAAGACGGGAGTCGAATCCCGCGAAGGAAAAATCCAAGAGCGAAAACCAGGGTGTTACAATTGGGCCGTCCAGGTAAGCCAGGTACAGTAGACTCTCTCTCTTTTATTTCTACTTTTGTTCCATTTTTTAATTTGCAAATTTGTTTTTGATTTAGTAAAAAAACCAAACCACTTCTATAAATCCTGAAATTAATTATGGGCAGTAACTGAATTATCTTAGAGGCGCTTAGCTATTTTCAGAATTGTTGGAGCATTTAAAAATATTTATCGCAATTAAATGCCCCAATTCAAATACTTTATGACTTAAATTCAGTGCCCAAATTATTCCTTAAAAATGCTCATTATTTTTGGTATGGATCAAAACCATTGCCAAAAATATCAAACATACAAGAAGAGCATTTTGGGTTCATTGAATGCAATTTTTTTAGCTAGACCTAATTGAATTTCAAAGTGCTAGGGTTTGAACATCCCAATTTCAAAATTTCCTTTGAATTCAAACATGAAGCATGGATGCTGATGCAACTAATTACAACCAATTCTAGGGCTGTGACAACTCACCCCCACTAAACAAGAATCTCGTCCTGAGATTCAAGACGTGAGGTAAGAAGACAGAGGGGACACGAAGCCAACACAAACCTTCACGATCCAGATTGCACTTCATGAGAACGTTGATTCCTTGCATCATGTTGATCTTGACGTCTTTGCTTTCGAGATCTTCATCGAAACACGATGGCAAAAGGAGCAGGAAAAACTCTACCAAAATGGATCATCTCAAATGATCTCAAGATCAACTCACGGAATGAGACGTAGAAACATCTCTTGAGCTGGGACACAAAACATACGTTAGTGGCAATAGAAAGAGATAGATGACAAGGGTTCAATTTGGTAGGCAACAACTCCACGCTTAAGAAGATGGTTCATAGGTTTCAAAGTAGCAAGGGGTTGATTGCCATGATTCCATAACGAGGCACCTTAGGGAAGGTGACTCGTAGAATTATTCAATGAGTGGCGAAAAGAATTACTTTTGATAGAAAGATCATTGAAACTCTCTATACCAGACTAAGGCAATTTACAAATGATCATTTGAAGGAGTTTGAAGAAATGGCATACTCAGTTTGAAAAGGAAACTAGAGTTATAAGACAACTCGGCAACGGAAGGCACATTCCAATTGATACCGAGGATAAAACCTAGTGTCTGAGCGTGCTCCCAAGAACTTGAGCATTTCCATATTCATCAGGGTTTTATCAACATCCGTGCCAAGGATCCTGGCAACACATCATACTACCATGATGAACAATGATGGAGAATGCAGATACAAAGGAAGAAAACACTTTCTCAGATTTCACCTTGGCTAAGTCAAGGGAACAAAATCTGGATGATAGACCGAGAGACATTTAGCACTCCGCTTCTAATGTTCGCCTTAATGTACTAACATCACCCAATTATAGATTCTGTTTGGTATCTAGAACATCAAGTAAAGGTCAAACTTCGGGAAGACAACACATCCATAAAAAATACTTCTAGGACAGATCATAGAAGAGCCTCATAGGGAAGTGACCAAATGGCTTAATCAAGATACTACAATAATAGTTCTTCCAGCTAGGTGCGTCCACTTTACCGGAACCTACATCATAGTTCTTGGGAGAAGTTCCAACCATCATATCTGCTTGAGATTCAGATCTGGTTGGTAACAGGATATTTCAGACAGCATGTCTGGAAAAGAAAATTTTGCAACACAAACTGACGAGATGACATTGCGAGATTCTCAGGAAATGAACTATGGTAGCAAGCTCCAAAACATGAGCTAGTTTGCAATATACATGTGAACAGAATGTCCATGACAACCGTGGCCACATGGAAGTCTTACAACAAAGCACTATCGAGTTCTAGTTGGGAACCATCATCGAGGATATCGAAGCCCTTACATAAGTCTTGCTCTTAAGAAGGAACTTCTTCTCCTTGAACAAATCAATCAGTGGATTGGTGTGCTAGGGATACACATAGAATGAAGGTTGCAAGTCTCCAGACCATAGAATACTTCACACATATGCATGACTGACTTGGGATGATTCCAAAGGAAGCAAAACAAGCTTTCTCGTGTTCACGGCGGCAACTTGCATCAAGTGCACATGAACTTAGAGGAAGTCTCTTCTTTCATCCAAACATATACCTCATGAACGGGACACGAACGCAACGCTTACAAAGTTTCCAACACTAGCTTAATGTCCAACAAAATCATGGAGAAGATAAGGATGTTGGCGATGGGCACAACAACAATTCATCCAGGTTTCCATATAAATGGAATTCCACAATTATGTGAACAAGGTGATAGCATTGGTCAGAAAAAGATATAATGGTGTATGCTCGAGGAAAAAACCACGAGTAAGACAACATTACGAACATCGTTGGTTCTGATTTGATTTGACGATAGCCCATACTCAAATCAAAGATTGGATAAGATAATAGATCCAACAACTGATCACGGAGATTAATTGATGGAGATATCATCTTTCTTCAACACACACACACACACAAGATATCCCTTTGGAATGAACGAAGTAAGGCAAAGCTTTTATCTTCCAACTCTCCAAGTTGTTGTTTAGCTCAACCAACTAGCTCAGGGTTATCCAACACGGATTCTTGGAGAAGGGGTGGTTTATAAGAAAACCAACTTGATCATGAGCTCAACGTAACGGTCAGGGAACAACCTCGTAATACTTCCAACAAGATATTCAGAAAATCATGAACCACCGATATGTTATTAAGCTCGAGAACAATCTTGCTTTTCAGGCCAAGACGATATGATCAAATAAACAAGGGGTTGACACAATCCTAACTCATCGATCGAAGAGTGCACCAGGAAAAATGGACTAGGTAGCACGATCAATCTTAGAATGGTCATTCAATAACCAACACGCTAAGGATGAAATTATCATCCATTAACTGCCAAGCAACGGGGTTGCTAGGAGTATTGATTTCACACATCACAGTTCACTTGTCGGCATTCCGGTTACAAAAACACGGGGACCGAGGAATGAATAATGATGACAAGAAGTATCACTGCATCAAGAATTCATAGGATAGTGTGCAATTCCCAAGATATTCTTGACGTAAAGAAGGTAATACTCCAGGATAGAATAGAACAAAAGCTGGTTAGGCATTTTGATCTGTGGAGTACAACTGCTTTGACCCAATCCTAGAAATGGATAAGGTACCGGAGTTTGTTTCTCCTAGTCATTCCGGAATAGAATGGCTTAACAGACCTCAAGAGTAAAAGGCATCGATGAACATGAATGCACACATTCTCTTGACTATCAATTGATAGATGGAGGTCAGAATACAAACTGAAAAAGGACAACTCAAGGAAACATATAACCTTTTGAGTTGTGGAGGCATAGATAGTATGTCGAACAATGCTCAACATATTTCTTCCGGATAACCCATGCAAAGATGTAGAATCGGCAGCGTCACAAATATCGAATGGAGAACTCATCAAGAGCACTCTGGTTGTGATCTTTTGGTTCAAACGGACTTCTGCCAAGGATGGTTCATGGTTTTTGGTAGAATGATATACCATGGACCTCGAGGACTATAACAAGGTTACTAATATCCTAAAGGAACGAGCAACACTATCAACAGGAAGTAAGTAGAGTGGATCTCGGGTTCAAGAACCCAGAAATGGAATGCTAACTAACTAAATAACAACACGGGATGCCTTCGAGAATGGTGGCCAGAATCATCACACTGGGAGCACAGAACATGGCTAGATTACTAGGTGGTTCTCTAAGATACCCTAGTGTCATAATAATAGCTTCAACATATATGTTGAGGCTTCAACACACCGATTAGTGTGCTTAATCTGGCCCAAAGGAACATCGGAAACGGAAAGAAGGGATTTGCAAATGCATCAGACTAATTAGAAACCTGGGATGACTCGGATAGCATAACAGCTATAAATGCTCAAAAGATTTGAGACATCCTGCAACAACTGTGGCATAACCACTCAACATCACAATATCAAGGTTCCGAGACCAACTGTTATCACACGGAGGAACTAGAAACTGAACTGAGGCTTGAATCCATCATTCCTATAAGTCTACGAATTAGTAACACGTGATCCTGATAGAAAGATGAGAAGCCTAGTTCTTAATCCTTGTAAGAAAGAAGAGTGTGACTTAGATCAGAAGGACATAAGGTAAAGGAGTAAAAAGAGCCTTACGTTCCCTTCCACAATCAATTCCCTTATATAACTAAAGCATTTCTAGACTCGACTTCGACCAGTTTGGCTTGGTAATCCTACAGGCAGTCAGGCTCTGATACCAATGCTGTAGGACCCCGATCCAAAGTCACACCAATCTAGCATGTAACACAGCATATCACTTTGCGGCCTCACGCACGGGATTCCCACGGCTGCAGCCTTACCTATCCCGAGACCGTTTGCGCCATTTGGTTGACGTATATGATTGTCGCTAGCATCCATATGGCAGAGAACCCGGGCCGACATGACTAGTCGTAAAACCAAAGTGGCAAAAACTTACAGGGACAGGCATACATGACCCAACAATGCATGTGTCGGTCAGCAGCGAGTGTAACCGAGTCATAGCAAGCTACAAGGACTCCAGTAAAACACCGTGCGAAATTTCCCCGAAGGGACAAACAGAAGAGCGAGGAAGGACACATGCCGGTCAATCCATGTGTTCCGGAGCAGTAGCAAGGTACCATGGCCCAGTGGAAGCACTAGGAGGCATTTCCCCATAAGAGAGGCTACCAAGAATAAACAACTAGGTGCCGGATCCCACACATACCAAGCATTTCAATAACATACACACAACATGCTCGATATGTGTAAATACAACATGCATCACAACAAAACTCTACGACTCAAAGTATTTATTCAATAGGCTCCGAGGAGCCAGACATTACAAACATGGGTCTCATGACCCAGCATTCAAGTCATACAAGCAACAAGCACAGGCGGAAGCATAAACATGTCTGAGTACAGACATCTAAAAAGAAAGAAGGCTAGAAAGCCTGTCTATCTATAAGACCCTCTGAAGGAGCCAGACCTCTGTCTGGGATTCCCAAGCTAATTGTCGAAGCCCACGTAGAACTACTAGTGAGAATGAAGTCTCTCTGCAAAAACATAAATTAAGCAAACATGAGTACAAATGTACCCAGCAAGACTTACATCAAAACTAGCTACATATGCATCGGTATCAACAAAGGGGTGGTGGAGTTTAACTGCAGCAAGCCAGCTTTGACTCGGTGGCTATCCTGTACTACGACAACCAGTATTTTCTTTGAGGTGAGAAAGCGCACACGAGTCCACATATTCACCATATCAATACACCACTATGGATCCGCTCCCGTCTCCCTACGAGAAGGCCATCCATAACACTCAGGCTTATCTTGCGCATTTTAGAGTATCCACTTCAAGTTATCTATGAACAATGTAAGCGTTCCAAGTGGTCCATATCCGTGGACGCGGCTATTCGAATAGATCATTAATAACCCTGAAGGGGTGTACTTCTTCACACACGCTCTCACCACTTACCGCCATTTACACGACATTTACTCGGCAACCTTCAAGCGGAAGCCCAGCGAGGGTGTCGGCCACGACCTGACTAACCCCACAAGTCTCTAGTCTAGGTTTATCGCCTATTTGAGTTCCATCCGGAAGGAAGTCCGGCCGAGGTTTCCACTACAGCCCCAAACGATGAGAGTAGGGTTCCCAAGAGCACCGTTCGGGTGTCATCCCGGTACACCGTGCCTCGTGTCTCTACCACATCATAGCCCACCCCTAGGGTCAGCGCTACGCACGGCCTCCAGTACATATCCTACAAACACCAGAAACTAGTTGTAACTCCTGGACAGAGATCAAGGCGATTAATAAGTCGAGAGGGTCAATTAAGTATCCCAATGCATGGTAATAACTGTCTTAGATCACAAACACGGAACGCAGTTCCTGAGGACGGTTTCAATGAGACAACCCACCATGTACTCCTACATGGCCTCTCACCGCTACCTTTACCAAATCGTGTTCACACACTTAGCTCTCAATAGTAGGATATGATGACCACATTCCAATTCATCCCCGATGAATCAGACCTGACACAACTCAAAGCAATAGTAGGAATAACAAGCAAGCATAAATGAGTAGGCACATCATGGCTCAAACAACTCCTACTCATGCTAGTGGGTTTTACTAATTACTGTGGCAAAGACAGGTCATACAGAGGAATGGGTTCAACTACCGCAACATGTAATCATTGAATCGTTGTTGTCCTAATGCAGTAAAAGAGAGGAAGAGCGAGAGAGTGGGATTGTATCGGAGTGATCAAGGGGGGGTTGCTTGCCTGGCACTTCTGAAGATAGCATTGTGTCTTCATCAGTGTCATCGATCACATCATCGGAACAACGTCTACTAAGAGGGGACAACACCGGCAAACAAGAGGGAACACAATCAATGCAATGCAACAATATGATGCATGATCATGACATGGTAATATGCTGTGATTTGAGCTAATGCAACTAGCAACCAGATTAAATGAAGTTGGTTTGAACCAAAGATTCAAATTCAAACTCCATATGTGATTATTCAAATGCCAATTATGCAAATTGTCATATACAGCAACCTTAGGTTGTTCAAACATGCATGAAAATGCAATAAACATATTCTTTGGATTTTTCTGATAATTTTTCATATATAAATTATTTCATTCTGAGCTACTGTTGAATTACTATGAATTTTTGAAGTTTAAACCATTTTCTGAAATAAATAAATCATTTCTGATTTATTTAAAATCCCAGAAAGCTTTACTGCGTCAGAGGCATGTCACAGTGATGTCAGCATTGACCAAAGTCAAATCTGACTAGTGGGTCCTACTAGTCCGTGACTCAGTCATTTAACCGGGTCTGGTTAAGCTAAACACATAATTAGCATGCGCTGGGGCCCGCTGTCAGTGGCTAAGTGGGGGGGTGTCGGTGTCAAAACCGGCAGACCTCGGGGTAGGGGGTCCCGAGCTGTGGATCTAGGATCGATGGGGAACAAGGGACGACGAACACAGTGTTTACCCAGGTTCGGGCCTCTCGAAGAGGTAATACCCTATGTCCTGCTTGATTGTATTGGATGTATGATGTGGTTTACAGAGTAGATCTACCTCGAGAACAGCATGAGCTAAACCCTAAGGAGATGAGGTGGTGAATGTAGCTCTAGCCCTAAGACTAAAAACCCTCGGTTTATATAGACACCGGTAGGGTTAGGGTTACCGACGATAGATTACAATAAGGGTTTAAAGAGATCATGTGCCTTCTTGACTTGGAGGGCACACCACGGCTTCATAGATCTCCTGTCACTATACGGCTCCACCAGTCCGGCCCATGTATAATGGGTCGTCGCCCCGAGGACCCCTTAGTCCATGACTCCTTCAATAGCCCCCGAACTTGCCTCCAATGCCAAGACTTGTATCCGGCATCCACTCATCCGCCCAGTATTCGGCTTGCGAGGCGAGTTCTTTAGTATGTTTTACCCATGTTCGAAACCAAGTGATGTCCGGAATTTGATATGGTAGTTTTACTCATTTGATATGGTAGCTTTACTCAACACCGAAGGCAATAATAAAAAATACCGTTCAAGCGCAAATGGTGCCTTTGTCTGACAACTTTTTCTCCTCCAACGAAGAGTTGCTTCTGGCCATAACACCGAGAAGTTACTATTCCTCGAAGCGTGGCTCGAGGCCGATGCCACGTTTGGCACGTCCCCTCGAGGTGGAGATCGTGTCCCGCTTTTCGGGGGATATGGTTAATGATTTTGATTCCCCTCCCCGCACATAATGTCATGGGCATATCGGGAAGTGGAGAAGCCAACGGCGTGGAAAAAGGAATCCCAGGCCTGTCAACAATCCATAAAGGGAGGGCTGCTACAGTCTGCATCCCATGCCCTCTTCCACCTTCCGCTCACACAGACCTTTAGAGCTCTAGCGCCCTTTTTCTCTACTTCCACAGGGAATCCCTCTTTGCCTACTTCGACCATGGCTGGATCCGGAGCCAATGGGAAGTGGGAGGCCTCCAGCGTCACCGAGGGTGACATCTTGAAGCTGAAGGAGGCCGGCTATTTGTCGGCCAACATCGCCCATCGGGCCCCCAAACAGGGCCAGATCATCCCCACGCCCAAGCCGGCCGAAAGGGTCATGTTCCTCCCCCATTTTCTTAGGGGGCTCGGATTTCCTTTGCACCCCTTCGTAAGGGGGTTGATGTTCTTTCATGGGCTAGACTTTCATGATCTAGCCCCCAATTCCCTCCTCCTCATCTCGACCTTCATCGTCTTCTGTGAAGTGCTCTTTTGAGTTCAGCAGCACTTTGGTTTATGGCTGAAGGTGTTCAACGTCAAGCCCAAGGTGGTCGACGGCAAGCATGCGGATGGTGGAGGGGCCATGATTAGTAAACTGATGAGGGTCCAGTGGCCGGACGACCACTTTGTCGACACCGCCTGGATGTGGCAAAAGGAGTGGTTTTACATCACCGAGCCGAGGGAGGCCGCCTGGGGAGCGACCCCCGCATTCAGGTCCGGACCCCCTACCAGATTGGCCTCATGGACCACCAAGAGCCCGGACTGGGGTGTGTCGCTCACACGAAGGCGTTGCAGAAGCGCGTCGACAGCATAATAGAGACCAGCGCGAAGCTGGTCGACGTGGTCCAGATCATGCTCCACCGCCTGCTCCTCCCTTGCCAGGAGAGGGCCAAGCCTATGTGGGAGCATGAGCCCGAGGATCCGGCCACCGTGCGACACCTCTACGGCATGAGTCCTGACAAAATATGGGGCCAACTATTCCAGCCCCAGAAGGATTGGCCGGTTGAGTGGAAGGATATTGGCCTCGACACCGCGAACCCCCAAAAGGAGGTGAGCGGAACTCTTCTGCGAGGAGTGTTCGGATATTCATACCACGTTTGATTCAGCCTGACCTTGTTATGCGGATTTTACAGGGCTGGCTTGCCAAGGCCAAGAAGATCAGCGGCCCGGTGCCACTGCCGGAAGAGCCCTGATCAGAGCAGCTAGAAAAGCTGCTGGTCGTAGTTCTTTATAAAGCGCCCATCAAGAAGGGCAAGAAAAAAGAAGTATCGGAGGCCAGGGAAGGCCTCCACCGCAGGGTTCGTCCGGGCAACCGGTCCAGAGACGCTGCGGCCTCAACCAGACAGGATGGGGACGAGGATGAGGACGAGGAGGAGAGTGCCTCCTCGTGCTCCAAAAAGAGGGCGGTGTCTAAGGACGTCGTGGAGCTCCAACCTTCTCTGGCCCGAAGAGACAATGCCGGCCTAAGCTGGTCCTGACCGACAGCTCGGATTCTGACAAGGAGTCCGAGGCGTCCGAGGAGATCCCGCAGAAGGGACCCAGGATCAAGCCCCCAGCCAGCAGGCGAGGCGTTGGTATTTTTAGCTATCCTCTTTTCAGTAATTCGTTTTAGTTGAAGGCTAACCCTTCTGAATTGCAGTCCCCCACATGAACACCCCACCGAGCAGACTTCGGAGGGCATGTCTCCGCCCGTCGAACTGGCGGACAGTGGGTCTATGGCGCACTCCGCGCCTCCTCTGGTCCCCGAAGAGGTTGAGGAGGTGCGGTCCCGAAGGACTCCTCCTCCTCCGAACACAGAGGGAGAGGCTGACGCCGTAATGGCCGAGGTTAACACCTCGGTCACCGAAGACCAGGAGGGAGCATCCCTCCTGGCTGACGAGGGAAAGGAGTCCGGACCATCCGGACCCCATCCGTCGACCGCTCCCGAGCCCCCAAGGCCTTCGACGGCCCAGGCTCCTCCCAGCGGGGAAGGGGCCGGGGAGCCAACGTCAGCGCCAAACACCTCTACACGAGCGGCGGCTGGCTGGCCAGACATGCTGGAGGAGCTGGTGGACACCTCTGCCATCATTGATGGGCACCGCACTCTTATGAGTGCGGTTATGCAGGGTGTTTGGTCCGTCCAATCCGGACTGAACGACGCTGTCCAAGGCCTTCTAACAGGCTTTGAGGTAAGTCAAGTAATGCTCTTTCCTCATAATGTGGTTGTAATTGTTAGTTTGGGTAGCCCGTATACATAGCAGCCCCCGAGACTCTGCAAGGACTTCGAAGAAAACTGTGGAGGATCAAATTCGGTAGGCCGATTACTGATGTCGACATTTCTTTTGCTGACGCATGCATCTTTCGTGGCCGCGGCTGCTAATGCCGCGGCGTTAGAGGAGATGGATCAAAGCTCAAGCTTTCCGATAAAGAGCTTGACCTTGTCAACAAACGGCTTGACGAGGCGCAAGGTAAGCCCTGTGAGAAGATGTGTACTTGCTTGACGCCGGATATTGACGATCCAGACTGTATGCTAATCCTTTATCTTGATGATCCTACAGCTGCTGCCGCCGAGGTCGAGGGCTTGAGGGAGGCCCTGAAGAAAGCCGAGGCCGAGGCGGCCGCGAAGAAGATGGCCGCTGAGAAGGCGGTGGCCGAGCTTGAGAAGGCCAAGCTTGCTGCTGAGCAGCACGAGGATCGAGTGACCGAAGTCCAAGTGGAGCTCCAGGATGCCGCCGAGAAGCTGGAGGCCCTTGAGAAGGGGCAGGAGGAGCAATCCTCCCAGCTATCCAAGGCGGAGAACAAGCTCCAGGAGGCAAGGACTGACGCGCGAGGTGTCCGGAAGGAGCTCTGCCAAGCCGCGCAAATTGCAAATGGTAAGAAATACTTACTGCAGAGTGTGTTCGAAGGCAAGAGGTTCGCCCTGCTGACGCGGGTCTGGTGCTCCGCAGGCGTCTTCGCCGAACTTCCGAAGAATGTGGAGGTCGCAGCGAGGCAATATGCCACCCTTGAGGAGGACTCCACGTCGCGGCTCTTCTGGTCACAGTTGTCGGATTCCGAGCATCCTCCCCTCCTCAGCGATCAAATGAAGCAGCTGATGGGGATCTATTGGATGTCCGAGCTGGCCATGAAGGACCTTTGTGTCAGTCTGTGGCCTGCCGAGCCCCTTCCGGACACCTACTTCGTCCTTGTGCAGAAGCTGCGGGAGGCGTCGATCCGGATTGACGCCGTAAAGCGGTCAGCATGCCTTGAGGGGGCAAGGCTTGCATTAGTGAAGACCATGGTGCATTGGCCGAGGATTAATCCG
Source organism: Thinopyrum elongatum (assembly GCA_011799875.1). Classification (NCBI taxonomy): domain Eukaryota; kingdom Viridiplantae; phylum Streptophyta; class Magnoliopsida; order Poales; family Poaceae; genus Thinopyrum; species Thinopyrum elongatum. Next base: position 185,073,032 of record CM022297.1, on the reverse strand, counting down.
ATGGACATGGCCACTGGTCCTCCGCCCAAGGGAAAGGAGCATCGCCGCCCTAAGCAGTACTTTGCACAGGTGATGAATGGTGCGCGGGCGATAGAGGACCAGTGTTCGAAAGATGTAATATTTGAGTGATTGTGTTAAGTTTGTACCAAGTGGACCTTGTGCTTTATAATGCGTCCGCCAAACTTGTTTTATATTGTCATAGTTTTAATTTTGACTCTTATTCGGCCGTATGTTAAATCTAAAAGCTACCAGTCATCGGCTTCGTCCCCCAGGTGAATGTCGCAAGGGTGTTTTTGTCTCCGCACTGTTACCCTTAGCCAACGTCTTGGTACCCGGAGGCGGTAGCGCGTGAGCAAAACTAGGCAATCAGACTATTCGGTTTTACTGCTTTCACTTAGCCTTAGGAGCTTGACGGTGGGGACTGAGGACTAACCCCCGGTGTATTGTGATGTACTTGGGGCTGAACACTTACCCTTTCCGATCAGGTGGTTTGTGTTAAGATGAACCCTTCGTGTGACACGGTGAAATTGCCAATGATTTTTGGAGTCAAACCTCGTCGTCGGATCGCTGATCAGTTCACGCTTACCATGACGGTCAGTTTTCAACTTTCTCCTCCTGAGGTACTTGACCGGGCGAGCCAGAAGTACAATCGCAGTGGTTCTCCCTTTGCCCTCTTAGCCGAACGTGCGGAACATAAGGGGCAAGCACAGGAGCCGGGCAACCCAACTATTGACCTAAGACATGGTTCGGAACTTGATGCATATAATGCAATATTTGAGGCACTGAACACCTAGCGGAAAGCGGTGCCAGACTTGAAGATATTGAGCTGATATATAGATCGAACTCTTGATTATTTAATATATTTTCATGCCGGGCTGTTTGAAGAGCGAGGGGAGAATCGGAAAGGGAATAGACAAATCACAGGATGCGGATATCCGAACACCATAAAGGGTATTTTTATTATTTCTCATAAGCTCAGGACGTCTATCCGTACAATTCAAACTGCGAAGGCAGTACTTGTGAAAGAAAAAGAAAGTTTACAGAGTAAAGGTTGACGCAGGGCCCTGATGCGTGAGTTGAAGCCTTCACTGTGCCCTGTTGCACGTATGCGCCTTTGCTTCTGATAGTTGGGGGTTGGGACCTTTGTTGAGACCTTGATGGGCGAGGACCCTGCCGATGAAGCTTTATGCTTGGGGGTATCCGGAATTGGTCCCCGGGTCATCCAAAGACGAAGTAATTCTGAAGTTCGGTTTAACCGAACATGCACTTCGGATTTATTAATGTATGCCTCACGGCTGCCCATGGTATTTTGAGTGCGAAGTTGTGCTGACGAGGCACATGGGGCATGAAGAATGTGGGCGTGCCGTGGGGCGCATATCCCTATTTGCGGTGAACGCATGCGGGTTCCCATGACAGGGAACGGGTTCGAACCCGTTTACTATTGTCACCGGCCTTTACGACGGATCGGTGTCCGGGCCTATATGGGCCAGTGTAGTCTTTGGCTGCTAGGGCCACAGTGTGCTCTTCGATTCGAAGTGAGCGTTTTGTGTTGCCGTTGATAGTTATGGCGCCTGAGGGACCATGCATCTTCAACTTGAGGTACGCGTAATGCGGGACGGCATTGAATTTGCCGAACGTTGTTCGGCCGAGTAGGGCGTGATAGCCACTGCGAAAAGGTGCTATGTCGAAGATCAAGTCCTCGCTTCGGAAGTTATCTGGAGATCCGAACACTACTTCAAGCGTCACAGTGCATGTGCAGCAGGCCTCCACTCCCGGAATGACTCCCTTAAAGGTGGTGTTATTGGGTTTGATCCTTGATGGATCGATCCCCATTTTCCTCACTATATCTTCGTATATCAGATTGAGGCTGCTACCTCCGTCCATGAGGACTCTAGTGAGGTGGAATCCATCGATGATAGGGTCGAGCACTAAGGCTGCAGACCCTCTGTGGCGTATGCTGGTCGGCAAAACTCATGGAATATTGAGCATCTTCGCAAGTTCTACCCGTAAGGCGCGGCTGCCGGGCTCAGCCCTGGCAGCCACATTTTGTACAAGCCTTGCCGATGTGCATGTAACCCTTTCTACAAAGCCAAGCGCAGACCCTGTGCAAAGATAATAAAACGAAGCACTCGCGCCATAAAAACTTCAATGCATGTTTAATTTGAGCATATATCTTCGTTAAGATTATAACAATGCTTAGCATAAACTGATTAAACCCTTTACAAAGGGATCGTATACAGCTGGTTTCTCCCTTGTGCTTCTTTGGTTCACAGCTTCCGCCGCGGGTGAGCTTCCCGAAAGGAAAAGTAAAGGAGAGGCCGGCGCGTCGACCCCCGACGGCCTGTTGCTACCGGGGATAATAAGAAGAATGGCAGACACAGCTAAGTTCACTCCACCATCCATCATGTACCTCTGTATGAAAAACTTGAGCGTGGGAAAAACCTAGTTGCTCCTATCCTCTGTGCTCTCATCTTTCTTGGTGTGAAGTTCCTTCGATCAAAGGCTGGTTGTAGTAATAGTTGAGAAGAGCCGACAAGGGGCCTGCTCCTATCCTCGCTTCTACCCTAGCGTAAGGACATAGTGGTAGAAGGGGAAGGAACCGGCAAGATGTGCTACCGGGGAACGTTGTTTACTTGAAAGTATTGAGGATTCATTCCTCAGCATGAACACTACACATGCACAACATACCCGGCAAGCTCTCTTTTTCATTAATACGCTGATAAACAAGTACAGATCATACAGAATACAAGCATGGGGAGAGGACTACATATTTTAGATTGAAGATTGGCGAATGCCTACATATTTTAGATTGAAAAAAGATAAGTGCCTCGTAATGCCTTTCTTGTCCCTCTCCTCCTAGGGGCTACAGCATAAGGCGAAGAGAGCAAAAAGAGTGCCTGGGCAGAAGCCCAGCCTGACCCCACCAGGACCAGTGGGACGCGGCAGGGGGAACATCGATAGGGCGGACGAAGCCGGAGCCCACGAGGAGGCCTGCCGGGGCCCAGCTGGAAGACTGCTGGAGGAGGTGAAGGCATCCACACCCAACACCCTGGCAAATCGCTCTGCCGGGGGGAAGAAGACCCAGGTGCAGATGATGGTGCCGCCGCCGCCCTCCTAACGGTGATGGTGTGGCCTGCGCTCAGCTGGAGCTCGAGCCGCTGTCCTCCCGCTCGGCGGCGTCGTCTTCACCAACACTGTCCTCCTGCTCGGCGGCGTCGTCTTCAACGACACTGTCCTCCTCATCGCTGCTGCTCGAGGAGGAGCTTTTGTCATCGGTCGAGCTTTCCACGCAGCACCCTAAGCGAGCACCCGAACGCCCGAAGACATTGACGGAGAGCAGGGTGGAATCCATTAGCTTGAAATGGAGAACGTGCCCCGCCGCCAAGCTGTGGGCAGGAGGAAGGTTTTCCAGCCACGCCGGAGAAGCATGACATGAGGTGCAGGGAACTCTACGTTCGCCTGCATGCTGCCGTTACAGCAGCCCCTCATGTGCAGCCTCAATCCAGGCGGCTGTTCTTCCTCCTTCACCCTTGCAAACGGGGTAGGAAGTCGAAGACAGCTGCGCGGCGGCCCGCGCAGCTTGACAATGAACTCCAAAGGCTGGTCCCCGGCATGACCTTCCATTGGGGCCGCGGTGACCAGGGGAGGAGCGATCAGGACACCTCCGCGTCCTCCTCGGCCCCTGGCACCACGGAGACCGCGCCCACATCATTTGGCACCACCTTGTGCGCTGGACTCCGCCCCTGCATCATCTGTGGGGGGGGAGGCGCTGCCTAGAAGAAGCTCTCATCGCCACCGCTGGAGTTTGACTACGACCTCTTCCCCTCACCATAATGGGAGAGGGATGCAAGAAGAAGAAGAAGAAGAAGAAGAAGGAGATGTGTGTGGGTGAGCCCTCCACCCATGCCCCCTTTTCTAGGGAGGCATGGCCGGGGGCTGGCTCCTCACCACCCGGAGGGCAACTGCCCCACTCCACCACTCCAGCTCCTCTGCGTCACTGACGATGTATAGAATCAAGACCGCCCTCCTGCGCCAATCCACGGCGCCCAACTTTCTGCCATGGCACTCATTCCCGTGCCCTACGCATCCGCCACCAACCCTGCGCAATGCATGCAGTGTACGTGGCGGAAATGACAGGGGTAGTGGGACGAGTAAAATGGAAGTTACCTCCCCGTGAACGTGGGCGACCCATGGGCCACGACGTGAATTACCCGCGCCGTTCCGCATGACTCATGGAAAAACCAGGAACTGACTCAATCATAGGTTAATGAAGAAGCAAGGAGAACATCAAGAGATACTTAAAACTCGTAGAAGCACGGCTCGAGTGCTCGCCTGTGTGATTGTTGGGGCCTACCCCAACGATGCTCAGCAGCTCGTGTGGGCCAGGCCCGGGGGCTCCTGTCGGTGTAACAAACATTCACATTCGTTGCCCAGACTTACACACAGGCGCGCTAGCATCGTCTGTTCAACACCAACACTACAAACCAAGGCCAAGCCAGAGAAACAGCTCTTAGTGAGATCAAAGAGCGGATCAACAAGACCAAGAATAAGCAAGACAGAAGAATATCACCTTGGGAAGGCCTCCCTTGCCGGGCAGGAGAGCCTGGCCGGGTCGAGGCCGCCCCAGGGGCTAGTCAAAGATTTCCCCGGCAAGCTTGCCGGGTCCGCCAGGGGCGGGGATCCCCGCCAAGACACCACCGCTCCACCGCACAGCGATGCAAGTCACTTATTAGTGCGGTGTCGAGCCCCCAAGTGATTAAGTGGCCTCTGCTAAGCACGTGGTGGCCCATTGGAAGACAAGATTTATCCAAGTGACACCCGTCCAGAGGTGTGTCAAGATGATAAGCAAGAGATGGTTAAGCGGCTCGGCAGGCCTGCCGGGGTTCGCCCTCAGCATGACACCTAGCAGTGCATTTAATGCATTTTGTTCTAACTGCCAGAGTTAGGTATGATAGCACTGTTAGCTATCTATTCAGTAGATAAAGACTGTTTTGCCATTGTGGTTACCCCTTAAGCTATAAAAGGAGGTCCAAGGCGACCTAGCAAGGGATTCGGACCCTCACACATTTGTACAATGTAGCTACTCTCCCCGAGGCGACCTTGCCGGGCTTGGGCGCTGCGTGCTCGTAGTGTTCTTCCACTCAATCCACCAAAGCAGGAGTAGGGTTTTATGCTATCCAGCGGCCCAAACCTGGGTAAAAACCACCAGTGTCACCATTGTCGTGTTGTTTTCCATGGCTTCTGCTCTTTGTGCAACATGATCCCCCCTTGCCGAACCACAAAGGGGTTGATGACCCCATAGGTGATCGTGTTCCACCACGACAATCTAGTACAGAGTTGATCTACCTCGAGATCGTAATGTGTGGTCTAACTCTAGGGCTAGGTGAATGATCTGTGTTCATGTCCCCTCTACGGGCTAAACCCTATGGATTATATACACGCCAGGGAGGGCATCTAGGGTTACAAGGTTGGTAACTATGAGCTAGGCGGCGGCAGAGATCTTGGAGTATATGTCAAGTCTTCGGGGGAGGCAATCTTGATCACTCCTCCTACGTATGGCTTCCGGAGTCCATCTTGATCACGAATGGTGGCTTGCCGGCCCCTCCCGAGGAGAATGGGTCGGCTGGGTTAGTACCCCCTTATCCAGGACACCATTAGTAGCCCTCGAACTAGTTTTCTATGCTGAGTACAATCCTTCTTGTAGAAAACATTGGACCCGAAGTCCTTGGCTCGACAGACGAGTTCCTCCCCGTAATCTTCAAACCATTCCTCCAAAGGAGTGATGCCAGCCAAAGCCTGGACGGACCTGGCCCTTCTGCCCGAAGAGATTGGGAATCTTAGTCTTGAAGACTAAACACCTCAGTGTAAATGACTCTACGTCATCTGACAACCTTATCGAAGCGACTCACCGCACAACAGGCTTGAGCAGTTACTGCTTCCTCTTAAATTAGGGATATCATCAAGATTTTGTTTCCCCCATACGCTCAACAGCATCTTTGATGGGAGTGGCAAGTTTATCGGTGCAGCGAGGGGGACTCTTGGCCCTTCACATGCCTATAAGAGCAAGGGGAGGATAGCACAACTGACCACGCTCCCATTCTCCCCATCTTGCTGCTTCGTCTAGCTCTAGCGCCCAGATCCATTCCTGCACCCTTTCCACCAACGAGTCCATCCTTCTCTGCCACCCATGGCCGAAACCCTCCAGGGGCACTGGGGCGGCTCCATCATGAACGAGGAGACCATCCAGGAGCTGCGCAACGCGGGGTACTTGTCTACTAACATCGCCGCCGCGCTCCTACCGTTGGCCAGCAGATGCCCGCTCCCAACGCTGGGGAGCGGGTGGTTTTAGTCCCCCACCTCATCAAAGGGCTGGGGTTCCCGATGCACCCCTTCATGCGCGGGATCTTATACTACTATAGGCTAGATTTTCATCATCTGGCCCCGAACTCCATCCTTCACCTTGCCGCCTTCATCATGGTCTGTGAGGTGTTCCTTTGCCGTGAGCCACACTTCGGCCTATGGCCGAAGATCTTTGGGATCAAGCCAAAGTTAAGTGGATCTGACCTCGTGGAGTGCGGCGGGGCCATGATCAGCAAAAAGCAAGGGTCGACTAGTTCAATGGAACCTTCATCGAAATGGTGAAGGAGTGGCAGCGAGAGTGGTTTTACATCACCGAGCCACTTGCCCCTGGCCAGGACGAAGTCCCAGCATTCTCGGCCGAGCCCCCCGAGAAGCTCAAGTCCTGGAAGGAGAAGAGCGTCACCTAGGGAAACCAGAGGGAGGCGGAGGCCCTGGTCAAAAGGGTCAAGTGGTGGTCTACCGAGGGGAAGGTCGAGCTTGCAGACGTCATCAACGTCATGCTCAACCACTGCATGCTTCCTCTCCAACTTCGGGCTACCCCGATGTGGGTGCAAAAGCCCGAGGACATGGGCCCCCTTACCACCTTCTTTCGCTCCACCTTGGCTGCCATGTGGACGAAGCTACCCCCCCCCCTGGTAAGTGACTTTACTTCACAAGTTATTATTTTTGTCCTCTAACGAGTAGATTTTAATGAATCATTATGCTTGACATTTTGCAGAAGTGGTTAGCATGGGTAAAGGGCATGCAATGCCCCTCCCCACTTCCAGAAGAGTAGCAGACTCCCCTGATTGCCATGCTCCTAACCAAGGAGCCGCACGTGGTTGCTCCCAAAGGGACGAAGTCCCTGAAGGGTAAGATAAGTGCTCGGACCCGGGAGACTTCGGTTACCCGGTCCGAGGAGACCCACACCTATGCCGCCCATGACGGCGACGCGGAGGTGGAAAACATCGCGGAAATCCCTCCCCCAAAAGGGAAGAGGACGGCGTTAGAGGGCGCTGAAGCTGGAATGCAGCCCCAGGGCTCAAAGAGGCCCAGAAGGACCTCAGCCAGGGCTGCTCAGAAGAAGACCCCCTCACGATGTGGAGGAAGAAACCGGCGCCTCGAGGATAAGCCGTAGTTTTTATGTCATGTCTTTTATTTTGACCATTTCTTTTTAGCAAGGAAGGCTCATAAATTGCTTTATCCTATGCAGCCCGCCGAAGACGATCGTCAGCGGTTCCTCAAGTGGGTTGCCGTCTGCTAGCAGTTCCTCGAGTGGGTTGCCGTCTGCCAATGGGACTCCAGAGCCCGCTGGTCCTCCCCCAACGCATGACAAGCTGGGGGAGGCGACATCCATTCCGGCCCCCGACATTGAAATGACGAGGGTCGAAAAGGTAGCTGTCCTGGCCGAGGTCAATACCTCGGCCCAACAAGACCCATGGGTGAAACTCCTCGAGGTCATCAAGGAGGGGTTGGGCCAGTCGCTGGCCCAGCCGATATCTGCTTCAGCTCTGCCACCGCAGGTGGAGTCTACTCGGGCCAGCATGGTGGTGCTTGGGCCCGGGGTCATTCCTCCACCCCCGCAAACTGCACCAGAATGGACTGGCGTGGGGTGGACCAAGGAGATGGGGGAGACCCTTAAGGGTTCCTCCATTAAGGAAGAGCATCGTTCCTTAATAGGCACGGCGCTGCAGGATTTCTGGACCGCGGGGGCCGGCCTGCATGAGGCTTTCAAGAGCCTTGTGACGAGCTTCGAGGTATGCTTCTGTCCCTTTATTAATTTGGGTGCCATTAAAGATTCATGTACTTGTCCGGAGACATGCCATTATAGCCTTCTAAACGGCTTAGTGAGTCAGTAGCCCCCGAGCCCAAAGTTGGTTTCAAGAAACCAGCATTGGGGTTGTATGCCTCAATAGGAGCCTCTCATGTAGCCCCCAGGCACATAATTTGTACTATGGGCTTTTAATAAAGGCTTTTGTTAGCAGGTTTTGACCTCGGCTCCAGACTCCATCTCCAAGGAGATAGCGGAGATGAACTGGAAGCTTGAGAGGTCCCAGGAGGACCTCAACCTGATGACCAAGGGATTTGAGCAGTCTCAAGGTAAGCAAGTCAAACTTGTATGTTTTTTGCATGGAAGGTGTTGGGGATATAACCCCACGGTATAACCCGCCTAGGAGGGGCCGGGTTACGCTGTTGGCGACTCAACTATGAGTCTTAGAAAGGCCCAAGGAGCCAAGACATGAAGGCCTGGAGGCGGCTTACAACGCGAGCCAGCTGAAGGCCCAAGACCCGGAGGTGGTGCGTGACCCAGAGGAATAAACCGCCCAACGGCGACTTGCCTAGCAAGGCAAGGCGACTTAGAATCAGGGTCGGTCACATTGTATGACCTGACCTGGACTCTTGTAAGCCTAGGGCCTCGACCTGTGTATATAAAGGCGAGTCCGTGTGGCGGGTTAAAGTTAAGTTACAATCGATCGAGAGCTAGGTTAAGCGATTCCACTCCCTTGTAATCGATACTCAATCAATACAACACAAAGCAGGACGTAGGCTATTACCTTGTTGGTGAGGGGCCGAACCTGGGTAAACCCGTGTCTCTTGTCCCGCTCAACCCCTTCAAGCTAATCATCGTAGCGATGGCTCCACACCTAAGTCCTTTTGCTAGGGCATCTGCCGTGTTAAACCCACGACAGTTGGCGCCCACTGTGGGGCCAGCGCATAGTGGTTTTGAGTTCTTGAAGGGCTCTTTCCTAGGGATCAAGGGATATGACATTGGCAGGACGACCAAGAGTCGCCGCGGCAAGCTCTACATCGACGACGCTGGCTGGGGCCCCGAGGCCGACTCAATCGAGTACGGGTACCGGTTTCCCTTCGGCGGGATTCACGTCTTCATCAGCAAGATTGGCGGATCAGAGCCTGAGCCGGACAATTGCACCGACATCATCGAGTCGGCTCGGCGTGCGCGACCCACCAGAGTTCAACCTGGCCGGAAGCGTGTTTTCGTCGGATTCGCGCATGGCACAGATCTTGCGGAGGATTCTATATCTGGAGGAGAGACTCTCATCTATTCAGGTGATTAGTCCTCGACCAGAGAGATGGAGTTGATTTACCAGCTTCAAGACGGCGGGCTTGGGGGCTATTCCGATGGTGACAGTATTCTGGACCCCCTATGAGCCGCCGCTTCGAGCTGCTATCTTTATGGCTGGCACAGGGCCGGCTCTCAATTCATCAACAACGGTAGCTATGACGTCTAGTTTGGCGGCTGCAGTGGCTGCGGCTAGCGGTTCAGTTAGGCCGCCGGCTCAGGTTTTGTCAGATCTCTTGGGCACTTTGACAACCTTGTTAGAAACAGAGGTTACTGCGGCGAATCAAACACAGCATAATGCAGAGATTGCAAAGGTGCGAGATGAGGTAGCCAAGGCCCAGGAGGATCTTAACGCAGAGAATGCCAGGATGGTGATGGAACGGGCCCAGATGGATGCCGAGTCACAGCGTATAAGGGCGGAGGCTTTTCGCTTGAGTCTGGATCAGAATGTGTCCAATGATGTTCTTCGAAGGAGACACCAAACCCGCCTGACTTTGCAGTATGAGATGCGGAACCTTTTTAACACACCCGGGGCAGGACCAAGTAATCCTCCAGGTACAACCTGGGCTGAAGAGATCCGAGGGAGTGGGGTGGCGGCTCAGCCTCGACTGTCAGACCCGCCCCGTAGGGATCAGACCCCGCCTTGGCGTTTTTTGACACCATCTGTTCATTATTCTAACCCGGTGGATAACATGATAGCAGCAGCTAGCCGACTCAATGCACTCCCTCTTACTGATGAGACGCCCTTCGCAGCTGAGGCGCGGAATACAATTGAGCTCCTACAAACAGCGGTTGCACAGCAGGAGAAATATTCATACAGTTGTGACTGGGTGCACTCAACCCCCCTCCCAAGCCGCAGTTATAGCTGGCGCGTTGAGTCGCCGGCAGTTTCCAGCAGTGAAAGATGTCGTCGACCGCCCCAAGATGACCTGCCCCATGGGAACAACCCGACCCTTACTCATGCTCAGGCGATTGTGGACGAGGCCAGAGCCCGCCAAGAGGCAGAGGCAGCGGCGGCGGCTCAACTAGGGGCTTATCAGCAGCCTCCAGTGACTCCTTCAGCCTCAGTAGGAGCTGGGACAATTTCCAGGACGGTCGGAGTGCCGTGTTTAGTTCCGGCTTTGCGTAACGAATGTCTGCCTAAGGATTTCAAGTGCCCTCGCAAAGTTCCTAACTACACAGCGGATCTCCCTCCAGAGGGCTGGATCGAGAGTTATGAGTTAGCCATGGAGATGTTGGATGTCAATGATGCAGTCTGTGCCAAGTACTTTACTATGATGTTGGATGGACCTGCTCGTACATGGTTAAAAGGATTGCCTCCTAATTCCATCAACTCATGGGCAGAGTTGAAAGCGCAGATCATTAAAAAATTTCAAGGGACATGCAAGCAGCCTCTGACGATTATCGATCTGGATAACTGTGTGCAGCGTGAGGATGAGTCGGCTCACCATTGGGTCCGGCGGGTCTCAGCAATTATTCACTCATCAGATAGTATTGCGGCGGGTCAGGCAGTTCTGGTCCTGGAGAAGAACTGTCACTTTGTTCCCCTTAAGAAAAAGCTCGGGCGGCTTAAGCATCATTGCACTGACATGGGTGAGCTCATGGCAGCTCTCATTAAGTATGCTGACTCTGATAATACCAAGGACCCTGGGTCTGATGATGAGAAATCCAACAAGGGTAAAAAGAGTGGCAATGGTAAGGGTCAGCAGCAAAACATGGCAGGGCATAATGGCAACAACTAGGGTAACGGTGGTAAGCGCAGACACCCCGACGACGGGTCAGATCTAGTGGCTAACACCAACAGCGGGTATAAGAACCAGCGCCGCAATGGTAATGGTAAGCCGCCCTTTGGCGGTGCAAAGCCTTTTAATCTTGAGGCGGCGCTTAATGACTCGTGCCCGAAGCATGGTCTTCCCAACAAGCCATCCACTCATGCTTGGAAAGATTGTTGGGTTATGCGAGAGTTCAGAAATTACAGCCTCAGTCAGAATCATGGCAATAATAATGGGCCGCCCAGCGGGTCAGGATCCGGTTCATAGGGGTCCGGCTTTGGTGGCGGCGGCTCAAATTCTGGCTATCAAGGTAACCAGGCTGGTTATAACCAATAGTCTGGTCAGTGTAACCAGCAGCAAGGTAATCAGTCAGGGTATCAGAGTAATCCAAAGCAGCTCAATGGTGGCCAGTACCATGTTTTCACTACAAGTCTTTGCAAATGAGATCAGAAGGTTCATAAGCGGGCGGTTCATGCGGTAGACCCGGCTGTTCCGCGGTATTTGAGATGGTTTGAGCACACGATATCATGGAGCAGGGCGGATCACCCGCCGCGGGTTGATAACCCGGGTCAATTAGCCCTTGTGGTGGCCCCTCAAGTTGGTGGCTATAAATTCACTAAGGTGCTTATGGACGGTGGCAGCAGTATCAACATTTCATATTATGACACTTTCCGCTGGATGAACTTAACTGACAAGGATCTTAAGCCGTCTTCCACATTCTTCCATGGTGTGGTGCCCGGTAAGTCGGCGTATCCTGTGGGAAAAATTGCCCTAGAAGTAGCCTTTGGTGATGATTATGACTACAGGGCGGAGACGCTGTTGTTTGAGGTGGTCAAAATCAAGAATCTGTATCATGCCTTGTTCGGATGGCTGGCTTATGCTAAGTTCATGGCTCGCCCTAGTTATGTTTATCTACAGCTCAAAATGCCAGGGCGAAAGGGGACGATTGTGGTCCATGGTGATCAGAAAATCGCTTTGGAATGCGAGGAAGGAGATGCAGCTTATGCAGAGTCAGCTTGTGCCACTCAAGAGCTTAAGTTTTATAAGGATAATGTTGACCCGGCTGATATGACCCCTCTGAAGAAGCCCACCACTGAGCAAAACCCTTTGTTGAAATTTAAGTCGGCTGACGATACCAAGCAAGTTGATTTTGTCCCTGGCGACTCATCTAAGCAGTTCACTATGGGGGCTAATATGGATCCTAAATAGGAAAGCGCGCTCATCGAGTTCATCCGTGAGAATCGGGACATCTTTGCATGGAAACCTTCTGACATGCCAGGTGTACCGAGAGAATTCGCTAAGCACACTCTTAATGTGGATCCTAAGTTTAAGCTGGTCAAATAGTTCCTTCATCGTTTCAATGAAGAGCGACGTAAGGCTATTGGAGAAGAGGTAGCCCGGCTCTTAGCGGCTGGGTTTATCGTAGAAGTTTTTCACCCGGAGTGGTTGGCTAACCCTGTGCTTGTGCTTAAGAAGAACAGCACATGGCATATGTGTGTTGACTACACAGATCTTAACAAGGCTTATCCGACTGATCCATTTGCTCTCCCCCGTATTGACCAAATCATTGATGCAACGGCGGGTTGTGAGAGCTTATGCTTCCTAGATGCTTATTCTGGTTATCATCAGATCAAGATGGCAGTTAAAGACCAAGAGAAGACGGCTTTCATCACGCCTTTTGGAGCTTTCTGCTATGTCTCTATGCCTTTTGGGCTCAAGAGTGCTCAGGCGACTTATCAGCATTGTGTTTAGAATTGTTTTCACAATCAGATTGGGCGCAACGTTCATGCTTATGTGGATGATATTGTGGTTAAGTCTAGGAAGAAGGAGACTCTCCTGAATGATCTGAAAGAAACTTTTGACAATCTCCGGATCTACAAAATATTGTTTAACCCAGCCAAGTGTGCCTTTGGTGTGCCTGCAGGTAAACTGTTGGGGTTTCTGGTCTCAGGATGGGGCATTGAAGCTAACCCGGAGAAGATAAAGGCTATCACTTCGCTTTCTAAGCCGGTGTGTGTAAATGACGTCCAGCGTTTGGCGGGTTGCATTGCGGCTTTATGTCAGTTCATAAGTTACCTGGGAGAGAAGGCAATTCCTTTATATCAGATGATGAAGGATATAGATCATTTTGTCTGGAGTGATGCTGCCAATGAGGCGTTTGAGGCGCTCAAGAAATAGTTAGCTGAGCCGCCCATCCTTGCTGCCCATTGAAAAAGAGCCTTTGCTCCTGTACGTGGCAGTTAATAGTAAAGCAGCCAGCGTAGCAGTTGTCGTGGAGTGCAAGGAGGCGGGTAAGGAGTACCCAGTTTAGCAGCTGGCTTATTATGTCAGTGAGGTATTGACTGAGTCCAAGCAACGATATCCACATTGGCAGAAACTAGTGTTTGGGGTGTTCATGGCGAGTCGCAAGCTGAAGCATTAATTTCTTGGACATCATATTACTGTGGTCAGTTCTACTCCTTTAGGAGATATTATTCAGAATAGAGAAGCCACAGGCCGGGTTGCTAAGTGGGCAATTAAACTTGGACCTCATAATTTGAAGTATGTGCCAAGAACAGCCATCAAGTCTCAAGATTTGGTGGATTTCATCAATGATTGGACAGAGTTGCAGACACCTGAGGAGAAGCCCGACAACACATATTGGACAATCCACTTTGATGGGTCCAGGCAGTTGGAGGGCTTGGGGGCTGGAGTTATTTTGACTTCCCCACAAGGTGACAAATTCTGTTATGTTTTAAGATTAATGTTTCCTTGTACTAACAATGCAGCTGAGTATGAAGCTTTGCTCCATGGCCTTCGTATGGCTAAGGAAATGAATTTAAGTCGGGTCAGGTGCCTGGGCGACTCAGACCTTGTCGCGCAGCAAGTCTCTGGCAAGTGGGACTCTAAAGACCCGCTCATAGCAGCTTATCGCCAGGCAGTTGATAATATTGCTGGCCACTTTAAGGATTATTAGTTGGATCACCTTGATTGACGGAAGAACGAGGCGGCTGATGCACTGTCCCGGCTTGGGTCTCAACGTAAGCCGGTGCCCCCTAATGTATTCCTCGATGTGTTACACAATCCTTCGGTCAAGTTACCATCTGAAGAAGATCTTGTTGTCCCTGACCCGGAGGCGCAGTTGGTGGCGGCTCTTCACGCTATTCCTGACTGGACGTTGCCTTATCTGGCTTATATGACCCGGGGAGAGTTACCCGAAGATGAAACTTTGGCACGACAGATCACCAGGAGGTCTAAGTCTATGACTATTGTCAACGGCGAGTTACACCGATGTAGTGTGACAGGCGTATTCCAACGCTGTGTTTCTCCTGAGGAGGGCCATGAAATTTTACGAGATATTCACGAAGGCGATTGTGGTCATCATGCCGGCTCAAAATCTTTGGTGGCTAAAGCTTTTCGTCATGGGTTTTATTGGTTAACGGCTCATGCTGATGTAGAGGATATTGTTAGCAAATGCGATGGATGTCAAAAAAATTCCAGAAAAGCCCATGTGTCGGCTCAGGAATTGAGGATGATCCCAATAACTTGGCCGTTTGTGGTCTGGGGGCTTGACATGGTTGGACCATTCAAGAGATCTAAGGATAAGAAGATCCACCTTCTGGTGGCGGTTGACAAGTTTACCAAGTGGGTTGAGGCGGAGCCGATTAGCAATTGTGAGGCAGCGACGGCAGTTCAGTTTGTTAAAAAGCTGATCTTCCGTTTTGGTTATCCTCATAGTATCATCACTGATAGTGGCACTAATCTGTCTAAGGGTGCTATGAAAGAGTTCTGTCAAAGAGAGCATATCCGTCTTGATGTTTCTTCAGTGGCTCATCCATAGTCTATTGGTCAAGCAAAACGGGCTAACCAAGAAATTTTGAGAGGCATTAAGCCCCAGCTTATGGTTCCTTTGGAACGAACGCCAGGTTGTTGGGTTGAAGAGCTCCCTTCAGTCCTTTGGAGTATCAGAACCACCCCTAACAGATCAATAGGCTATATGCCTTTCTTCATGGTTTATGGCGCATAGGCGGTTCTCCCAAGCGATATCCGTCATGACTCGCCCAGGGTGGCGGCTTACGTTGAAGCTGATAATGAGACGACACGTCAGAATGCACTTGATGCTCTGGATGGAGAGCATGATCTTGTGGTGGCTCGTTCAGCAATCTATTAGCAAGACCTACGTCGCTATCACAGCCGTAGGGTTCAAAGCCGAACTTTTCAAGAGGGCGACTTAGTGCTCCGTTTGATTCAAGATCAGACAGGGATGCATAAGCTTTCGCCACCTTGGGAAGGACCTTTTGTGGTCAGCAAAAACCTCAACAATGGGTCTTACTACCTCATCGACATACGAGAGAACAAAGATTCCCGCACGTCTGAGAAGGAGACCAACAGGCCGTGGAACATTGCTCATCTTCGGCCTTACTACACTTGAGTCATTGCCTCTTATCATTTTATATACCTTCATTGATGTACATACCTTTTTATGATCAGCATAATAAAGCCGGCATCCCCAAATTTCGGGGCCTCTGTCGTTTCATCTCAAATTTTCCGAGCAAGAGTCATTATTGATTAATCATCAGGTCATTTGGGGGCTTCCTGCTCTATGAGCATAGCTTTATAACCCTCTTGATCGGCTTTTATGCCATGTTATAGGTCACTTGGGGGCTTCCTGCTCTATGAGCATAGCTTTATAACCCTCTTGATCGGCTTTTATGCCATGTTATAGGTCACTTGGGGGCTTCCTGCTATACGAGCATAGCTTTATAACCCTCTTGATCGGCTTTCATGCCATAGGTTGCTTGGGGGCTTCCTGCTCTATGAGCA
Organism: Thinopyrum elongatum; assembly: GCA_011799875.1. NCBI lineage: Eukaryota > Viridiplantae > Streptophyta > Magnoliopsida > Poales > Poaceae > Thinopyrum > Thinopyrum elongatum. The sequence goes on along the minus strand of CM022297.1, from coordinate 185,057,036 downwards.
TAGCTTTTATAACCCACTTGACCAGCTTTCATGCCATGATTGGGTTAAACCTACTTGTTTGCAACTTGCTACTCCACCAGGTGACCCGCTGTACTCTTGATAGTCAATCTTTTATAAGACCCTAAACTTGTCAAGGTTAAAATGGCGACTTATGTCACGTGAGAGCCGGCTTACAGTGAGCTAGGACAAACCCACCTGTCTGTTGTAGTCTCTCCGCTATGTGGCCCGTTCGTACTCTTAATAGTCAATCTTGTCAATAAGACCCTGAACTAGTTAAGGTTTAAACGACGGATTTATGTCACGTGAGAGCCGGCTTAAGGGATGATAGGCTTTCATGCCAAGCTTCTTTGAAGCAAAAAATTGAGTTTTTCAAAAATCAATCTGTTTTGGTCGTGCTTTATAAGCCGGCTTAACATATATTTGAGTCATACATACTCTATGTTTCTGTTTTGCAGAAGTTTTTGCAGATGAAAATTTGCCGGGTCATATAAGATCCGGGTTATATTGCTCTATACTTGGCTTACTGAGGCTATAAGCCGCCACAATGATCTTCTCAAAGACTGGATATGGCTTTAAGTCATCTTGGATGGTTGGGTTCTTTGACTCGCCCTGGATTGTGACCATAAGTCGCCAGTATAAAACACTGTTGGATCTTTTACAGATTATATATCAAGCTTCCAAGAAACTTTGGCAAAGTTGAAAGATTAAATATAAGACATGATCAAAGAGATTGTGTTGCTGAAGCATAGTTGGCAAAACATGCACGAAGGCATGGCAGAGCAGATAATTGTTTTTCAGCTACCTATTACAAGGCTACAACTGAGCCCAAAAGTTTTTGACCAAGTGTTTCTAGAGTTACATCACTCCGTTGAGCCGGCATCAGTGCCGTCTGGGTTCTGGCCTGGCGGGTTATTGCCGTCCTGGCGCCTTGAGGTAGAGGCCTCCGGGTCATCCCGTGCCGGCTCTTCCTCGTCTACCATCTGGAGAGTAGCCGATGTCCAGTCGATGCCGGTTAATGCCTCGAAGGTAGCTTCATTGTTAAGAATAAGAGAAGGATCAAGATCAAGGGCAAAAGCATGCTTATGCCTTTGGGGGGTTAAGTCCACAACTGCATGTGTTGGCGGCTTAACATGAGCATTGTTGTTGTCATAAGCCGCCTGGTACTTTGAAAGATCCAACTCCTGTGCAAGCTTATACGCCAAGGGTCGCATCTCTTTGATGCATCTGGTGAAATCCTCCTCCTCAAAGTTAGACCCATCATCGTTGAATTCCGGACACCCATCAGCCATCTCTTCCGGGTCTAACTTTGACTGCCAAGCTTTGGCCCGGCTTAGGGCAACAATGGCCCCTGCACGGGCGGCTGATAATTTGAGCTCCTCAACATGAGCCTGTACTATTGAAAGTTGATCTAGCATGGTCTTCATAAGTGTTGGAGGTTTCTTGCCATTCGCTATGGACACAAGAGTTCGCAGAGTGCCAGCATATAACTTCTCAGTTAAAGAGTAAACTGCCTTCAGCTTCATCACGGTGTTCTGGTCAAGGCTAGCACTCCTGGCACCTGTTAAGTAATTTCAAACATGAGTCGGCAGGTGGGTTAACAATTATATTACAAGTCACCAGGTGGGTCAATACAGTGAAATATATGTTTTACTTACCAAAGATGGCGGCTGTCATTTGAGAGATATGTTGTTTTAAGCCGGATAACTCCTCAGTCACCGGTTTAAGCTGAGTCTCAGCATTTTCTGCTCTCTTTAGAAGATTGGCCTTCTTAGTTTCCAGGGCAGCTCTTTCTTCATCAAATTTGGCCTTGATCTTCTCAATATTTTCCAATGATGATTTTAGGCTTAATTCAGCCTTGGCGTGTTCACTTTGCTGCGTCTCCAGATTTTTCTTCAACTCGGCGATATTTGACTCGCCCAAACTCAAAGCTTCCTGCCAAGGGTGACAAGTAATATTAAGATGGTCAAGTTCATATTTAACAATGATATTTAAGTCCCAAGCACATTGCAAGCAATGTATTTGGCAATTGGGGGTTAATGTAGGTCATTTCAATTTATATCATGACCCGGCTCAAGGATAAGCCGGCCCTTGGGGGCTACATATTTGGTTCTTACAAGTGTTTATAAGACCTGGCTCATCTTATCAAGATAATCCGACCCTTGGGGGCTACATGTTTGGCTCTCGCAAATGGTTAAAAAGACCTGGCTCGTCTTATCAAGATGAGCCGGCCCTTGGGGGCTACACTTTGGAAATTTTCACAAGTCTCAAGCATACTCAATATTACTCCTATACTTAAGACTTGGGGGCTTCTATGGATATATATATATATATACAAGGTTAAAGTGGAGTTTGATATATTCATACCTCATATTTCTGCTTCATAAGATGGACTAAACCGGCCTCCATGTCCCGGCTTGTGTGAAGGCGGCTCAAGTAGCCCGCGTACACCTCACCTGCATTGAAATAGCAATAGCTCTCCAGATCCAACTTGGCCTTGCCTTTCTCCAATGAAGGTGTTTCTTCTTTTGTACTATGCTTGGTTAGCACAGTGGAGGCTCCTGGCGCTGTATAAGCCATCCCAGTGATAGTAATATCATCAGAATTTTTCTCAGGAGGAATCTCTTGAGTTGATTTGGCAGGAGAGGGCGGCTTAGGACTTGGCGGGTCAAGGCTGATTGCCGGGTTAACCTCAGTGTCCATAGGCTCAAAGGTTGCAGCATCAGTCTGTGGAGGCGGGTCATCTTGCAGGTTCATAGGATCTTCAGGATTTTGGATTGAGGCCTCAGGGGCCTCCGGCACCTGCTTCTACGACTTAGAAGCCTTGGGGTCTTTGGAAGAGCTGCCCACCTTTTGTTTCTTACCCGCCTTTGCTTTGCCCCTGTTACAAGAATACAAGAGTTTATGAGTATGTAACCACAAGGTTTTTATCAATAGAGGAAAGTACTTACCCATGGGTGACAACGAAGACAGGCAGCTGTGTTTGAGATGAGGTACCCGAAGAAGGTGGCAACTCCTGGTAATCAAAGTTAGCAGGGTTAAGAGGATGCCTTACAAGACCAGCTTTGGGTAAGGAATTGGACTATGTGGCACCTCAGCTGGCTGTTTACGGGCAGAGGGTTCATTGCTTAACCCGGCCAATAATTCACCGGAGCCGCCACTTCGTGTCTGGCGTTCGTGTCATATTGAGCCTTCTTCAAAATAAAGTGTGGACCTAAGTGAGCATCTGGGTGAAAATTTTTTACTTTCCGGACAACCCGCCGTACTTTCTCTGAAGGGGTAGAGTCTGAACCGGATGAAACAGGAATTACCTCAGTATCTTCTGCCCGGCTTGTGGCAGCCTCTTTCTGTGAGGAAAGGGTGTCAGCTAGTTCAATAAAGAGTCGGCCAAGCGAGTCAAGTTCTACCTCTGATGGATTTTCAGCATCTGCTGACTCGCCCACAACAGCCGGCTCAATTGTGGTAACTGTCTTGTTCTTCTTTGATTTCTTATTGGCCCTGGTCTTGGCCATGGCTGTTTTTTGTTTCTTGTTCCAAAAGGTGGAGTCGGCCTGTATACGTGCAGAAAAGGTTGAATAAGTAAGGCGTGGCGTGTATTCAAAAATATTGAGACTGATGCAAATAAATACTTACAGGTGGAGCCAGATTTTGTTTAAAGAACGGCGGCTGGCCGACTTTGTTGCAACTTTCTTGAGACTCGCCAGGCAAAGTCTTCACAGTTTTAAAAATTTCCTCAGCTGTAAAATTGTCTTTGGTGTAACGTTGAGGATCGTCTGACTCGCTAGAGTACTCACACATTAAGCCGGGGTGGCGGCTTGGAGGGAGTATTCTCCAGGAGACCCAGCATCGGGTCAAATCAACTCCAATTAACCTGTTGGCCAGCAAAGCTTTAGCCTTGGCCAATAATGGGAAGGCATCCGCATGTTCCTCTGTGATAATTTTACTGGGCGGGTCAAAGTCTGCTGGAAGACGCTCAACTCTAAAACCAGGCAGGGGGTTCTCAGTTGCTGGAGCGGTATTCTTGCAATAAAACCAAGTGGTCACCCATCCTTTGGGGTGGTCTGGCATGGTTGCGGCAGGGAAGCTGTTATCTCTCCGTCTCTGAATAGAGACTCCGCCTAATTCTTGGCTTGGGCCATTCTGGTATTCGGTCTGGCGGTTTATATAAAAGAACTCTTTGAAGAGGGCAATAGTAGGCTCTATTTGCAGATAAACCTCACAGAAGATTTGGAAGTGGCAGATGTTGGATACAGAGTTTGGGCCTATATCTTGAGGATGCAAGTTGAAGTAGTGCAGGATATCCCTAAAAAACTTAGACCCGGGTGGTGTAAAACCCTTGAGTACATGATCAGTGAAGACTATAACTTCCCCTTCAGCGGGAGTGGGGATCATCTCTCCTTGGCTAACCCGCCATCCAATTTCCTGTTGAGTTGCCAATAGACCTTGGCCTACATAATCATCGAGGATTTCTTTGGTAACCAGAGAGCACTCCCAGTTGCAGATGGTCATATTGAGTCGCCTAAAAGTACGAAGGTAAATTAAAATCAAGGCATGAACATAAGCCACTGTAGGATAACGGTGGATTGATTGAAATAAGCTATTTTGAAAATTCTTGGTGAGTTACAAGTTCATTGTTAAGCCGCCTGGAAGATGAAGGGCGGATCAAGTATCTACGGATCCAAGGTTGTTAAAATTTTGCTAAGTGTGGGGAAAACAAGTTTCACAGATTGCAGCTATATTCACGGATCTACAGCAGTTCAGAAAAAGTGAATAAATTGCTAAACCTAGAGCGCAGCAATGGAAGAACTAGCAGTTGTGTGTTGATTCTGAAAAAGAAGGGATCTATCCAAGATGCAAAATAAGGACTAAAATGACTTCCGCCCTAGTCCTAGCCTGTTTTTGGATTAAAATACGACTTCTAGACAGAGGGTGGATGAACTTGGATGAACAACGATGAACTCTATGAACTCGAGTGCCTAATGTGGATCTAGGAAAGGAGAAGAACGATACCTGACGATGTTGGTGAAAAGCGGACGAGCACCGCAGATCTCTGGTCCCAACAGGTTGATGCAGTGGCCCTTGACGGAGTTGCTAGCGAAGTTCGGCTGGGGCAGCGGAGCTCCAGTTGCGACAGACGACGCGAGAAAGAAGAAGAAGAGGAGGTGACGGGGGTAAAAAGTGAAAAGGCAGGCCCCTGTGCCTATTTATAAAGGAAAAGATGGAACGGTGAAACGGCATGCGCGAAGATCAAGGAGGCATAATAATTACTATCGCGTGAGGGGCGCCTCGATTTTCAGAGTGGCTGGTTAAGGCAAAGATCCATTGTGATGTCATAAGGTTTTTTTGAATTTAACAACATGATGTCATCTTTTCTTATGGCGGGTCATGAAGATCTATTCAAGGTCAAGCTTTAGAAGAATTAAAGAAGACTCGCCAACCGGAGAGTGAAGATTGACATGAACAGGTTCAAATCAATCTGGGGCCTAATGTTGGGGATATAACCCCACGGTATAACCCACCCAGGAGGGGCCCGGTTACGCTGTTGGCGACTCAACTATGAGGCTTAGAAATGCCCAAGGAGCCAAGACATGAAGGCCTGGAGGCGGCTTACAACGCGGGCCAGCTGAAGGCCCAAGACCCGGAGGTGATGCGTGACCCGGAGGAATAAACCGCCCAACGGTGACTTGCCTAGCAAGGCAAGGCAACTTAGAATCAGGGTCGGTCATGTTTTATGACCCGACCTGGACTCTTGTAAGCCCCGTGTCTCGACCTGTGTATATAAAGGCGAGTCCCTGCGGCGGGTTAAAGTTAAGTTACAATCGATCGAGAGCTAGGTTAAGCGATTCCGTTCCCTTGTAATCGATACTCAATCAATACAACACTAAGCAGGACATAGGCTATTACCTCGTTGGTGAGGGGCCGAACCTGGGTAAACCTGTGTCTCTCGTCCTGCTCAACCCCTTCAAGCTAATCATCATAGCGATGGCTCCACACTTAAGTCCTTTCGCTAGGGCATCTGCCGCGTTAAACCCACAACAGAAGGGGCATAATGAGTTTTGTTAAATCGAACTGTTCTAATGACAACAGCATTAGCTGAGGTTGAGACTCTCAGGGTCGAGCTCAAAAAAGCTCGGCAAGAGGCGAAGTAGCACAAGGCTGCCGCCGTGAAGGAGGAAGAGGCCCGAGCCACCGAGAAGGTGGCCGCAGACAAGGAACGCGCGCGGGTCCTTGAGATCAAGGAGACCCTGAAGGGCATGTTCAAAGCACGCGACGAGCTTCAGGCGAAGGGGCAAAAGACGAAGGAGGAGCTTGATAAGCTCCAGCTTGCTTATTCCGATCTCAACACCGCGGCTCGGGCGGACCGCGAGGTGCTCCAGCAGTTGGAGCAGATCACCTCGGGTAAGCAATACTTATTGAGTGTGTGTTTGGCAGCAAAGGTTGTGTCGAGCTCACCCAGCTATGGCATTCCGCAGAGCGCAGTGGATGTTGTGGTGCACTTCGGCCAGTTGGCCGGTCACGAAGAGGAGAAGGCCATCTGGGGGCCATTTCCGGGGTCTCCGGCATCACAGCTGCTTAACAATCGAATGAAGCAGCTGGACGAGCTACTCCACTTGGCGAGGCCAGTGCTACAAGACCTCTATGTCGCATTGTGGCATGTCGACGCCCTTTCAGGCAGCCTCTTCAGCCTCGTGATGCGCCTGCAGGGGGCTGTCACGCGTGCCAATAACTGGAAGAGGTCTACATGCTTTGAAGGAGCATGGAGGGCATACGCCTGTGTGAAGACGCACTGGTGCAAGATCGACACCGTGACGGTGGCCATGGGTCCTCCTGCAGTCAAGCCTCGCACCACGGAGCAGTTCTATCCTGAGGTAGAGGAGGGAGCTCGGATGACCGAGGAGGCGTGTCCGAAAGACACGTTTTATTATTAAGTAGCGCTTCGGAATGCCGAAGTTTATCGAATGTACAAAACATTATCTTTTGTTTGAACGATTGTGGCTTTAGATTCCACGTGTGTTTTTTAATTATTTTTACCTCTTGGGTGACTCTTTTAACCTGGAAGTGGCCAGTCATTGGCTTCAGCCCAGTGTAAATTGTACAAAGGGTGTTCCATGATGCAGGTTTGACCCTTAGCCGACGTCTCGGTGCCCGGAGGCGGTCTTCTGCTCATAGGAATGAGGCAATCAGACTATAGAAGCTTGAGAGCTTTCAAGTAGTCCCAGGAGTTTGACTATGGGGCTGATGACCAAACCCCGGTATGGGAAGTGGTCGGCCTAATAGGCCGAGGTCTAAGCCATAAAACACTTCGGCTGAAAATTAAAGCCCTTCGTTTAACACGGGTGATCTCCATCATCACATCGCTTGACGCGGTCTACAGATGGCCGACCAGTTTATGCCTACCTAGATAGTCAGTTTTCGGCTTTCTCCACTGAGGTGCTATGCCAATTGACCTGGCGGCACTATCGCTATGGTTCTCCCATTACACCCTTAGCCGAATTCATCAGGAATGTAAGGGGTACACATAGGAGCCGGGCAACCCAACTATTGACCAAAATCTAGGTTCAAAACTGATTCATATAAAGCCCAAAATCCAAGACACCAAACACTTCAGACTTGTAATACAATTGTATCTCTTCAAGGTGGCCTCTTTGTGGCGTAGGGGTCGTGCTTATAAAGAAAAGGGATAAGGACCTTTAGAGGGCATGGTTTCTTTATTTCATAAGTTCAAGCCTTTTCATGCCCAGCTGCGTAAAGAGGTACTGGAAGAATACAACGTAAAAAGCAAAGAAGAAGAAGGAATAAAAAGGGCAGATATATGTCTTCGGATTTTTAGGAACCCGGGCCACTTCCTGCCGCACGTCTACGCTTTTGAGCTGTTGATCAGCTTGTCACCATTAACGGTGGGGACTTGTGGAGGCTAATGCCCTTTTGGCCCTTTATACGCTCCAGGCATTTGATTTGACCGAGCTCCTTAAAGGGGATGCTGCTGGAGTCCGCTCCGTGGTTAAAGCCACGTATCCGTGTTTGGCTGCTTCTTTAACATAGACTTGCCTATGTGATGCCTTAGAGCCACGTCGTTGCTTGGTCGAACTGTTCCGACCTTTTTAGCAAATTTTTGGCTCCTTGGCGACCCATGGAATCTTGAGTGCAAAGTTATGCGTTCTGGGAACATAGTGTCCGGTCCAGAGAGGGCTTGCTAGGAGCCCATACCCCTATTTGGGGTGCGGGGGTATGTGGCCGAGGTCGATATGTGCAGCCCGGGTGCGCTTCAAAGAGCTGGCGGTGCATTTATCACTGCGGGCTGCCTCCTCGGACGCCTATACCTCGGTTGTGAAAGCCGCGGTCTGCTCCTTCGTCCGGAGTGAGCGCTCGGTGTTACCATTAACTGTGATAACACCATTGGGTCCTGGCATTTTTGGCTTGAGATAGGCACAGTGTGGGACCGCATTGAACCATGCGAATGCGGTGCACCCTAAAAGCGCGTGGTATATGCTCTGGAAGGGGACGATATCGAAGATTAACTCTTCGCTTCTGAAGTTCTCGGGCGAGCCGAAGACGACCTCCAAGGTGACCGTTCCGGTGTAGCGTGCTTCGACGCCTAGGATGACAACTTTAAAGGTGGTGGTGCTTGGTTTGATTCGAGATGAGTTGATGCCCATCTTCTTAACAGTATCATCGTAGATGAGGTTGAGGTTACTTCCACCGTCCATGAGGACGCATGTCAGATGATAACCATCGACAATTGGGTCGAGGATGAGTGCCGCCGATCCGCCATGCCTGATGTTGGTCAGATGGTCATGCTTATCGAAAGTGATCGGACAAGCCGGCCAGGGGTTGAACTTTGGGGCGACTGGCTCCAACTCATAGACATCCCGAAGTGCTCGCTTCCTCTCCTTTTTAGGAATGTGGGTAACATAGATCATATTGACCTCGGTCACCTCATCAGGAAACTTCTTTTGGCCCCCATTATTAGGCCTCTGAGGTTCATCCTCGTCATCACTGCGGTTTCAGGCTTTACCTTGACACTCTGCCGCTACCTTGCCAGCTTGTTTGAAGACCCAGTAATTCCTATTAGTGTGGGTTGCTGGTATGTCCTGAGTGTCGTGGATCCCACAAGGGCGGTCCAGGAGTCTGTCAAGCTGGTTAGGCCCATCTTTGTTCCCTTTAAAGGGCTTCTTCTTGTTTCCGGATTTAGGTCCGGTGAAGACTGTGTTTACCGTGACATCTTTTGTATCGCTGCCGCCATTTTTATACATGCGCTTGTTTTAATTGCACTTTGGTTTTCCATTGGCGTCGCGTGTTTTCGAGGTGCCAGCCTCGCCATTGTGAGAACTACGGGCGAGCCAAATGTCCTCTCCCGTGCAAAAGCGAGTCATCAGCGAGGTAAGGGCAGCCATAGTCCTCGGCTTATCTTGACCGAGCTGTCGGGCCAACCATTCATCTCGGATATTGTTTTTAAATGCGGCGATGGCCTCGGCTTCGGAACAATCTATGTCTGGTTCTTCTTAGTGAGGAACCTATTCCAAAATTTCCTGGCTAATTTGCTTGGCTGCTGGGTGACACGGCTGAGATCATCGGCGTCCGGAGGCTGGACGTATGTGCCCTGGAAGTTCGCTCGAAAAGCGTCCTCTAGGACCTCGCAGCTGCCAATAGAGTGAGGGGGTAGGCTGTTAAGCCAATGCCTAGCCGACCCCTTTAGTTTGAGCAGCAAGTATTTAATGGCATGGAGATCATCTCCATTGGCCATGTGTAGAGAAGGAAGTCCTTGATCCATACTGCTGGGTCAGTGGTGCCATCGTATGATTCGATGTTAATGGTCCTGAATCCTTCAGGGAATTGATGTTCCATCACCCTGTCTGTAAAGCATATCGGGTAAGCTGGACCTCAGAACCTAGGAGCATCTCGTCGGAGGTCTGGGGAGAGCCGTGAATAGGCTTGATCTCGAGCACGGCCGTTCCTGTCCATCCAGGCATCGTAGCCGTCAGGCCCGGCTAGGGCGCGCCCTCTTGATCCATAGATGGACCGAGGAGGTGCCCTGTTTGCCTTGATGTAACGTCGAACATCATGAGGATCTAAGTAATCCATGGGGTCCTTGCCATAATGGCGTGGAGGTGGCCTCTTGCTGAGGTGTTCCCGCATTGGCCTGTCCCGCCCTCTAGGGGGTCAGTCCTGGTCGTCGGCGAGTTCCTCATCGAACTCCGGCAGGAGACGCCTACGTGGGTATGATTTCGACGTGTTACAATGTCGGTCTTCCATGTCTTGCTCGGCGGAGAGCACCTCGATCCACTTTTCATTCAGTGCATCGGTATTGGCCTGCAGCTGGCGCTGCTTGCGCTTCATGCTCCGAGTCGTTGCAATGAGGCGCCGCCGGAAGCGCTCTTGTTCAAAAGGGTCTTCGGGGACAACAAAGTCCTCAGTACCGAGGCTTTCGTCCTCCTCGGATTCTGGCATGTAATTATCATCAGCTCCTTCAAAGCGGTCATCGGGATATGAATCCCCAAGATGTCCATCGGGTGTGCCGTTACGCCCTGGGGAGGCTTGATGGTCTCCCTCGGGGTTGTCGGCATCACCAGCTTCTGCGTCGCCGTTATCAGCGGTTGCATTATTACCGCTAGGTTCCCCATTGTTGCCTCTTCTATGTCTTCGCCGATGTCTCGGAGGGGTATTGGGGGTATCCACCATGTAGACATCGTAAGTAGATGTGGCAATCCACCTGTCGGTGTTTACCACAGGCGAGGTGTCTTCTGCAGGGCCATCGGCATCTTCATCCATGTCTGTGGCTTCATCATAGTCTAATATGTCGGTTAAATCATCGATCGTGGCGACTAGGTGGGTGGTGGGTGGGATGTAAATTTCCCGATCTTTGGCTTTAAGTCCGATCTGATCATAGACCAATGTCTTGCTATCCGAGATGGACATGCTTTGGATGTGATCAAGCATCTCATTGAGGTGAGACAACTCTTCGGGATTTGTCATTGTGTTATAAGCTGGGCTGACCCAAAGTATGCCCAGAGTGTACCTTGATGTGTCTTCGGCGCGAGGGAGACCTGAGAGTGTTTCCGGATACTGCGCCGAGGCCAGTTCTAAACTTGACATGATTTCTGATGAGGGAGCCGGATCTACGTCCGGATCGGAGATCGGAGGGGCACTGGCCGAAGTGGTTACGTCAGGGGTCTCTAGCGACGCCGCGATGGATATCAGTTCTGGAGTTGAGCCTCTAGAGCCGGGCGAGTTCTCAATTTGGCCGGGGCCCCATCCGGACAAGACAAGCTCACCACGGGAATCCGCAGTGTACTCGAGGCCGCCAAAGGTCACGATCCGACCATGGGCATAGTTCTCGACAGAGGCCAGATGACCTGTCGAGTCGGTGCAAAATACCATGCTGCCGAACACAAAAAGCTGGTCGGGGGCGAAAATGCTCCTGAGGCCATTTGAGCAGTTGATCTGCAGGTGAGCCATCAATCATTCTGGTGATCGCACAGTGAAACTCTCAATGAAAGCAACAATGTCGGTGTCAAAACTGGCAGACCTCGGGGTAGGGGGTCCCAAGCTGTGGATCTCGGATCGAGGGTAACAGGGACGAAGGAGACAATGTTTAGCCAGGTTCGGGCCCTCTTGATGGAGGTAAAACCCTACGTCCTACTTTTGTTTATACCAATGGAGATGTATCAAGTACAGAGTTGATCTACCTCGAGATCGTAATGTGTGGTCTAACTCTAGGGCTAGGTGAATGATTTGTGTTGATGTCCCCTCTACGGGCTAAACCCTATGTCTTATATACACAATAGGGAGGGCATCTAGGGTTACAAGGTCGGTAACTATGAGCTAGGCGGCGGCAAAGATCTTGGAGTATACGTCAGGTCTTCGGGGGAGGCAGTCTTAATCACGCCTCCTTCAGGGGAGACAAACAACATCATGGCATGTGCATGTTAATTAATGAGTATTATACTGCTAGAACAACATGAACGTGAACATGGCATGTACATGTTGAACATGATACAACTAGAATCATATGAGATGAGCATGGCATGAACATGTTACTCATGATATGAACATGATTATACTAGCACTAGCACGAGAGGGAGTCGGTGTTTAAGGTCTCTCGGACCAACTTACTCTTCTCGAAGGTTACCTCGTACCAGCATAGATATCAAACTTACCATCGGGAACATCACACGATCACCTCAGGATCAACCAAGCTCGGTATCAACAATACCATCGTTATCATCACATGACCACAAGTAGCTCGATCTCTACCTTTGATCATCACATGACCACATAAAGATCAACCAACTTATTTCCTCAGAGAACCGGGGGTTGTTTATTAGTCAGGTTATTATTACTGTTGACCCACAGTGTGACCTACTGCGAACTATGTTCATGATCGAGGACGTGGCTATCGATAGATTATACACTCTGTAGAGGTTAGTACAATGTACCCACTCCACGGAACTCATGGCCTCGTGCTCCCATTCGGGTGGACAAATGACATTCCGACAAAACCAATCTATTTCATGACACTCTCCCGGCCACTCTGACAAACTCCCTTTTGGGCTATGTCATGGGTGGCCCCGGATGCCAACTGCTGACATCTGCCACCTACATGGTTGACCACCGTCGTGGCAAAACAAAAACAAATGGTCCCAAACTGGGACAACTCGGGTACAACACAACTTGGGCACACAAGGTTATTGCCGCCTACCGGGCCAGGGCAACGCGCACATATAACCTTCCCTAGTTGGAGGCACGATAACCCACAAGTATAGGGGATCGCAACAGTTTTCGAGCGTAGAGTATTCAACCCAAATTTATTGATTCAACACAAGGGGAGCCAAAGAATATTCCCAAGTATTAGCAGCTGAGTTGTCAATTCAACCACACCTGAAAGACTTAATATCTGCAGCAAAGTTTTTAGTGGCAAAGTAGTATGGAAGTAACGGTAACGGTGACAAAAGTGACAGTAGCAGTTTTGTAGCAATTGTAACAGTGGGAACGGCAAACTAACGTAGCAAAGATCAATATGTGAAAAGCTCGTAGGCATCGGATCAGTGATGGATAATTATGTCGGATGGCATTCATCATGCAACAGTTATAACCTAGGGTGACACAGAACTAGCTCCAATTCATCAATATAATGTAGGCATGTATTCCGAATATAGTCATACGTGCTTATGGAAAAGAACTTGCATGACATCTTTTGTCCTACCCTCCCATGGCAGCAGGGTCCTAATGGAAACTAAGGGATATTAAGGCCTCCTTTTAATAGAGAACCGGACCAAAGCATTAGCACTTAGTGAATACATGAACTCCTCAAACTACGGTAATCACCGGAAAGAATCCCAATTATTGTCACCTTGGGGTATGCGGATCATAGATCGTAATAGGTGTCTACAACTTGCAAGATAGGATCAAGAACACAAATATATTCATGAAAACATAATAGGTTCAGATCTGAAATCATGGCACTCGGGCCCTAGTGACAAGCATTAAGCATAGCAAAGTCATAACAACATCAATCTCAGAACATAGTGGATACTAGGGATCAAACCCTAACAAAACTAACTCGATTACATGATAAATCTCATCCAACCCATCACCGTCCAGCAAGCCTACGATGGAATTACTCACGCACAGTGGCGAGCATCATGAAATTGGTGATGGAGGAAGGTTGGTGATGATGATGGCGACGAATCCCCCTCTCCGGAGCCCCGAACGAACTCCAGATCAGCCCTCCCGATGAAGAACAGGACGCGGCGGCGGCTCCGTATCGTAAAACGCGATGAATCCTTCTCTCTGATTTTTTTCTCCCCGACATGAATATATAGAGTTGGAGTTAGGGTAGGAGGAGGTCCACGGGACCCACAAGCCAGGGGGCGCGCCCAGGGGGTAGGGCGCGCCCCCCACCCTTGTGGTCCTGGTGGGTCCCCTCTGGTTGATTCTTTCGCCAGTATTTTTTATTTATTACAAAAATATTCTCCGTAAATTTCCAGGTCATTCCGAGAACTTTTATTTCTGCACAAAAATAACACCAAGGCAATTCTGCTGAAAACAACGTCAGTCCGGGTTAGTTCCATTCAAATCATGCAAATTAGAGTCCAAAACAAGGGCAAAAGAGTTTGGAAAAGTAGATACGACGGAGACGTATCAACTCTCCCAAGATTAACCCATTGCTTGTCCTCAAGCAATTCAGTTGACAAACTAAAAGTGACAAAGAAAAACTTTTACAAACTCTGTTTGATCTTGTTGTTGCAAATATGTATATCCAGCATTCAAGTTTTCAGCAAAGATTATGAACTAACCATATTCACAATAACATTTAGGTCTCACATTTACTCATATCAATGGCACAATCAACTAGCGAGCAATAATAATGAATCTCCGATGACAACACTTTTTCAAAACAATCATGATATGATATAACAAAATGGTATCTCGCTAGCCCTTTCTGAGACCGCAAAACATAAATGCAGAGCACCCCTGAAGATCAAGGACTGACTAGACATTGTAATTCATGGTAAAAGAGATCCAGTCACAGTCATACTCAATATCAATTAATAACAATGCATTCAAATGACAGTGGTGCTCTCTAACTGGTGCTTTTTATAAGAGGATGATGACTCAACATAAAAGTAAATAGATAGGCCCTTCGCAGAGGGAAGCAGGGATTTGCAGAGGTGCCAGAGCTCGAGCTTTTAAAACAGAGATGAATATAATTTTGAGTGGCATGCTTTCATTGTCAACATAACGACCAAGAGATCTCGGTATCTTCCATGCTAGATACATTATAGGCGGTTCCCAAACAGAATGGTAAAGTTTTTACTCCCCCTCCACCAACAAGCACACTCCATGGCTGGTCCAAAACAACGGGTACCGTCCATACCAACAACAGTCTTGGGGGAGTTTTGTTTGATATTATATTTTGATTTGATTTAGAGCATGGAACTGGGCATCCCAATTACCAGCCACTTCTCGTGAATGACAAGTGAATAAACACTCATCGTGAGAATAACCCACCTAGCATGGAAGATACTGATAGCCCCCAGTCGCTACATGAGCGATTCGGGCATACAAAACAGAATATTATTTGAAGGTTTAGAGTTTGGCACATGCAAATTTACTTGGAACAGTAGGTAAATACCGCATATAGGTAGGTATGGTGGACTCATATGGAACAACTTTGGGTTTATGGAAGTGGATGCACAAGCAGTATTCCCGCTTAGTACAAGTGAAGGCTAGCAAAAGATTGAGGAGCGACCAACTAGAGAGAGACAACAGTCATAAACATGTATTGAGATTAACCAACATTGAATGCAAGCATGAGTAGGATATAAATCACCATGAACATAAATATCATGGAGGCTATGTTGATTTTGATTCAACTACATGCGTGAACATGTGCCAAGTCAAGCCACTTAAATCATTCAAAGGAAGATACCATCCTATCATACTACATCATAACCATTTTAATTTGCATGTTGGCACTCAAGACAAACCATTATAAACTCCTAGCTAATTAAGCATGGCATGAGTAACTATAATCTCTAATTGTCATTGCAAACATGTTTCATTCATAAAGGGCTGAATCAGGAATGATGAACTAATCACATTTACAAAAACAAACTAGGTCGAGTTCGTACCAGCTTTTCTCCATATCAATCATTTCATCATATATCGTCATTATTGCCTTTCACTTGCACGACCGAACGGTGTGAATAATAATAAGAGTGCACGTGCATTGGACTAAGCTCGAATCTACAAACATTTATTCAAAGGAGAAGACAAGGTAATATGGGCTCTTCGTTAGATCAACAATAATGCATATGAGAACCACTCAACATTTTCATCGTGGTCTTCTCCTCTTGACCCAAAGAAAAGAAAAGAACTTCAAAGAAACACACTGAAATGTTTTTAGAGTTTTTGTTTTTCTGAAGAAAGCAAAAACAAGAACGAGAAAAACTATTTACATGGGAAAGCTCCCAACAAACAAAAAGAAGAATGATTAATCTTTTTGGGTTTTCTTTTAATACTACAACTAATTTTTTGGATTTTCTCAAAGTTTTTCGAACACACAAGAGGAAAGCGAGAAAAAGAAATAAACTAGCATGGATAATACAATGAAAAAGTATGAACACCGACAACTGGAATGAATGTGTGAACATGAATGTAATGTCGGTGAGAAATACGTACTCCCCCAAGCTTAGGCTTTTGGCGTAAGTTGGTCTAGGGCCACGGCTGGCTCGGCGGATATCCAAAATCATAGTTGTGGTTGTACTGAGCTGCGGCTGCTACTGCTTGAAGGGCTGCAGCGTGGAGGCGAGCGGCCTCCACCTCTCTCTCATACTCGTCTGCCTCCTCTCTCGTTATGAAGTATCTCCGTTTTACCTAAAAGTTGAAGAAGGCAGAAGCAGGAAGAGTAATATGGACATCACATTGTCTGTCAAAGATTAGTCGGTACAGGAGAGACTGTTCGTTTCTCTCAAGAAACTGGTAGTGTACCATAGCATTATAATCAAGAAAAGCATGTGGTAACTCAATGTCATTCTCCCTTATGGGTACCTCAAGATAATTAGCTAAACGGGTGGCATAAATCCCACCAAAGAAATCTCCATCTTTAGCATTAAGATGTAACCTCCTCGCGATAATAGCCCCCAAGTTATATCGTTTATCACCCATTACCGCACACTTGAGGACACTAAGATCTGAAGCACAAAGGTGGCTATGATCATGTTTGCCATTAATGCATCTTCCTATAAAGAGAGCAAAATAATGTACGGCAGGAAAGTGAATGCTCCCTATGGTGGCTTGTGTAATATTTCTAGATTCTCCCACCATGATGCTAGCAAGGAAATCATTATATTCAGTTTTGCGAGGCTCACTACGAATGCCCCACTGTGGAATTTTGCATGCTTCATTAAAACCTTCTAGGTCCATGGTATATGATTTATCATAAAGATCAAACAGGACAGAATGAGTATTGCGCTAGAATGTAAATTTAAATCTTCGCACAAATGAATCAGTGAGGTGATAGTACTGCCGACACTTATCTGACACGAAGTCCTCAAGGCCAGCATTTTGTACGTATGCATCAAATTCATCCTTGAAACCTGCATGAACCATGAACTGATCCGACGGCCATTCGCAAGGTCGTACTTGAGCTTCCCTTGGTGGTTCAAGGTCCGGCTCACGTATCACAAGCCTTGGGGCTTGCTTCCTTGAGGAACCACCTTGGTATATTTTCTTAAACATTTTTCTTCCTCTGAAAAATTTCTGAAATTTTTAGTGACTCAAAATAAAAGTGAACCAAACTCAACAAAATTGATAGCAACTACTCCTACAAGTGCCTAGAGGCTATATCATGCATCAAAACTACTTTGGACCATATAAATTTGACATGCAAGCTCAAGAACAAGGTCACCACAGCAGCAAAAATTTGCAATATATAAAGCACTAGAACAACTCCGCCTATGTCTTCTAGGCATAGCCGGTCCCAAGCCTGGGTAAAGGAGGAGGGTTGTGATAGGCTTGGCAAGCCAACGTAAAAACTAGCCAGTCCCATGGGTATGAAACCCATTTGAGCGACAGTAGTACTAGGATGGGTGACCTCCTGGGAAGTCCCCGTGAAAGGGTTTCATATCTAAGGGTTGTGATAGGCTTGGCGAGCCAACGTAAAAACTAGCCAGTCCTTTGGGTATGAAACCCATTTGGGCGAGAGTAGTACTAGGATGGGTGACTTCCTGGGAAGTCCTCGTGAAAGGGTTTCATATCTAGCCTACCCCAACTTGTTTGGGACAAGAGGCTTAGTAAGTAAGTAAGTAAGTAAGTAAAGCACTAGAACAAAAACTAATTGGACCATTGGAGGAGTCACATACCGAAGAACAATCCCCCAAAACAGTTTTGCAAATGGAGCTTTGCACAAGGAGATCGAAAATGGCAGCAAGATGAGCAAGAACACGGGTTTGAGCAATGGGATGATTTTTTCTGGAGGAAGACGAAGTGGATGGGTGCTGAAATAAGTGAGGGGGACCCACAAGCCACCAGGGCGCGCCCAGGGGGGTGGCGCGCCCCCAGGGCTTGTGGCCCACTGGTGCATCCCCCTGGTGTGTTCTCAGTGCCAGAAATTCTCAAATATTCTAAAAAAATCATACTAAATTTTCAGGGCATTTGGAGAACTTTTATTTTTGGGATTTTTTTTATTGCATGGATAATTCAGAAAATAGACGAGTAAAAGTATTTTTGCTTTAATTATTCTAAATAACAGAAAGTAAAAGGTGGGTACAGAAAGTTGCGCTTTCTAAATTCATCCATCTCATGCTCATCAAAAGGAATCCATTAACAAGGTTGATCAAGTCTTATTAACAAACTTCTTTCGAAAAACATGAAACCGGAGAATTTTCGAATAACACTAGGTTACCTCAACAGGGATATGCATGTCCCCAACAATAAGAATATCATATTTCTTTTCGACAGTAGGAAGAGGGAATTCAAAACCTCCAATAGCAATAGTTGAAATTTTTCCAATAGAATTGATGCTATGAACTTGAGGTTGTTTCTTCAGAAAATGTACCGTATGCTCATTACCATTAACATGAAAAGTGACATTGCCTTTGTTGCAATCAATAACAGCCCCAACAGTATTCAAAAAGGGTCTACCAAGGATGATCGACATACTGTCATCCTCGGGAATATCAAGAATAACAAAGTCCGTTAAGATAGTAACGTTTGCAACCACAACAGGCACATCCTCACAAATACTGATGGGTATAGCAGTTGATTTATCAGCCATTTGCAAAGAGATTTTAGTAGGTGTTAACTTATTCAAATCAAGTCTACGATACAAAGAGAAAGGCATAACACTAACACCGGCTCCCAAATCACATAAAGAAGTTTTAACATAGTTTCTCTTGATGGAGCATGGTATAGTTGGTATTCCTGGATCTCCTAGTTTCTTTGGTATTCCACCCTTAAAAGTATAATTAGCAAGCATGGTGGAAATTTCAGCTTCCGGTATCTTTCTTTTATTTGTAACAATATCTTTCATATACTTAGCATAAGGAGACATTTTAAGGATATCAGTCAAACACATACGCAGAAAGACAGGTCTAAGCATTTCAACAAAGTGCTCAAAATCCTCATCATCCTTTTTCTTGGATGGCTTAGGAGGAAAGGGCATGGGTTTCTGAACCCACGGTTCTCTTTCTTTACCGTGCTTCGTAGCAACGAAGTCCCTCTTATCATAACGTTTATTCTTAGGTTGTGGGTTATCAAGATCAACCGCGGGTTCAATCTCCACATCATTATCATTGCTAGGTTGAGCATCAACATGAATATCATCATTAACATTATCACTAGGTTCATGTTCATCATCAGATTGTGTTTCAGCATCAGAAATAGAAATATCATTTGGGTTCTCAGGTGTGTCTATAACAGGTTCACTAGAAGCATGCAAAGTCCTATCATCATTCTTTTTCTTTTTATTACTAGGACTAGGTGCATCAGTATTAATTCTCTGAGAATCCTGCTCAACTCTCTTAGGATGGCCCTCAGGATACAAAGGTTCCTGAGTCATTTTACCACCTCTAGTCATAACTCTAACAACATTATCATTCACCTTATTATTCATCTCATTAAGCAAGTCATTTTGTGCTTTAAGTACTTGTTCCACTTGAGTTTTCACCATGGAGGCATGTTTACTAATAAGCTTAAGATCATTAATAGTTCTATACATATAATCACCCAAGCGTTCAAGCATATAGGCATTATGTTTCAATTGTCTACTAACATATGCATTGAAGTTTTCTTGTTTAACAATAAAGTTATCAAATTCATCCAAGCATTGACTAGCAGACTTATTATAAGGAATATCACCTTCATCAAATCTATAGAGAGAATTTACCTCTACTACCTGTGTCGGAATATTAACACCATGAATTTCTTCAATAGGTGGTAAATTCTTAACATCTTCAGCTTTAATACCTTTTTCTTTCATCGATTTCTTTGCCTCGTGCATATCTTCAGGACTGAGAAATAGAATACCTCTTTTCTTCGGAGTTGGCTTAGGAGGTGGTTTGGGAAGAGTCCAATCATTATCATTACTCAATATATTATTCAATAGCACTTCACCTTGCTCAACAGTTCATTCCCTGAAAACACAACCAACACAACTATCTAGGTGGTCCCTAGAAGCATCGGTTAGTCCATTATAAAAGATATTAAGTATTTCATTTTTCTTGAGAGGATGATCAGGCAAAGCATTAAGTAATTAGAGAAGCCTCCCCCAAGCTTGTGGGAGACTCTCTTCTTCAGTTTGCATAAAGTTAAATATAACCTGTAAAGCAGCTTGTTTCTTATGAGCAGGAACATATTTTTCAGAGAAGTAATATATCATATCCTGGGGACTACGCACACAACCAGGAGCAAGAGAATTAAACCATATCTTAGCATCACCCTTTAATGAGAAAGGAAACAACTTAAGAATATAGTAGTAGTGAATTCCTCATGAGCAAATAGGGTGGCTATATCATTCAATTTAGTAAGATGTGCCACAACAGTTTCAGATTCATAACCATGGAAAGGATTAGATTCAACCAAAGTAAGTTGACAGAGAATTCATAATCCTTATCAGTAACAAAGATAGGTGAAGTAGCAAACTTAGGATCATATTGCATTCTAGCATTCAAAGATTTTTCTTTCCACTTGCATAATAATTTCTTAAGATCATCTCTATCCTTACAAGCAAGAAAGTCCCTAGCTACCTCTCCATCCATATAATAACCCTCAGGTATATCAGGCAATTCATATCTAGGATAGCTAGGTCTAGCAGGTGTCTCAAAGTGTTCAGTTTCAATAATTTCATCAGTTTCAGAAATATCATCATCCTCAGCATAATCAATAGTTCTAGCTCTAGCAAGATGTTCATCAGGTAATTCACCCAGTGGCACAGTTTTATCAAGCAAAGTATCATCATAAGCATCATGCATAGCAGAAGTAGCATCATCAATAACATGCGACATATCAGAATTACTAATAGGTGGTGGTGTCGCAAGCTTACTCAAAACAGAAGGTGAATCAAGTGCAGAGCTAGATGGCAGTTCCTTACCTCCCCTCGTAGTAGAGGGATAGATCTTGGTTTCGGTATCTTTCAAATTCTTCATAGTGATCAACAGATATGAATCCCAAGTGACTCAAAGAATAGAGCTATGCTCCCCGGCAACGGCGCCAGAAAAAGGTCTTGATAACCCACAAGTATAGGGGATCGCAACAATTTTCGAGGGTAGAGTATTCAACCCAAATTTATTGATTCGACACAAGGGGAGCCAAAGAATATTCCCAAGTATTAGCAGCTAAGTTGTCAATTCAACCACACCTGAAAGACTTAATATCTGCAGCAAAGTTTTTAGTCGTATGGAAGTAACGGTAACGGTAACAAAAGTGACAGTAGCAGTTTTGTAGCAATTGTAACAGTGGTTACGGCAAAGTAACGTAGCAAAGATCAATATGTGAAAAGCTCGTAGGCATCGGATCGGTGATGGATAATTATGTCGGATGGCATTCATCATGCAACAGTTATAACCTAGGGTGACACAGAACTAGCTCCAATTCATCAATATAATGTAGGCATGTATTCCGAATATAGTCATACGTGCTTATGGAAAAGAACTTGCATGACATCTTTTGTCCTACCCTCCCGTGGCAGCGGAGTCCTAATGGAAACTAAGGGATATTAAGGCCTCCTTTTAATAGAGAACCGGACCAAAGCATTAGCACTTAGTGAATAAATGAACTCCTCAAACTACGGTAATCACCGGAAAGAATCCCAATTATTGTCACCTTGGGGTATGCGGATCATAGATCGTAATAGGTGTCTACAACTTGCAAGATAGGATCAAGAACACAAATATATTCATGAAAACATAATAGGTTCAGATCTGAAATCATGGCACTCGGGCCCTAGTGACAAGCATTAAGCATAGCAAAGTCATAGCAACATCAATCTCAGAACATAGTGGATACTAGGGATCAAACCCTAACAAAACTAACTCAATTACATGATAAATCTCATCCAACCCAACACCATCCAGCAAGCCTACAATGGAATTACTCACGCACTGCAGTGAGTATCATGAAATTGGTGATGGAGGAAGGTTGGTGATGATGATGGCGACGAATCCCCCTCTCCGGAGCCCCGAACGGACTCCAAATCAGCCCTCCCGATGAAGAATAGGAGGCGGCGGCGGCTCCGTATCGTAAAACGCGATGAATCCTTCTCTCTGATTTTTTCTCCCCGAACGTGAATATATAAAGTTGGAGTTTGGATCGGAGGAGGTCCAGGGGACCCACAAGCCAGGGGGGCGCGCCCAGGGGGCAGGGCGCGCCCCCCACCCTTGTGGTCTCCTGGTGGGTCCCCTCTGGTTGATTCTTTCGCCAGTATTTTTTATTTATTC
This sequence comes from Thinopyrum elongatum, assembly GCA_011799875.1. Classification (NCBI taxonomy): domain Eukaryota; kingdom Viridiplantae; phylum Streptophyta; class Magnoliopsida; order Poales; family Poaceae; genus Thinopyrum; species Thinopyrum elongatum. The sequence continues at coordinate 185,034,600 of CM022297.1, read as the reverse complement.
CAAAAATATTCTCCGTAAATTTCCAGGTCATTTCGAGAACTTTTATTTCTGCACAAAAATAACACCAAGGCAATTCTGCTAAAAACAGCTTCGGTCCGGGTTAGTTCCATTCAAATCATGCAAATTAGAGTCCAAAACAAGGGCAAAAGAGTTTGGAAAAGTAGATACGACAGAGACGTATCAAGGCACCGGCGAGAGGCATGACAATAGACCAAATTAGGGCCTCCCCATCCAGACAAGTGCGGTTACACTGGTGAGCTCGATTCGGTGGGACCATGACTCAGCCAATAGGTGTTCAAGTTCAATTAATGTCAGGTTTAACTTGAATGGTGATGAACTGAGCCATAACAGAATATCATGATGAAATGCATATGAACAAGATATCAACATGAGCATGGATGGGAAACATAACCATTTGACATATGAATCATAGTATCAATAACAATAAATCATTTAGTTTACTGGATGCAAATGAGCATGGCATAGAGATGATCGTGAATATCACAAGTATTTTCTTAACAGACGGTAATAATTCATATGAGAATACCATTATTGCTAGCACATGAAATGATTACAAGAATTGATCATGAGAATAATACTAGCAAATAATCATTTAATTTACTAGATGGAAATGAACATGGGATAAGAAATAGCATGGATTTACAAGTATAAAAATAGCATTCATAACAGTTATATGAGCAAACAATTATTTAATCATTCATGTGAAAACCATTGCCATTGCAAGGCCATCATGCAAGTGGCTGTTGTGGCTTGCCTGGGGATGAAGGATTCATCGGGAAGAAGTGCGAGAAGCTCGCGAAACAATTTGCCAAAAATGTTTCTCTCTCGAAGGAGGCTGATTATGAGCAAGAGCAAAATGGTCATTTTCAGAATATGACAACATCATGAAAATGGTACCAACAGAACGGGCTCGATGAGTAGAGAATGAGGGCTTTTGAATCACCTGATTCGGAGTTACGGTCGCGGAGATATGACCGTTTGTTCATTAGGCGGAAAACAAATAGAAATCTGTCCATTTCTGCGCTTAACAGACAAACGCCTGCAACTTAGGGATTTCGGCCGGCGGCTGGAAATAGAAAACACCTTTCGGGGAATACGCTTTCGGAGTAATGAAAGCGCACTTTCGGCCGGAAGGAAACATATTCCACCGAATACGTGTCCACTTAACTGGCTGGGCCCGGCCTCCGGGTCACTTACATGCGGGGACCACAACGCTCTCTCTCTCCATCTCTCTCTTGTGTCCTCTTCTTCTGCCTCCCGATGCTAGAGACAGAGGAGGTCGCGACCAAGCGCGTGCCGACGCTCCCCGGCGACTCAGGATACCTCCGCCCGTGTTCCGACCACCGGCAGGCTCGGGAGGAGACGCCGCGCCCACCTGGCCCAGGCACGGCGTCAAGGGGGACCAAAGCAATGATGGCGTAGGCTCCAGCAGAAACGGCCTTCGGCCGAGCTTGGGGACGAGGCCACCGGCAGCCTGGCGACAAAGTAAGGTGGTGGGGAGGCTCGCCAGACTACGAGGGCTCCTCTGGTGAGGAAGAGAAGGAGGGAGGGGCTCGGCTTTGAGCCAATTTAGGCCGAGGCCGATGACGACCATGGCAGCAATGGCGAGCGAAGAGAGCTCCTCGAGCTCAATGGAGTGGTTGGGGAGGCTTCTAGCAGTGTGTTGAGGCAGTTGGTGGTCTTTGGAGGCCTCGGGGACGGCTTAAATAACGGGGGCGAGGTCGCGGCCGTGGCGAGGCGTGTGCCACATGTCGAAGCTCTGAGGACACGCGTAGGGGATATGAGAGGATGCCCAGAGGGTTCACAGAGAAGCAGAGGGACTCGGGCGTGCTCGAGAAGGCTCGGGGGAGGCGTGGCCGACCAGCCATGGTGGTGGGGGCAGCGGTCAGAGCATGCGCATGGCTGCCATGGAGCGGGGAGGAAGAAAGAGGAGGGGGCGAGGGTAGGAGAGTGATTGCATGGATGCCACGGAGCTCCTGGAAATGATGCAGTGGCGAGAGCGCGGTGTATGCACTGTGGCCGAGGGCCCCGATGTCCAGAGCACGTGTTTGTGCATGCCGGCCACGTAGTCACAGTGTGAATAGGCGCACGTGGTGCGCTCTGACCTGGAAAAGGTTGTCTACCGTGTGGACCCTACTTTCTAGAGACCCACCGAGAGCTTGGTTCGATCAAAGGGACTTTGTGCTGATGGGTAGCATCAACTATAGCCCCTGACAACAAAGTGTTTGAGGTGTACTGAGGAAGGCTCACTTGGGGAGGGGTGCTGAGATTTAGCTGGGGTGGATCACTCACTAAGGTGACCACCGTGGCAATGTTTTAGCTGAAATGGAGAGGTTTAACTAGCACTTGCTTCACAATCTGCCCCACTGGGCACAAACATGAAAATTGAAGTTGTGCTCAAATGGTTTAATGGATTTGGCTGAAATTTGGTTGAGAGGGGTCATTCAGGCATATGAAGACACTGTCAAAATTTCATACCATTTGGATAAATAAAAATGGTACTTCCTTCACAGTGGTCCTCTCTGGACAGAAACTTAGGAAAATTCTTGAGAATAATTGGCTCAATGAAATGAGCTGAAATTTGGTGGAGGGAGTTTACATTGGTAGGATAAGGTTCTGGTAAATTTTCAGAAATTATGAAGCTCTATAAAATATAGTTGCTTCACAAACTGAAAATTTGACCAGAAGCAAAGATTGGATGGTGTGCTCACCATGAGCATGGAATCTTGAATATTTTTGCATATCCAAGGCTCATATGGTTGAAAGGAATTTTGAGAATTTTGTGGGAATTAATGGTAAGGCAGAAATATAGGTTGCTTCACAACCTAGGGAAAAAGAGTATTCCTTTAGTAGAAAAAGGAATATTCCCAAGAAATAAATATTGGGATTGGGCTAAGATGGAAATGACATGGCCCTGGGAAAGACTTGAGAGTGCAAGCCACTTGGGAGAGGAAGATGAGATGATCTTCCCAGGTTTCAAGACCACCGAGCCACAGAAAAGGCAACCCAAATCAAAATTCAAAGAAATCCAAAAGAAAAAGAAAGGGCCAAAAATCGGGGTGTTACAGAAGAACGGAGGACATTCTGCAGGAGTGGCGGCGGCAGTTTTTGATTATTGCTATTTTATGGCTTGTGATTTTCCTCTTACTAGTTTTGAACATTGTAATCGAGAATTGAATAAAGTAGCTCATAAACTTGCTAGGTTAGCGAAATTTTCTGTGGGAGCCTATGAAAAATATTGTACCTCTTCTTATAGACGATGTAACCATTGTTTCTAATTAATAAAGTTGTTGTTGTTTTAAAAAACATGAGCAGGAGAGAAAGGAAAAGAGTGGATGACTTATGTGTGGTGAGAGTCCACCCACGTAGCTTCTAATAGCATTTAAGGAGGATGTACTTGAACCTTAACCGAGGCCCTCAAATTCTTTTTATATGTTCAACATACAACCTAAAATAAGAAGAAATCCTATCCAATTAGACCTTCATACTCAGTCCATTTGTGTGGGATGTATGAGACCCCTCCAACTCAGTCCACATGGAGGAAATACGAGGGTGGTTCGACGTGTCCGCGCAATACTCCATGTCAACTACACTCCACCCACGACCCCACCTGCAGCCACTCAACTTGTCCCCTTCCCTTTGTTCCCACCGCGTCGCCATTCGCCAAGTCCCCTGTCGGGGCACGACACCTATGGGATCCCGAGAGATCCCTTTACGATTCGGCGGGGGGAGAGGTATACGCAAAGAGCAGAACCAACGATCGACGCGGGAAGTTTTTTACCCAGGTTCGGGCCGCTGATCAGCGTAAAACCCTACTCCTGCTTTGTGTTCTTATTAATGTTCTTGAGCCCAGGCTCCAGGAGCGCTTGCAATGAACAGTACGTTCAAAGAGCAGCTACGCATGCAGAATGGGCCAGAAGTTCTCCTCCTCTGTAGCAGTTGCCTTGGGCCTCCTTTTATATGCTCAAAGGGGTCTCCACAGTGGCAAAATGTACATACATTGAGGTGTAAAGTAGCTACAGGGTATCATACCTAACCCCTGACGGATTAGGACAAACGCATTTAATGCACCGTGAGGTGTCCGTTTAGGTGTCCTCACTTTCTTGGGGATGGAGAAAGGGGCCATCCCATCAGCACCGCTTAAGCTCTCCTCCACTGGCGCGTTGCCACGCATCCAGAGAAGGACCCAGAATGTCAGACTTGTTACTGTGCCGAAGCGGTGGCACAGTGGCAGAATCTCGCCAGGCGCCGAATCTTGCCGGGCACCAAGCCTTGCCGGACGCCAAGCCTTGCCGGGCGCCACAGGCCATCCCGGCAAGGATCTTTCCGGGGAAGCTGGCCTTCGGATTCCAGCTTTGCTTATCTGCTGATCCTCAGATCTCTGACTTGATGATTTCCTTGGTGGCTTGAATCGACCTCGAGCTGTTCCCGGCAAGCCTTGCCGCGATGATGGCTACAACTGCCCGTGCACAAGTACGGGGTACTAGTGGCCCAATACTTAGTACACCGACAGGAGCCCCCGGGCCTAGTCCATACACGAGTGCGAGGCGTTGTTGGGCTAGGCCCAAACAGTGCACGGGCACGCATGGCAGGGAATTAACTGCTCGTAAATATCTCGTTTTACTGTGCCCCCCACTACACGCACCGAGCGCGCGACATGGGAAGCGTGCCAAAAAGGCTGCAACTACCTCGCGCCTATAGAGGCGCATTCACATTGGGGAATAAAAGAGGCGGCCTCGCTCCTTCCCCATAAAAAGGAGAAGTCGCAGAGGCACAAGCCTATTTACCCCCCCTCTTCTTCTCAATCTGGCCATCGCCATCGCCTTCCTCCTCTCGAGCTCAGAGCGAAGCTTTTTCCTCTTCCGCCCGCTGCTTCCACGCTCGCTCCACTCCCAGCTTCCGTCCTCACAGCCGCCATGCCGCCCAAGGCCAGCAAAGGCAAGGGCAAGGAGGCGAAAGCCGACGTCCCGGAGAGCGAACTGGCGAAGATGCGGAAGAGGCTTGTCGTCTTCCCTCCGTCGCTCGATGCTGAAGCTCTGAAGGGGCGATACCAGTGCATGTGGGCGAAAGAGATGCAAGCTCACCCCGCCACACGCGTAATCCCAGGTGCTTGCTCCAAAGGTGGATCGGACAGATACCCTTTCTTCACTGCATATTTCTATTGCGGGCTCTGTCCCCCCTTTTCCGACTTCTTCAATGATATCATGTACACATACGGCTTTCGTCTTCTCGATTTCACGCCGAATGCAGTACTTTGCATGTCCATCTTTGCCCATCTCTGTGAAAACTTTGTCGGCGTGATTCCCAATTCTGCTCTTTTTCGCCATTATTTCTTCCCTCGCATCCAAAAAGGAGAGGCCCTCTCTGGTTCTATTGCCTGGATTCCAAGGGCTTGGAATAAGGAAATATACCCAGAGGGAGTTTACCAAGAAAAGTGGGACGAGTGGCGGGCTGAATGGTGCTGGATCCAGGAAGCAGATCCCCATCCGTTTTGTCATCCCCGACAACAGAAGGTGGTCCGCGGCAAGGATTGGAGCGATCCCGCTGCGGAGGACGAGAGGCTCACAATCGCCACCACCAGGATCCTTCGCCTGAAGGCTGCCGGGCTGACGATGGAGATGATCGGCTTCGACTTTCTCCGCCGCCGCATCGCCCCTCTGCAGAACAGGGGGAGGCCAGCTTGGGAATACAAGAACGCGGCAGATATCATGAGATTGCGCCCCGGGCTGAACAACAATCTGACCGCTATGCAGCTTGGCGCTCTCCGTCAAAAGTTATTCCAGCGTGAAGACAAGCACCGGCTGCCAACAAGGATTGTTCCCTTGTGCAACAATTCTTCCTTGGGGTCAATCATCGCCTTCCTGTCGATGTTCAACACCCACGGTCTTGACCCGACCTGGGCCGAGCCAACCGAGGAGGAAGCGCAGAAGTTTTTTGACAACTTGACGGAGAGGCCTGTCCGGCAAGAGTCAGATTTCATCCGAGCCACCACCGATCAAGAAGTAGCTTACATTGCTACTAGGGTGGAGGAGGCAAATCTTGCCGCGGAGGCCGGCAGCATCGGCTTCACAGAGTGGGAAGCTAGCGACGCAGAGGTGGTAGTGGAGGTAAAGCCTGCCGGGGAAGACAAAGTTGCCGGGGAACAGAGCAGCGCAGCCGCTGAGAGCTCGTCCGGCGAGGACACGGCCGAAGAAGAAACGCGAGAAGAGCTCCCACCCCCGAAGAAGACGAAGCGTGTTCTTCGAAAGGCTGCATCTGGCATCCCGGCAAGCCAGCCTTCTTCGAGCGGCGAAGCTCCCGGCAAGAAAGCGGCCGGCAAGACTGGACCGCGGCAGGGGGCTCGTCAACAGCCTGCGCGGCGCGCGAGACCCACACCAGCGGCCACTGCTGGGGCGGCAGGAGGGTCTCGTACTACCGCACCGGAAGCTGCCCCGGCGCCTGCCGCAGCCAAGCGGCCTAGGACTCCTCCTCCGCCTCCCCACTCAGACATCGCAGTGGAGGTCGACTTCGACATCTCCGGCTTTAGTCCGGAGCGAGAGGAAGAAGAGTGAGTACTTTGCCACAGCTTTTATATCCCAATTTTGGATCGATCTTACTAAGTTGCTCGTATTGTCTCTGCAGTGACACAGAAACATTGCTGGAGAGGATGGCGAAGAGGTCAAGGGCTTCTACGGGTGACGAGCCCCCGGCAGGCTCCACGAGCGTGCCAGAAACCGTCGTTGTCAGCCCGGAGTCCAGTCCTCAACGCAGCCCCCAACGCAGCTCCCAGCACAGCCCCCAGCGTAAGTTCACTGTTCTTTTTCCGCTGGCGGGTGCCGAGGCTTTCATTCTTGCCGAGCATCTGCCGGGAAGTAGTTGGCAAGTATCTTGTCATCTCGGCCCCCGGCAGCCTGCACCGCAATGGTGTAGATGCTCAGGAACTCGGAGGGATGGGTCTTACCATCATATTTCTCCAGGACCTCCGGCTTGAAGGTTCGGGAATTGGGCCACCGGACTTGCCGTAGTTCACGGGTAAACGCTGGAGTCCCTACCTCATAAGGCAAGTCTCCTACGCTCCCTGGCGCAGGCTCGTCGACAGCCGGCCTCGTGCGCTTATCAGACTGATAGCGCGCTTCCCGTCGCCACTCGATGGTAGTTCGAGCGTCCTCCTTGCCTCGTTCCTGGAGAACTTGACACTGATTGCGGCGCATCCGTGGATCGGATGACGCCGTGGAAACTTCTTCATGGCGGTCGACTTGCTGGGTTGTCGGCCGCCGCTGGTGCCACGGAGGGGAGTGCACTGTGGTTGCACCACCTCCGGTTTTCTCTACATCGGCTCGCGCCGGATCGATGGGCCTCCGCTGCGAGGGCCCTGCCTCTTGAGGTCCATCCTTGTTGACGAAGCCGATAAGGCTCTGGATAGTAGCTCGCCACTCCTCCATCTTCTCCGGGGCAGGAGGAAAATCGAGGAGCAGCTGCTCACGTGCCAAGGCTTCTGCTGGCGTAGGCGGCAGCGACAGGTGAGAGGTACGTGAGGTGCTCTGACTCCTAACCATGTTAGAAGGAGCACCACCACGGTCACGCCACCGCGCGCCACCTCCGCCAGCAGCTCGGTGTGCATGCTGGTCCCGCGCATCTTGGGATCAATGCACAGAAACCTTTTGATGGGGACGCCCCGAACCACCAGCGCCATGACGTCGCTCATCATGCACGACCTGGGTAGGTCGTGAGGCTTGCGCCGGCGCGGGAGCTCCAGCAGGCGCCCTCCGATCTCTTGAGTTCGTTGTGCCACCCGTAGGCAACACAGCGCCATCTCTAGATCCAGCGGCGTGCAGGTTACCACTGCCACTACGAACAATGCCGCTCGCCTGACTCGGATCCCCAGAACGCCGTGGGGGTTCTAATCCTCTTCCTTCTGCACCCACGCCGTCGCCCGTACGCGAAGGTGTAGGCAAAACAGACGTGGACGGTTGCGTCGTTGCAGCGCTCTTCTTCTTGGGCGGCATGATGATAAAGATGATGAAGAAACTAAGGCGCCGATCACTAGATCAGGTTGACGCAACCTTCAATCCCCCTACCTGGCGCGCCAAAGATGTCGGGGCACGACACCTATGGGATCCCGAGAGATCCCTTTACGATTCGGCGGGGGGAGAGGTATACGCAAAGAGCAGAACCAATGATCGACGCGGGAAGTTTTTTACCCAGGTTCGGGCCGCTGATCAGCGTAAAACCCTACTCCTGCTTTGTGTTCTTATTAATGTTCTTGAGCCCAGGCTCCAGGAGCGCTTGCAATGAACAGTACGTTCAAAGAGCAGCTACGCATGCAGAATGGGCCAGAAGTTCTCCTCCTCTGTAGCAGTTGCCTTGGGCCTCCTTTTATATGCTCAAAGGGGTCTCCACAGTGGCAAAATGTACATACATTGAGGTGTAAAGTAGCTACAGGGTATCATACCTAACCCCTGACGGATTAGGACAAACGCATTTAATGCACCGTGAGGTGTCCGTTTAGGTGTCCTCACTTTCTTGGGGATGGAGAAAGGGTCCATCCCATCAGCACCGCTTAAGCTCTCCTCCACTGGCGCGTTGCCACGCATCCAGGGAAGGACCCAGAATGTCAGACTTGTTACTGTGCCGAAGCGGTGGCACAGTGGCAGAATCTCACCAGGCGTCGAATCTTGCCGGGCACCAAGCCTTGCCGGGCGCCAAGCCTTGCCGGGCGCCAAGCCTTGCCGGGCGCCACAGGCCATCCCGGCAAGGATCTTGCCGGGGAAGATGGCCTTCGGATTCCAGCTTTGCTTATCTGCTGATCCTCAGATCTCTGACTTGATGATTTCCTTGGTGGCTTGAATCGACCTCGAGCTGTTCCCGGCAAGCCTTGCCGCGAGGATGGCTACAACTGCTCGTGCACAAGTACGGGGGACTAGTGGCCCAATACTTAGTACACCGACATCCCCGCTGCCATCTCTAGCTTAATCGCCGCATGGAGCCATTCGTACGCGTGGAGCTGCGCTCGACGTGGTTGTCTAGCCCATGCACGGAGCTGTGCTCGGATTGGCTGCATGACTCCTGCACGGAGCTTGCCGCGTGCTTGCATGCAAGCTACGAACGGAACTGCACTCACATGTGCACGTAGATGCCCTCACACTTAGGTGCAGAGAGTCTGGTGTGGCTGCAACCTTAGGACAACTGCAACGCAGTGACCCATTTGGTCCGGCCGCTTCCCTTTGGATCATAGCGGACAAAAAACACGACCCAATGTGCCGACGCAAACGGACGAGGGTCCGTTTTTCTGTCCGTCGCGATCCATTTCCGGCCTAAATTTGGGCTGGGTTTGTGTTGACGCGGATACAGCGCGGACATGCGCGACACCCGCCATCACCTCCCCTGGCCTGCCCGTTGGTGGCACAGTGGCCTTTCTTTCCCCCTCCCCCTCCACACTCCTTCCCTAATCTCGCCGCCACGACCCATTCCCAGTCGCGATGACACCACCCAGACATGAGCGCCGCATCCAACAACTTCCCCAATGTATCCACCAACTTCCCCATTGCACCCACCGAGGCACGGCCGCCACCGCATCCATCGAGGCCGGTGTCTATGGTCATTCAACGCCGCTATTGTAGTAGGAGAAGGGATGCCTGCCAAAGGTCGCTGATAGAACCCTCGCCTCCCCAGTCACCACCAAAGGGCGTGGATGATGACAGGCCTACTTCCCTTCAACGGTCGCACCTACACCATGGCTGACACCATTGTCGCCTGCAAGGTGTTCCACCTTTTGCGCACAAGTACCACCCTGATCGACAATGATGATGAGTTTTTTTCAACAACGTCATTTATTCGTCAGATGATTCATTGTCCGATGCTGAGGACTTTGTGGTTGTTACTATGGTTGTCAATGAGCACATTCTACGATGAGGCCGATGTTTAGGGGGTCAATCCCGGGCCATGCTCCAACCTTAAAACTTAACAGGGAGAACGGCCATTGCCTACTCTTTAGTGATTATTTCCAGTGCACGTCCCCACTCTTCAATGCCAAGCTTTTTTGGCGACGCTTCCAGATGGCTAGACATGTGTTCAATCCTATTCGGGAGGGAGTGGTGGAGTATGATGATTACCTTAGATGCAAGAGTGATGCCCTAGGAAGGGTTGGCTTCTCTTCTTATCGGAAATGCACTGCAACTATCCGGATGCTTGCATACGAAATTCCCGGTGATCTTATGGATGAGTATGCCCGGATGAGTGAGTCCACATGCCTTGAATCATTGTACAAGTTCTGCAAAGGTATGGTAGCAATGTTTGCCTCAAAGTACTTGAGAGAATTAAATGATGCAGATATAGCCCAGTTGTTGGCGACCAGTGAATCCAGAGGCTTTCTGGGAATGCTTGGTAGCATAGATTGTATGAACTGGAAGTGGAAGAACTGCCCATTTGCTTGGCAGGAGCAGTATAAGGGGCATATTAAAGCTTGCACGGTCATACTTGAAGCTGTGGCATCACAAGACCTCTAGATTTGACACTCTTTCTTCGGCATGGCAGGTTCTCGCAATGACATCAATGTGCTTCAACGGTCTCTGGTGTTCGCACAACTTGCAGAAGGTAACTGCCCAGAGGTCAACTTTGAAGTTAATGGCCACCACTACAACAAGGGATACTACCTAGGTGATGGTATCTACTCCCAGTGGTCAATCTTGGGAAGACAATCTCCAGGCTTGTAGGAGAGAAGCGAGCTAGGTTTGCCCAAGCACAAGAGAGAGGTGGTAAGGATATGGAGCTTTCGGTGTGCTCCAATCTCGATGGGCTATTGTTCGGTACCCTTCCAGCACATGGAGCCAACGCAAGATGTGGAATGTGATGACTGCTTGTGTGATCATGCACAACATGATCGTAGAGGATGAGCGTGATGACAAGATCTACGACCAAGGGTTTAATTACCAGGGTGAAGATATTGAGCCTGAGCATGGACCAACAACGTTTGCAGAGTTCGCCAAATTTCATCATCAAATGCATGATTGGGCAACCCACATTCAACTCCAAAATGATTTGATTAAGCATATGTGAACTCATCTAGGCAACCGATAAATGTATCGGATCTTTTATTTGTATTTGTGACAATTTTAATTTCATTCGGTTGTAAACTATGGGATATCTATTTGGTTTTAAACTATTTGTTGTGATGTAAAAACTATGTGACTTTTTATTTGTATTTGTATGCATTGAATGTAAAATGCTGAAATTTATGCAAATAAATGACGGAGCGGACCAAATGAGCCGGCCGGTTGGGTGCCCTGGCAACGGGAACGTGAAAAAGAGGCCGGATGTTGCCCCTCCGACCGACTCAAAGGACGAAATCTAGACAAAAATGACTTTCGTTTGGGTCGGTCAATTGGAGTTGGCCTTAGCTCACGCGTCCGCCACTGAACCTCGCCCTCTTTCGACTGCAGGGCTGCTCCAGGGACAGGCAACGCAGGGACGAGGCCGCCCGAGCTTGTGCACTCCTAGTTGTGTGGCTGTTCCGGCGTGTGTGGGTCGTCTGTGTGGTCGTCGCAACACCTGGGCATGCTTAGACGGTGTCACGCGTGACCTTTTTGAAATAGGAAGAACAATTTAGGAGGCGTGGTTATATACCAAATGAATGAGGGTTTGAAATGGACACGCTCAAAAAGGACAAATTTACTCCATCTTAGTTTTTGTGAACACAATATAAACACAAATGCCCACATACATCCACATACACTCATCTCTATAAAGACACTCATGCACATCCTATGAGCAACTCTGATGTACTGAATCGGCACAACATACTGAGATTAACGAAGTCACCATAAACACCTTCTTAGTTGGAGAGATGGTCTAATTCAAATAAACTAACTTTCTTTTTGGACCTAAGGTTTTTTTCTTTTGGACCTTGGTCGAGTCCAACAAAAAGTGAGAACCAGGCTGTAGGCTAATGGCAAAGGATCACAGTGACGCATCATGCGGCCAGAGTTTAAATCCTGCCGGGAGCGAATTTCGGGTTCCTCACTCGAGTGGGCTTCTTTAAAAAAATATGTCCCGGATCCACTGCCCATGGATCTCTTTTTTTTTTTGGTGTCCAACCAAAAGTAGCTGACAGGCTCCCTTTTTGTGTGTCCCCCACTCCCGGCGACCGCGAGCCTCTCGTCCACCCCCGACACCGAGCCGAAAGCCGCGTGGATTCGCCGCCCGATCCAGCGATGGATTCAGCCTCTAGAGTTGCCCCGCCGCCGGTCAGCGCTGGTGTCCGCGTCCGCGCGCCGCTGGTGAGGCGCCGCCTTCTCTTATACGTTTTGTTCTTCGCTCGAAGCACGCTTTTTGAGGTCGAATTTACCCGGGGAGTGGGTGGGTGGGGTTGTTCTTGAGCTGAAGGTGCACTTTGGGTGCAGAGACGAGGTGTTTTAGCTTAGGGATGGGTGTTTGTGTTTCATACTGCAAAATGGGGTGTTTTTCTGCTGATTCGATTGTGGCTGCGGGGACATGGATCTGGGTGCTTTGGACAGCCGAGGTCATGTGTGATTTTACATCATATAATAGAGCTGTGTGATTCCGTGGGCTGCGGGGACATGGATCTGGGTGCTTTGGACAGCCGAGGTCATGTGTGATTTTACATTATATAATAGAGCTGTGTGATTCCGTGGAAATAATGAGGCCCCGTTTGAAACACAGGAAATCAAACATAGGAATAGGCAAAACACAGGAATTGAGATGCCATGTAACCTGAGTTCCTACAGGAATCTAAAACACAGGAATAGTCCAACACTGCCATTTGGATACCACAAAGGGAAAGCACAGGAATTGTAGACATAAGGAGGGGAAACATGAGGTAAGACCTCATGTTTGTTTTCCTCCAAAATTCCTATGGATTGCCCCATTCCATACGAATTTCGAGGAATCTTGGTGAGCCATTCTTTGTTCCAAACAGCACCTTAGGATTTTGTCACGCCCTGTTCTTCTGAAGATCAAGTTCAGTTAACTGTTCATCAGCCGGCACGCATCCTGCGCCCTTCGATCAAGATCCAACGTTCCACAGCATCCCTCCGAACCGGTACGATAGAAGCTGGAAGACGACGCGAGCGACGCAAGATCGTGATCGAACGGCCTCAATCTAATTACCTTTTTACCGCTACTTTTGACTGTTCCTTGTCAGCAATTGTCGCTGCACTTTTACCCTGAGACTAGCTATATAAAGTCCTGGACTCGCTGTGAGCTGGGCATCGATTGTAATTCGGGGTGAACCCTAGCCGCCACATGTTGGCTTAGCTTCTACTTTCCCCTTTCTGAAATAGAAACCCTAGCTAGATTCCTCCTCAAGCGGGGCTAGCGACCGTGAAATTCCTCCAATCTTCTTGATTTAGAGCACTGATCGTGACAGATTTTTTTTCCCCTATATTTTCTTTTGGCAAACATAAGCCCTCAAAGGAGGGCTAAATTTTAATATTTAACAACCAAGGCAATGTACAGATAGTAATTTCCCCTTGGGGAAAGAGATGGCCTCCAAGGCCAATCTGGATTTACAATCAGAGACTTTGCTGCATAGGAAGTTGCATCTAGAAGAGGATCTACAGCAGAAAGCTCTCTTAGCAAGTGAATGAAATATAAGATTTTTGATGCAAGGAATGTACTCGACTGTGTATTGAGAGAGATCAGAAGTAGGGTTAAAAAAAATCTGCTAGCGTCGGTCTGATCTTCCAATGACCTGGTTTTTGAATTAAATCTTTAGCTTCAGCTGCAATCACCAAGTTCCTGCAATCAGATAGAAAAAAGAAAAGAAAAAAAGAAGAAGATTTTTTCCTATAGGAATTCAATCCTGCAAAATTCCTGTGATTTTTCTTTGTTCCAAACGGAGCCTAAATTGGTTGTTGGCCACTAGTTGTAGACTGGTAGTAGTAGGCTTAGTGTTGATTTGCTAGTGAACACTGCTGCTGATTCTTATTACCTCATACTACCTTGGAACATGCCAAATGTGATTTTCTTGGGAATTACGTATACCGTATGGTTGTGTTCATATTCCATAATTGGGATTGTGCCATGCTTATGCAACAATAGTTGAAAGTTCAAGCACAAATGGTTGACCTAGTATATTTGTAAATTCAGAGAAGGCCATTATTTTCATTCTACTGTAACAAAGGCACTCCGTGTTTGGCTTGGGTCAAATTAGCCAGGTAGGTGTATATCTTTAATTTTCTTGCTTGGCTATACTTTCGTACTCCTTATGCGTAACAACCCCTGGATCGTCCTAAGATATCATGATATACGGCATAAATGTGCATGCTACCAAGACCGAACTACTTGATCCGATGGAAGAATCAAAATAATGGTACCGAAGCAATCACTGCAGAGAGAGGAATGATTTGATGATGCCGACTGAATTTTTAAGCATGACGACAAGAGTTCAACGAATTGTCACTGTCTCGCAATTCTCTTACATCTTTTAGGACCCTTAGTTTCTTGCTTTAGACAAGCATACATGTTGGAGTAGGTTCATTATATGAGTCTCCATATTCAACAGCATGTCCATTTCAACAGGCTTCAGACATCCTTCAATGAACTTGATCATCCTCAGGAATTTCTTGTGGCTACTATGGCTACTCATCATAAACAGATGAAACTACTATTGGTGTTCTTGAGCTGGGTTATGTGAGTCATGATAATTTGGGTATTTGTTTGTAGAAGAAGTGCCTGCTACCCCAATATGGCTGTGCTCTTAAATCTCAGCTTGAGCACGTAAATGCTTCTTGTCATTGATTTATTTGACTTCCTTTTCATGTTGCCTTATGCTTAAAAAATGTTGCCTATTGCCCAAAGCTGAATTCTTCTGCTTCTATCTGTTCTTATTATTTGAATAATCTTTTTGATGTGTTCTTATTTGTTACCAGTATGATATTTTGATATTCTGTATCATGTGTGAATAGTCCTCCGGGAAATTACCTTCTGTCGTCCAACTATTCTAAAGAATGAACCTATGGTAGAAGAGGCCACTCCATTGTCAAGCTCCTCCGGTATGGTGACTTGAAGCCATGGCGTGGTGAAGGGAAAGTGCAAAGGAGGTGGGTTTGCAGCAGGGATGAGAATATTAGAGTGGAGAACAGAAAGAAGAGCTTGGAGAAGATTTTATGCTTGATTGAATTAACAATGCCATATGTCTTACATGGAGGATGGCTCTAACATTAAGGACTATTGTAAGAAATTGACCAAATCAAATGAATTAATAAGTATGAATCTAAACAAGTCTTTGTTGTGGTATCTTGAGTCCAGTTGTCTATTAAGCTTAGTCTAGAGTATCCAGGGTGTGTGTGTGTGTCCTGGCAGAAGAGCATCTGTGGGAAGAGTTCAGTTATCTCCTAGATGAACCCAGCCTAGCCTAGAATTATCCAGTGTGTGTTGGGTTACTGTTCGATGAACAGTAGCCGACCTAAAGGGTCTATATAAGGATGTATCCCCCTTTGTAAGGAAGCAGACAATGAAATATCTACTCCCTCCGTCCCATAATGTAAGACGTTTTTTGACACTTGTAAGACGTTTTTTGACACTTGTAAGACGTTTTTTGACACTACTTACATTATGGGACGGAGGGAGTAGTTCCTACCTATGCTTCTCTTCTACCCCTCTAATTCTCCAATCTTTCCCCACTACCCTTCTACTGTACCATGGTGCCTACACGGCGACGACCCTCGCATCCTGCAAGTATCCCACCCTACAACCTCCGTAGCCAGCGTAGGCTACAACACTCTTTGAAAGGAAATATCTTGGATAACTTAAGAGGAGAGGAGAGGAGCCCATCTCGCGCCATGCTAATACTGCTGCTGCGTGCCTTGCGAGCCGGCCTAGGAACTTGCTAGCATCTTGCTTGCCGGACAAGACATACATCTATTCATCTTGCACTTAAGAATAATTAACCTAGTGGCGCTGTTATACTGTGTTGTTGATTTCCAACAAGAGCCAATTTGATGGTAAGTTTAAGACAACTGGACCAAACACCTTGTATCTGTATGACTTGGATTGACTGTGGGTTTTATATCATATTTAACATAACGAACTAGTGTAATGGTGACAGTGAATTTGGAAGTGGTTGCTGCCAGTGCAAATATCCTGCCTCCTATTGTCTGCTAGGGGTATTAGATAGTATATATATTTGATATTTTGAGCTACAACCAGGATTAGTAGGCTTTAATCCAAACATTTGCTGTCGTTGCATATTATTTGAGAATTTGCCGTGTTACAGCACAACTTCTGATCTTGTTTCATCATTGCATTTGGCAGGTAGAGTCCGTCTCCTGTTACTGCAGATTAGATACAGGCCTTAAAACTGTCGTGGATGCTAGAAAATTTGCTTCTGGAGCAAAGATGTGCATGCAACCTGACGTCAAACAAACCAAGCGCAAGTCAAGGGGCTCGCGGAAGGAGAGGTGCCGAGCTCAAGCACCACTTTTGCCTGGCCTTCCTGATGATCTTGCAATTGCCTGTCTTATACGGGTTCCACGAGTGGAACACCCCAATCTCCGGACAGTTTGTAAAAGATGGAACCGCCTTTTGTCAGGAAATTACTATTATTCCTTGCGCAAGAAACTCAGCATGGCAGAAGAATGGGTTTATGTCTTTAAAAGGGATCGTGAGGGGAAAATATCCTGGTATGCCTTCGATCCACTGAACCAGCTCTGGAAGTCCCTTCCACCTGTTCCACCGGAGTATTCAGAAGCGTTGGGTTTTGGCTGTGCTGTTCTGAGTGGTTGCTATCTGTACTTATTTGGCGGTAAGGATCCTTTGAGGGGCTCTATGAGACGTGTTGTATTTTACAATGCCCGGACCAACAAATGGCATCGAGCTCCAGATATGTTACGAAAGCGACATTTTTTTGGTTCCTGTGTTATAAACAATTGTCTATATGTTGCTGGTGGAGAGTGTGAAGGCATACAAAGGACTCTTCAGTCTGCTGAAGTTTATGACCCTAATAGGAACAGATGGGTCTGCATCCCTGAGATGAACAACGGGATGGTGCCTTTCATCGGAGTTGTATATGATGACAAGTGGTTCCTAAAAGGGCTTGACTCCCATCGCCAAGTGACATGTGAAGTGTACCTACCGTCATCCAATTTGTGGTCAACCATTGATGATGAAATGGTTACAGGTTGGCGAAACCCAAGCATTTCCTTCAATGGACGTCTCTATTCATCTGATTGCCGGGATGGCTGCAAGCTTAGAGTCTATGATGCAAACACAGGAACATGGGCACGATTCATAGACAGCAAGCACCATCTAGGCAGCTCACGAGCCTTTGAAGCCGCAGGCTTGGTGTCTTTAAATGGTAAGCTTTGCATTATTCGCAACAACATGAGCATCACTCTTGTTGATATCTTGGATCCAACAATGAGTATCGAGACCGACAGTGCATGCATGTGGGAAACTGTTGCTCGTAAGGGTCAGCACAAGTCATTTGTGGCAAACTTGTGGTCGACCATTGCAGGGCGTAACCTGAAGAGTCACATAATCCATTGTCAGGTGCTGCAAATTTGAGGTCAGCTGTTGCGAATCGGGACATGATGAAATCAGCGAAACAACACCCCCATTACAAGATCAAATGCTCATCGCCTGAACAAATCTTTGTACATTTGATTACCAGAAGCCACAATTCAAGATTCTGGAATATCATTATATATATATATATATATAATAGATGGGGCACCTACCTAGGTGCCTGGGCACCTTGATCATTTTGGAAACCGTGATATATTTAATTTGTTTCCTAACTATTCTTCATGCAAGACTTTCCATGCTTACATTTTATTTTTGGTTCTAACTATTAGGCATGCAAGACTTGCCATACAATTAAACTTATTAATGTTGATTTTGTTTGGATTGCTGTAGGTATATAATATGTGTATTTTTGTTTCATAACTATCTAATACGGGTATTTAATACCTACAAACAAAATTATATACATATGTATATTCAATAATTTATTTTTTAAACTATTACATTTTTTTGTTTCCTAATTATCTAAAATGGGTATCATATACTTACTAACGAAAGAATGTACGTACGCGGGTATGTATATACACAATAATTTATTTTTTGACTAATTGCATTTTATTTTTGTTTCCTAACTATCCAATACGGTTATACAATACCTACTGACGAAAATATTGTAATACCCGGTCGACGTATATAAGCGGCCATATGAAAAATGGTAGGAAAATATTGTACATACCCGATCGACTTATATATCCGGCTATGTGAAAAATGTAGAAAAATATTATACATCCAATAATATACTTCAAGCGGAAATACCCAAGGTGTCTGCACACTTGTATACCCCGCTGTGCGAAAATGCTTGGAAAATATTGTACATAACCAGTCAACGTATGTACCTAAAGTAATATATGGCTACGTATATACCTGGCTACGTGACGTATGGGTATCTAATATATACCCAACATATTTCGAGTACAAAAACATATCTAAGATATTTTGGGTTATGTATGTATATACCTAGTGATTTATTCAAGGTATTAGACACTTGGTGAAAAATAAAGGAGAGCACATAAAAAAATATGACCTCCATTATACGGAAAAAAAATACCTGACTATGTGACGTATGAGACATGCATGGGCTTAATTTGGGTGGGTATTAAGTGTTCATATCAAGCAATAATTCTTTCCTAATACTAATTATCAATTAATGCTAATACTAATTACACGTGCACACATCTTAGTGTCATCCCACGGTTTCTAGACAAGGTG
This sequence comes from Thinopyrum elongatum, assembly GCA_011799875.1. Classification (NCBI taxonomy): domain Eukaryota; kingdom Viridiplantae; phylum Streptophyta; class Magnoliopsida; order Poales; family Poaceae; genus Thinopyrum; species Thinopyrum elongatum. Next base: position 185,015,850 of record CM022297.1, on the reverse strand, counting down.
CCCAGGCACCTAGGTGTCCCATATGGGCGTCCTACGGGATTAATCAGTAAGCTGATCTACAAAACTTTTTGTATGAACTTTCATATAGTACAATGGTAGTTTGTTTGGTCGTCAATGATTTGCATCGCTGGATATTCTTTTCACTTAGTTCGGATATCCACCATCAGCTCGTTTATCCTGTACTTATTCATTTACTGCTTTATGTTGATCTATGCTGTAGCCCCACATCAGACTTCGAGATTAGAATAAGTAATACTTCTAATGCTTCATTTTGAAGTTCATATGGGTTTTTATATGTGTTGGAAACTAAACAAGCTTATTTGTGTAGAAAAATAAGAATAAACCATGATGCATGCAACCATTTTTTTTTTGAAAACAAAAGGTAGACTGATGTCTACCTTATATATTTCAAAACAGGCGAAGCCTGGGGACCGTAAGGTCGATTACATGAGCTTGTAAAATGCACCAAGGTGCAAAGGCCAGAAGCAGCCTGTGAGAAGAAAGCAAGGAGGCAGAGGTTTACAGGGGCAGACTACGGCATCCTATTACAACTTGGGAGGTGTTTGGTTCGTGCTATTGTAACGATATCTGATAACGATGGTAACATATAGCGTTAAATTTTGTTTATTTAGATTTCTCTGTAATATGATAATTCCGGTAACAGATCCCGCCCTATTAAAAACTGATACTGAGAAATCGGGCGCAATCAAAAAACGATACAACCATCTCTCTCTCCCTCCCGTCGACCTTGTCGTCTTCTTCCCAAACATCCACGCCATGATCTCCATCTCTGCCCACCACTCCCCATGGCATGAACAGTTTAATCCCGTAGCCGAGGACGGTACCAACCGGAAGCGGGCCCTTGTCGACTCCCTCGCCGAAAGTGATGGCTGCCCGACGAACGGGAAGAGATCGCTGCGGAGCAATGGCGTCCACGAGCAGCTCCCATGGGCGTGCGAGGATGGCATAGGGACCCGCAATGTACTGGTCTAGATGTTGCACAGGCAAAGGGCGGCATGCAGCCAGCGACGGTGGACGCGACCGCCTGGGTAGCCTCCGACTCATCAAAGTAGTGCGCCTATCTCCTCGTACCGAGCCTCCTCTCGGCCAGACCATCGGCGAGGCGCGCAGGTCCTTCAAGGCGTCAGTATGATTGAGAGGAAGTGCGGAAAAGTCATGAGGAGGTACGTCAATAGCCGGGCTGGGCTCTCATCTCGGGAAGCAGCTGACCGGGGAAATGCAGGACCAGGCGCTGCTGTATTGATTAACATTACATTTACTAACCAAACAGTTTTGGTTTTTGGTCGATACCGTTTACAGTAACAGTGTCATTTGATTCCATTTACGTTTACGTTTTCATTTCTGAACCAAACACCTCCTTGGAGCATTAGCCATCAAGCAAATTGACCCAGACCAGCAGGTCACTCTTATCCTGTTGTCTCTTGGCTCTAAATAGCCATAAACGAAGAAGATCCATATTATAGAACCTGACATAAGACTCCGTCCAGACTTTATTATTGAAGACCCGGTCATTTCGTGCATGCCAAAGCGAGACCACACATGCAGCGAAGGCAATGTTCCATTTCTGCTTAAAAACGAGTTGATCGGCAGCTTGTGTTGCAAAAGTCACAAGGTTGATCGATGAGAGCTCCAAAGAAGACAGATGCAGCTTATCCCAAATGGCTTCAGCTGGCCAACATTGTAGCACCAGACGATCAATCGACATCGCATGCAACCATATTTATCAAAAGAGTACTAGTATCATGGTCTAGTAACAATCTAACTGTTAGGACCGAGAGTATATCGACTAGAGGGGGGGAGGGGGGTGAATGGGAGATTCAAAATTTCTTTCAAAAGTATTGAACCTGATCCCAATCACAGCAGCGGAATTAAGTAACGAAGGAAATGAACTGAATCAGTCTTCTTCGTTAGAAGCATATTCCTCGATGAAAGATGTAATAACTATGCGAGCATGGGAAATGACAGGTTTAACTACGATGAGAGTAATGCAGCATGCAAACAAATGCAGTAGAATGAGATACAACATGATGTGGATGGTGAACAATATGCAGGAAGGTATACAGAGGAGAAGTGAGAGTAGCTAAACAGGATGATGAAAATGCAATGAAATACGACACGATGATAAACTTGAGTGAACAACACAGATACAGATATGATGGAAAACTACGATGAGAGATAACGATCAGGTAATCTATCGACACAGAGCACGAATGAAAACTGCTGAAGGAATTGCAGTGATGTAGAATGAACCAGTGGTGCTCGATGGCGACAGAGAGATTTGGTAGACCAGTTCACCCTTCTGCCCAAGGGCTACGTCTGGTTGGAGGGGCTGTGACTTAACACGGAAGATAAACTCTCTTCACCCTATTCTCCTTCAACTTGAAGCTGATCAGACTTCAGTTGATTTCACTCATGGTAGATCCTTGTCGGCGATCTTCAAACCTTCAGTCGACCTTCGCGAACCACAATCACTCTTGGTTGCTGAGGATCTAGCTCGGTGAAGACAACAACTCTTCAACACTCGAGCGGAAACCTATCCATCTAGAGAGTGCGCAGCTCTCAAGAGTAATAGGTATAAGAACTCTGACTCAGAACTACTGTGATGCTAAACCACTGTCTAAGTATGGGCCCTTGATTTTCTCTCGGTGGATCTTAAACTCAAATCACTCGGAGAGGGGTTGCTCAAATCAATCTTCTCAGAAATCTCAAGCGGAGCAGCCAACGGACAAAGTTGGAGCGGGGTGGCTATTTATAGCCGCAGCCTTCCCTGATGGGAAAAGACCAAATTGGACATCGAGAGCAGCCAATGGCCGAATGACACGAGTCCAGCGGTCGGCTTTGAGCACAACGGTAACATTACCTGCGGAGCAAGTAATGCTAACTCCTCGGCCCGAGACAAATCTCCCGCAGCGAATAAGATCACAATCTCTTGCTGGCAAGTATTTGCTCGGAACACAAAGATATTTCTCTCGCAGCTTTCATAGGTTTTGGCTAAGCATCACAGAGGATCTAAGCTTCGAGAACCTATACCCCTCTTAATAGTATGGAGGTCCTATGACTCAAATAAACAGAAGAAGAACATGGTCTGAGGTGGCTCAGGAGGGTAGTGTCCCTCCTCCCACTGCAGCAAAGAAGGGGCGAGCATCTAAACCTAAACCCTGTCTGGCCCCGAGCAGGTCGAGTCCGCGCATTAAAAACCTCTCCTTTAGATGAAAGCCCTCTTTTGGAATATTCGGGGTTTCGGTGCTAGGGGGCGCCGTGACCAAATCCGGGACCTGGTGCGTAACGATAATATTGGCATTGTTGGACTCGTTGAGACCTTTAAGTTTGATTTCTCTCACTCTGAACTCTCTTCGATCGCGGGAGCAGATTGTTATTTTTGGAGGTGCCTGCCGGCTTCAGGGCATTCTAGTGGTATTTTGGTTGGGGCCAAAGTGGATCTTTTCGATTTTGTTGCCTTTGACCACGGGATTTTTTTGGGCTAGTATGGTGGTGTTTCACAAAGATCTTAATTTGCTTTGGGAAGTGATGGTGGTGTATGGGCCGGCCGATCACTCTTTGTCCCATCTCTTCCTGGATGAGCTTACTTCCAAGATTGACTCGTGTAACATCCCGTTGGTTATCGGGGGTGATTTCAACCTCCTTAGGTCCCCTGCTGAGAAGAGTAATTCCAACTTCTCATGGCCGTTGGCCGAGGCCTTTAACGATTTCATCGCGGAATGTGCACTCTGTGAGATTCCGAGGTCGGGAACTAGGTTCACCTGGTCCAACCATCAGTTAGACCCCACCGGTCTGTCTTAGATCATGTTCTTTCGTCTGTTGCATGGGATGCGATGTTCCCTAGAGCTTCTCTTTCTGCCCTGCCCCATGTTGGCTCTGACCACTCTCCTCTGATCTTGGATCTTGGCGTGTCCGCTCTGCCTAAAGTACCTAGATTTCAGTTCGACACTTCTTGGCTCTTGGTTGATGGCTTTGTTGAGTTGGTGTCGGATAAGATCTATGTGTTCCTGTCCTCTAGGTCTCGCTCTTTTGGCCCAATGGATGATTGGCATAGCTGTTCGTATCAGTTGCGTAAGTTCCTGAGAGGCTGGGTCCGTAATCGCGCGGCCGAGGCCCTTAGGAGCAAACGTGAGCTGCTGGGGCAAGTTGCTGCCTTAGATGCGGAGGCTGATTTTGCTGGGCTCTCTCCCACTGGCTGGCAGCATAGATATAACCTGGAAGCCGTTCTTTTACATCTACATCGCCAGGCCGAGGTTTACTGGAAACAGCGTGGTACCATTAACTGGACCCTGAAAGGCGATTCCCTTAGTGCATATTTCTTTGCCATTGCCAACGGTCGACGCCGTAGGTGTTCGATTAATAGCTTGGTCATTAATGGGATCCAAGTCTCTGATCCTCACGTCATTCTAGACCATGTCCATGAGTTCTTCACTGGGCTTTTAGCTGCCAGGCCTGCCTCTGGTTTTATTATTTCTTCTAACCTCTGGGCAAATCACTGTCGGATTTCGGACGAGGAAAATAGTGCTCTCATGATCCCCTTATCCGTGGAAGAGATTGAAAGGGCGATCGGCTCTGCTAATTCTAACTCGGCCTCTGGCCCCGATGGCTTTTCTATCCCGTTTTTCCGCCGCTTCTGGTCGGTGCTGCGCCCTCTGGTCTGTGTGGTCATCCAAGGTTTTTGTCTAGGGACGATGGATATCTCTCGTCTGAATTACGCCATCCTGACCCTTATTCCAAAAGTCAAGGGCGCTGACAATATTTCCCTTTTTCACCCCATTGCCTTGATTAATAACTTTGCTAAGTTTCCTTCCAAAGGGTTTGCGACTAGGCTGTCTCCAGTGGCACATCATACCATCAGTCCCACCCAGACTGCTTTCATCAAGGGTAGGTTCATCCTTGATGGAGTTCTTTGTCTTCATGAAATTGTGCATGACCTTCGAAGGAGAGGTTCCCGTGCCCTCATTCTCAAACTTGATTTTGAAAAGGCATATGACTTTGTTAGTTGGGACTTCCTTCGCCAGGTCTTATTGGCAAAAGGGTTTGATGTGGGTGTGGTACACAGACTGATGCAACTGGTCTCTGGGGGCCACACGGCCGTGGCTGTGAATGGCATGACCACCAAATATTTCGCCAACGGTCGTGGCCTGCGGCAAGGAGATCCAGCCTCTCCTATTCTTTTCAATTTTGTGGCCGATGCCTTATCTTGTATGTTGGACCGTGCAGCTTCGGCTGGCCATATTACCCCTGTCGTATCCCACCTTCTCCCTCGTGGAATCACGCATCTCCAGTACGCTGATGACACGATCATCTTGGTGGAGATGACTGAGGCTTGTCTTGCTAACCTTAAGTTCATCCTGTTATGTTTTGAAGCCTTGTCGGGGCTCAAGATCAATTTTCCCAAAAGTGAGGCTATTGTGACTGGGGTTGACGAGGCGGAGGCCCTAAGGGTTGCCCAACTACTTAACTATTCACTCGGCTCCTTTCCCTTCAAATATCTGGGCATGCCTATCTCCCCTTACCATCTTCATGCTAAAGAACTCAAACCTCTGGTGGCCAAAGTGGGTAACAGAGTTATGCCATGGCGCGGCAGATATAATACCCAGGCTGGGAAAGTGTGCCCCATCAATGCGTGCCTGTCTTCCTTGCCTATCTTCATGATGGGGTTTTTCATGCTCTCCCTGGGCACTCACGCGGGATTTGATAAACACAGGGGGGTTTTCTATTGGAACTCTTCGGATAATAAGCGTAAATACATGTTTGTCAAATGGAAGGCCATTTGCAGGCCCGAAGGCCTTGGGGGGCTTGGAATCCTTAATACGGCAGTGATGAATAAGTGCCTTATCATTAAGTGGTGGTGAAGGATCATGAATGCTTCCCCTGGGACCCTCTGGTTCAATATCTTGAAAGCTAAATATTTCCCTTCCGGCAGCCCCATGTTCACCTCGGCGTCCTATGGGTCTCAGTTTTGGAGGGATCTGATTAGGGTCAGGGACGTTTTTCGCGATCATGTTAAGTTTACTGTCAGGAATGGTGCCTCGACTCGCTTCTGGTTGGATTGGTGGACTGGGGATGCACCTTTAGCATCCTCTTTCCCGGTTCTGTTCTCGTATTGCCCGGAGCCTGGGATCTCAATCTCTGAGCTCTCACACAAAGGCTAGGACTTGGGTCTCCGGAGATCCCTCTCTCCTGTAGAGTTGGAGGACTGGCACCGGCTTGCTGTGCTATTCCCTAGTCTCTCTCGGAGGAGGAGGAGGTGACCTGGGCCCATACCGCCTCGGGTGTTTTTTCGGCCAAGTCACGTCTAAGTTTAAACAGGTCTCGGCGGCTAGAATCCCCCCTAAGATTAAGATCTTCCTTTGGCAGGCCATTAGAGGCCATTTGCCTTCAACCAACCAGATTCGTAAGAGGAACGGGCCTGGTTCTGCCTTTTGTGCTTTGTGTTCTGCTGTGGAAAATTCCAATCATATCTTTTTCGAGTGCCCCCTGGCAAAGTTGGCCTGGGGAGGGGTCAGATCGTGGATGAATGTCACTTGGGATCCTACCTCTTTCTCGGAGCTGCGGACCTTAACTGATACCATTCAGGGATGAACGAAGAGGCTTTTCTGGATCGGGTTGGGGGCCCTATGCTGGTCTCTATGGATTATTAGGAACAAATTCACCATTGAGGGTATATTCCCTAACAAGCCGGTTGATGTTCTGTTCAAAATGTCTATCTTCTTGCAGCAGTGGAAATTATTGACTAAGCCAGCAGATGTGGATGGTTTGGAGGAGCTGATTAACAAGGTTCGGGCGTCAGCAAGCTTGATGTCTTCTACTCCCTCCAGCTGATTGATGTCGCTTGAACTACGTCGGTATTTCCCCAGAGAGGAAGGGATGATGCAGCACAGCTACGGTAGGTATTTCCCTCAGTTATGAAACCAAGGTATCAATCCAGTAGGAGAACCAAGCAACACTATGTAAATGGTACCTGCACACAAAGAACAAATACTTGCAACCCGACGCTCATGAGGGGTTGTCAATCCCTCTACGTGTAACGGCGCCAGAAATTGTCAAGTTGACGGGATAAAAATTGTGTAGATTGGATAAATAGATCTCGATAAAACGCGAAATAAAATAAGTAAGAAAAAAGTGCAGCAAGGTATTTTTTGGTTTTTGGAATAATAGATCTAAAAACAAAAGCAAATAAAAATAGATCTCAAAGCAAATATGATAAAGAATAGACCCCGGGGCTGTAGGTTTCACTAGTGGCTTCTCTCAAGAAAATAGCACACGATGGGTAAACAAATTACTATTGGGCAATTGATAGAAGATCGAATAATTATGATGATATCCAAGGCAATGATCAATATATAGGCATCACATCCAAGATTAGTAGACCGACTCCTGCCTGCATCTACTACTATAACTCCACACATCGACCGCTATCCAGCATGCATCTAGTGTATTAAGTTCATGGAAAAACGGAGTAATGCAATAAGAACGATGACATGATGTAGACGAGATCTATTCATGTAGGAATAGCCCCCATCTTGTTATCCTTAATAGCAATGATACATGCGTGTCTTGCTCCCCCTTCTGTCACTGGGAAAGAACACCGCACGATCGAAACCATCACAAAGCACCTCTTCCCATGGCAAGAAAAATCGATCTAGTTGGCCTAACTAAACCAAAGATTCGAAAAAGAAATACGAGGCTATAAATAATCATGCATATAAGAGATCAAAATAAGACCCAAATAATATTCATGGATATAGATCTGATCATAAACTCAAAGTTCATCGGATCCCAACAAACACACCGCAAAAAAAAAGAGTTACATCAAATAGATCTCCAAGAGACCATTGTATTGAGAATCAAAAGAGAGAGAGAGAGGAAGCCATCTAGCTACTGCCTACGGACCCGTAGGTCTATGATGAACTACTCACGCATCATCGGAGAGGCACCAATGAGGATGATGAACCCCTCCGTGATGGTGTCTAGATTGGATCTCGTGGTTCTGGAACTTGTGGCAGCTAGAATTGTTTTTCATCGACTCCCCTAGGGTTTCTGGAACATTTGGGGATTTATAGGGCAAAGAGGTGGTGCGGGAGGCCACCGAGGGGGGCACAACCCCCCTAGGCGCGCCCTGGTGGGTTGTGCCCACCTTGGGCCTCCTCTCTGGTACTTCTTTGGCCCATGTTGTGTCTTCTGGTCCAAAAAAATTCTCCAAAAAGTTTCGTTGTGTTTGGACTCCGTTTGGTACTGATATTTTGCGAAGTAAAAACCAAGCAAAAAACAGCAACTGGCACTGGGCACTATGTCAATAGGTTAGTCCCAAAAAATGATATAAAGTTGCTATAAAATGATTGTAAAACATCCAAGAATGATAATATAACAGCATGGAACAAGCAAAAATTATAGATACATTGGAGACGTGTCAGCATCCCCAAGCTTAATTCCTACTCGCCCTCGAGTAGGTAAATGATAAAAATAGAATTTTTGATGCGGAATGCTGCCTAACATGTTCATCACATATTCTTTTCTTTTTGTAGCATGGACATTTGGACTTTTATATGGTTCAAAGCAATAGTCTAGTTTTGACATGAAGATTTCAATACTCAAGCATATCAAAAAGCAACCATGTCTTTCAAAATATCAACACTAAAGAAAGTTATCCCTAGCCCATCATGCTCAATCATTGATCCATTCATGAAACACACTTGGATGTTAGCTACATCCAATGCTCAAGTACGATCATAGTGCCCCTTAGTTGGTGCTTTATAAGAGAAGATGGAGACTCAAATATAAAAAAATGGATAAAGTAAATAGATAGGCCCTTCGCAGAGGGAAGTAGGGATTTGTAGAGGTGCCAGAGCTCAAAGCTTAAATTGAGAGATAAATTTTTTTGAGAGGCATACTTTTCCTGTCAACGAAAACGACCGAGTAATTCCCAACACTTTCCATGCTAGATATATCATAGGCGGTTCCCAAACAGAAAATAAAGTTTATTCCTTTTTCCACCATACTTTCACATTCCATGGCTAGCCGTATCCACGGGTACCGTCCATACCAACACTTTCCAAGGAATTTATTATTTGACAACATAAAGTAAATTTCTTTTTCATTTCAGGACTGGGCATCCCTATTACCGCCATACTCTCATGCAATGACAAGTGAATAAACACTCATCTTGAGAATAACACATCTAGCATGGAAAATATTGGCCACCCGCTGCCGCTTCATGAGCGGTACGAGCACACAAAAAGGAAATTCATTTTAAAAATTAGAGATGGCACATACAATTTTGCTTAGAACGGCATGGAAATATTGCATATAGGTAGGTATGGTGGACTCATATGGCAAAACTGGGTTTAAAGAATTTGGATGCACAAGTAGTATTTCTACTTAGTACAAGTGGAGGCTAGCAAAAAGATTGAGAAGCAACCAACAAAGAAACAAAAAATCACATAAGCGAGCATTAAGCATAACTAACACCGAATAATGCACCACAAGTAGGATGTAATTTCATTGCATAACTATTGACTTTCGTGCTTGCATAGGGAATCACAAACTTTAACACCAATATTCTTACTAAAGCATAATTACTCACCAACACGACTCACATATCACTATCATCATATCTCAAAACTATTACAAAGAATCAAGTTTATTTTGTGCAATGATCTTCATGAAAGTTTTTATTATATCCCTCTTGAATATCTATCACTTTGGGACTAGTTTCATATATTGCAATTGCTTTTGACAAGCTCAAACAAATCTAAGTGAAGAACATGAGCATAAATTTTTTCGTCTCTCAAAATAATATAAGTGAAGCATGAGAGAATTTCTTCAAAAATTTACTAACTCTCAAATAAATCTAAGTGAAGCATGAGAGCATTTCTTCGAAAATATTAAAGCACACCATGCTCAAAAAGATATAAGTGAAGCACTAGAGCAATTCCATAGCTCAAAAAATTTAAGTGAAGCATGAAGAGAAATTCTAACAAATCATAGCATAATTTTGGCTCTCTCAAATAGGTGTGTCCAGCAAGGATACTTGTGACAAACTAAAAGGCAAAACAAGCAAAGACTCATATAATACAAGACGCTCCACGCAAAACTCATGATATGCGACGAATAAAAATATAGCTCCAAGTAAAATACTGATGGTCGTTAGAAGAAAGAGGGGATGCCTTCCGGGGCATCCCCAAGCTTAGTTGCTTGGTTCTCCTTGAATATTAACTTGGGGTGCCATGGGACATCCCCAAGCTTAGGCTCTTTTCACTCCTTATTCCTTCATCCATCGCGATCTCACCCAAAACTTGAAAACTTCAATCACACAAAACTTAACAAAACCTTCGTGAGATCCGTTAGTATAAGAAAACCAATCTTTACTTTAAGTACTGTTGAAAACCCATTCAAATTTTATTATTGCATTATAACTACTGCATTCTAACTGTACCATGGCTTATACCCCCCGATACAATCCATAGATTCATCAAAATAAGCACAGAATGCAAAGAAAACAAAATCTGTCAAATACAGAATAGTCTGTAAAGATGCGAATTGTTCTCATACTTGTGTAACTCTAAAAATTCTGAAAAATTAGAAAAACTGAGAATTTTTTTTATATATCTTTTGTAAAATATTCAGAATTTTTCGTTGCTTCCGTGAATTTAAACAATTCTGTTACTGGATGCAAAAGTTTCTGTTTTTCAACAGGATCAAATCAACTATCACCAAAGCTATCCCAAAGGCTTTACTTGGCACAAACACTAATTAAAACATAAAAAACACAATCATAACAGAGGCATAATTGTGTGAACACTCAAGAACAGAAATAAAAAGGCAAAAATAAATTTTATTCATCGGGTTGCCTCCCAACAAGCGCTATCGTTTTATGCCCGTAGCTAGGCATAATTCATAGATTCAAGTATTGTCATCTTTAGTTTTAGATCCGTAGGATGCCCTCATGATTAATTTATATGGTGGCTTGATTATTGTTCTAGGGAAGTGTTCCATACCCTTTCTTAATGGAATTTTAAATTTAATATTGCCTTCTTTCCTATCAATCACAACAACAATAGTACGTAAAAACGGTCTACCAAGTATAATTGGACAAGACGGATTGCAATCAATATCAAAAACAATAAAATCTATGGGCACATAATTCCTATTTGCAATAATAAGAACATCATTAATTCTTCCCAAAGGCTTTTTAATAGTAGAATCCGCCAAGTGCAAATTAAGAGAACATTCTTCAATACCGGTAAGACCAAGCACATCACAGAAAGATTTCGGAATTGTGGAAACACTAGCACCCAAATCACATAAAGCAAAACACTCATAATTTTTAATCTTGACTTTGATAGTAGGTTCCAATTCATCATGCAATTTTCTAGGAATTGAAATCTCTAACTCCAATTTTTCTTCCAAGGCTTTCATCATGGCATCTACGATATGTTTAGTAAAAGCTTTATTTTGTTCATAAGCATGGGGTGAATTTATCATGGATTGCAACAAATAAATACATTCAAGCAAAGAGCAATTATCATAATTAAAGTCTTTGTAATCCAAAAGAATGGGCACATCACTAGTTAAAGTTTTGACCTCTCCAAACCCACTTTTATCAATTTTTTCATCAAGATTTTCACCCTCCGAATTATCGGGACGCCTTCTAACTAAAGTTGACTCTTCTTCCGTCCATTTATCATCAATTTTAATTGTACTAAACAAGGAATCAATAGAAGAAACACCAATCACTTTAAGATCTTCATCATTTTTATGAAAGCAATCACTAGAAAACGCTCTTTCTAAAAATTCTCTTTTAGCTCTAAGCATAGCGGTTCTTTTCTTACTTTCATTCATAGAAACATATAAAGATTTAATTGATTCATCAACCTTGGGTACAAAAGTTTTCAAGTTGAGATTTTCTACATCGTGAGAAATTCTACCAATGCTTTTAGACATATCATCAATCTTATTCAACTTTTCTTCTATCGTAGTATTGAAAACTTTTTGAGCATTGATAAATTATTTAATATTATTATCAAGATCAGAGGTGTTCCTATTATTATTGTAAGAAGCATTACCATAATTATTAGAGGAATTTCCAGAAAAAGGCCTAGGATTAAAGTTACCTCTATAAGCATTGTTATTAAAATTGTTTTGCGAAACAAAATTCACATCTACAGGATCACTATTTTGCTCAATCAAAGTAGACAAAGGCACATCATTAAGATCAATAGGATCACTTTTATTAGCAACCAATTTCATAAGAGCATCAACTTTTTCACTCAACGTACTAATTTCTTCAACCGAATTAACTTTTTTACTAGTTGGTGCTCTTTCAGTATGCCATTGTGAATAATTTGCCATAATATTATCAAGCAATTTAGTAGCTTCACCCAAATTAATTTCCATAACAGTACTACCAGCGGTGGAATCTAAAAGATTTCTAGAAACAAAGTTCAATCCCGCATAAAATTTGTGTATGATCATCCAAAGATTTAAACCATGAGTAGGACAATTTCTTAGCATCAACTTCATTCTTTCCCAAGATTGTGCAACATGTTCATGCTCAAGTTGCTTAAAATTCATGATTTGAGTTCTAAGGTAATAATTTTCACGGGCGGAAAATACTTAGTAATAAAAGCATCTTTGCGCATATCCCAAGAATCATACTATTGCGAGGCAAAGAAGAAAACCAAATTTTTGCACGATCCCTCAAAGAGAAAGGAAATAATTTCAACTTCACAATATCATTGTCCACATCTTTCTTCTTTTGCATATCACATAATTCTATGAATGTGTTTAGATGGGACACGACATCCTCATTAGGAGTACCGGAAAACTGATCTTTCATAACAAGATTCAACAAAGCGGCACTAATATCACAAGATTCCGCAGTAGTGGCGGGAGGAGCAATCAGAGTGCTAATAAAATCATTGTTATTGGTATTGGAAAAATCACACAACTTGGTGTTTTCTTGAGTCATCGTGACTACGCAAACAAACAAAAATAGATCTGACGAGAAAACGGCGAACGAAAAAGAGGGCGAATAAAACGGCAAATTTTTGTGAAGTAGGGAAGATGAAAACGAGAGGCAAATGACAAATAATGTAAATTGCAAGGAGATGAGATTTGTGATTAGGAATCTGATAGATGTTGATGATGTCTCCCCAGCAATGGTGCCAGAAATTCCTTTTGATGTCGCTTGAACTACGTCGGTATTTCCCCAAAGAGGAAGGGATGATGTAGCACAACTACGGTAGGTATTTCCCTCAGTTATGAAACCAAGGTATCAATCCAGTACGAGAACTAAGCAACACTATGTAAATGGTACCTGCACACAAAGAAAAAAAATACTTGCAACCCGACGCTTATGAGGGGTTGTCAATCCCTCTAAGGGTAACGGCCCCAGAAATTGTCAAGTTAACGGGGTAAAAATTGTGTAGATTGGATAAATAGATCTTGATAAAACACGAAAAAAAATAAGTAACAAAAAAGTGCAGCAAGTTATTTTTGGGTTTTTGGAATAATAAATCTAAAAACAAAAGCAAATAAAAATAGATCTCAAAGCAAATATGATAAAGAATAGACCCGGGGGCCGTAGATTTCACTAGTGGCTTCTCTCAAGGAAATAACACATGGTGGGTAAAAAAATTACTGTTGGGCGATTGATAGAAGATCCAATAATTGTGATGATATCCAAGGCAATGATTAATATATAGGCATCATGTCCAAGATTAGTAGACTGACTCCTGCCTGCATCTACTACTATTACTCCACACATTGACCGCTATCCAGCATGCATCTAGTGTATTAAGTTCATGGAAAAACAGAGTAATGCAATAAGAACAATGACATGATGTAGACAAGATCTATTCATGTAGGAATAGCCCCCATCTTGTTATCCTTAATAGCAACGATACATGCGTGTCTTGCTGCCCCTTCTGTCACTGGGAAAGAACACCGCACGATCGAACCCATCACAAAGCACCTCTTCCCATGGCAAGAAAAATCGATCTAGTTGGCCTAACTACACCAAAGATTCGAAGAAGAAATACGAGGCTTTAAATAATCATGCATATAAGAGATCAAAAGAAGACTCAAATAATATTCGTGGATACATAAACTCAAAGTTCATCGGATCCCAAGAAACACACCGCAAAAAAAAGAGTTACATCAAATAGATCTCCAAGAGACCATTGTATTGAGAATCAAAAGAGAGAGAGAAGCCATCTAGCTACTACCTACGGACCCATAGGTCTACGATGAACTACTCACACATCATCGGAGAGGCACCAATGAGGATGATGAACCCCTCCGTGATGGTGTCTAGATTGGATCTCGTGGTTCTGGAACTTACGGCGGCTGGAATTGTTTTTCGTCGACTCCCCTAGGGTTTCTGGAATATTTGGGGATTTATAGGGTGAAGAGGCGGTGCGGGAGGCCACCGAGGGGGGCACAGCCCCCCTGGGCGTGCCCGGGCTCCTGGGCGTGCCCTGGTGGGTTGTGCCCACCTCGGGCCTCCCCTCTGGTACTTCTTTGGCCCATGTTGTGTCTTCTGGTCCAAAAAAAATCTCCAAAAAGTTTTGCTGCGTTTGGACTCCATTTGGTACCGATATTCTGCAAAGTAAAAAACAAGCAAAAAACAGCAACTGGCACTGGGCACTATGTCAATAGGTTAGTCCCAAAAAATGATATAAAGTTGCTATAAAATGATTGTACAACATCCAAGAATGATAATATAACAACATGGAATAAGCAAAAATTATAGATACGTTGCAGACGTATCATTGATCGTCATGTTTTGGATCCCGTTCTTAGCAGTAGTTTGTTGGCCTGCGTGCCTGATTTGTGTGGTTTCGGCCTGCGCGCCTCTGGACTTGTGTTTATGTTCGATGAACTCGTGCTTGTTTTATGTGGTACTCTACTGTGCGGCTTTATTTATAAAGTCGGGCTCTGGCCTTTTCTCTAAAAAAAGAAATGAATACTACGTCTTTACTTCGTCTTCGACTTCCATTCGCCGCAATCAATCTCTTTGGACGACCATACCGAAACATACGCTTAGCTTCAATAGTAAAGCTTCGAGGGGTTAATTCCTTCACATCAAACTTCTCATCTATATAACTTCATCAGATTTAGCTCGTTCTTCTCTGCAATGCAGATATACTTCGGTGAAGTTCCTCGAACTTAGCACCAAAGAAAACATTCTCTTCGGTTCTGTATGGACTGTTTCTCTCTGTATGCACTAGCAAACAAATCAGTCCATACCTGTTTCTGTCAACAATCTCCAAAACACAAGGTAGGCAGATATTGCACCAACAATCTCCCCCTTATTGGACGATTGTTGACAAAACAGATCACATCAAAGGATAGATAAAGAATGGAATGTAATGCGAAGGATAATAAATGACGAGAGATAATTACGAAGATAAAAATGCTCCCCCTGAAGATATGCATCGGAGCATAAAATAAAGCTGGAAGGTAGCGAGGAAAATCTTTGTAAGAGTGACATTGACAAGTGATCTTATACTTGACTTGTTTCAATGCACTCGACAGTGTCTGAGGTGATTCCTGTCACAAAATCTTTGAAAAGAATTAGATATAAGATATACTATGAAAGATTTGTGACGAAGGATGTAACATGAAGGTTTTCTCAGAACACAATTTGAATCCACACGAGATGTAATTTTCCTGCATGTTAGATATTCGAGTATGATCAGAGCAAATTAGGCATGAGCGAATTTCCTCGGAGAGGATAAGCTTCAGATGTAGTTTTCCTGCAATAGTGATGATACGATGAATATATGCGAGGAAAAACACTTTGTCAGTTGAGAGAATAGCTTTCAAATCACTGACTTCATTTTCCTACAAGGTTAGATGATCGAAGGATAATAATTATAGCAAATCCAACCACGACAGATATAATTCATGTAGTACTCAGTGTACTTCTCCCCATTTGTACTATCGCTCGATGATTTTTCTGTTCTTGTAGAACTACCACTGTCCTGCACAATTGAAAGATATCGAGGATAATCAAAAACTTTTGATTGTACCTGCAAATAGATAGTGCAAAGCAGATGTTGTGGGAAACCACGGCCACCTATGGGGCCATGAGCCCCTTTTGGTTCGGCGGGGGGATTGGCACGTTGCACAAAGAGCGGAGAAGCGTCGCGCAGCACGGCAGAGATCACACGGGCAGTCTTTACCCAGGTTTGGGCCACTGTGAGGCGTAAAACTCTACTCCTGCTTTGGTGGATTGATGGTGGATAATGGTGGTGGACGCAACACACTCGCCCGACAAGGTTGCTCTGGGGGCGAGAGTGGCTACGCGCGTATGGACATGCGAGGGTCCAACCGTTTCTACGGTCACCATGGGCCTCCTTTTATAGATAAAGGGGTCACCACAGTGGCAAATCAATCTTTGCGTACTGATTAGATAGCTAACAGTCCTATCATATCTAACTCTGCAGGCTGACAGAGCGCATTAAATGCGCCGCTCAGTGTCACATCACAGCTCGCCCGGCAGGCTCTGCCGAGCTGTTTTGCCAGCTTTGCGCCTGCTCGCTTGACACGTCTCAGGACGGGTGTCATATGGAGGTGTTTGCTATAGGAAGTGACTGCCATGTGGCAAAAAGCAGCCACTTAGTCACCTTGGAGCTCGGCACCGCTTTGATTAATGACTTGCGTCGCTTGTGAGGTGGAGCGGTGGAGTGGCTTGCCTCCGCCAGCCCCGGCAGGCCTGCCGGGACAATCTGGTAGCTTGCTTCCGGGACACACCTTGGAGCTCGGCACCGCTTTGATTAATGACTTGCGTCACTTGTGAGGTGGAGCGGTGGAGTGGCTTGCCTCTGCCAGCCCCGGCAGGCCTGCCGGGACAATCTGGGAGCTTGCTTCCGGGACAAAACCCAACACTGCCGGGCTCGCCTGCCCGGCAAGGTAGGTCCTTCCCTTAGCGATGCCTTGTTCCTCTGGCTCACCTTGGCCTTCTCGACTTGCACTTGGATCCTTCAAAGGAATTGATCCTCCTTGTTTGGTCCGATCTTGGTCTTGTAATCTTGTCTCTGGCCTGTGCATAGTCCGTGCAATGGACCCAGGGTCTGTTGCACCGACATCAAATAACATTGCAGGGGGGGTTATTAACATTACATGGCGACCGAGTATTTCAACACCACAAGCGGTGCGTTAAGTTCATCAAGCAAATTGTTCAAGGGAAAACCAAAAGGCGAATGAAAACACCCTGCAAGAACCCTGATAAGCTATCACTAGATGTAATCCTCCCCCTTTTTGTCAACAAGTGTCAAAAAGGAATGAGAAGACATACGAGGAACTACCCCATGGGAGAATCCTCAGAATCAGAATTAAAACCACTTGACGAATCAGAATCCGAAGAGCGAGGAATGGTCGAGGCAGAAGCAGGAGTGGCAGCATGGGCTCTGGATGACTTGGAGCGATGAACATCTGTCGGTGTACTAAGTATTGGGCCTTTAGTACCCCGTACTTGTGCACGGGCGGTTGTAGCCATACCTGCGGCAAGGCTTATCGGGGAACAGCTGAAGATTAATCCAAGATTATCAGAGACATTCAAGCCAAGGACCAGAAGATAAAGGAGAACTGGAGATCAGGGGCTTGGCCCCCGGCAAGATCTTGCCGGGGTAGCCTGCGGAGCCCGGCAAGATCTTGTCGGGATAACCCGCGGAGCCCGCCAAGATTCGCACCTCGGCAAGGTTCCGCCACTGTGCCACCATTCCAGCGCAGCGACCAAGCCTGGCATTCTGGCCCCATCTCTGGATGCGTGGCAAGGCGCTAGTGGAGGTAAGCTTAAGCGGTGCTGATGGGATGGCTCCTTTTTCCATCCCCAAGAAAGTAGGGACACCTAAACGGACACTTCACAGTGCATTAAATGCATTTGTCCTAAACCGCCAGTGGTTAGGTATGATAACCCTGTAGCTACTTTACACCTCGCGTATGAACAGTTTGCCACTGTGGTGACCCCTTTGAGCATATAAAAGGAGGCCCAAGGCAACTGCTACATAAGTATTGGGCCTTTAGTACCCCGTACTTGTGCACGGGCGGTTGTAGCCATACCTGCGGCAAGGCTTGTCGGGGAACAGCTGAAGATTAATCCAAGATTATCAGAGACATTCAAGCCAAGGACCAGAAGATAAAGGAGAACTGGAGATCAGGGGCTCGGCCCCCGACAAGATCTTGCCGGGGTAGCCTGTGGAGCCTGGCAAGATCTTGTCGGGATAACCCGCGGAGCCCGCCAAGATTCGCACCCCGGCAAGGTTCCGCCACTGTGCCACCGTTCCAGCGTGGCGACCAAGCCTGGCATTCTGGCCCCATCTCTGGATGCGTGTCAAGGCGCTAGTGGAGGTAAGCTTAAGCGGTGCTGATGGGATGGCTCCTTTTTCCATCCCCAAGAAAGTAGGGACACCTAAACGGACACTTCACGGTGCATTAAATGCATTTATCCTAAAACGCCAGTGGTTTGGTATGATAACCCTGTAGCTACTTTACACCTCGCGTATGAACAGTTCGCCACTGTGGTGACCCCTTTGAGCATATAAAAGGAGGCCCAAGGCAACTGCTACATAAGTATTGGGCCTTTAGTACCCCGTACTTGTGCACGGGCGGTTGTAGCCATACCTGCGGCAAGGCTTGTCGGGGAACAGCTGAAGATTAATCCAAGATTATCAGAGACATTCAAGCCAAGGACCAGAAGATAAAGGAGAACTGGAGATCAGGGGCTCGGCCCCCGGCAAGATCTTGCCGGGGTAGCCTGCGGAGCCCGGCAAGATCTTTTCGGGATAACCCGTGGAGCCCGCCAAGATTCGCACCCCGGCAAGGTTCCGCCACTGTGCCACCGTTCCAGCGCAGCGACCAAGCCTGGCATTCTGGCCCCATCTCTGGATGCGTGGCAAGGCGCTAGTGGAGGTAAGCTTAAGCGGTGCTGATGGGATGGCTCCTTTTTCCATCCCCAAGAAAGTAGGGACACCTAAACGGACACTTCACGGTGCATTAAATGCATTTGTCCTAAACCGCCAGTGGTTAGGTATGATAACCCTGTAGCTACTTTACACCTCGCGTATGAACAGTTTCCACTGTGGTGACCCCTTTGAGCATATAAAAGGAGGCCCAAGGCAACTGCTACATAAGTATTGGGCCTTTAGTACCCCGTACTTGTGCACGGGCGGTTGTAGCCATACCTGCGGCAAGGCTTGTCGGGGAACAGCTGAAGATTAATCCAAGATTATCAGAGACATTCAAGCCAAGGACCAGAAGATAAAGGAGAACTGGAGATCAGGGGCTCGGCCCCCGACAAGATCTTGCTGGGGTAGCCTGCGGAGCCTGGCAAGATCTTGTCGGGATAACCCGCGGAGCCCGCCAAGATTCGCACCCCGGCAAGGTTCCGCCACTGTGCCACTGTTCAAGCACAGCGACCAAGCCTGGCATTCTGGCCCCATCTCCGAATGCATGGCAAGGCGCTAGTGGAGGTAAGCTTAAGCGGTGCTGATGGGATGGCTCCTTTTTCCATCCCCAAGAAAGTAGGGACACCTAAACAGACACTTCACGGTGCATTAAATGCATTTTTCCTAAACCGCCAGTGGTTAGGTATGATAACCCTGTAGCTACTTTACACCTCGCGTATGAACAGTTCGCCATTGTGGTGACCCCTTTGAGCATATAAAAGGAGGCCCAAGGCAACTGCTACAGGGGGAAGAACACTCTCGGCCCATTCTGCATGCGTAGCCGCTGCACGAACACACTGTTCTTCGCAAGCGCTCCAAGAACTAGGACGAATCCACTGATAATAAACAATAGCAGGAGTAGGGTTTTACGCTGATCAGCGGCCCAAACCTGGGTAAAAATTCCCTCGCGCTAGTCCTCAGTTCTGCTCTTTGTGCATACCTCTCTCCCTGCCGAATCGTAAAGGGGTCCATTGGGATCCCATAGGTGTCGTACGCCGACATCTTTGGCGCGCCAGGTAGGGGGATCGAGGTTGCGCGAACCTGATCTGGTGGTCAGCGTGTCAGTTTCTTCACCATCTTTGTCATCATGCCGCCCAAAAAGAAGGGTGCGGCAGCGGTTGTTCCGTCTACGTCCGTCTTGCCCGTACCTACTCGGACGGGTGACGGCCTGGATGTAGGAGATGGAGGTTTAGAGCCTCCAAGGTGTTCTGGTGATCCAAGCCAGGCGAGCGGCATTGTTCGCAGCGGCGACAACAACCCGCACGCCGCTAGATCCAGAGATGAAGCCGTGCTGCCTACGGGCGGCGCAGTGAACTCCAGAGATCGGAGGACGCCTTCTAAGACTCTCACGCCGGCGCAAGCGTTGCGGCCTTCTCAGGTCACACGCGACGAGCAGCGCCGTGGCGTTGGTGGGTCTAAACGTCCCCATGGAAAGACTTCTGCGTACCGATCCCAAGGTGCGCAGGCCCAGCATGCGCGCCAAACTGCCGATGGAAGTGGCGCGCGGTCGCGTGATCGTGATGGCGCTCCTTCTAACACTGTTAGGAGTCAGAGCACCTCATGTACCTCGCACCTGTCGCCGCCACCTACGCTGGCAGAAGCCTTGGCACGTGCGCAGCTGCTCCTCGATTTCCCTCCTGCTCTGGAGAAAATGGAGGAGTGGCGATCTACTATCCAAAGCCTCATCGGCTTTGTCAATAAGGATGGGCCGCAGCCTGCAGGGCCCTCGCGGCAGCGGTCTATCAATTCGACACGGGCCGATGGCGAGAAGACTAGAGGCGGTGCGACCATGGTGCACTCCCCTCCATGACAGCAGCAGCGGTCGTCAACCCGGCGGACTGATGGCCGTGATGATGATTCCACGGCGTCATCCGATCCACGGATGCGCCGTGATCAGCGCCAAGTTCTTCGGGAATGGAGCAAAGAAGACGCTCGAACTACCATCGAGCGGCGACGGGAGGCGCGTCATCAGTCTGATAAACGCGCAGGGCCCACTGTCGATAGGCCTGCGCCAGGGGACGTAGGCGACTTGCCCTATGAGGTAGGTTGTCCGGCGTTTACCCGTGAGCTGCGGCAAGTCCAGTGGCCCAACTCCCGAACGTTCAAACCATAGGTCCCGGAGAAATATGACGGCAAGACTCACCCCTCGGAGTTCTTGAGCATCTACACCATTGCGGTGCAGGCTGCTGGGGGCCGAGATGACAAGATACTTGCCAACTACTTCCCGTTGGTGCTCAAGCCCAACGTCAGGTCGTGGTTGATGCATCTGCCGGAGAATTCCATTTCTTACTGGTCAGATCTGTGCCATCAGTTTGTTGGCGCCTTTGTTGGGGGCCACCAAGCTCCTGGCCAAGAGAGTGATTTGCATCTCCTCCCTCAAAAGGAGGGCGAACCCCTGCGCAAGTTTATCCAGAGATTTAGCCGGGTGCAATATAATATTCCAGACGTTCATCCTACCGCTGTTGTTAGCACAGAGCATGCTCAACCGCAAAATGCGCGAAGAGCTGGCAATGAACAAGGTCAGGAGTATTGCCAAGCTTTACGCTTTGGCCGACAAGTGTGCTCGAGCTGAAGAAGGGAGGAAACTCCCTGGCGAGGGTGTTGGCGCGGGGGGCGAATCAGAAGATGAAGACGCTGCAGCCCCGCCAAAGAAAGGCCGGCGGCGGAACAAGAAGCGCAAAGGTAAGGCCGTGCTTGCTGTCGAGGAATCCGGCAACCCGGGCACCGCCAAGAAGGCCAAGGTTGACGACCCCGGCAAGGAAGTTGTCGGGTGCGCCTCCTGCCAAGCTTTGGTGGCTGCCGACAAGTCGGAAAACTCTGGCAAGCAATATTGCAAGATCCATCGCACCAAGGGCCACGATCTCCAAAACTGCCGGCAAGTTTAGCAGCTTGTCGAGAAGTAGAAAGCTGAGTACGAAAGATGAGACAAGGAGAAGGCCCAGGATGGTGCTGAGGGATCTGGCAAGAAACGTGGTGGCCGAGGAGGCCGCCGTGGCAAGGCTAAGCAACAGAAGGAAAAGCCCGCCCGAGGCCGCGACAAAGATGAGGGAGGCGATGATGATGAAGAAGATGACGAATCCAGCGAGCACGAGTTTCAGAAAGCCACAGAGGCCATGTGTATTGACGGGGGTGCCTCATTGCATTCTTCTCATCGCCAACTTAAACAGTGGGTGCGGGAGGTTAATGCAACGGAGCCGTCGTTCGAGGCACGGAAACCTTTGAAGTGGTCCAGCACGCCTATCATTTTTTATGCCGAGGGTCACCCTGATCGCACAACTGCGGTCGGGTGTTTGCCCTTTTTGGTCTCACCAACAATCCGCAACCTCAAGGTGACAAAAATGCTAGTTGACGGTGGGGCCGGGCTGAACTTAATCTCGCCGGACGTGCTCAAGAGGCTGCAAATTCCTGATGAAGATCTCGAGGAAACGGGCACGTTTCAAGGGATCAATCCAGGAAGGACCCAGCCAAAAGGCAAGATTACGCTACCGGTGACATTTGGTAGCGAGCTCAACTACAGGATAGAGAAGGTAGTGTTTGATGTCGCCAAGATCCCTATGTCGTACAATGGGATCCTTGGCCGCCCAGCGCTGGCTAAGTTCATGGAGGCATCACACTATGCGTACAATGTGTCGAAGATGCCCGGGCCGATAAGTGTCATCACTATCCACTCCGACAAGAAGGATGCACTTATCTGCACCGACCAACTATACCGGGAGGCAGCTGCAGCACCTGCCGTCAAGGCATCTGCTCCTGCCGCTGGAACTCCCGGGGGGAAGAAGAAGACCGGCAAGATCTTTGGCGCAAACTCCGGCAAGCGCACCTCCTCGGAGTGCTGCGCTTCCGTTGAGGACGCACCAGAGAGTTCCACCGGCAAGAACAAAAAATCCAAGGCTGCTCCACTAGAGATCAAGAAGGTGCCCGTCAAGGAGGATGGAACAGGAGGAACTTTCACCATAAGTTCCACCCTAGATGACAAATAGGAAAGCGCGCTCATTGCCTTCCTGTGGGCGAACGTCGACGTGTTTGCATGGAAACCGTCTGACATCCCCGGTGTTCCCAGGGAGGTAATTGAGCACCACCTTGTTGTCTATCCTCACGCGCGGCCCATCAAGCAGAGGGTCATGAAGCAAGCCTTGGAGCGGCAAGAATTCATTGCCGAAGAAATCAGAAAGCTAGAAGCGGCAGGCTTGGTCAGAGGAGTGCTTCACCCAACGTGGTTGGCCAATCCGGTTGTAGTGCGCAAGGCGAATGGGAAATGGAGGCTGTGTATTGATTATACAGACATCAATAAAGCCTGTCCAAAAGATCCTTTTCCCTTGCCGCGCATAGACCAGATTGTGGACTCCACTGCTGGTTGTGACCTACTATCGTTCCTTGATGCCTAATCGGGATATCATCAGATCTTCACGGCAAAAGAAGATGAAGAAAAGACCGCATTTATCACCCCATGTGGTACGTATTGTTTTATACGAATGCCTTTCGGGTTGAAAAGTGCTGGTTCTACATTTACGAGAGCGGTCCAAATTGGTTTTGAGCCTCAGCTACATAGAAATATGGAAGCATACATGGATGACATAGTGGTCAAAACCAAGGATAAAGCGACGCTCATACAAGATCTACAAGAAACATTTACAAATCTGCGCAAGATCAATTTAAAGCGCAATCCTGAGAAGTGTGTGTTTGGCGTTCTTTCCGGCAAGCTTCTCGGGTTCTTTGTATCTCAGCGTGGAATCAAAGTGAATCCCGACAAGATCAAAGCTATTAAGCAGATTGAGGCACCAAGACGCGTCAAGGATGTACGTCGTCTTGCCGGCTGCATTGCTGCCCTAAGCAGGTTCATCTCCAAATCCGCTGAGCGCGCCCTGCCCTTTTTCGAAATTTTGAAGAAAGCAGGTCCAATGAGATGGACTCCGGAAGCGGAGGCAGCGTTGCAAGATTTGAAGAGGTACCTCTCCTCTCCGCCGACGCTAGTCGCACCTAGGACACAAGAGCCGTTGCTGTTGTATTTAGCGGCAACAAATCAAGTGGTTAGTGCTGCTTTAGTGGCACAGAGAGAAGTTGATGAGGAGGCAACGGCAGTGGCAGGACCGTCAAATGACGCGCCGGGATCTTCCCCGGTAAGGTCTGGTACCGGCAAGACAGGATCTGCGCAGTTAGAGGAATCAGTTCAAAAAAGGAAGATAGTGCAGCGTCCAGTCTATTTTGTCAGCTCCCTTCTACAGGGAGCTAGGTCAAGATACTCTGGTGTGCAGAAGTTGCTCTTCGGCCTTCTCATGGCCTCGAGGAAGCTGCGCCATTATTTTCAGGCACACGAGATTACCGTCGTCACTCGATTCCCGTTGCAGCGGATTTTACGAAATCCAGAGGCAACCGGCAGGATTGTGGAGTGGGCATTGGAACTATCAAGCTTTGGTCTCAGGTTTGAAAGTACTTCAGCAATTCAGAGCAGAGCCTTGGCAGAGTTCATTGCGGAATGGACCCCAACACCAGACGAAGAGATTCAAGAAACGACTCTTCCCGGCAAGGAAACAGATCAAGAATGGATTATGTACTTTGACGGGGCTTTCTCGCTGCAAGGCGCCGGTGCTAGCGTGCTGCTTGTCGCACCCACTGGAGAGCACCTCAAGTACATAATTCAGATGCATTTTCCCCGTGAGAGCACAACGAACAACACTGCGGAGTACGAAGGCCTGCTTGCCGGTCTCAGGATCACGACAGACCTTGGTATCAAGAAGCTCGTCATCAGAGGCGATTCACAGCTTGTTGTCAGGCAAGTCAACAAAGATTATCAAAGTCCATTGATGCAAGCTTATGTGGATGAAGTGAGAAAAATGGAAGAGCGATTTGACGGCTTGCAAACAAAGCACATTCCTCGTGCCGAAAACAGTATTGCAGATGACCTGTCAAAGCGCGCTGCTCTCAAGTTACCTGTGGAACCAGGAACTTTTGTGCTCCGTTTAACTCAGCCATCTGTAACACCATCAATGAGGCAAGAAAAGAGAAGGAAGTTGAATTCTGGTCAGTACTTCCCGGCAGAGCTCCCGGGAGCCGCCGACAAGGAAGTTGCCGGGATCAACGACAAGCCTGCCGGGGAACAACAGGCTCCAGCAGGGGCTCAGGCCCTTGCCGTCGAGACAAATGTTCCCCCGGCAGAAGAAATGCCTTTAGTCCTAGTTGTCGAGCCCCAGGCTCCAGCTTGGGCACAGCCCATTATCCATTTTCTTCAGACAGGAGAACTTCCTGAGGAGCAGGAAGAAGCGGAAAAAGTAGCCCGTCAGTCTAGCATGTACCAGTTCGTCGATGGCGTTCTGTACAGGAAGAGACTGAACGGTGTGAAATTGAAGTGTATTCCTAGGGAGGATGGACTAGGGCTATTGGCAGAGATACATGGAGGCATATGTGGCTCTCACATAGGATCAAGAGCGCTTGTCGGAAAGGCATTCCGACAAGGTTTCTTTTGGCCCACCGCTCTCCAGGATGCAACTGCGCTAGTAACCAAGTGTGAAGCGTGCCAGTTTCATTCAAAGAAATCGCATCAGCCAGCTCAAGCCCTTTAGACAATCCCTCTCTCCTGGCCATTTTCGGTCTGGGGGCTCGACATATTGGGCCCTTTTCCCCGTGCTACCGGGGGCTTTGAGTACTTGTACGTTGCGATCGGCAAGTTCACAAAGTGGCCGGAGGTGGAAGCAGTGAGGAAGGTGACACCACAATCAGCCGTCAAGTTCTTTAAAGGGATAGTCTGCCATTTTGGTGTGCCCAATAGGATCATCACCGACAACGGCACACAATTCACAAGTCGCACCTTCGTGCAGTACGTCCAAGATCTTGGCGGCAAAATCTGTTTTGCCTTTGTTGCTCACCCGAGAAGCAACGGCCAAGCAGAGAGGGCTAATGCAGAAGTGTTGCGCGGTCTCAGGACTAGAACTTTTGACAAGCTGAAAAAGTGCGGAAGGCGCTGGATTGATGAGTTGCCGGTGGTTCTTTGGTCAATCAGAACGACACCAAATCGAGCTACTGGCCAGACACCCTTCGCTCTGGTTTCCGGAGCGGAAGTAGTTCTCCCCACGGAACTCATATACGGGTCACCTCGAGTGCTCGCTTATGATGAGCTTGAGCAAGAGCAACTGCGGCAAGATGACACTGTGCTCCTTGAGGAGGATCATCTTCAGGCTGCTGTGCGAGCTGCACGCTACCAGCAAGTTTTGCGTTGCTACCATAGCCGCAAAGTTCATGCCCGAAGTCTTGAGGAAGGCGACCTTGTTCTTCGGCGGATTCAGTCCGCCAAGAATTCAAACAAGTTGACGCCGAAGTGGGAAGGCCCCTATTGGGTAGTACGAGTCACCAGGCCCGGCGCTGTCCGCCTGGAGACCGAGGATGGCGTTCTAGTGAGTAACTCCTAGAATATCAAACATCTTTGCAAGTTCTACCCGTAGGGCGCGGTTGCCGGGGGATCCCGACAACCTCCTTTTGTACGAGTTTTGCCGCCAAGGCATATAATCCTTTGTGCAAAGCCAGGTGCAGACCCTGTGCGCATTTGAATAAGCTTAAGTGTTGTACATTTCTTGTTGATTTCCATGTTTATAGATATGCATGCTTGTCTGAGATATTTTATGACACTTGCTCCCGGTAAGCATTAACGAACCACCAAGGTTCCATATCTTTTATTTTCTCTTCTTTCTTTTTCTCAAAGGATGGAAGGTTCCTTCGCGCACACGTTTGCCGTGGGGGGGGGGG
Organism: Thinopyrum elongatum; assembly: GCA_011799875.1. Lineage (NCBI taxonomy): Eukaryota > Viridiplantae > Streptophyta > Magnoliopsida > Poales > Poaceae > Thinopyrum > Thinopyrum elongatum. The sequence continues at coordinate 184,989,136 of CM022297.1, read as the reverse complement.
GGAAGGAAGGTATGGATACCAATGGGCAATGTTCAGAATTGATGTCTTGCCGGAAGGAGTACAGCGACAGAAAGCTAAGTTGCGAAACTTTGAACAAGTTTTTCAATTTTTACAATCAGGCTATTTTCTTCAGATGATTTCGATCCTTGTATGGAAAACCTGCACGCGAAGGAACTCTTGTCGTAATTGGTTGCACCCTTATTTTGTTTCGAGTCCGCTCAACAGTTTAAGTGGCTGCACAAAGAGCGCCAAGATGTCTTGCTGGCTGCTGCACCTCCAGCAGGCTGCTGAAGTCCCACACCCAGCGCTCGCGGCAGGTTGCGCGCCAGCAAGTTTCCAGTTAGCGTAGGGCGTATACCATACGGAAAGAAATTGGACAGGAGAAATAGCATGCATGTATTCAATCATAGTAAGTTATATTACATTGATAGCTGCCGCAGTTCTAACTTAAGACTAAATTGTCTTTGGCATGGAATGGTGGCGGCAAGGAAAAGTGCGACGTCTAGTCCCTGCGTTGGCCTTCGACCCTCTTGATTGAATCCACCTTCTCAAGGATGGGCGCGACAAGCTCCTCAAGTGCCTTGAGATCTGCATCTTTCGGCAAGCGGTCGAGCACGTTGGTGAGATCAATGCCAGGGTTCTTGTGTACCACCTTGACGAGCACCTTGCGAAGGACGGCCCGGCAAAGTTTGCGGGATTCATTGGCCAGTTGGGTCGCTCGGTTGGACTGTAGCAGCTTCAGAGCATCAATGATGCTTTCGAAGAACATGGTCAACCTGGCGCTCGAGGATATCCTTTCTTCAGAGGAATACCTGAAGTTTTGCAGGCCATCCTGGCCCATGATTGACAATTGTGCTGTGAGCCTCTCCGCGGTGTCGACAAGGCAATCAGTCCAAATTTTCACACCCTTCTCATAGTCAATTTGGGCGGCGGCAGCGCTCTTAAGCAAGTTCTTCTCATCCTGAAGATCTTTGCTTAAGGCCTTCTCGCGGGCCCTGCTGTCCTCAAGAGACTTTTCCAGCGTGGTTAACTTCAGCCTCAGATCGGCAATGGCATCGTTGGCTAAAGAAAGCTGCTTGGTTTTGTCGGATATGGCAATTTGTGTCTCCGCCAGGCTGTGGAGAGTTTTCTCCCAGTCGCCTTTGAGTGTCGAGAGCTCCTTGCTGTGTTCCTCAAGATCCGTCTCTAGCTTTTTCACTTTGTTGCTCAGCTCGTTCTTGGCGGCCTCTGCTGCCTTGGCAGCATCGATGGTTTCCTTGAGCTTGCTGGCGTGATCTGCAGTTGAAGCTTCGAGCGCCTCCTTGTGTTTCTGCTCCAGCTCCTGGGTCCGCTGCGCGACAAGCTTTTCAATCTCATCGTCCTTGCCGCGGAGTTTGGCAGCAAGTGCCTGCTCGCGCGTGGCAAGATCTTCTTCGTGAGCATCAAGCCCAACGCGGCGCTCCATCAAGAGGGCTTCTTCAGCGGCAATCCTTTGTGCATTTTCCTCTTGCACCTTCTCTATGTCGGATTGCCTCAGGAGGAGCTCCGTCTAGCTTTGGCTCACTTGTTCCCGACTGGCAGTCAGCTCCTGAAGGGCCTCAGCGTACCAGATCTGCATCTGCTCAACGCGCTTCTGAAAATCTGCCTTGGCTGCTTCGACAACTGCAACTCTGGAATCTGCTTTCTCCTTTCGAGCACGGTGGAGTGCTTGGAGCTTGCAGATATTTTCGCCCATAGCCTGAAGGAGCTGATCCTCCTCAGATTTGCCACTGCTGGCGCTTGGATCATCAACGATTTCAAGCCCGGCAGCGGTGATGATTTCTTCATCAAAGGTTTCCCCTTCGGTCGGCACCCCAATACTTGCCGTGCCCGGCAAGTTGATGAATAAGTTGTCGCCAACCTTGAGATATTTGCTCGATGAGGGAGCTTCGGATGTCGATGGTTGATCCTCGACGATCGTCTCACCGGTGGCTGGGGGCTCTGTGGCCGATGTAGCGCCTGGCGCTCCTGCGGCAGGAATGCCGTCAGTATGGTCATCAGTCTCCTCGCCGGCCTTCTCAGCAGATTCCTTGGCGGCTTCCTCTGCAGCAGTTTCACCGACCTCGCCAGTGGCGTCTTTGGCGGCCTCGCTAGCAGCGATCTTGTCAGCTTCGGCAGCGGCCTCTCTAGCGGTCTCCTCGATGACAACGTCGACGTCCATGTGTTCCATCACAGGGAACTCTGGAGGACAAAGGAAGGAAACAAAATAAGATCAAGATTGAAGTTCAAGAAGACAAAGGGAAAGAATGACAAGTGCTCTGGGGCAAGTAGTCACCTGCGTCGAGCTGTTGAGGGGTGGTTTCATCCCTCCCGGCAACATGGGTTGCCGGGGAAAAGTTGCCGGTGCCTATGTTTGCCGGCTCCTCCTATTCCAAGGTAGGCTCGTCGGTAGGAGCTCTTGCCGGGGATGCACTTGCGGGCGGCGTAGTTGACGGAGGCGACACGACGGGGGCGTCCTCCAATGACTCTCCCTGTTGCTGTCCTTCTCCTGCAAGCCCAAAGATATTAGCGGCAAAGGTAGAAACCTCGGCACCCGCCAGCGGAAAATGAGTAGTGAACTCACGCTGGGGGCTGCGCTGGGGGCTGCGTTGAGGGCTAAGCTCCGGGCTGATGACAATAGTTGCTGGCACGCTCGCAAAGCTTGTCGGGAGCTTGTCACCCGTGGAAGTCTTCGCCCTTTTCGCCACCCTTTCCACCAAGGTTTCTGCGTCACTGCAGGGACAAGACAAAGCAAGACAGTGAGGTCAATCGAATTCAGAATTTGGAAGGTAAAGGTTGTGACAGGATATTTACTCTTCCTCTTCCCGTTCCGGGCTGAAACCGGAGATGTCAAAATCGACCTCCGTTGCGGTGTCCGTTTGGGGAGGCGGAGGAGGGGTCCTGGGTCGCTTGGCTGCGGCAGGTGCATGGGGTTGGCGCGACTCTGCCGCCTCAACCTCTGGTGCTGTTGTGTGAGGCGCCCCTGCCACCACAGTGGTTGCCGCAGGTGTGTGTCTCGTACGCCGCACGGGTTGCTGTCAAACTCCTTGCCGCAGTACAGCCTGGCCGGCCGCCTTCTTGCCGGGAGCGTCACTGCTCAAAGAAGGTTGATTTACTGGGGCATCAGAGATGGCTTTTTGAAGGACACGCTTAGCCCTCTTTGGAGCTGGGGGCTCCTCTTGTGGCTGTTCTTCGGCTGCGTCCTCATCAGACGAGTTCTCGGCGGCTGTGCCACTCTGCTTCCCGGCAGCCTTATCTTCCCCGACAGGATCTTCTTCCAAAACGACCTCTGCGTCGCTGGTTTCCCATTCCGTGAAGCCGACGTCGCCAGCCTCCACGACAAGTTTTGCCTCTTCCACCCTACTGGCAATATACGCCACTTCCTCATCGGTGGTGGCGCGGACGAGTCCTGTTTCTTCCCGGACGGCCCTCTCCGACAAGTTGTCGAAGAACGTTTGCGCCTGCTCCTCAGATGGCTCAACCCAAGTTGCGTCAAGGCCATGTGCGTTGAACATCGGCATCGTGGTGATGATCGACCCCAAGGCAGAGTTGTTGCACAAAGGGATAATTCTTGCTGACAACCTATGCTTGTCATCACGCTGGAATAGCTTATGGCGGAGAGTGGCAAGCTCCATGATTGTCAAGTTGTTGTTTAATCCAGGGCGCATCCTCATGATGTTTGCCGCATTCTGGAACTCCCAATCATCTCTATTGTGAGCCCGGCAGCTTTAAGACGGAGAATCCTGGTGGTGGCGATCGTGAGCTTGTCGTCATGAGCGTCAAGATTACTCCAGTCATCGCCACGGACCACTTTCTGCCGTCGGGGTGAACAGAATGGATGGGGATCTGCTTCTTTGATCCAGCACCACTCAGACCACCATTCTTCCCACTTCTGGCGGTAAACCCCATCTGGGTATATCTCCTTGTTCCATGCCCTTGGGATCCAGGCGATAGAGCCGGAAATGGCGTCCCCTTTTTGAATGCGAGGAACAAAGTAATGGCGGAAGAGAGCAGTGTTGGGAACTACTCCGGTGAGGTTTTCGCAAAGATGAGCAAAGATGGACATGCATGTTACGGCATTCGGCGTGAAATCCAGAAGACGGAAGCCATATGTGTACATGATGTCGATAAAAAAATCGGAGAACGGAGGACAGAGCCCGCAATAAAAGTAAGCGACGAAGAAGGGATATTTATCTGGTCCGCCTTTGAAAGAAGAACCTGGGGCCACATGAGTTGCGGGGTGAGCTTGCATCTCCCTCGCCCACATGCACTGGTACCGGTTCTTCAAAACTTTCGTGTCGAGCGTCAGAGCAAAGACGACATACTTCTTCCGCATCTTCGCCAGCTCGCTCTCCGGGACATCGGCCTTCGTCTCCTTGCTCTTGCCTTTGCCCTTGCTAGCCTTGGGCGGCATGGCGATTACGAAGGTGGAAGCTGAGGATAGAGCGGGTGTGGAGGCGGTGAGCGGATGGGGAGAAGTTCTGCTCTGGGCTCAGGGGGAAGAAAATAATGGCGGATTCCAGATTGGAAAGAAGAGGGGGTAAATGGGCGGTGCCTCTGCGGATTCCTTTTTTACAGGGAAGGAGCGAGGCTGCCTCTTTGACTGCCTAATGTGAACGTGCCTATGCAAGCGCGCTACGGCCGTGGCCGTTCAACGCACGCTTCCCACGTCGCGCATTCAACGCACATAGTGGAGAAGCGCAGTAAGCGGAATAATTACAAGCAGTTGATCCCTGCCACGTGTGCCCATGCACTGTTTGGGCCTAGCCCAACAACGCCTCACACTCGTGTGTAGCCTAGGCCCGGGGGCTCCTGTCGGTGTACTAAGTATTGGGCCTTTAGTACCCCGTACTTGTGCACGAGCGGTTGTAGCCATACCTGCGGCAAGGCTTGTCGGGGAATAGCTGAAGATTAATCCAAGATTATTAGAGACATTCAAGCCAAGGACCAGAAGATAAAGGAGAGCTGGAGATCAGGGGCTCGGCCCCCGGCAAGATCTTGCCGGGGTAGCCTGCGGAGCCCGGCAAGATCTTGTCGGGATAACCCGCGGAGCCCGCCAAGATTCGCACCTCGGCAAGGTTCCGCCACTGTGCCACCGTTCCAGCGCAGCGACCAAGCCTGGCATTCTGGCCCCATCTCCGGATGCATGGCAAGGCACTAGTGGAGGTAAGCTTAAGCGGTGCTGATGGGATGGCTCATTTTTCCATCCCCAAGAAAGTAGGGGACACTTCATGGTGCATTAAATGCATTTGCCCTAAACCGCCAGTGGTTAGGTATGATAACCCTGTAGCTACTTTACACCTCGCGTATGAACAGTTCGCCACTATGGTGACCCCTTTGAGCATATAAAAGGAGGCCCAAGGCAACTGCTACAGGGGGAAGAACACTCTCGGCCCATTCTGCATGCGTAGCCGCTGCACGAACACACTGTTCATCGCAAGCGCTCCAAGAACTGGGACGAATCCACTGATAATAAACAAAAGCAGGAGTAGGGTTTTACGCTGATCAGCGGCCCGAACCTGGGTAAAAATCCCCTCGCGCTGGTCCTTAGTTCTGCTCTTTGTGCATACCTCTCTCCCTGCCTAATCGTAAAGGGGTCCATTGGGATCCCATAGGTGTCGTACGCCGACAACATCTGGCTTGTAGATGAGGGTACCGACTGTATCTGCAATTTCATCATCATGTCCGACAAACAATAGGTCCGTGGAAGCAGAACACTGTGGGAGCACTGGAGTTTGCCTTCGGATGCGAGGAATAGCAAGTAAGTCCAGATAGTCATAATCCTTCTTGATAACCTTGGCAAAGAGCTGCTTGCGAGAATAATGTTGTCTCAGCAGAGTCCAGGAGGGGTTCTTTGCTTCCTTCTCGTACAGAAGAATTTGGCGAGTATGATTATGAAGTACAGCTCAGTCATCAATTCGAGCTTTTCCTTTCGATCTAGCTTGATGTGGCTCTCCAATGCCTGTTGTGTGCGAATGCAAATCTCATAAAGAGATGGATTTTTCTCACGAGGGATAACAACCCTGGCTTTCTTGACCTTCGGTGGATTTTCAGATAGACGCAGTGGCCGCACCATCAATAGGTTCCTTCCCTTTTCCAATATGCTTCACCATACAGAGTGTATCACATACTGGTGGCATGAAAACTTTCAGGATATAGGCCCAGAAGAATTTCTCATTGATGAGCTGCTCGATTGCAAACATGATCCGTGGAGCATATGGCTTCAATGACTGAGGGCTGTCTGCTGCACAAGCCAAGTTTCGAATGGAAAGGTCAGGAATATCAAACTTAATTCCTTGAGACATGGCCAGAAGTGCATTTCCTACAATGCCATTGATGGAATTTGGTCTGTTCATTGGCGTGAGAGTATTGCAGAGAATGTGAAATAATACTTTGTTGTCATAGGCCAACTTCTTGGAATCAACATCAATGCATTCGTCACCAACCAGGTTGGGATCCATCAGAATGTGGCATTGTGCTCCAGATACTTCCCAGTAATGCAGCCTGTGCTCTCTATCCTTCTCAAACTCACATCGAGGAAGATTTATCATGGTCAAAAACTGATCTGCCGAACATTTTATCCTTTCTCTGCCAGTCATCCATTCGAGAGTCCAGGATGAGGTGTTTCCAAGCTCTCCTGAGATATATAAAGTGGCATAGAACTGAAGGATAATTTCTCTGTTCCAGCCATGATTGAAGCGCATGAATCCTTTCAGGAGGGCATGTTCAATATGCTCGATTTCACGATGGAAACATGGCATTTCTTCGAGCTCAGTGAAGTTTAATGTCTTGTGATTGAAAATTATATTCTTGCCAAATAAGATCCGAGCATAATAGACAACTTGTTCTTCAGTCCAAAACCTTGGTGATAGTGAAGTTCTTTCTCCTTCGTAAGGGCTTGTCCCAAAGAATGCTAGCTTCGAGAGATGAAGCTGTTCATTAAATGCAGGACCATTGGGGCCATATTCAGCTGGAAACAATGAAAATGATTCCTGGGGATTTTTCCGATTATCTTCATCGCTAATTTCCATTAGTTGAACATCATCAGAAGCTGGCACATTTTCATAGATTGGCTTTAGTGGAGCAAGAGGTCTTTTTACTTTCTCTGGAGCTGATGGCATTGGGGCACTGGTCTGACCTTTAATTACTTTCGCTGGAACTCCTTCAGTGGCTTTCTGGTTCTCAGGCACTAGGGCCTTTTCTTTTGCTGAACTCTCAACAGTGGTTGGAACGACAAATCCTTCAGTCACTTGGTTCACTACAGCTTCTCCTTCGGTCTCCTGGGGCACAACTGGTGGTGCAACTGGTTCGTGAGCCATGGGCTCTTCAACTTTCTTTTCTCCCTATTTTGGCTGTGAAGTTGAAGAACCAGGGGCAAGATCTACCACCATCTGGGTGGGAGCACCAGATAAGGTGACTGGGGTGGTATTTCCTCGGGAAGCATCTTGCTCTCCCTCAACTTTATCATCCTCCTTGATGGATCCGGAGGGCTCAACTTGCATATTCTTCAGAGGCGATGAAAATGCCTTCTCAACCTCAATCTCTTCATCAACTACTTGTTCAGGGGCTTGCTGCTCGGGCACGGCATTTTCTTCGTCATTCTGGTTCAGAAAGATATCCACCACATCAGGTTCTTGAGCAACTGTGGTAGGAATGATAACTACCGCAGGTTCAGCTTGTTGTACGGTGTCTTCCTCGTGACGAGGAGATGGTGGAATCTGTTGTAGTGGAGCACTTGTGTTGACAGGAGCATCAGTTGCTATAGTTTGAATTCGGTGTTCTGAGATTGCCTTCGGCTTATTTATTCTTGCCTTAGCTTTCTGACGTTTCTCTTCTTTTTCTCTTCGTCGGGCAGATCTGCTTGACGTTTAAGTTCATCATTTCTTCAATCACAAAGCTGAGAAACATCCATCTTCAACTTTGAGTGCCACTCAATTTTGTTATTCCTCATAACTGTGAGGGCTTTGGTAATCTCAAGAATCTCCTTGTTCATCTCTTTCCTGTCAGAGTCAGTGTTGGCATCCTTCGTCATTTGCTCGAGGAGTTTCTTGTCCTCGACAGCTTGGTTCAGTTCCTTGGTAATCTCTCCCAGCTTAACAAAGTGCTTTGCTACCATCTTGGTAACATCATCAGGAAGACCCAAACTGCTCAGATCAGCTGGTTTTGCATTATAGGCTGCACCTTCAATGATATCAATGATAAGATCAAAGTCATACTTCAGTTCCTCTGTGGGAGCAGGAACACTTAATTTGGCTTTCCTAGCAGAAGCAGGAGCTTTTTCTTCGGCCAATAGCTTTCTCTTTGCAGACGGGGCAGCAGAACCCGAAGATTTATCAAAGACTAGAGCAGCTGCAAGCCTTGGTGACATCCTTAATGGAGGTGACACTTTTGCTGGTGAGGGAGTTTGATACGACATGTCCAGGAGAGCTCGTTGATCATACATGGGAATTTCTTCGGCAACATTATCATCGGAAGAATCATCAGATGAGGCAGAAGCTGCTTTCTTTGCTTTTCTGGCAACTGATTTCTTCCTTAAAGCTCGAGGGGAAATAGACTTCCTTTTCTTCTTTTCTTTTCGGGCAGAAGCCCTATCCTTCTTCTCTTGCACATCTTGCTGAGTCAACTCAACATTTCTTTGTTCCACTTGATTTTTCTTCTCATCCTTGGCCTCGCGCTTGGCTTTGGCCTTAGCTCTCTTGTTCACTTCTTCAAAAAAATCAGCGATTGTTTTCAGTGAGTCAGCGTGAGCATTTACAGGAGGAGGCGGCCTTGCTTTTTCATCATTTGGGCCTAGGCAGCCTTCAGCAATACAATCATTCCAAGGTGGAGTGAATGCAAATAGGATCTGATATTTCCTTATGACATTCTCATAGTTAAACCATTTCTTCGCCCAATGACAGTGAATCTTCTGCAGCCTGTTATTTCTTTCGGTTGCTATTTCAACTCCAGGTGGAGTTTTGTAAGTCTCGGGATCAGACATCTCAGCGGCGGTGTTCCTTTCTCTGCCGCGGCCACCCGTCTTGGGATTTCCATCAGAAAAAAGGGTCTTGGAATCGATGATTTTCTCATCCTTAGGCTGACTGTGAGCTGAGGGAATATCATCTTCTTCTTCGTCTTCAGACTCAGATTCAGGTTTCTTCTTCGGAATCTTTGGCGGCTTAGATGCTTTTCTTTCACCAGCCAACTTTGCTCTATCAGCCACACGCGACAGCTGAGGTATTTCTTCCTCGGACCCAGACTGCTCTTCCGAACTATGAGCCATGACCACTCCTGAGAGGAAAACAACAATGCGAGGGAAAACAGGAAGAGGTCACAAACATGCATAGAAACATTTTAGACTGAAAAAGACAAGTTTTTCGGAAGCAGCGAAGGAATTCATGATATGTATAAGTGTAAGATATCATCGATAGATCTACAATATGCCTTAAGGCAAAGTGACAACCCATCTAATCTTTCGATTAAAAATAGATGAAACCTAGATCCAGAATAACTAGCACAAGGGAAAAACTATAAACCGCACTGGTTACAACTTAGTGAACCCTAAAGATCTACCGCAAGAGAATAAAGCAAGATAAATTCGCGTCGGTGAGAACAACCCAGAGCAAAGGAACGATAGGGCTAGCTCCAGATTTGTGCGCCCTAACTTGGCAGCAAGGATCATCTACGACAGTGCGGAAGAGAAGATGTACCGCACTGGCGCGACCAACGGTGGCGGGGCTTCACCGGAGTTGCACGGCGAGGCACGATGTCGACGCTGCTTCGAGCTCGGGCTCGGGCAGAGAGCGAGAGGAAGGTTGAAGACGAACTGACAAAGAACAAAGGAAGAAGACGCCTAGAGGGGGGGTTATATAGCCTGAAGGTGAAACTGCTTCCTCCGAAATCTACGGCCGAAAAACAAGGGACGCTCCACATTCAATGGACAAGATCATGATCGTGAGATGGTCAGCACGTGTCAGCCGTTTCCTGCGAGAATCTCGGTAACTGAATGGAAGGCCGAAGTGTTTAAGAAGGGCAAGCGCCAAAACTAATAAATGTTCGAAGTTGATTTCATTCATGACCAAGGATGCCGGATTGAAATTTCCTTCAGATCAAGTTGCATGTTTATGATGAAAAACAGGGCTTGACAAGAAAGAGCAAAGTCCGAATCAAAGCACTCAGCCAAACGAAAGAAAACATAAAACCAAATAGCTCTGAGTGAGTTGATATACGGACAGAGCGCAAACGCAAACAAACAGAAAGATACGAAAGAAAAACACAATGAACTAGCACCAACAATGGATCTCAGGTTAATAGATGGACGATGAAAATCCCTGAGATAACACCTGCAAGAAGGGGTTAGTCCTTTTTCGCAACCCACACTCGCGTGGGCAACGAGGATCTCATTTTCTTCGTTTGAGCAGTAGCATTCTTTCGACGAGATCTGTGAGACACCTGTGGACTTCGAGAGTAATCATATGAATAAGCATTGAAGTTATTTCCAGAGACATGAGCATAATGATTTGAATAGGTATGCATGTACTCCTTCTATCGAAGGTTTGATCGATACTCATTCGAGAATTTTTCTGAATCATTCTGCGACTGATAATCATTGTTTCGAGGAGAATTACTCTGCATGTTCAAGTTAGCAGTGACAGACAGATTTTCAATGATGCATTTCTTTACATATATTTGCTTCTTGGGTGAACCAAATCTACAGTTAGTCCCAATGTATCGAGCGAAAACCTTACCATTCTGTTGTTTGAACAGTTTGTAATTAGAGTCATCAGACTCATCATAAATGGCAGGAATGGAAGAACCATATCTGGACAGAGTTGTAGGTTTGAGTGTTTTGCTTGTAGCAAGAACCCAATTCGTTCGAGGATATTGCTCGAGAGTCCAGTAAGTTCCATCAATGTTGAGTTTCCTTTCGAAACCCAATCCTTCCTTTCAAGGATTTCTATGCAGTATTAACTTCTTGAGCACATCACATAGGGTTTGATGCCCTTTTAGGCTTCTTAGCATCCCTGTCTCAAGCAAGTCCTTTAGCCTGCAATTTTCACCAACAATAGCAGCATATTCCTCGTAGGAGGGGTTAGAATTATCATTCGTAATTTCTGCCGTTTTCTCGATGATAGCATTAGAGGTTTTAGCATGTGAATCAGCATTACTACGCTCTAGGCATTTTAAGCATGGCGGAATAAAGTCATCAGGAAGACGAGTAGATTGCTCGGCGAAGAGAGAAGCTTTCTCTAACACCAGCTCGTTATGAGATTCTTTCAGTGACACGAGTTCTTGATTCCTGTTAAGGAGTTCATCTGATAAACTCTCATAGTCAACTGTAAGTGAATCATATCGATTGGTAAGATCATCAATAGTTGATGAAAAAGCATCTTGCTCTTTGATCAACTTTTGATTTTTCTCCATCTCTTCGACCAGTAATCCTTCAGTTTTCTTGAGGTCTTTATCAAGCATTTCAAGCTCATCTTGTTGAGATTTAGCCATCTTAACATGTTTAGCATAAGCAATGTATTCAGGAGAATATCCATTCATGGACTTTTGTTGTTTTGCTGATACCTGATCCTTTGAGGATTTTGCCATGAGATGGAAGGTGATTGGTTCATCATCACTAGAAGCATCATCATCAGTATCTAAATCAAATGAATCTTCTGATGATTCATAGGCAATGACGGCATTGCTCCTTCCTATCCTTCTTTGATGCTCTTCATCATCGGAGTCAGAATCTGATGTATCATCTTTAGAATGCATTCTCATGTCAGTGAAGACTCTGTTCAGCTGAGATATTTTCTTCATGTTGGATTCGATTATAGCTTTGCCTTGTACGTCAGTGACTGGTCTCATCGAAGAAGATGATGATGGAGATTCATTTTTCTTTGGGAACTTAGTGTGACGATCCATTCGAGTGAATCCATTGCTATGAAGATATTTCCATCTATTGCTCGGCCGTTCCCAGCAGGGACAATCAGCTATGAGGTGACCGTATAATTTGCACTTGAAGCACTTCATTTCTTTCGGAGGCAATATTCTTCTTGACGACTCAGGCACGTCTAACTCGTCATCATTTGTGAGGCAGAGATTTTGCCTTTTTAGATCACTTAGCCTTTGTGTGAGCATTTCAAGTTCCCTTGTGATAGTGTGTTGATTTTCAATGTCTTCTTCTTCTTCTGGTTCGCTACCATAGTGAGAAAGGATTTCTCCTTTACTTTCTGAAGAAGATTCTTGATCTGCATTTTCAAGCTCCATCTTTTCTTCATGAGTTGATAACAGCATCATGACCTCCACATAGTGAAGTCCTTCATAGTCTGAGCTTTGCTTGATTTCTGCTATGATGGAATTGAAGGATGGATCAAGATCGCTGAGCAGCTTGTCAACAACATCTCTATCGGTGATATCAGTCACTCCTTGTTGATGAAGTCTTTCGATGATGTTTGTTGTGACGCCCCGGCTTAATCGTGCACTAATCATACACGTAAATGCACACGATCAAGCCTCAGGACTCACTTGAAGATATCACAACACAACTCTAGACACAAATTTAAAATAATACAAGCTATATATTACAAGCCAGGGGCCTCGAGGGCTCGAATACATAAGCTCGCTTACAAGCGTCAGCGGAAGCATCAGATATCTGAGTACAGATATAAAAGATAAAACAAATAGGCCTTTAAAAGGTGAGGCAAAAGAAAATACTACGATCGAAAAGGCGCAGGCCTCTTGCCAGGGACCCTCTGAACCTACTCCTGGTCGTCAGCCAACTCATAGAAGTAGCCATCCTCGGGGTAGTAGTAGTGATTGTCGACAGGGCAGTTGACTCCGGGGCTCCGTCATCTGGTCGCATCAATCGGGTATGGGGAAAAAGAGGAAGCAAAGCAACCGTGAGTACTCATCTGAAGTACTTAGCAAGCAAGGATCTACACTACATATGCAACATTATCAAAGAAAGGCTGTATATGTGGACTGGGCTGCAGAAATGCCAAAATAGAGAGAAGGCCTAGTCCTATCGAAGACTACCATCTTCAGCGGTCTTGCAGCATTAGAAGAGTGTAGATTAGTACAGTATAAAGTAGTAGTAGCATTAAGTATCAACCTCGGCCAGAGATCCTTTCTCGACTCCCTGTGAGAAAGCAATCCTAGAGCCATACTATCCAGTTCTCATCACAAGTATCCAGTTCTAGTTGTATCGATCGAGATACAACTCCGAGTGTCCGTTACCGAGGATCCGGCTTTGCATAGATTAGTTCTTCCCTGCAGGGGTGCACCAACTTACCCACCACGCTCGCTTAACTCCGGTCGGACACACTTTTCTGGGTCATGCCCGGCCTCGGCCAAACGACACACCGTAGCCCTACCTAGGCTCAGCAGAGAGGTCCCCGTCAGTCTATATCCTAAGCACTCAGGGGTCTTGGGCCATCGCCCTGTGCACTCCGGGTTGTTGCGCAAACGGTGAAGCCAGGCACCACCTCTGCCTGGATGGCGCCGGTCCGTCCATGCCGCTATGCTGAAATGGACGTCTGACAAAGCTTTCGGAAGAAACGTACGACGTAGAGTGCCCATACTTATTCCTGCGTGATGGTTAGTGCTATCGGGCCAGAGGCCCACTCAGATCAAATATCCAAATCGTTAGTGTATTGGTAGCGTGCGGTAACGAGCAGAGACTCACGATCGATGTGACCCCGTCGCCCCGTCTCGAGGACTTGCGGCAAGGGCTAAGAATGCCCAGCCATGCCTCATAATTATCTCTCAGGTACCCTCCAGGTCAACCCGACTTCCCATCACTCGCGGGTACCCCTCAGGGTCGACCCGCCTTTCCAAGTAACAGTTGTTAAGTCCAAGTATCCGTGTGTCCATAACATCAGGGAATCCAAGGTATCACCCTTGTTGGATTCCTACTCGATGTATCCATCAAGGTGAACTGAGGAGGAATCACCCTCGAGGTTCACACTTGAGGTGTTGCACGACAGCGTCGTTATCGGAAATGGTGAAGGAGGAATCACCCTCGATTACCACGACCGAATAGCTACTCTACAGAGTTAGCATCAGAAGTGCTAAACGAGGTATCACCCTCGGCACTCGATGGTAACGCTGCAGTGTCGTACAACTAAGGGGGTGATGTGCGGTGCCGGGGCCTGATTGTGGATCACGTTGATCGAGTCATCTGATAATCCAGCGGGGCAACTGGGTCAAAGTGGTGTCTCTGGTGGGTCTCTATCCAGCCTATACTAAGCAGTTTAGGATAAACAGGTAAGGTATCAGTAGCAGGTTACAATAAACGGGCTATGCATCAGAATAGGATAACTCAAAGCAGTAGCAAATTCTAATGCAAGCAGGAGGGAGAAAGAATAGGCGATATAGGCATGTTCAAAGGGGGGTGCTTGCCTGGAAGCTCTACGGCAAGAGAAGGGTCGTCAACAGTGTAGTCGGACTCCGGAGCTGCGTTGGCCTCGGGGACTATGTCGGTGTCGGGGTCTATCGAGAGAGAGAAGGGAAGGAAACAGATAAATACACGGCAAGCATAAGCAACACAGAGCATGCTATGCTAACGTGCAGTGCAGGGTTGCCTAAAAGCATGTCTAAGTCATATTAGTTATTTTAGAATTTAAGTTGGAATTATTAACCGGTGTATATGCACTATTCATCTACCGGAAATAGGCTAAAAGTTGTGGGTTCACCTCCGTAGAGGGTCTCGACACGAAAACAGATGGCACGGCCGGATTCGTCTCGTCGTTCTGAGCAACTTTCATATATAAAGTTTTTCGATCCGAGCTACGGTTTATTTTCTACGAATTTCTAAAGATTTAACCATTTTCTGAAAAATTCTGGAATTAAATTAATTCGAAAATTAAATGGATAAATTGCTAGGGGTACATAGAAGTGTACCCAGTAGAAAGCTCATTAGGCTGACAGATGGGTCCCAGTTGACTGTGTCAACAGCCCAGTCAGCTGAGACTGACTGGTGGGGCCAGTGCCCAATCAGCAGGCTAACTGGGTCAACCCTATCCACTGGAACAGTGGACAGGGCCCACATGTCATACACAGCAGGTTAATTAGATGGTTAGGTTAATTGGTTGGTTAATTAGAGTGTGGGCCCAAGTTTCAGTGAGGGTTAGCGTGGCGGTTAGTGGCTAATGACGCCGCGTCATCAGGTAACGGCGGCTAACCGCCGGTGCTAAACAGGAGCACCGGAGTTGCCCGCCCGGCCAACTCCGGCGACCATTCGTCGCGTGGTTTGGTCCGGCGTGATCCTGGGATCGAGCCGCGTCCGCTGGGTGGTGGCAGTAGGTATGGGAACGGCCGGAGTCGAGGTTAGCTCCAACAATGGCGGCGGCGACGTTCGGGTGGAAGTGGATCAGCAGCAGCAGTGCGCAAACGGGCGAGGCAAAGGGTTAGCGAGGTCCTACGTGCGTGGGCGAGCTAAACGGGCACTGATGCGGGACCATTTGGTCACCGAAAGCTCGTCGGCGATGAGCTCCCGCGGCGATGGGCTCGGGCACGTATGGGACGGCGACTACGGCCACGTTGGGGCGAGGAGAAGAGAGCGGGGAGGAAGGAGAGCTCACCGTGGAGCACAAGGAGGCTCGGTGGCGGTTTAGGAGCTGCAGGGGCGGCCGGAGTTGTTGGCGAGGCGGCGGTGACCCGAGGAGGAAGACGGAGTTGATCCGGCGCTGCGGCGCT
Organism: Thinopyrum elongatum; assembly: GCA_011799875.1. Classification (NCBI taxonomy): domain Eukaryota; kingdom Viridiplantae; phylum Streptophyta; class Magnoliopsida; order Poales; family Poaceae; genus Thinopyrum; species Thinopyrum elongatum. The sequence continues at coordinate 184,973,470 of CM022297.1, read as the reverse complement.
CCTCGATCCCGGCGAGCTGCACCAGAGGGCGAGACACTCCATGGCGAGGCGGACGAACACGTCGAGGAGGCGCAGGGACGGCAGTTGCCGTGGTGGTGGCCGACGGCGGCGACACGGTTGCTCGGCGAAAAGGGGATCTGAGGAGAGGGAGCAACTGAGAGGAAGAGAGGAGTGGATAGGGATGGAGGGAAGGCCGAGGGGCTCCCTCTTATCCTCTCGCCTGGACACGGGCGTCGCGGTGTCGCCTCCTCACCGGAGCGCGCGCGCGCGCGTCCACGGCGATGGCGACACGGGGAGGAGGGAGACGACGATGGGATTGTTGGGCTGGGCCTGCACACTGTGCACTAAGGCCCAGCCAACAGTGGCCCTTTTCTTTTTTTCGTTATTTCTTTTCTGTTTTCATTTAAAAGTAGCCTTTTGCATTTTCGTTTGCACTAATTGTCTTTTGCAAAAATGTGCCATTGGTGAAAACAATTACTAGGGTCAGTGGTGCACTGCCACCATAAGCTTGGGATTTATTTGAATCCATTTGGAATTTTCATAATTGGAATAGCATTTTAAAATGATGTTTTGCACTGTAATAATTGCTTCTGTCCATCTTAGCATTGTGGTGATGTTGTTTTCCTTAACAATAAATTGTTTTGGAATATTTGCTAAATGATGAACATTTTTCCAGCAACTTTTGGGCAACTTTATTTTGCACTTGAATTTGAATTGATTTTCAGAGAGAAATTTGAATTGAAGTGTTTAAGCATTATGGTCAAGCATTGCAAATGAAGATGACTTAGCATAATTAACAGATGATCACAGTGATTATTACAATAGGGGTGTTACAATTCTCCTCCTCTAAAAGAAAATCTCGTCTCAAGAATTCAGGAGGTAGAAGGAAAGAGGTCGGGGTATTCTTCCCGAAGATGATCCTCGCGTTCCCAAGTGGCTTCATCTTTAGTATGATTTGACCACTGCACTTTCGGGAACTTGGTAACCTTCTGACGGATCCGACGTTCATCTTCATCGAGAATGCAGATCGGATGCTCCTTATAAGATAGGTCATCTTGCAATTCGAGCATCTCGTGATCCACTGCTCGGTGCGGAGACTCCTTGAAGCAACGACGAAGTTGTGACACATGGAATACATCGTGGATATGCGAGAATTGTGGCGGCAACTCCAATTTATATGCCACCTGACCATGTCTTGCAACAATGCGGAAAGGACCAATGTAGCGGGGAGTTAACTTGCCCTTAATTCTGAAACGGTGAGTGCCCTTCATAGGAGTGACGCGCAGATAAGCTTGATCACCAGGTTGATAAGTCAAACCCCATCGTTTGCGATCATAGTTGCTCTTCTGACGGTCCTGAGCCGCCTTCAGATTTTCTCGAACGATACGGACTTGCTCTTCGGCGTGTTGAATAATACCCGGACCCACGAGCGGTCGTTCCCCAGTTTCTGATCAATTCAGAGGGGTTCGACACTTACGTCCATAAAGTACTTCGAAGGGGGCCATTTTCAAGCTGGCTTGATAGCTATTGTTATAAAAGAATTCGGCATAAGGAAGATATTCTTGCCACTTCTTACCGAAAGAAATAACACAAGCCCGAAGCATGTCTTCAAGCACTTGATTGACTCGCTCGACTTGGCCTTGGGATTGGGGGTGATAAGTTGAACTCCAGGTAACATGAGTTCCCATAGCTTCTTGGAAACTTTCCCAGAACTTTGAGGTGAAAAGACCGCCACGGTCCAAACTGATCTCCTTCAGAATACCATGGAGAGATACAATTTTGGAGATATATAACTCTGCTAACTGACTAGCAGTGATCGTCTCCTTGACAGGCAGAAAGTGTGCAACCTTAGAAAGTTGGTCGACGATGACAAGAATAGCATCGTGACCCTTCTATAATTTGGGAAGGCTGGTAATGAAATCCATTTGAACTTTATCCCATTTCCACAAAGGAATATGAAGTGGTTGCAGAATTCTAGCAGGCTTCTGATGTTATACTTTAACGCGATGCCAAACATCACACTCAGCAACATATCGTGCAATATCCTGCTTCATTTTAGACCACCAGTACCTTTGACGGAGGTCATGACACATCTTGGTGCTACCCAGATGAATTGACAGCGGTGTATCATGTGCCTCCTTCATGACCTTGTCAGTCATAAGCTCGACGCGAGGTACGACAATGCGGTCTCTGAAATACAAGGTTCCTTCTTCAGACAGCGAGAAATCCCTGTACTTTTCAAGGTGAAGATCTTTCTTCATCAGATCAACTTTAGCATCTTTAGCTTGCACACTCTTAATAGCCTTCTCAAGGTCTGGTTCAACAACCATAGTATTTAGGTATCCTTGAGGAACTATCTCGAGATTTAGCTTTCGAAGCTCTTCATACAGGAGTGGTTGCTGTAGCTGGACTTCAAGTTCACAGCAGTAGGATTTATGGCTCAAAGCATCAGCCATTACATTAGCCTTGCCAGGGGTATAAGAAATACCTAAATCATAGTCCGTAATGGTCTCCATCCATCTTTGCTGACGGAGGTTCAGAGATGGCTGAGTGAACAAGTACTTCAGACTCTTATGATCCGTGTAGATCTCGCAACGATTACCGAGGAGGTAATGTCGCCACAACTTCAATGCATAGATGACCGCAGCTAGTTCTAGATCATGGACAGGGTAGTTCTCTTCATGAGGATGCAACTGTCGAGAGCCATAAGCAATCACCTTACGCTCTTGCATTAGGATACAGCCTAATCCTTCACGGGATGCATCACAATAAATCACAAAGTCTTTGCGAGAATCTGGAGGAGCAAGTACTGGGGCAGATGTCAGCTTGTCTTTGAGTGTTTGAAAACTTTCCTGACATTTTTCTGTCCACTCAAACTTAACGCCTTTGTGAAGCAGATCAATCAAAGGCTTAGAAATCTTTGAGAAATTCTCGACAAAGCGACGGCAATAGCTTGCAAGGCCGAGAAAACTTCTGACTTGCTTGACATTCTTCGGTGGAGTCCATTCAAGAATCGCCTGAACTCATTCTGGGTTAACAGCAATGCCATGTTTGGAGATCACGTGGCCAAGATATGTCACTTCAGACAACCAGAATTCACATTTAGAATACTTGGCATATAATTGATGTTCACGCAGCTTTTACAGTACCAGCCGAAGATGTTCGGCATGTTCTTCTTCATTCTTGGAATATATAAGAATATCATCCAAGTAAACCACGACGAATTTGTCGAGGTAATCCATGAAGATATAGTTCATCAGCCGAGAAAAAGTTGCTGGGGCATTGGTTAATCTGAAAGACATGACAGTGTACTCATAAGAGCCATAACGGGTAACAAAGGTAGTCTTCAGAATATCCTCTTCACGAACACGGATCTGATGATAACCCAACCTCAAGTTGAGTTTAGAGAACACCGATGATCCAGCAAGTTGATCATACAGATCATTGATCCGAGGAAGTGGATACTTATTCTGTATGGTTGCCTGGTTGATAGGACGGTAATCTTGAACCAACCGATTCGTACCATCCTTCTTCTTGACAAAGAGGGAAGGTGCCCCCCAAGCAGATGAACTGGGGCGGATGAAACCCTTTCTAAGTGACTTGTTGATTTCGTTCTTAAGTTCAAGGAGTTCATGCGGCGGCATCTTATAAGGACGCTTCGCAATAGGAGTAGTGCCCGGCTTCAAGTCTATGATGAATTCAACAGCTCTTGCAGGGGGTATTCCTGGAACGTTCTCGATGCCTTCAAGAGGTGAAGCATTCAATGCATTCAGAACATATATCTGATTTTCGGCATTCTGAACTGCTCGAGCTGAGTATCTGACTGTTTTGCCAGAAGGGTGAGTGATGCGGACTATTTTAGTGGCACAGTCAATCAAAGCTTTATGAGACTTCAACCAGTCCATACCAAGAATAATGTCTATGTTGGAGGTCTTGAGAGCAATGAGTGAAACAGGGAACACCAATCCTCCAATCTCAATGTGGTTACCGTGGCTTACCAAGGTAGTTTGCCAATTAGCCCCAGGTGACTGGATTACTAATGGGGTGCACATCTCCTCGAAACGTATATCATGGCTTTGTGCAAAACTTTCGGACATGAAGGAGTGCAACGCTCCAGAATCAAAGAATACAGAAGCAGGGATTGAATTCACTAGTAGGGTACCCATCACAATTTTGGTGTCCTGTCGAGCTTCTTCAATTTTATCTTGGTTGACATGGACAGGTTGACTAGCAGGTTATCTGACATTACGATTCCTGGAATGATGGGTTCGATGGTCCTTTCTACGACCAACAGGAGGACGTGATGCATTCTGAGGCTGACCTTGGCGACAGTTGATAGCAAGGTGCCCTGGCTGTCTACACTTGAAGCAATTTCTATCATTATGGGGAGGATCCATAACATTAGGCTGCCCACTCTGATTTCTGAGTTGTGTAGGCAGCGCAGGCAGACGAGGTGCAAGATAAGACGGCCTTGGTGTTGGAGCAGGGCGGTGATGAACATTATGTGGGATCCAGACTCGACATTTCTGAGTAGGTCGACCCGAAGACGAACCAACATCACGAGTGTGCTTGAGCGACTCCTGGTATTTAGTCAGAGCAGTTTCAACTCAGAAAGATTGGCTGACAAGCGTTGCGAAGTCTGTGCAATCATGGACAGCAAGTGCGAGGTTTATATTAGTACGCAGTCCTTCATGGAATTTCTCCTGCTTGCGAGCGTCAGTGCAGACGTCATCTTCTGCATAGCGGGATAATTCAAGGAATTTCCTCTGATATTCATCCACAGTCATTGTGCCCTGTATGAGTTTGCGGAACTCCCTCTTCTTCTGGTCCATCAAACCTTGAGGAATGTGCCGTGCACGGAAAGCTGACTGAAATTACTGCCAAGTGGTTATAGTTTTAGCAGGTAGCATACACCTATGGCTTTCCCACCATTGAGCAGCTAGGCCCTTCAAGTGGATTGTCGCAAAGGTGACGTAATTGTCAGGAGCAACATTAGCTGATTCCATCTGAAACAGGATGTCTCAGAGCCAGTCATCAACATCCATAGGATTGATGGAGTTGCAGAAAATAGATGGGTTGAGGCGCACGAAATCTTGAAGCGATATCGGACCAGGCTCCTGACGAGCATCGTTGCGTTCCAAACAGTTCACCAAACTCTCGTTGAGCTGACGGCTCAATTCAAACTGCTGCATCATTGCGGCAATATAAGGTGGAGGTGGAGGATCATCAGCCATCCTGCCAAATCAACAGGGGCAGTTTAGCAAGAAAAACTGCATGTGTAAGAGGTCATTCACGATGTAACATGAGTAATGAACAAGAAGGGCATTAGATATATGACAGTAGTCGTTAAAGACATACCAATCCATGCACAGAGTTAGATTCAAACGGATAGTACGAGCTCGGGAACGCTCGTAGCTAGACAAACTAGGCGGCGCGCAGGCACGCGGTAAGGAAGTACACAACGAGACATAGCAAAGGCTACATCAATGTCGGAGAAAACTGCTGGGACGAGGAATATGCAAGTGACAACACAGGGTGCCCCCGATAAAAGGATCCTGCAAGCAGAACCTGGCCCACAATCTTGAAGAAAGGGGGGTAATTTCAGAACTCCGGGTGGATGTGATCACGAGAACCTACTGTTGGAGTTAGTAAAATTTTAACCCGAAAGGAAGAGAGATCAGAGTCCCAGAGTAAGGAAGAGGAATAAAAGATCCTAATACCACCCAATTGGCGACGTGGGCCCGTAAGCCACACAGCCATGTTAGTAAAACAGTTTTGGAGGACTAGACTCAACTTCGGCCCAGGAGTTGGAAAGGGGGATTTCTACAGGCAGTCGGCTCTGATACCAACCTGTGACGCCCCGGCTCGATTGTGCACTAATCATACACGCAAATGCACATGATCAAGCCTGAGGACTCACTTGAAGATATCACAACACAACTCTAGACACAAATTTAAAATAATACAAGCTATATATTACAAGCCAGGGGCCTCGAGGGCTCGAATACATAATCTCGCTTACAAGCGTCAGCGGAAGCATCAGATATCTGAGTACAGATATAAAAGATAAAACAAATAGGCCTTTAAAAGGCGAGGTAAAAGAAAACACTACGATCAAAAAGGCGCAGGCCTCCTGCCTGGGACCCTCCGAACCTACTCCTAGTCGTCAGCCAACTCGTGGAAGTAGCCATCCTCGGGGTAGTAGTAGTGATCGTCGACAGGGCAGCTGACTCCGGGGCTCCGTCATCTGGTCGCATCAATCGGGTATGGGGAAAAATAGGAAGCAAAGCAATCGTGAGTACTCAACCGAAGTACTCAGCAAGCAAGGATCTACACTACATATGCAACATTATCAAAGAAAGGCTGTATATATGGACTGGGCTGCAGAAATGCCAGAATAGAGAGAAGGCCTAGTCCTATCGAAGACTAGCATCTTCAGCGGTCTTGCAGCAGTAGAAGAGTGTAGATTAGTATAGTATAAAGTAGTAGTAGCATTAAGTATCAACCTTGGCCAGAGATCCTTTCTTGACTCCCTGCGAGAAATCAATCCCACAGCCATACTATCCATTTCTCATCACAAGTATCCAGTTCTAGTTGTATCGATCGGGATACAACTCCGAGTGTCCGTTACCGAGGATCCGGCTATGCATAGATTAGTTCTTCCCTGCAAGGGTGCACCAACTTACCCACCACGCTCGCTTAACTCTGGCCAGACACACTTTTCTGGGTCATGCCCGGCCTCAGCCAAACGACACACCGTAGTCCTACCTAGGCTCATCAAAGAGGTCCCCGTCGGTCTATATCCTAAGCGCTCAGGGGTCTTGGGCCATCGCCCTGTGCACTCCGGGTCGTTGCGCACACGGTGAAGCCAGGCACCACCTCTGCCTGGATGGCGCCGGTCCGTCTGTGCCGCTATGCTGAACTGGACGTCTGACAAAGCTTTCGGAAGAAACGTACGACCCAGAGTGCCCATACTTATTCCTGTGTGATGGTTAGTGCTATCGGGCCAGAGGCCCACTCAGATCAAATATCCAAATCGTTAGTGTATTGGTAGCGTGCGATAACGAGCAGAGACTCATGATCGATGTGACCCCGTCGCCCCATCTCGAGGACTTGCGACAAGGGCTAAGAATGCCCGGCCACGCCTCGTAATTATCTCTCGGGTACCCTCCAGGTCAACCCGACTTCCCATCACTCGGGGGTACCCCTCAGGGTCGACCCGCCTTTCCAAGTAACAGTTGTAAAGTCCAAGTATCCGTGTGTCCATAACATCAGGGAATCTGAGGTATCACCCTTGTTGGATTCCTACTCAATGTATCCGTCAAGGTGAACTTAGGAGGAATCACCCTCGAGGTTCACACTTGAGGTGTTGCACGACGGCGTCGTTATCGGAAATGGTGAAGGAGGAATCACCCTTGATGACCACGACCGAATAGCTACTCTACAGAGTTAACATCAGAAGTGCTAAACGAGGTATCACCCTCGGCACTCGATGGTAATGCTGCAGTGTCGTACAACTAAGGGGGTGATGTGCGTTGCCGGGGCCTGGTTGTCGATCACGTTGATCGAGTCATCTGATAATCCAGCAGGGCAACTGGGTCAAAGTGGTGTCTCTGGTGGGTCTCTATCCAGCCTATACTAAGCAGTTTAGGATAAGCAGGTAAGGTATCAATAGCAGGTTACAATAAACAGGCTATGCATCAGAATAGGATAACTCAAAGCAGTAGCAAATTCTAATGCAAGCAGGAGGGAGAAAGAATAGGCGATATAGGCATGTTCAAAGGGGAGTGCTTGCCTAGAAGCTCTGTGGCAAGAGAAGGGTCATCAACAGTGTAGTCGGACTCCGGAGCTGCATCGGCCTCGGGGACTACATCGGTGTCAAGGTCTACCAAGAGAGAAGAGGGGAAGGAAACAGATAAATAAACGGCAAACATAAGCAACACAGAGCATGCTATGCTAACGTGCAGTGCAGGGTTGCCTAACCGGTGTATATGCACTATTCATCTAACAAAAATAGGCTAAAAGTTGCGGGTTCACCTCCGTAGAGGGTCCCGACACGGAAACAGATGGCACGATCGGATTCGTCTCGTCATTCTGAGCAACTTTCATATATAAAGTTTTTCGATCCGAGCTACGGTTTATTTTCTACGAATTTCTAAAGATTTAAACATTTTCTGAAAAATCCTGGAATTAAATTAATTCGAAAATTAAATGGATAAATTGCTAGGGGTACACAAAAGTGTACCCAGTAGAAAGCTCATTAGGCTGACAGATGGGTCCCAGTTGACTGGGTCAACAGCCCAGTCAGCAGAGACTGACTGGTGGGGCCAGTGCCCAGTCAGCAGGCTGATTGGGTCAACCCTATCCACTGGAATAGTGGACAGGGCCCACATGTCATACACAGCAGGTTAATTAGGTGGTTAGGTTAATTGGTTGGTTAATTAGAGTGTGGGGCCCAAGTGTCAGTGAGGGTTAGCGTGGCGGTTAGTGGCTAATGATGCCACATCATCAGGTAACGGCGGCTAACCGCCGGTGCTAAACAGGAGCACCGGAGTTGCCCGCCCGGCCAACTCCGGCGACCATTCGTCGCGTGGTTTGGTCCGGCGTGATCCTGGGATCGAGCCGCGTCCGCTGGGTGGTGGCAGCAGGTACGGGGACGGCCGGAGTCGAGCTTAGCTCCAACAATGGCGGCGGCGACGTTCGGGTGGAAGTGGATCAGCAGTAGCAGTGCGCAAACGGGCGAGGCAAAGGGTTAGCGAGGTCCTACACGCGCGGGCGAGCTAAACGGGCACTGGCGCAGGACCATTTGGTCGCCCGAAGCTCGTCGGCGATGAGCTCCCGCGGCGATGGGCTCGGGCACGTACGGGACGGCGACTACAGCCACGTTGGGGCGAGGAGAAGAGAGCGGGGAGGAAGGAGAGCTCACCGCGGAGCACAAGGAGGCTCGGTGGTGGTTTAGGAGCTGCAGGGACAGCCGGAGTTGTTGGCGAGGCGGCAGCGACCCGAGGAGGAAGACGGGGTGGATCCGGCGCTGCGGCGCTCCTCGATCCCAGCGAGCTGCACCAGAGGGCGAGGCACTCCACGGCGAGGCGGATGAACACGTCGGCGAGGCGCAGGGACGGCAGTCGCCGCGGTGGTGGCCGACGGCGGCGACATGGTTGCTCGGCGAAAAGGGGATCTGAGGAGAGGGAGCAACGGAGAGGGAGAGAGGAGTGGATAGGGATGGAGGGAAGGCCGAGGGGCTCCCTCTTATCCTCTCGCCTGGACGCGGGCGTCGCGGTGTCGCCTCCTCACCGGAGCACGCGCGTCCACGACGACGGCGACACAGGGAGGAGGGAGACGACGATGGGACTGTTGGGCTGGGCCTACACACTGTGCACTAAGGCCCAGCCAACAGTGGCCCTTTTCTTTTTTTCTTTTTTTCTTTTCTGTTTTCATTTAAAAGTAGCCTTTTGCATTTTCTTTTGCACTAATTATCTTTTGCAAAAATGTGCCACTGGTGAAAACAATTACTAGGGTCAGTGGTGCAATGCCACCATAAGCTTGGGATTTATTTGAATCCATTTGGAATTTTCATAATTGGCATAGCATTTTAAAATGATGTTTTGCACTGTAATAATTGCTTCTGTCCATCTTAGCATTGTGGTGATGTTGTTTTCCTTAACAATAAATTGTTTTGGAATATTTACTAAATGATGAACATTTTTCCAGCAACTTTTGGGCAACTTTATTTTGCACTTGAATTTGAATTGATTTTCAGAGAGAAATTTGAATTGAAGTGTTTAAGCATTATGGTCAAGCATTGCAAATGAAGATGACTTGGCATAATTAACAGATGATCACAGTGATTATTACAACAGGGGTGTTACATTTGTCAATCGATCAGTGAGTTCCATAGCACTTTCCTTTCACAGACTTCTAAAACCAGCAAACATGGCACGAAGCATTTGAGTGTGCGGGTCTGATCTGGCAATGAATTCCTCGTGAACATTTTTAATGGCATACCAGAGTTGCTTTGCAGTGTCAAGCTTTCGGAACCGAATAAAAACGTTCTTCAAGATACTTTCACAGATAATGGCTTTTGCTTGAGCATCCAGCTACTGTTTTGCTTTATCATTTGTGTTGGGATTGCTAGGTTGCTGAATAGTGTAGCCATCTTCCACAATCTGCCACAGATCATAGTTGATAGCTTGAATTCTGATTCTCATTCGTTCCTTCCAATACAAATAGTCATTTCCATCGAAGATGGGAAATCTCTCAGAGTGCGAGGATCTACCTGCATACGACATACTCTAAACTCCAAGGATGCTAGACCTTTAATAAACAGAGACAGGGAGAACTTGCTCTGATACCAATTGTTAGGACCGAGAGTATATCGACCAGTGGGGGGTGAATGGGAGATTCAAAATTTCTTTCGAAAGTATTGAACCTGATCCCAATCACAGCAGCGGAATTAAGTAACGAAGGAAATGAACTGAATCAATCTTCTTCGTCAGAAGCATACTCCTCGATGAAAGATGTAATAACTATGCGAGCATGGGAAAAGACAGGTTTAACTACGATGAGAGTAATGCAGCATGCAAACAGATGCAGAAGTATGAGATACAACATGATGCGGATGGTGAACAATATGCAGGAAGGTATACAGAGGAGAAGTGAGAGTAGCTAAACAGGATGATGAAAATGCAATGAAATACGACACGATGATAAACTCGAGTGAACAACACAGATACAGATATGATGGAAAAACTACGATGAGACATAATGATCAGGTAATCTATCGACATAGAGCACGAATTAAAACTGCTGAAGGAATTGTAGTGATGTAGAATGAACCAATGGTGCTCGATGGCGACCAAGAGATTTGGTAGACCAGTTCACCCTTCTACCCAAGGGCTACGTCTGGTTGGAGGGGCTGTGACCTAACACGGAAGATAAACTCTCTTCACCCTATTCTTCTTCAAATCGAAGCTAATCAGACTTCAGTTGATTTCACTCGTGGTAGATCCTTGTCTGCGGTATCCAAACCTTTGGTCGACCTTCGCAAACCACAATCACTCTTGGTTGCTGAAGATCTAGCTCGGTGAAGCCAACAACTCTTCAACAATCGAGCGGAAACCTATCCATCTAGAGAGTGCGCAGCTCTCAAGAGTAATAGGTATAAGAACACTAACTCAGAACTACTGTGATGCTAAACCACTGTCTAAGTATGGGCTCTTGATTTTCTCTCGGTGGATCTTAAACTCAAATCACTTGGAGAGGGGTTGCTCAAATCAATCTTCTCAGAAATCTCAAGCGGAGCAAACAACGGACAAAGTTGGAGCGGGGTGGCTATTTATAGCCGCAGCCTTCCCTGATGGGAAAAGACCAAATTGGACATCGAGAGCAGCCAATGGCCGAATGACATGAGTCCAATGGTCGGATTTGAGCACAACGGTAACATTACCTGCGGAGCAAGTAATGGTAACTCCTCGGCCTAAGACAAATCTCTCGCAGCGAAGAAGATCACAGTCTCTTGCTGGCAAGTATTTGCTCGGAGGACAAAGAGATTTCTCTCGATGCTTTCATAGGTTTTTGCTAAGCATCATAGAGGATCTAAGCTTCAAGAATCTATACCCCTCTTAATAGTATGGAGGTCCTATGACTCAAATAAACAGAAGAAGAACAAAGAAATGAATACTACGTCTTCACTTTGTCTTCGACTTCCATTCGCTGCAGTCAATCTCTTCGGACGACCATACCGAAACATATGCTTCGCTTCAGCAGTAAAGCTTCGAGGGGTTAATTCCTTCACATCAAACTTCTCGTCTAATAACTTCATCATATTTAGTTTGTTCTTCTCTGCAATGCAGATGTACTTCGGTGAAGTTCCTCGAACTTAGCACCAAAGACAACATTCTCTTCGGTTTTGTATGGACTATTTCTCTCTTTATGCACTAGTAAACAAATCAGTCCATACCTGTTTCTGTCAACAATCTCCAAAACACAAGGTAGGCAGATATTGCACCAACACTAACAAAGAAGTATCATGATCAATAACAATCTAATAAATGAGTGAGTAAAAGGCTGCAATCGGCATAAAACAGGCATCGAGGGAGAGATGCCACAACTGGCGTAGACATGCCTACATATATAGGCATATAACAATCTGACAGACGAGGGAGTAAACGGAAATTCGTCTAGGCACTCGGGCACACATGCTACCGAAATCTGGACCAAATAGTTCTCTTGGGATTCCTAGCAACTCTCGTATTCTACTCTATTGTATGTGCTAGACGGGCGCGCGTCTCCTCATGAGCCTGCTATCTTCAAAGACAACCTCCCCTGATCCCATCCACCTTTCCTCTTCATTTTTTTCGAGAAGGAGGATTACCCCCGGCCTCTGTATCAAGCGATGCACACATCCATCTTTATTAAAGAAAGTTCGACAAAGTAGACACATGGATGATAAGGACATCACTACTACAGTTACACCCACAACCCCTGCTGCTACATATACTTGACCAATTACTAGAGCTCACGCACGCCAATTAAATTATTAGGTACTTTCATTTCTTGATAACGATTCTAATGTTCATGGAAATATGATGCTGCCTAAATTGGATGCCTTTGTTTTGCTTACAAATGAAGGGCCCAACATGGACAAAAAGAGTGAACATTGGAGCACGATCAAGCATGGAGAGGATGACGCATGCAAGAGAAACAAGAACGGAGTTTACAGTGGAGTTTTCAGCAATTTAGAGCCACCATTACAAGGACATGGATGAAATATACAAGATGACCTTTCATAAATTTTGTTCATAGCTTAATATAGGTGATGCGCCACCTTATTTTGGGCCATGCCCATGTAATTTTGAAATACACTTAATAGGCAGATTTTAGAGTCTGTATTAATAGGGAAAGTGACTTAGGACATAATTTAGTCCCACCTTGTCAAGGGTTGACGAAATTCCCCTCTATCTCCCTATAAATAATCCATTACGGCATGGTTTTAAACTTGAGTTTTGTTTAAATTAAAGTTTGCCATAGTGCAACACGCGTACTTTGTTTGTGTTCAACGACCAGGCCAAGACGTTTCACTACCCCACTTTGATCAATAAAGGTTTCCTCTTAAATTTGCAATATCCAGATTGCAATCTCAGTTTCTTGCTTGTTCTTTGTGTGCCTGCAGGAAATAGACCCTCGTCATCAGGTTGATCATGCTCCGGCGTGGTCAATAACCTCTCGGAGTTGGTTTAGCGATTGCTAAGGCGCGACATCTTTATATGTTGTAGTCAGAACGTCAAAGTCCACTCCACCGAAATCGATAGTTACCATTTCATCGAAAGACAGGAGACCTTTGCCCCTATCAAGTGGTATCAGTTTTCCAGGTTGCTTGGTGAGATTTTACTAGTTTTTCATAGTCTAGATCGCATCTGTTTTCATACCTACAGTCCACGGAAAAGCCCCCCAAAAAAATTGCTGTTAGTTCATCATATCCAAACCAATTTGAGCCTTTCCATAATCTTTTCAGTGTTTTGCTTTGTTGAATTTGCGGCTGCATCATTGTATCGAGTTACTGGTCTTAGCATCTAGTTACCTTAGAGTTCCGAGTTCTGTTCACAGGTTGCCACGCCACCGCCGCACCATCTTCATCGCCGCTGCCATAGACCACCACATATCCATCGCCATCACGGCAATCCGAGTCCATCTCCAACACATATCCACCACCAGTCTGACTCTCCACAATATACATATCGACCACCAAATATGTTAGAGATATGCCCTAGAGGCAATCATGTATGATAATACTTCCTGTGTGTTTATGAATAAAGACTTTCCTAAAAGGTCCCTAGTCTAAAGGGTTGTGTGGATGCCCAGCCAAGTAGACTAGCATATGACACGGTGGATGGCTCAATCTCACTGGCCATTGAGCATTGGATGCTAGCTGTATAATATGGAATCGGAAGGATCTGGTCAGATTCCACATAGTCGGATCCGAGTCAAGATAAGGTCCGAGTTGGACAGACACGACTATGAGACGCAGTGATCTGTGAGTCTAGTACAAGATATGTTCTATGTCCTAAAACCCAAGCTGGCGCATGTACTCGGGATGGTGACCGACCTGCTTTGGGCTGACCAAATGCTACTCCATGATTGGGTAGTTACAAAGGTATGTTTCGGGCTTGTCCAGACCCATGCTACGAGACATGGTCGAGCAAGATGGGATTTGCCCCTCCGATCAGGAGAGATATACTCTGGGCCCCTCGTGTGATCCGTCCAAGATAAGCATGGCCATGCGACAAGGATTATGAGATAATCGGGTTAGTGATCAGCATCACTAGAATGAGAAAGGTCGGGCTAGCACAAGGATGATAGACTCGCCTTGAGCCCGAAACATATATTGTGAGGCAAAGGGAACAGAAGTGTGACATGTTGTACAGGTTCGTCAACCAGCTTCATGGTCTACTTGGTGGCTGGCACGCCTTGCTAGAGGCCGCTACTGGCCGAGCAAGTCTGAGGTGATCCGACCACAATAGAAGTTGGGCTTTAGAATCTGTGCGAAGCCCAAGTGTTGAGCCCGCGATGGTGCCTATATATAGTGGAGGTGCGACACACTCATTTGGTTGATCTCTTCAGTGCCGTCACCAGGGCTGTCGGGGTATGATGATCTATGGGACCAGCGAGGCCCCTTTGCAGTTCGACTGGGGAGATCGACGAGCACAGAGAGCAAATCCAGAGGTTAATGCGTGAGGTTTTTCTAGGTTCGGGCCGCCGTGGGGGTGTAAAACCCTACTCCTGCCTTTTGGGCGGATTGAGTTGGGGCTCAAGTTACAAACGAGCGCAGTTTGCTAGCAAGGTGCATGCAAGGTGCTGCTACTGTGTAAGTGTGAGCAAAGTGTCGACCCGTGCCCAGGTAGCCATGGGCCTCCTTTTATAGATGAAAAGGGGTCACCACAGTGGCAACATGGTCATTACATGTGTGGAATAGTGGCTTCGATGTTATCTGACTTAATCCCACTGGACTAGGACAAGGGCATTTAATGCACAATGAGATGATAACAATCCTTGGCAAAAAGGTGTCTCTCCTGCTGTGCCGTCGGTCTGGGCGAGCCTATCGTCTTGACATGTCCACTAGACGGTGTCAATAAAGTTAACCTTTATGCAACATGCTGACACGCATCCTAATGATCCTCCCTAAGCCGCTTGCCCGCTCGACACCTAATCTTGACAAGCCGTCAGCTGGTCGATGAGGTGGAGCGGCCGAAAAGCGGGAGGGATAACTTCCCGGCAAGGAGCTTGTCAAGTCTTGGCTTGCCGGTGCGGAGCTTGCCGGCAACTAGAGTCTTGACCTTAAGTACTGACTTAGTACTTCTAAATGACCTGCCGGGAGATCTTCTTCATGGTCTTGTGAATTGAATCTTGAGTCTTGTATGCAGTAGTCCTCTGGCAAGCCTTGTCGGCAGGAAGGCCACGACTGCCTGTGCACAAGTCAGGGTACTAAGGCACCCATATCTTAGTGCACCGACAGGAGCCCCTGGGCCTGGGCCACACAGGCATGCGAGGCGTCGTTGGGCTAGGCCCAAACAGTGCATAGGCATGCGTGGCAGAGGATAACTGCTACAATATTCTCTTTTACCATGCCCCACGACACGCATTAAATGCGGAATGTGGGAGAGGTGGATTGAAATGGTCGCCAGAGGTAGTGCGCCTGAAAAGCGCAGCCATGCAGCCAGCCTCCGCGCCTTCCCCATAGAAAGGAAACCGTGAGGGGCGCTCCTCATTTACCCCCTTTTGCCTCCAATCTAGCATCCGCCTCCTTCGTCTTCTTCCTTGCGCAAGAACAGAGCATGCTACTCCTTTCGGCGCCGATCCACCGCGTCCTTACTCAATCCCCCGCCACCTGCTATTGCCATGGCTTTGAAGAGAGCAAAGAAGGCAGTCGACCCAGAGGCGGAGAAGAAGAAGATCGAGAGGGAGGCACGACGACGGGAGAACACCGTCTTCCCATCAGCGCTGACGGCCGATGATCTATTGAAGAAGTATTCGTATGTCTGGTCAAGCAAGACCGACGATCATCCAACTACAGAAGTCCTTCCAAGGTCTACTACACCAGCTGACAACCAATTCCACTTCTTTGCCGGGTATTTTTACTATGACCTCTGCCCGCCCTTCTCAGATTTCTTCGTAGAGGTCATGCAGTCATATTGATTCCATCTACTAGATTTTGCCCCCAATGCCATCACCTGCATGTCCATTTATGCACACCTGTGCGAAAATGATGCGAAGAATCCTACGGTCATCCCCAAGGACCTACCTATGTCTGCCCAAGTGCCAAGTGGACCGATGACACAAGCACATGTGTGACTCCCCCGATTCAATAGTACACTAATCATACACACAAATGTGTACGATCAAGATCAGGAACTCACTGGAAGATACCACAACACAACTCTAGACACAAATTGAAATAACACAAGCTTCATATTACAAGCCAGGGGCCTCGAGGGCTCGAATACGTAAGCTCGAAAACACAAGAGTCAGCAGAAGCAACAATATTTGAGTATAGACATAAGTTAAACAAGACTGCCTTAAGAAGGCTAGCAAAAAAGCAACAACGATAAAAAAGGCAAGGCCTCCTTCCTGGGACCTCCTAACTACTCCTGGTCGTCGGCGGTCTCCACATAGTAGTAGGCTCCATCGGGGTAGTAGTAGACATCGGTAGTGGCATCCGGCTCCTGGGATCCACCATCTGATCACAGCAACCAGGTATAGGGGAAAAAGAGGTAGCAAAGCAACCGTGAGTACTCATCCAAAGTACTCGCAAGACTTACATTAGAACTATGTTAAGTATGCATCGGTATCAAAGGAATGAGCTGCATCTGTGGACTGAACTGCAGAATGCCAAAAGAGAAGGGAAAGCCTAGCCTATCGAAGACTAGCATCTTCAAGCATCTTGCAACATTCAGAAGAGTACAGAATATATTATAATTAACAAACATGTTGTAGCATTAATGCCCAGAGATCCTTCCTTGACTCCCTACGAGAAAGTAATCCCGAAGCCATCTTATCCACCTCATATCTCAAGTATCCATTTCTAGTTGTAATAGATCGGGATACAACTCCGTGCGTCCGTTATCGTGGACACGGCTATTTGAATAGATAACTTCCCTGCAAGGGTGCACCAACTTACCCAACACGCTCGATCAACTCCGGCCGGACACACCATCAGGTCATGACCGACCTCGACTAATCGACACACCGTAGTCCTACCTAGGCTCCGTAGAGAGGTCTCCGCCGGTCGACATCCTAAGCACTCCGGGGACTTGGGCCCATCGCCCTTTGCACTCCGGGTCGTTGCGTGCAGGGCGGGTCCAGGCACCACCTCTGTCATGGATGGCGCTGGCCCAGCTGTGCCGCAATGCTAAACTGGATGTGTGATAGAGCTTTCGGAAGAAACGTACGACGCCGAGTGCCCATACTTATTCCCGCGTGGTGCAAAAAAGGCAAGAGGCCTACTCGGATCACATATCCAAACCGTTAGTGACTTGGGAGCGCACGGTAACGAGCAGATACTCATGATCGATGTGACCCCATCGCCCCGTCTCGTGGACTTATAGCAAGGGCCCGTAATGCCCGGCCGTGCCACGTAGAAAACTCGCGGGTACCCTCCAAGTCAACCCGACTTCACATTAACTTGCGGGTACCCTCCAGGTCAACCTGGCTCACAAAAGACTGTCAGGAACTCAGGTCCACCTCTATCGGGGCGGTACCGCCTGTCCCTCCAGTCCTGCAGTAACAGTAACTCTCACGGGTACCCCTCGGGGCCGACCCGTCTTTAATATGGTCCTGGGGTTAAATTCAAAGTAACCATGGCTCCAAAACAACAAGGGGAATCCGAGTAATCACCCTTGATGGAATCCACCTGATGTAATCGTCAAGGCAAACTAGGAGGAATCACCCTCGAGGTTCACGCTTGAGGTGTTGCATGACAGAGTTGTATCGGAAGTGGTGAAGGAGGAATCACCCTCGCTGACCACGATCGAATAGCTACACTACAGAGTTATCATCAGGAGTGCGTTATGAGGTATCACCCTTGGCACTCGATAGTGGCTCTACAAAGTCGTACAACTAAAGGGGGTGAGGTGATGTGCGGTGTCGGGCCCTGGACGTTGAACACGTTGATCGAGTCATCGAACATAAAGTGGGGGCAACTGGGACAAGGTGAGGGGTCACTGGTGGATCACTAACCAACCTATACTAAGCATTTTAGGATAAGCAGGTAAGGTACAAAGCAGGTTACAAAATCATGCTATGCATCAGAATAGGAGTAATCAATTACAGTAGCAAAATCTAATGCAAGCATGGGAGAGAATGGAATGGGCGATATCAGAATGATCAAAGGGGGGTTTGCTTGCCTAGAATCTTTGCTGAAAAGGAAGAAGGGTCGTCGATGACGTAGTCGATCACAGGGGCAACATCGGTCTTGGGGTCTACCGGAGAGAAGAGGGGGGGGGGAAGAAACAATAAATATAAAGCATACAGGTGTAAAACAGATGCACAACAAGACAATAAGCAATGCTAGGTTTGACCTATCGTAGTACTACCCGATACAGGTGAAGGGGGGAAATATCCGGGAATGTTTTCCCGAAGTTTGGCATTTTTGGACAGATGAAACGGAGGGGGACGGTTCCATGTTCTCTATGCTAGGGGCAGGTGAGAGACGAACGGAAGGCGTATTTGGAATCGTCATATTTTTCTAAGCAACTTTCCTATATAAATTATTTTCATCTGAATTACAGATTATTTTATATTAATTTTCAAAGTTTTAAACATCTTCTGAAATTAATTTAATTTGAAAAATGAACTTATTGCGTCAGCCTGACATCATCATGATGTTAGCAGTGAACCCAGCCAGTCCAAGTCAAACTTGACGGCTGGGTCCCACCTGTCATGCACAAAGGGCTAACAGTGGATTAATTTTAATTAAACTAACTAGTTAAGTACTCGGGCCCACTTGTCAGTGTCTAACTAAGTTAACTTATTTAATTTAATTAAATCGGTTAGTTTAGGGGGGTGGGCCCCATCTATCAGTGGCCGGGTGACGTGGCTTGTATCTGCGTTGGTATTTCCCCAAAGAGGAAGGGATGATGCATCACAACTATGGTAAGTATTGCTATCAGTTATGACACCAAGGTTATCAATCCAGTAGGAGAACCAAGCAACACTATGACGGTACCTTGATACGTCTCCAATGTATCTATAATTTTTGTTTGTTCCATGCTATTATATTATCATTCTTGGATGTTTTATATTCATTTTATAGCAACTTTATATCATTTTTTGGGACTAACCTATTGACATAGTGCCCAGTGCCAGTTGTTGTTTTTTGCTTTTTTTTACTTTGCAGAATATCCATATCAAACGGAGTCCAAACGCAGCGAAACTTTTTGGAGATTTTTTTGGACCAAAGACACCTTGGGGGGCAAGAAAGCACCTGGAAGGAGTCCCGTGGGGACCACAATACACCAGGTCGCGCCCTGGAGCCCAGGCGCGCCCTGGTGGGTTGTTGGCCCCATGGAGGTCTCTTGCACCGCCTCTTCGCCCTATAAATTCCCAAATATTCCAGAAACCCTAGGGGAGCAGACAAAACACAATTCCAGCCGCCGGAAGTTTCAGAACCACGAGATCCAATCTAACACCATCACGGAGGGGTTCATGATGTCTACTACGCAACTTTATTCTTGTAGACTCGTGTTGGGCCTCCAAGCGCAGAGTTTTGTAGGACAGTAGCAATTTTCCCTCAAGTGGATGACCTAAGGTTTATCAATCCATGGGAGGTGTAGGATGAAGATGGTCTCTCTCAAACAACCCTACAACCAAATAACAAAGTGTCTCTTGTGTCCCCAACACACCAAATACAATGGTAAATTGTATAGGTGCACTAGTTCGGCAAAGAGATGGTGATACAAGTGTAATATGGATAGTAGATATTGATTTTTTAGTAGTAACAATAAAAAACAACAAGGTAGCAAGTAACAAAAGTGAGCACAAATGGTATTGCAATGCTTGAAAATGAGGCCTAGGGTCCGTACTTTAGCTAGTGCAGTCTCTCAACAATGCTAATATAATTGGATCATATAACCATCCCTCAACATGCGATGAAGAATCACTCCAAAGTTCTTATCTAGCAGAGAACATAAGAAGAAATTGTTTGTAGGGTATGAAACCACCTCAAAGCTATTCTTTCCAATCAATCTATCCTAGAGTTCGTACTAAAATAACATGAAGCTATTCTTTCCGATCGATCTAACCAAGAGTTCGTACTAAAATAACACCAACTCTAATGTCACATAGATACTCCAATGTCACTGCGAGTATCCGTGAGTTGATTATATGATATGCATCAAACTATTTCAGATTCATAATACTCAATCCAACACAAAGAACCTCAAAGAGTGCCCCAAAATTTCTATTGGAGAAACAAGGACGAAAATATGCATCAACCCCTATGCATAGATTACCCCAATGTCACCTCGGGAATCCGCGAGTTGAGTGCCAAGACATAGGTCAAGTGCTCTCAAATCCATAAAAGTATTCAATCCGATAAAACAAAATCTCAAAGGGAAAACTCCATTCATCACAACAAGATAGAGAGGGGAAAACACCATATGATCGAACTATATTAACAAAGCCCGTGATACATCAAGATCGTGACATCTCAAGAACACGAGAGAGAGAGAGAGATTAAACACATAGCTACTGGTACAAACCCTCAGCCCCGAGGGTGGACTACTCCCTCCTCATCATGGTGGCCGCAGGGATGATGAAGATGGCCACTGGTGATGATTTCCCCCTTTGGCTGGGTGCCGGAACAGGGTCTAGATTGGTTTTTCGTGGCTAAAGAGGCTTGCGGCGGTGAAACTTCTGATCTAGGGTTATTTCTGGGGGTTTATGTATTTATAGGATTTTTGGCGTTGGTTTCACGCGAAGATGGGCCTCGAGGTGAGCACAACCCATCTGCATACGGGTTGGGCTCCAGGTGCACCCTGGTGGGTTGTGCCCTCCTTGTGGCTCTTCTGGCCCTCCCACGAAGCTTCTAGTGCCTCTTTTGTTCCAAAAAAAATCATCAAAAATATTCAGCTCATTTGGAGAACTTTCATTTCTGCACAAAAAACAACACCACGGTAGTTCTGCTGAAAACAATGTCAGTCCGGGTTAGTTCCATCCAAATCATACCAAAACCATATAAAATTGTTGTAAACATGGCATGAATACTTCATAAATTATAGATACGTTGGAGATGTATCAGTTCATCATCCTGATTGGTGCCTCTCCGATGATGCGTGAGTAGTCCACCATAGACCTAAGGGTCCGTAGGCAGTAACTAGATGGCTTCTTCTCTCTTTTTGATTCTCAATACAATGGTCTCTTGGAGATCCATTTGATGTAAACCTTTTTGCGGTGTGTTTGTTGGGATCTGATGAACTTTGAGTTTATGATCAGATCTATATCCATGAATATTATTTGAGTTTCTTTGATCTCTTATATGCATGATTATTTATAGACTCGTATTTCTTCTTCAAATATTTGGTTTAGTTAGGCCAACTAGATCAATTTTTCTTGCCATAGGAAGAGGTGCTTTGTGATGGGTTCGATCTTACAGTGTCCTCACCCAGTGACAGAAGGGGTAGCGAGGCACGTATGTATCGTTGCTATTAAGGATACCAAGATGGGGTCTATTCCTACATGAATAGATCTTGTCTACATCATGTCATCGTTCTTATTGCATTACTCCGTTTCTCCATGAACTTAATACACTAGATGCATGCTGGATTGCGGTCGATGTGTGGAGTAATAGTAGTAGATGCAGGCAGGAGTCGGTCTACTAATCATGGACATGATGCCTATATATTGATCATTGCCTTGGATATCATCATAATTATTTGATCTTCTATCAATTGCCCAACAGTAATTTGTTTACCCACCGTGTGCTATTTTCTCGAGAGAAGCCAGTAGTGAAATCTACGGCCCCCGGGTCTATCTTTTATGATATTGCTTTCCGATCTATTTTTCATCGCATTTGTTTTCAGATATATTTTTCCAAAAACCCAAAAATACTTTGTTGCACTTTTTATTTGCATCTTTTATTTCTCGTTTCATTCAGATCTATTTATCCAAACACATACAAAACAATCTATCTTTTTACCGAGGCGGGATTGACAACCCCTCTTACGCGTTGGGTTGCGAGGATTTGTTCTTTGTGTGCAGGGACCATTTACATAGTGTTGCTTGGTTCTCCTACTAGATTGATACCTTGGTTTCATAACTGAGAGAAATAACTACCGTAGCTGTACTGCATCATCCCTTCCTCTTTGGGGGAATACCGACGCAGTTTCAAGCCACATCAAAAGGAATTTCTAGCGCTGTTGCCGGGGAGACATCATCAACATCTATCAGGTTCCTAATCACAAATCTCATCTCCTTGCTATTTACATTATTTGCCATTTGCCTCTCGTTTTCATCTCCCCCACTTCACAAAATTTGTCGTTTTATTTTCCTTCTCTTTTTCGTTCGCCTTTTTCTCGTCAGATCTATCTTTTTGTTTGCAATCTTGTTTGCGTAGTTATGATGTCTCAAGAAAACACCAAGTTGTGTGATTTTTCCAATACCAAACAAATGATTTTATTAGCACTCCGATTGCTCCTCCCGTCACTAGTGCGGAATCTTGTGATATTAATGCCACTTTGTTGAATCTTGTTTTGAAAGATCAATTTTTCGGTACTCCTAATGAGGATGCCGCGTCCCATCTAAACACATTTGTAGAATTGTGTGATATGCAAAATAAAAAAGATGTGGACAATGATATTGTGAATTTGAAATTATTTCCTTTCTCCTTGCGGGATCGTGCAAAAATTTGGTTTTCTTCTTTGTCTCACAATAGTATCGATTCTTGGGATAACTGCGAAGATGCTTTTATTACTAAGTATTTTCCGCCCGCGAAAATTATTGCCCTTAGAACTCAAATCATGAATTTTAAGCAACTTGAGCATGAACATGTTGCATAATCTTTGGAAAGAATGAAATTGATGCTAAGAAATTGTCCTACTCATGGTTTAAATCTTTGGATGATCATACAATTTTTTTATGCGGGATTGAATTTTGTTTCTAGAAATCTTTTAGATTCCGCCACGGGTGGTACTTTTATGGAAATTACTTTGGGTGAAGCTACTAAATTGCTAGATAATATCATGGCAAATTATTCACAATGGCATACCGAAAGAGCACCTACTAGTAAAAAAGTTAATTCGGTTGAAGAAATTAGTACTTTGAGTGAAAAAGTTGATGCTCTTATGAAATTGGTTGCTAGTAAAAGTGCTACTACTGATCTTAATGATGTGCCTTTGTCTACTTTGATTGAGCAAAATAGTGATCCCGTAGATGTGAATTTTGTCTCACGAAACAATTTCAATAACAATTCTTATAGAAGTAATTTTAATCCTAGGCCTTTTCTTGGAAATTCCTCTAATAATTATGGTAATTCTTCTTACAATAATAATAGGAACCCCTCTGATCTTGAGAGTAATATTAAAGAATTTATCAATGATCAGAAAGTTTTCAATACTACGATAGAAGAAAAGTTGAATAAGATTGATGATATGTCTAGAAGCATTGATAGAATTTCTCATGATGTAGAAAATCTCAAGATTAAATTTTTTCCACCCAAGGTTGATATTAATGAAAGTAAGAAAAGAACCGCTATGCTTAGAGCTAAAAGAGAATTTTTAGAAAGAGCATTTTCTAGTGATTGCTTTCATAAATATGATGATCTTAAAGTAATTGGTGTTTCTTCTATTTATTCCTTGTTTAGTAAAATTAAAATTGATGATAAAGGGACTGGAGAAGAGTCAACTTTAGCTAGAGGGCGTCCCGATAATTTGGAGGGTGAAAATCTTGATGAAAAAATTGATAAAAGTGGGTTTGGAGAGGTCAAAACTTTAACTAGTGATGTGCCCACTCTTTTGGATTACAAAGACTTTAATTATGATAATTGCTTTTTGATTGAATGTATTTCTTTGTTGCAATCCATGACAAATTCACCCCATGCTTATGAACAAAATAAAGCTTTTACTAAACATATCGTAGATGCCATGATGAAAGCTTTAGAAGAAAAATTGGAGTTAGAGATTTCGATTCCTAGAAAATTACATGATGAATGGGAACCTACCATTAAAGTCAAGATTAAAAATTATGAGTGCTTTGCTTTATGTGACTTGGGTGCTAGTGTTTCCACAATCCCGAAATCTTTATGTGATGTGCTTGGTCTTACCGATATTGAAGAATGTTCTCTTAATTTGCACTTGGCGGATTCTACTATTAAAAAGCCTTTGGGAAGAATTAATGATGTTCTTATTCTTGCAAATAGGAACTATGTGCTCATAGATTTTATTGTTCTTGATATCGATTGCAATCCGTCTTGTCAAATTATACTTGGTAGACCGTTTTTACGTACTATTGGTGCCGTGATTGATATGAAAGAAGGCAATATTAAATTTCAATTTCCACTAAGAAAGGGTATGGAAAACTTCCCTAGAACAATAATTAATCCACCATATGAATCAATCATGAGGGCATCCTATGGATAAAAAACTAAAGATGACAATACTTGAATCTATGAATTATGCCTAGTTAGGTGCATAAAACGATAGCGCTTGTTGGGAGGCAACCCAATGAATAAAATTTATTTTTGCCTTTTTATTTCTGTTCTTGAGTGTTTGCAAAATTATGCCTCTGTTATGATTGTATTTTTTATGTTTTAATTAGTATTTGTGCCAAGTAAAGCCTTTGGGATAGCTTTGGTGATAGTTGATTTGATCCTGTTGAAAAACAGAAACTTTTTCGTCTAGTAATAGAATTGTTTAAATTCAAAGAAGCGATGAAATATTCTGAATTTCTTACAAACGATTGATATACACATTGCCTCTGTTGTCCAGTTTTTTCAGAATTTTTGGAGTTACAGAAGTATGAGAACAATTCGCATGTTTACAGATTGTTCTATTTTTGACAGATTCTGTTTTCTTTGCATTGTGTGCTTATTTTGATGAATCTATGGATTGTATCAGGGGGTTTAAGACATGGCAAACTTAGAACACAGTATATATAATGCAATAAAAAAATTTAATGGGTTTGCAACAGTAATTAAAGTAAAGATTTGTTTTCTTATACTAACGGATCTCACGAAGGTTTTGTTAAGTTTTGTGTGATTGAAGTTTTCAAGTTTTGGGTGAGATCACGATGGATGAAGGAATAAGGAGTGTCAAGAGCCTAAGCTTGGGGATGCCCCATGGCATCCAAAGTTAATATTCAAGGAGAACCAAGCAAGTAAGCTTGGGGATGCCCCGAAAGGCATCCCCTCTTTCTTCTAACGACAATCGTTATTTTACTTGGAGCTATATTTTTATTCGTCACATATCATGAGTTTTGCTTGGAGCTTCTTGTATTATATGAATCTATGCTTGTTTTGCTTCTTATTTTGTCACAAGTATCCTTGCTGGACACACCTATTTGAGAGAGCCAAAATTATGCTATGATTTGTTAGAATTTCTCTATATGCTTCACTTAAATTTTTTGAGCTATGGAATTGCTCTAGTGCTTTACTTATATCTTTTTGAGCATTGTGTGCTTTAATATTTTTTGAAGAAATACTCTCATGCTTCACTTAAATTAATTTGAGAGTTAGGAAATTTTTTAAGAAATTCTCTCATGCTTCACTTATATTATTTTGAGAGAAGAAATTTTTTATGATCATGTTCTTCACTTAAATTTATTTGAGCTTGTCAAAAGCAATTGCAATATATGAAACTAGTCCCAAAGTGATAGATATTCAAGAGGGATATAATAAAAACTTTCATGTTATTTATGCTCAATGCTCGCTTATGTGAATTTTCGTTTCTTGTTTGGTTGCTTCTCAATCTTTTTGCTAGCCTCCACTTGTACTAAGTAGAAATACTACTTGTTAATCCAAACTCTTTAAACCCAGTTTTGCCATATGAGTCCACCATACCTACCTATATGTGGTATTTCCGTGCCGTTCCAAGAAAATTTGTATGTGCCAACTCTAATTTTTCAAAATGAATTTCCTTTTTGTGTGCCAGTACCGCTCATGAAGTGGCAGGGGGTGGCCAATATTTTCCATTCTAGATGTGTTATTCTCAAGACGAGTGTTTATTCACTTGTCATTGCACAAGAGTATGGCGGTAATAGGGATGCCCAGTCAGAAAATGAAAAAGAAATTTACTTTATGTTGTCAAATAATAAATTCCTTGGAAAGTGTTGGTATAGACGGTACCCGTGGATACGGCTAGCTGTGGAATGTGAAAGTATGGTGGAAAAAGGAATAAACTTTATTTTCTGTTTGGGAACCGCCTATGATATATCTAGCTTGGAAAGTGTTGGGAATTACTCGGTCGTTTTCGTTGACGGGAAAAGCATGCCTATCTAAAAAATTCATCTCTCAATTTAAGCTTTGAGCTCTGGCACCTCTACAAATCCCTACTTCCCTCTGCGAAGGGCCTATCTATTTACTTTATGCAATTTTTATTTTTTATTTGAGTCTCCATCTTCTCTTATAAAGCACCAACTAGGGAGCACTACGATCATACTTGTGCATTGGATGTAGCTAATATTCAAGTGTGTTTCATGAATGGATCAACTATTGCTTTGAACCATCTAAAAGTCCAAATGTCCATGCTACAAAAGAAAAGAATATGTGATGAACATGTTAGGCAGCGTTCCACATCAAAAATTCTGTTTTTATCATTTACCTACTCGAGGACAAGTAGGAATTAAGCTTGGGGATGCTGATACGTATCCAATGTATCTTTAATTTTTGCTTGTTCCATGCTCTTATATTATCATTCTTGGATGTTTTATATTCATTTTATAGCAACTTTATATCATTTTTTTGGACTAACCTATTGACATAGTGCCCAGTGCTAGTTGCTGTTTTTTGCTTGTTTTTTACTTAGCAGAATATCCATATCCAACGGGGTCCAAATGCAGCGAAACTTTTTGGAGATTTTTTGGGACCAGAAGACACCTTGGGGGCCAAGAATGCACCTGGAAGGAGTCTCGTGGGGACCACAATACACCAGGGCACGCCCAGGAGCCCAGGCGCACCATGGTGGGTTGTGGGCCCCACGGAGGTCTCCTGCATCGCCTCTTCACCCTATAAATTCCCAAATATTCCAGAAACCCTAGGGGAGTCGACGAAACACAATTCTAGCCGCCGCAAGTTCCAGAACCACGAGATCCAATCTAACACCATCACAGAGGGGTTCATCATCCTCATTGGTGCCTCTCCGATGATGCATGAGCAGTCCACCATAGACCTAAGGGTCCGTAGGCAGTAGCTAGAGGGCTTCTTCTCTATTTTTGAGTCCCAATACAATGGTCTCTTGGAGATCTATTTGATGTAACTCTTTTTGCGGTGTGTTTGTTGGGATCCGATGAACTTTGAGTTTAAGATCAGATCTGTATCCATGAATGTTATTTGAGTTTTCTTTGATCTCTTATATGCATGATTATTTATAGCCTCGTATTTCTTCTTCGAATCTTTGGTTTAGTGAGGCCAACTAGATCGATTTTTCGTGCCATGGGAAGAAGTGCTTTGTGATGGGTTCGATCTTGCGGTGTCCTCTCCCAGTGACAGAAGGGGCAGCGAGACACGCATGTATCATTGCTATCAAGGATAAAAAGATGGGGTCTATTCCTACATGAATAGATCTTGTCTACATCATGTCATCATTCTTATTGCATTACTCCGTTTCTCCATGAACTTAATACACTAGATGCATGCTGGATAGCGGTCGATGTGTGGAGTAATAGTAGTAGATGCAGACAGGAGTCGGTCTACCAATCTTGGACGTGATGCCTATATATTGATCATTACCTTGGATATCTTCATAATTATTCGATCTTCTATCAATTGCCCAACAGTAATTTGTTTACCCACCATGTGCTATTTTCTCGGGAGAAGCCACTAGTGAAATCTACGGCCCCCGGGTCTATCTTTTATCATATTGCTTTCCGATCTATTTTTCATCGCATTTGTTTTCAGATCTATTATTCAAAAAACCCAAAAAATACTTTGCTGCACTTTTTATTTGCATCTTTTATTTCTCATTTCATTCAGATCTATTTATCCAAACACATACAAAATAATCTATCTTTTTACCGAGGAGGGATTGGCAACCACTCTTACGGGTTGGGTTGCGAGGATTTGTTCTTTGTGTGCAGGTATCGTTTACATAGTGTTTCTTGGTTCTCCTACTGGATTGATACCTTGATTTCATAACTGAGGGAAATACCTACCATAGTTGTATTGCATCATCCCTTCCTCTTTGGAGAAATACCGACGCACTTTAAAGCCACATCATACCTGCACACAAAGAACAAATACTTGCAGCCCATCGCGTAAGAGGGGTTGTCAATCCCTCCATGGTAAAAATATAGATTATATTGGATGAGATTGGATAAATAGATCTAGCGAAAACACAAAATAAAATAAGTAAAGAAAAAGTGCAGCAAGATATTTTTGGGTTTTTGGAATAATAGATCTGATAACAATATGATAAAAGATAGACCCGGGGGCCGTAGATTTCAGTAGTGGCTTCTCTCGAGAAAATAGCATATGGTGGGTAAACAAATTACTGTTGGGCAATTAATAGAAGAGCAAATAATTATGACGATATCCAAGGCAATGATCATGTATATAGGAATCATGTCCAAGATTAGTGGACCGACTCCTGCCTGCATCTACTACTATTACTCCACACATCGACCGCTATCCAGCATGCATCTAGTGTATTAAGTTCATGGAGAAACGGAGTAATGCAATAAGAATGATGACATGATGTAGACAAGATCTATTCATGTAGGAATAGACCCCATCTTTTTATCCTTAATAGCAATGATACATGCGTGCCTTGCTACCCCTTCTGTCACTGGATGAGGACACCGCAAGATCAAACCCATCACAAAGCACCTCTTCGCATTGCAAGAAAAATCAATCTAGTTGGCCAAACCAAACCAAAGTTTCGGAGAAGAAATATGAGGCTATAACAATCATGCATATAGAAGATCAAAGAAAACTCAAATAATATTCATAGATAGATCTGATCATAAACTCGCGCTCCATCGGATCCCAACAAACACACCGCAAAAAGTCATTACATCAAATAGATCAAGAACAACGAGGAGAACATTGTATTGAGAATCAAAAAGAGAGAAGAAGCCATCTAGCTACTGCCTACGGACACGTAGGTCTATGGTGAACTATTCACGCATCATTGGAGGAGCACCAATGAGGATGAGGAACCCCTCCGTGATCGTGTTCCCCTCTGGCAGAGTGCCGGAATAGGGCTCTAGATTGGATCTCGTGGTTCAGGAACTAGCAATGGCTAGAATTGTGTTTCGATCACTCCCCTAGGGTTTCTGGAATATCTGAGTATTTATAGAGCTGAGAGGCGGTGGAGGAGACCTCCATGGGCCCCAGCACCCAATAGGGCGCGCTAGGGGCCTCTGGCACGCCCAGGTGGGTGGTGGGCCCCATGGGCCTCCCCTTTGGTGCTTCCTTGGCTCCCAAGTTGTCTTCTGGTCCAAAAAAAATCTCCAAAAAGTTTTATGGCATTTGGACTTCGTTTGGTACTGATATTCTGTGAAATAAAAAAACAAGCAAAAAACAACAACATGCACTGGGCACTATGTCAATAGGTTAGTCCCAAAAAATGATATAAAGTTGCTATAAAATGAAGGTAAAACATCCAAGAATGATAATATAACAACATTGAACAATAAAAAATTATAGATACGTTGGAGACGTATCAGCATCCAGAAGCTTAATTCCTGCTCGTCCTCGAGTAGGTAAATGATAAAAATAGAATTTTTGATGTGGAATGCTGCCTATCATCTTCATCACATATTCTTTTCTTTGTAGCATGGACATTTGGACTTTTAGATGGTTCAAAGCAATAGTCTATAATTGACATGAAGACTTCAATACTCAAGCATGTCAACAAGCAACCATGTCTTCCAAAATATCAACACTAAATAAATCTATCCCTAGCCCATCATACTCAATCATTGATCCATTCATGAAACACACTCGAATATTAGCTACACCCAATGTACAAGTATGATCATAGTGCTTCCTAGTTGGTGCATTATAAGAGAATATGGAGACTCAAATAAAAATAAAAATTGCATAATGTAAATAGATAGGCTCTTCGCAGAGGGAAGCAGAGATTTGTAGAGGTGCTAGAGCTCAAAGCTTAAATTGAGAGATAAAAATATTTTGAGAGGCATGCTTTTCCCGTCAATGAAAACGACCGATTAGTTCCCAATACTTTCCATGCTAGATACATCATAGGCGGTTCCCATACATAAAATAAAGTTTATTCCTTTTTCCACCATTCTTTCACAATCCATGGCTAGTCGTATCCACGGGTGCCTTGCATACCAACACTTTCTAAGGAATTTATTATTTGACAACATAAAGTAAATTTCTTTTTCATTTCGGGACTGGGCATCCCTAATACCGCCACACTCTCGTGCAATGACAAGTGAATAAACACTCATATTGAGAATAACACATACAACATGGAAAAATATTGGCCACTCCCTGCCGCTTCATGAGTGGTATGGGCACACAAAAAGGAAATTCATTTTGAAAATTAGAGTTGGCACATACAAATTTACTTAGAACAACAAGGAAATACCGCATAAAGGTAGGTATAGTGGACTCATATGGCATAACTGGGTTTAAGGATTTTGGATGCACAAGTAGTATTCTCACTTAGTACAAGGAAAGGCTAGCAAATAGATTGAGAAGCAACCAACCAAGAAACGAAAATTCACATAAACAAGCATTAAGCATAACTAACACCGAAAAATGCAACAGAAGTAGGATGTAATTTCATTGCATAACTATTGACTTTCGTGCTTGCATAGGGAATCACATACCTTAACACCAATATTCTTACTAAGGCATAATTACTCACCAACATGACTCACATATTACTATCATCATATCTCAAAACTATTACAAAGAATCAAGTTTATTTTGTCCAATGATCTTCATGAAAGTTTTTATTATATCCCTCTTGAATATCTATCACTTTGGGACTAGTTTCATATATTGCCATTGCTTTTGACAAGCTCAAACAAATTTAAGTGAGGAACATGAGCATAAAATTTTTCATCTCTCAAAATAATATAAGTGAAGCATGAGAGAATTTCTTCAAATTTTTTACTAACTCTCAAATTAATCTAAGTGAAGCCTGAGAGCATATTTCTTCAAAAATTAAATCACACCGTGCTAAAAAAGTTATAAGTGAAGCACTAGAGCAATTCCATAGCTAATTTTTTTAAGTGAAGCACATAGAGCAATTCTAACAAATCATAGCATAATTTTGGCTCTCTCAAATAGGTGTGTCCAGCTAGGATGATTGCGACAAACTAAAAAGCAAAACAAACAAAGACTCATATAATACAAGATGCTCCAAGCAAAACTCATGATATGTGACGAATAAAAATATAGCTCCAAGTAAAATTACCGATGGTTGTTAGAAGAAAGAGGGGTTGCCTTCCGGGGCATGCCCAAGCTTAGTTGCTTGGTTATCCTTGAATATTATCTTGGGGTGCCATGGGCATCCCCAAGCTTAGGCTCTTTTCACTCCTTATTCCTTCATCCATCGAGATCTCACACAAAACTTGAAAACTTCAATCACACAAAACTTAACAAAACCTTCATGAGAGAATAGTGAGCGAGTGAAGATCAACGTCAACAAGATGAAGATCAACAATGCCATATCTTCCATACCAAAGCGGGAATCAATGGATGTTCTATCAAGGTCATCATCGACGGAGGAAGTTGCCTCAACTTGGCAAGCGAAAAGCTATGTACCAAGCGACAATTGGTCAAGATGAAGCACCCTCGCCCATACAAGGTACAATGGCTTAGCGACACCGGCACCATTCAAGTGGAGCACACCGTTCAATTCTCCTTCAAGATTGGCACCTACGATGACACATTGGAGTGAGATGTGGTTCCCATGTCCCTATGCCACCTTCTACTCGGATGACCTTGGCAATTTGATCGCGTCGTCACCCACAACGGACGGACCAATCACTATAGATTCAAGATGAAGGGCAAGGAGTACGTGCTACGACCCATGTCACCAAGTGAAGTGATAGCCGACAAGCAAGCTTCAAACCATCATGGAGAGAATAGTGAGCGAGTGAACCACCATAAGGAGAGTGTGCGCCACAAGCCAAAATTGAGTGACTCCATGTTGAGTGACAAGAAGAACGTAGTTCTTTTAGCAAACAAAAGAGATATGAGGGATGTGAGTGAGAGCCCATCGATTGTTCTGCACTTTGTACTTGTGTGCAAAGATGAAGCGATGAGGACTAATACTTCACGACATCTACCTTTGGTGTTGTTTCGATTATTGCAGGAAATTAAGGACGTATTTCCTGATGAGCTACCTCTTGGACATCCTCCACTTCACGGAATCAAACACTGAATCGACCTCATCCCCGTGCACCTTTTACCGAACAAGGCACCATACCGCGTCAACCCCGATGAAACAAAAGAGATTCGACGACAAGTCCAAAGTCTCATGGACAATGGGTATGTACGCGATAGCTTAAGTCCATGTGCCGTTTCGGTTATTCTTGTGCCCAGGAGAGATGGTAGTTATCGCATGTGTTCCGATTGTCATCACATAAATTCTATCACCGTTTGTTATAGACACCCCATTCCACACCTTGATGATATGCTAGATGAACTTAGTGGAGCCACCATTTTCTCAAAAAATCATCTTAAAAGTGGCTACTATCAAATTCGTCAAGAGGGTGATGAATGGAAAACGGCGTTCAAAACCAAATTTGGCTTATATGAATGGTTAGTCATGCCTATGGCCTTATCCGAAGCACCTAGCACTTTTATGCGTGTGATGCATTATGTTCGTCGCAAATACATTGGCATATGTGTTATGGTATACTTTGATGATATACTTGTGTTTAGTCAACTTCTTAAGGATCATTTCATACATCTTAGGAACGTATTGCAAGTTCTTAGAAACGAGCGTCTTTATGTGAACATGGAGAAATGTACTTTTGGTGTTGACAAGCTTGTTTTCATGGGATTTGTTGTCTCTTCTAGGGGTTTTCACATCGATGAGACTAATATTGATGCTATTAAAACTTGTCCACAACCAACAATTTGCAACAAGTGCGTAGCTTCCTTAGCCTAGCGGGTTTCCGTCATAGATTCATTAAGGACTTTAACCCTATTGCATCTCCATTGCACGCATTATGTAAGAAAAATGCATCATTTGTTTGGGTTCCATCCCAAGATACTGCATTTCATGAGCTTAAGAATTTGGTTACGCATGCTCCATTGCTTGCATTACCCAACTTTGATAAAACATTTGAACTACATTGCGACGCTAGTGGTAATGGCATAGGAGGTGTTTTAATGCAAGAGAAGCGCCCAATCGCATACTTTAGAGAGAAACTTTTGGGAGCGCAACTTAACTATCCCATCTATGACAAGGAGTTGTATGCCTTAGTGAGAGATTTGCATGTGTGGGAGCATTACCTTAGTCCTCGTGAATTTGTCATCCATACAAATCATGAGACGCTTAAATACCTTAAAGGTCAAACGAAATTGAATAAGCGACATGCCAAATGGAGTGAGTTCATTGAGTCATTTCCTTATGTGATCAAGTACATCAAGTCATTGGACATCCGGCCCGAGCCGCCCGGACATCCGGCCCCCGCCCGGAAATCCAGCCGAACCCTACAGCACCGAAAGCCCGAGCCAGCCCGGACATCCGGCCATGACCCCGGACATCCGGCCCCCAGCCTGGACATCCGACACGTGTCTGCGCACAGTGAATGGTCCAAAGGCCCATGAATCCTTCTAACCCGCCCCAACTTGTACTGGCACTATATATAGACCTCTCCCCTCTCCATCTAGGGTTAGCAATGTGATAGGTCATTGAGATAGAGCTTTGCTCATCCACTTACCCCTACTCCCACGGAGACCAGGGCCTCCATGTGAGAAGATCCCCCAAGTGGATTCAAGATCCCTTCATGGGAAGATGCTCCTAGGATTTAAGACCCCTTCATGGGATGAACTAGCTATTGTTTGTATACTCCCTTGTTGACTTTGGATCATGTATCTCTCCGTGTGTGTGTGGATTTAACACATGTGTGATTGTGTCTTGTCTATTTGAGTGATTTCCCTCTTGTGTTCTTCATGGTCTTCCCTGTTTCCCCACCAAATCGTGAAAGATTGACACCATTAGGGTTCCACCGTACATCATCCCCTCTCCATCTAGTGTTAGCAATGTGATAGCTCATTGAGATAGAGCTTTTCTCATCCACTTACCCCTACTCTTCCCATGGAGGTCAAGGCTTCCATGTGAGAAGATCCCCCAAGTGGATTCAAGACCCCTTCATGGAAAGATCCTCCTAGGATTCAAGACCCCTTCATGGGATTAACTAGCTACCGTTTGTATCCTCCCTTGTTGACTTTGGATCATGTATCTCTCCGTGTGTATGTGGATTTAGCACATGTGTGATTGTGTCTTGTCTATTTGAGTGATTTCTCTCTTGTGTTCTTCGTGTTCTTCCCCGTTTCCCCTCCAAATTGTGAAAGATCGACACCATTAGGGTTCCACCCTACATCAGAAAAATTCTTGGGGGTAGCACCCAATCTTGCTCTATTCCGACACTTCTTCATCCCATGTATCGAGAACGACGCTCTCTCTGCCAGCGTTACTTGGATTCCAAGAATGGGAATGAAGAAGCACTACCTTGACAACAAATTGCACACCAAGTGGAATGAGTGGAGAGCTGATTGGTGCTGGATCAAGCATGATGAGATTCCTCCATTCTGCCATCTCCAGACTTAGAAAATCGAGAAGGGGGACACGTGGAGTAATGTTGGGCCGAGTGACGCCAAATTGGGGATGGCACTGTATAGGCTCCTCAGCCTCAAGGCCGCCGGCTTGAGTATAGAAATGGTGGGGGCAGATTTTACCCGTCGCCGAATCGCCCCACTGGAGCATAGAGGAGGTCGAAGAGCATGGGAGTACTAGAATCCTGCCGATGCGATGCGCGTGCACGCCGGGCTCAACAACAACTTGTTAGTGATGGAACACTATTTTCTCATTTGCTAGCTTTTCAACAGAGGTTGCGAGTTCCACTTGACGCCAAATGTGATTCCGCTCTGCAACAACTCCTCCATGGGACACATTCTGGCCAAGATGCCGGAAGTGATGCCTAGTGTCATGGAGCAGTGGATGGTGCCCACCAAGGAGGAGGTGGATGAATGGCTTGCCGGCTTGAAGGAGGAGGCCGTCAGGATAGAGAATGATATGGTTCACCCCACCAAGAATGACGAGGCCAAATTCCTCAAGGCAAGGACCAAAGAGGCCAAAAAGGCTGCCCGCCTTCAAGAAAAAGCCAAAGCCGTCGGCAAGGGAAAACATGTGGTCAAGCATGCCAAAAAGCGCAGCGAAGAGGGTGTTGAAGAGCATGCCGAAGGAGATGCTGAAGAACGTGCCAGAGAGCAAACTGGTGAGACCACAGACGATGATGAACATTCTGATGATCATGATGGTAGCGATACGGAGCATGCCGGTGAAACTGAAGGGGTGATGAAGAAAAGGAGGAGGAAGAACTTTATGTTCCTCCTCCCCACATCAAGGCCGCTATCGTGAAGAAGCCAGGCAGGAAGAAAGCAACGCATATTGATCTGGCAAGCAGCGAGCTTGTCGTAACAAAGGCAGCTGACAAGGCTTCCTGGGCCCAGTCTATTCGACGACAACCTCCCCGCGTTGTCGCCTCCCGGCAGGCAATTTCGTTAACCACTGAAGAGATGGGTGCTTCGCACCCCCCAGCTCCTTCGGGGACAAAACGGGCCAGGAGCACTCCGCCACCATCAACCACTGCCAGAGCCGAAGAGATGGCGCTCTACGACTTGTGTGTCCTCAGCGATCCCAATGAGGAAGAAGAGTAAGCACTCCATCCTTCCATCATCATATTTCAGTCTCTGTTGTTGATTTTAACTATATTGAATGACTTGGCCTTGCAGGGACAAGGTGCCGTTGGCGGAAAGGCACCGTAAGAAGGCCAGGGTTGCCGAAGAGAGCGAGGCGGCAATAAACATTGAAGAGGATCCAACTTGTTCAGATGTTGCCGGCTCCAGCCCCTGGTGCGAATCCATCCTCCAGTTCCTGCTGGCAGGCTCCACCGATGAAACTATCATCATGGAGACCGACAAGGAGGCGGGAAGCAATCTTTCCGAGGGAGAGCATCAAGGAGCGGACCCCCTAGTGACGCCCTTGACCTCTGCTCCTCCTCCAAGCAACTCGATGACAAGATCTACTCCTCCTCCAGAAGAGCGCCAAGGAGAGCCTACCCGCATCGAGGACCTACCGGCAACTAATGTTGCTGGAGACCGAGCGACGGCAACCGAGGTTGCCGGAGAAGAAGCAAGGTCTCCTCCACAAGCCCACCAAGGTAAATCTTAGTCAAGTGCTGTTTTATCCTTGTTGGTTTTTCTTTTTTTGTCTTCTTGAACTTGATCTGAATCTTGAATTCTTTTTATTCTTTGCTTTTCCCTTCTTCATCTTGTAGACTCACCTCTATTGGAAGAGGAGGAATCCTTGATAGATGTGCAAAAAATTGCAAAGAGCGTCGCTGATGAGGCTGCTAAACTTTATCCTGAAGAGGCCGCAACATCTGAGGCAGAAGGAATCAGGAAAGCTGCCGAAGAAACCCATGGGGGTCCCAGCAACACATCTGCTTCAGCCAGCACGGATCTTGAGATGAGAGGGGCCGATAATGAAGATCCAGCCGCCGTCAACCATCCAATTTTTCTTGAAGCACAGCCAGTAACACACCAATTGGTGCCTGCTCATCAGCCACAGCAACCTGAAGCCCCCAACTCATCTGATGCTGGGAAGACTACTATTGAAGATGCGTTTGCGGGGATCATTATTCCCTTGTCTCGCAACATCGAAAGGATGGGCAACTCCGACGACAGCACTACTGATCTTGCCTTCTTAGAATCCATGGTTGCTGGGTTCAAAGATGTGCAAGAGTGCTGCAACAAACACTGGGATAAAATCCAAGCGGAGCGGCAGGTTGTGGAGTTGGCCGAGAAGAAGCTGGACGAGAGGGTTGCCCCGCAAATGGTATGAAGAGAAGCTTCAAAGCATCAAGGGTGAGGAGGAAAAGCTCGATGCCGCCAAGCGGGAAGCGGCGGCTTTGGACAATAAGTTATCTAAGTGAGAGGCGCAGCTCGACACAAATAAAAAAGGCCTTGCCGCCAGAGAGGAGTCCCTTGCCGCCCAACTGCGTGGAGAGGACGAGGAGATCCAAACTCTGCTTGCATGGCGGACCCATGAGCTAGAGCAAAAGCACAAGGAAGCCCCAGAAGCTCAGGCATTGGATCAGGCCGGCAAACTGGCGGAGGCCGCCAAGGCTACAGAAGCTGCTGAGGCTGCCAAGGCGGAGTTGGACACCAAAGTGAAGAAGCTCGAAGAGGATCTCGCAATTGCCAGCAAGGAGTCCTTGGCTCTCAAGACATATATGGAGAAAGCAACTCACACCATGGCGGATCTGCAAACCTCACTCTCTGCCAAGAACCAAGAGCTCACTGATGCCCATAATTCCATTGCGGATCTGAAGTTGAAGCTCACAACTCTGGAAACGAAGCTTGGAGAAAGCGAGACCAGGGAAAAGGACTTGCTGGCAAACTAGAATACTGACAAGGCTGCGCTCTACAATGTTGAAAAGGCCTTCAATGAACTAAAGAACAACATGGAACTCTAGACTACAGGCCTTGTCGACATTGCAGAATGCCTCAGCTCGTACCTGACCACCATGAAGATGATGGACAACTACGTCTTCACTGACGACGAGCATGAAGTTCCAAGTGCCAGGCTGATGCTCTTCTTAAAGAATCTTATCAAGGCGCTAGAGATGCATCATGAGGAGAGACCCACCAGCTTTGCCAGCGAGTCTTGCAAATTCTGTGGCGATGTCCTCTTCAAGGTACTCGTCAAGATCGTGTACCAAACCCTGACATCGACATCTCCAAAGCCTTCAAGAGCTTGCCAAAGGGAGCAGATACCAAGGCCGCCGAAGAGCTTATCACGCCGCTCGCCGACAAGGTCAGTGAAATCCCTAGGACCGAGGGCCAGCACAGGAACTAGCTCCATGCAATATATTGCCGCTAATGCAATCCATGTAAAAGACAAGACTATCTTAATGTTAGAACTGCAATTGGCTTTTGATGTAATATAAACTGCTGTCTGGTGAATGGATGTGTGCTATCTTCCTTGTCTTATTCTGTCTATGCATGATTTTCATACCCTACGCTTGCGGAAAACTTGCTGGTGCGCACACTCTTACTGCTAGCGCTTAAGGAACAGGTCCTTAGCAGCCTGCCATAAGTGCCGCTGCCGGCAAGATTACACTTGACGGTCACAATGCGACTACTTAAGTTGTTGAGCGGACTCGAAACGAGTAAGAGCACGGCTGATCATGGCAGGTTTCTCATACAAAGGCCAAAATCATTCAAGGAAAACTGCAACTGCAACAAAGACTTTATTTCAAAGTTTTTCAACTTAGCTTTTTCTTTATTGTACTTGTTGTCGTAAGATGATAACTTGAACATCACTTGTGGTATCCATACCGTCACTCCCCCTGGGAAAATTGCATG
Organism: Thinopyrum elongatum; assembly: GCA_011799875.1. Classification (NCBI taxonomy): domain Eukaryota; kingdom Viridiplantae; phylum Streptophyta; class Magnoliopsida; order Poales; family Poaceae; genus Thinopyrum; species Thinopyrum elongatum. Next base: position 184,934,682 of record CM022297.1, on the reverse strand, counting down.
CAAGGAACCCTTCTGTCCTTTGAGAAAAAGAAAGAAGAGAAAGAGGAGACTGGAAACCTTGACGGTTCGTAGCGAAAGAAAAAGGTAGAGAAATATATATAGCATTAGGTACAATACACCCAATGGGTATGCATTAGGTACAATATATAGCATTCAAATTCTTAAAAGGTAGAGAAATGAGTTCATAATTCAAGTGATGATGGTAGAGCAGCATAGCATGGATGCGGCCTCCTCTGGTGGGTGGCCTCTTGGAGGCATCAAGGGAGTATGAGCAGTGGTTGGTGGAAGCCCGACGCAGTGGGTGGTGGTGGTGGGAATTGGGGATCGCTGGATCGAGAGTTCGGTAGCGAAGACTCAATATGTCATCTTTTCGAGGAGTCACATAGGACGTAGGAGGAGTGACGAGCGGGTGAATATGAGCCTATGAGCTATGGTTTGTTTAAGGAGTACGAGATTTAGGGTTGGGCCATATGAGTTGGATGTTGACCCCACATATTATAGGAGTTATTTTCATTTATTAATTTTTTTCTGGGTATCCATTGGGTTACCCATGGGGGCAATTTCTTACCCATGCCCTACCCATATATTTTGCGGGTATGGGTACCCATTACCCATGGGTACAAAATCTCTTCATGTCTTGCCCATACCCATTATTTTCGGGTACGGTACCCGTGGGTATCCATACCCATGGGAAAAATTGCCATCCCTATTCGCTAAGCATCTCGTACAAGGCAAAATGTAACACAACCCTGCATACAACATGTACAAACATATATGTACTTAACAAAGAGCTATGAAACACTTATCTTTATTTTACTATGCACAGAGTCTGCGCCTGGCTTTGTACAAAGGATTACATGTTTTCCCAACAAACTTGTACAAAAGGGGTTGCCGGGATGCTCGACAACTGCGCCTTACGGGTAGAACTTGCGAAGATGCTCAATATTCCATGAGCTACGAACTGGAGTGCTATCTTCGGTCTCCAGATGGACTGCGCCAGGTCTGGTGGCTTGTGCTACCCAGTAAGGGCCTTACTAGTTTTGTGTCAACTTGTTTGATCCCTTCGCGGATTTGATCCAACGAAGAACAAGGTCACCTTCCTCAAGGCTCCGGGTGTGCACTTCGCGGCTATGGTAGTGGTGCAAAGCTTGCTAGTAGCGTGCATCACGTACAACAGCCCAGAGACGATCTTCCCCGAGGAGCATGGCATCATCTTGCCGCATTTGCTCTTGCCCAGCTTCGTCAAAAGCTTGCACTCGAGGTGACCCCTATGTGAGTTCCATGGGGAGCATCGCTTCTGCACCATAGACAAGGGAGAAGGGTGTCTTGACATCGGCTCGATTTGGTGTCGTCCTGAGTGACCAAAGAACTTCCAGCAACTCGTCAATCCGGCGCCTTCCACACTTGTGCAGCCTGTCAAATGTTCTTGTCTTGAGTCCTCGCATCACTTCAGCATTTGCCCTTTCGACTTGACAACATTGCATGAAGGCGTGACTCGTGAACTACGTGCCGTTGTTGGTGATCACCCTGCTGGGCACACTAAAATGGCAAACTAATCCTTTGAAGAACTTGGCGGCTGACTATGCTGTTACCGTTCTCACTGGCTCAACCTCAGGCCACTTTGTGAACTTATCGATTGCTACATACAAGAACTCAAAGCCCCCGATGGCACAGGGGAAGGGGCCGAGGATGTCAAGCCCCCGGACCGAGAAGGGCCAGGACAGAGGAATTTTCTGAAGAGCTTGAGCTGGCTGATGAATGTTCTTGGCGTGGAACTGGCATGCTTCGCATCTTCTCACCACAGCAACTGCATCTTGAAGGGCTATCGGCCAATAAAAACCTTGACAGAAAACCTTGCCGACAAGCACGTGGGACCCGATATGGGAGCCACACACCCCTTCATGTATCTCTGCCACCAGCTGTCCGTCTTCCCAGCAGATGCACTTCAATTTCACCCCATTTGGTCTCTTTTCTGTATAGAATGCTATCAACAAACTAATACATACTTGACTGGTGGGCTATTTCTTGGATTCTTCTTGTTCATCAAGAAGTTGACATGTCCGGAGGTAATGGACTATTTGTTGTGACCATGCTAGAGCCTGTGGCTCGACGACAAGGACCAAAGGCATGTCTTCCGTTGCAGGAGCACTTGTCTCGATGGCAAGGACCTCAAGCCTTGTCGAAGCCTGCTGCTTACCGGCAAGCGTCGAGTTGTTTCCGGCAATCTCCTTTCCTGTGGCTGTGGGAAGCTCTGCCGGAAAGTACTTGCCAGAATTCAACTTTCTTCTCTTTTTTGGCCTCGTCGATGGTGTAACTGAGGGTTGATTCAGAAGGAGTACAAAGGTACCTGGTTCCACAGGTAATTTCTTGGTGGCACGCATCTACAGGTCGCCGACAATGCTGTTCTCGGCACGAGGAACATGCTTTGCTTGTAGACCGTCAAAGCGCTCTTCCAACTTCCTCACTTCATCCACGTATGCCTCCATCAACGGGCTCTGGTAATCCTTGTTCACTTGCTTGACCACCAACCACGAGTCACCTCCGATAATCAACTTTGTGATACCAAGGTCGATTGCGATGCAGAGTCTGGGAAGCCATCCCTCGTACTCAGCAGTGTTGTTGGTGTCCTGTTCCCGGGGAAACTTCATTTGAACCACATACTTGAGATCTCTCCGATGGGTGCGACAAGCAGCATTGTGGCACCGGTGCCCTGGAGCGAAAACGCACCATCAAAATACATGGGGCGCATCCTTGTCGGGGAGTGAGGTCTCCGGTATTTCTTCGTCTGGAGTTGGTGTCCATTCTGCAGTGAACTCTGCCAAGGCTCGGCTTTGGATTGTTGATGTACTTTCAAACTACAAATCAAAGCTTGACAGCTCCAACGCCCACTCCACTATCATGCCGGTGGCTTCTGGATTTCTCAAGATGCACTGCAACGGAAAGTGAGTGACGACGGTGATCTGTTGTGCTTGGAAGTAATGGCGCAACTTCTTTGCGGCCATAAGGAGGCCAAAGAGCAACTTCTGCACACCAGAGTACCTCGATCTAGCCCCCTGGAGAAGGGAACTAGCAAAGTAAACTGGGCGCTGCACCATCTTCTTCTTTTTCCTTAAAACTTGTTGTTCTATCTGTTTTGCCTATGCTAAACTTGGGTTGTCGGCACCTAACCTTGCCGGAGAAGATTCCATCTTGTCGGCTTGAGGCTCTGTGGTTGCTATCTCTTTGTCTTCTGCTTCCCTCGCGGCCACTAGTGCAGCGCTAACCACTTGATTGGTTGCCGCTAAGTATAGCAACAGTGGCTCTCGTGGTATTGGCGCAACTAGTACTTACAGAGAGGAGAGGTACTCCTTCAAGTCTTGGAGTGCAGCCCTCGCTTCAGGGGTCCATTGCGTTGGACCTGCCTTTTTCAAGATTTCAAAAAACGGCAAGGCGCGCTCAACTGACTTGGAGATGAACCTACTCAAAGCTGCTACGCAACCAGCAAGACGCCTCACATCCTTGATGTGCTTCGGTGCCTCCAACTGCTCAATCACCTTGATCTTGTCAGGGTTGGCTTCAACTCCACGCTGAGATATGAAGAACCCAAGAAGCTTGCCAGACGGAACGCCAAACACACACTTCTCAGGGTTGAACTTCAAGTTGATTTTGCGCAAGTTTGCAAATGTATCTTCTAAGTCTTGGATCAGTGAACCCTTGTGCCTGGTTTTGACCACTATATCATCCATATAGGCTTCTGCATTTTTGTGTCGCTGAGAACCAAAACCAATTTGCACAGCCCTTGCAAATGTCGCTCCGGCACTCTTTAATCCGAAAGGCATGCGTACAAAATAGTATGTACCACATGGAGTAAAGAATGTCTTCTTCTCCTCGTCTTCCTTGGCCATGAAGATCTGGTGATAATCAGTGTAGGAATCAAGAAAAGAGAGCAGGTCGCAGCCGATGGTGGAGTCCACAATCTAATCAATCCACGGCAAGGTGAAGGGATCCTTTGGGCATGCTTTGTTTATGTCAGTGAAGTCAATACAAAGCCTCCACTTCCCATTTGCCTTGCAAACAACCACGGGATTTGCCAACCAAGTTGGGTGTAGCATTCCTCTGACCAAGCCTCCCACATCTAGTTTTTGGATTTCTTGCACAATGATCTCTTGCCGCTCCAAAGCCTTCTTCTTGACCTTCTGCTTGACAGGTCTCGCATTAGGGCAGACGGCAAGGTGGTGCTCAATCACCTCCCTGGAACGCCGGGGATATCAGATAGTTGCCATGTAAACACATCAATATTCCCCCACAGGAAGGCGATGAGCACGATTTCCTATTTGCCATCAAGGGTAGCACTCACGGTAAAGGTACTGCTAGTGCCATCCTCCCTTGCAGAGACTTTCTTCGTAGTAGGTGGTGAGGCTTTGGTCTTCTTGCTCTTGCCAGTAGAGCTCTCCGGTACGTCCTCAACGGGCATGCTGCACTCTGAGGTGTGCTTCCTGGTGGCCTCACCAGTGGTCTTTCCGCTCCTCTTCTTCTTTCCTCCCTGGGAGCTTTGCCGGCAGGAGCAGGTGCCTTGACGATAGATGCTGCCACTGTCTCTCGGTAGAGCTTGTCGGTGCAGATAACTGCGTCCTTCTTGTCGAAGTGGATGGTGATGATGCTCATCGGGCCCGGCATTTTCAAAGTATTATAGGTGTAATGTGACGCTGCCATAAACTTTGCGTGGGCCGGACGACCAAGAATCCCATTGTAGGGCAATGGTATCTTGATGATGTCGAAAACGACCTTCTCGGTCCTATAGTTCAGTTCAGTACGAAAAAGTGACCGGCAAGGTAATCTTGCTGGTGGACTAGCTCCTCCCCAGATTGACCCCTTGAAACATTCCTGTTTCTTGGAGATCTCCATCAGGGATTTCCAGCCACTTGATCACATTGGGGGAGATCACGTTCAGGCCGGCCCCACTGCCAACCAAAACTTTTGTCACCTTGAGGTTGCGAATTGTTGGAGAAACCAACATAGGCAAACACCCGACCATAGTGGTGCAGTCAGGATGGTCCTCGGTGTCGAAAACGATGGGCGTGTCAGACCACTTGAGTGGCTTCAGCGCCTCTACTGCTGGTTCGGCCCCATTGATCTCACACGCCCACTGCTTGAGCTGGCGGTGAGAGGAGTGCAAAGATGCACCTCCATCAACGCACATGGTCTCCATAGCCTTTTGGAATTCCCGTCCCTCAGATTCTTCATCGTTGCCATCACCATCATCCTCGCAGTCCTTCTTCTCACGGCCGCGAGCAGGCTTCTCCTTCTGCTGATGGCCCTTGGCACGGCGACCCCCATGGCCACCACGGTTCTTGTTGCTGGACCCACTGACGCCATCTTGGCCTTTCTCCTTGTCACACTTTTCGTACTCTTGCTTTTTCTTTTCGGCAAGCTATTCCACTTGCCAGCAATCTTGGAGGTCGTGGCCTTTGGTATGATGGATCTTGCAGTATTGCTTGCCAAAGGCCTCCGTCTTCTCGCCTACCTCAGCCTCCTAACAACTAGCGCATCCGGCAACCTCCTTGCCGGAGCTCTCGGTCTTCGGTTTCTTGGCGGCATTGGAGTCGTGGGAACCCTTGATGGCCATCACTGCCTTGCCTTTGCGTCTGCGATTGCGCTTTCGGCCTATCTTCTTTGGGGTGGACGTGTCATCGTCCTCATAATCAACCTCGGCCCCGACATCCTCCCCGGGAAGTCTCCTCCCCTTCTCAGCGCGCGCACACTAGTCCGCCAAGGCATACAAGTCATTGACGGTCTTCAACTGCTCGATGTTCAACTTAGCCCGCATCATGCGATTGCGAACATTTGTGTGGAACGAAGCAATCATAGCAGTAGGGTGCACATCGGGGATGTCGTGATGCACACGACTAAACCTCTAGAACGTACTTATGAAGGGACTCACCATCCCTCTGTGGAATCAAGTGGAGGTCCATGGGCTTCCCCGGAGGCTCGTGGCCCCCTATGTAGGTCCCAACAAACTCATGACACAAGTCCAACCAAGAAGAAATGGAGCCCTCCAGCAACTTCATCAGTCAAGATCTCACGTTGGGCTTGAGTGCCAATGGAAAATAGTTGGAGAGAATCTTGTCGCTTCTGCCACCAGCAGCTTGCACCGTGATGGTATAAATTCCAAGAAGCTCAGATGGATTGAGCTTGTCATCATACTTCTCTGGCAAGTCTGGCTTGAAACTTCGGGAAGACGGCCACTGAACTTGCCCCAGGTTGCAGGTAAACACTGGGCAGCCCACATCATAGGGTAGGCACCCAGGGAACCCCGACACAGGCTCGTTCACAACTGGTCATTCTCGGGCGTCTGATTGAGGGTGCACCTCCCAACGCTGCTTGATGGTAGTTCGAGCATCCTCAACGTGCCGGTCATTGATGTCCTGGCGCTGATCTTGGTGGCGATTCCGGCGGCCTGTCGGACCAGAGATGCCATGGACAGATCATCACGTGCATCAACCCACTGGCTCGGCCGTACTTGCTGGGGAGGGGACTGCACCGTTGGTGCACCACCCTGGTTCACCAATCAGCCCCTTATACTGGCGCCCTTGGCTACTCCTTTGAAAAGCATTGGCGCATGTGTAAACGAGTTGCTCTACCGAACTGAGCTATAGCCCTTATCAGAGATATCTTAACATATAGATAATTTCTTGAGAAAAGTTGGAAAAACTCTTTGCTCTGGATCTAGTTATACTTTTTGAGTATATTGAGAATTCCAAAAAATTGCTCATACTATGATTATAGTATAATCACGAGCGTTTGTATATGACCCTATTGTCTAGTGATGCCCCTATTGTCTACTGGTTCAGGACATCTCTCTTTCAAGGAGGCAGCATGGATTCGACTTCCTCTCAGGGTAGGGAGAGATTATTAAAGGAGGTTAATCATAGATTAGCAAAAACCCTAGAATAAATTCTTGCTTATAGAATAAAGTATACACTTTTTCAGGGAAAGATAGATGGAATAGGGCATTCAGCAATTTGAAGACGTAGCCTTTTTTAGTAGCAGTCTTGTAAGCAAGCGCCGTACGTTCAATCTATACTGGCGAGAGTCTTTGCTCTTATAATAAAAAGCCTGAGCACGTTGCATGACTGTCGATTCAAAAGGTAAATAGCCCCCGAAGACTTTATCAATGAATGGATCAAAGCAGTTTATCTATCTAAGTCATCGCATATAAGGAATGGTTGCTTGCAGAATTTCATATTTTCAAGTGATCAACTTAGTTGAAAGAGATAGATAGGAGAAGCGAATGCCAGATGCACGGTGTGCCAATCAATCCAATTTTGTGAGCAAATGCAGTTTTCCTGTCCCTCAAGTGGAGTATTTAGGGCATGTTATCTAAGGATAGGGTCTATCTACAAACCCACAGAAAATAGTTGCCATAAAAGAATGGCCAGCACTGAGAGGGCTCCGCAGGCCGAGCCCCATCATTGTTCGTGAGGCCCACGAGACTCTGGATGGTGGCACGTGATGTCACTTGAAACTGCGTCTGTATTTCCCCAAAGAGGAAGGGATGATGCAGTACAGTAACGGTAGGTATTTCCCTCAGTTATGAAACCAAGGTATCAATATAGTAGGAGAACCAAGCAACACTATGTAAATGGTACCTGCACACAAAGAACAAATACTTGCAACCCAACACGTAAGAGGGGTTGTCAATCCCTCCTGGGTAACTGCGCCAGAAATTGGCAAGTTGACGGGATAAAATTTGTGATAGATTGGATAAATAGCTCTCGGTACAACATGAAATAAAATAAGTAACAAAATAGTGCAACAAGGTATTTTTGGGTTTTTGGAATAATAGATCTGAAAATAAAAGCGAATAAAAATAGATCTCAAAGCAAATATGATGAAGGAATAGACCCGGGGGCCGTAGATTTCACTAGTGGCTTCTCTCAAGAAATAGCATACGGTGGGTAAACAAATTACGGTTGGGCAATTTATAAAAGATCGAATAATTATGACAATATCCAAGGAAATGATCAATATATAGGCATCACATCCAAGATTAGTAGACCGACACCTGCCTGCATCCACTACTATTACTCCACACATCAACTGCTATCCAGCATGCATCTAGTGTATTAAGTTCATGGAGAAACGGAGTAATGCAATAAGAACGATGACATGATGTAGACGAGATCTATTCATGTAGGAATAGCACCCATCTTGTTATCCTTAATAGCAATGACACATGTGTGTCTTGCTGCCCCTTCTGTCACTGGGAAAGAACACCGCAAGATTGAACCCATCACAAAGCACCTCTTCCCATGGCAAGAAAAAATGATCTAGTTGGCCTAACTAAACCAAAGATTCGAAGAAGAAATACGAGGCTATAAATAATCATGCATATAAGAGATCAAAAGAAAACTCAAATAATATTCATGGATATAGATCTGATTATAAACTCAAAGTTCATCTGATCCCAACAAACACACCGCAAAAAAGAGTTACATCAAATAGATCTCCAAGAGACCATTGTATTGAGAATCAAAAAGAGAGAAGAAGCTATCTAGCTACTACCTACGGACCCGTAGGTCTATGGTGAACTACTCACGCATCATCGGAGAGGCACCAATGAGGATGATGAACCCCTCCGTGATGGTGTCTAGATTGGATCTCGTGGTTCTGGAACTTGCGCCGCTGGAATTGTGTTTCGTCGACTCCCCTAGGGTTTCTGGAATATTTGGGAATTTATAGGGCAAAGAGGCGGTGCGGGAGGTCACCGAGGTGGGCACAACCCACCTGGGCGCGCTTGGGCCTCCTGGCGCGCCCAGGTGTCTTGTGCTCACCTCGGGCCTCCCCTCTGGTACTTCTTTGGCCCACTGGGTGTCTTCTGGTCCAGAAAAAATCTCCAAAAAGTTTTGCTGCGTTTGGACTCCGTTTGGTACTGATATTCTGCGAAGTAAAAAACAAGCAAAAAACAACAACTGGCACTAGGCACTATGTCAATAGGTTAGTCCCAAAAAATGATATAAAGTTGCTATAAAATGATTGTAAAACATCCAAGAATAATAATATAGCAGCATGGAACAAGCAAAAGTTATATATACGTTGGAGACGTATCAGCATCCCCAAGCATAATTCCTACTCGTCCTCGAGTAGGTAAATGATAAAAACAGAATTTTTGATGTGGAATGCTGCCTAACATGTTCATCACATATTCTTTTCTTTTGTAGCATGGACATTTGGACTTTTATATGGTTCAAAGCAATAGTCTAGTTTTTACATGAAGATTTCAATACTCAAGCATATCTACCAGCAACCATGTCTTTCAAAATATCAACACTAAAGAAAGTTATCCCTGGCCCATCATGCTCAATCATTGATCCATTCATGAAACACACTCGCATATTAGCTACATCCAATGCTCAAGTATGATCATAGTGCCCCTTAGTTGGTGCTTTACAAGAGAAGATGGAGACTCAAATAAAAATAAAAATTGCATAAAGTAAATAGATAGGCCCTTTGCAGAGGGAAGTAGGGATTTGTAGAGGTGCCAGAGCTCAAAGCTTAAATTGAGAGATAATTTTTTTTGAGAGGCATAATTTTCCCATCAACGAAAACGACCGAGTAATTCCCAACACTCTCCATGCTAGATATATCATAGGCGGTTCCCAAACAGAAAAGAAAGTTTATTCCTTTTTCCACCATACTTTCACACTCCATGGCTAGCCGTATCCACGGGTACCGTCCATACCAACACTTTCGAAGGAATTTATTATTTGACAATATAAAGTAAATTTCTTTTTCATTTCGGGACTGGGCATCCCTATTACCGCCGTACTATCATGCAATGACAAGTGAATAAACACTCATCTTGAGAATAACACATCTAGCATGGAAAATATTGGCCACCCCCTGCCGCTTCATGCGCGGTACGAGCACACAAAAAGGAAATTCATTTTGAAAATTAGAGATGGCACATACAAATTTGCTTAGAATGGCATGGAAATACCGCATATATGTAGGTATGGTGGACTCATATGGCAAAACTGGGTTTAAAGATTTTGGATGCACAAGTAGTATTTCTACTTAGTACAAGTGGAGGCTAGCAAAAAGATTGAGAAGCAACCAACCGAGAAACAAAAAATCACATAAGCGAGCATTAAGCATAACTAACATCGAATAATGCACCACAAGTAGGATGTAATTTCATTGCATAACTATTGACTTTCGTGCTTGCATAGGGAATCACAAACCTTAATACCAATATTCTTACTAAAGCATAATTACTCACCAAAATGACTCACATATCACTATCATCATATCTCAAAACTATTACAAAGAATCAAGTTTATTTTGTCCAATGATCTTCATGAAAGTTTTTATTATATCCCTCTTGAATATCTATCACTTTGGGACTAGTTTCATATATTGTAAAATGCTTTTGACAAGCTCAAATAAATGTAAGTGAAGAACATGAGCATAAATTATTTCATCTCTCAAAATAATATAAGTGAAGCATGAGAGAATTTCTTCAAAAATTTACTAACTCTCAAATAATTCTAAGTGAAGCATGAGAGCATTTCTTCAAAAATTATTAAAGCACACTGTGCTAAAAAAGATATAAGTGAAGCACTATAACAATTCTATAGCTCAAAAATTTTAAGTGAAGCATAAAGAGCAATTCTAACAAATCATAGCATAATTTTGGCTCTCTCAAATAGGTGTGTCCAGCAAGGATACTTGTGACAAACTAAAAAGCAAAACAAGCAAAGACTGATATAATACAAGACGCTCCAAGCAAAGTCGTTAGAAAAAAGAGGGGATGCCTTCCGGGGCATCCCTAAGCTTAGTTGCTTGGTTCTCCTTGAATATTAACTTGGGGTGCCATGGGGCATCCCCAAGCTTAGGCTCTTTTCACTCCTTATTCCTTCATCCATCACGATCTCACCCAAAGCTTGAAAACTTCAATCACACAAAACATAACAAAACCTTCATGAGATCCATTAGTATAAGAAAACTAATCTTTACTTTAAGAACTGTTGCAAACCCATTCAAATTTTGTTATTGCATTATATCTACTGTATTCTAACTTTGCCATGGCTTATACCCCCGATACAATCCATAGATTCATCAAAATAAGCACACAATGCAAACAAAACAGAATCTGTCAAAAACAGAACAGTTTGTAAAGATGCGAATTGTTCCCATACTTCTGTAACTCCAAAAATTCTGAACAATTGGTACAACAGAGGAAATTTGATATCAATCTTGTGTAAAAAATTCAGAATTTTTCATCACTTCTGTGAATTTAAACAATTCTGTTACTGGACGCAAAAGTTTCTGTTTTTCAACAGGATCAAATCAACTATCACCAAAGCTATCTCAAAGGCTTTACTTGGCACAAATACTAATTGAAAAATAAAAAACACAATCATAACAGAGGCATAATTATGTGAACACTCAAGAACAGAAAGAAAAAGGCAAAAATAAATTTTATTCATTGGGTTGCCTCCCAACAAGCGCTATCGTTTTATGCCCCTAGCTAGGCATAATGCGTAGATTCAAGTTTTGTCATCTTTAGTTTTTAATCCATAGGATGCCCTCATGATTGATTCATATGGTGGCTTAATTCTTGTTCTAGGGAAGTGTTCCATACCCTTTCTTAGTGGAAATTGAAATTTAATATTGCCTTCTTTCATATCAATCACGACACCAATAGTACGTAAAAACGGTCTACCGAGTGTAATTAAACAAGACAGATTGCAATCAATATCAAGAACAATTAAATATATGGGCACATAATTCCTATTTGCAATAATAATAACATCATTAATTCTTCCCAAAGGCTTTTTAATAGTATGTTCCACCAAGTGCAAATTAAGAGAACATTCTTCAATATCGGTAAGACCAAGCACATCACATAAAGATTTCGGAATTGTGGAAACACTAGCACCCAAATAACATAAAGCAAAACACTCATAATTTTTAATCTTGACTTTAATGGTAGGTTCCCATTCATCATGTAATTTTCTAGTAATTGAAATCTCTAACTCCAATTTTTCTTCCAAAGCTTTCATCATGGCATCTACGATATGTATAGTAAAAGCTTTATTTTGTTCATAAGCATGGGGTGAATTTATCATGGATTGCAAAAAAGAAATACATTCAATCAAAGAGCAATTATCGTAATTAAAGTCTTTGTAATCCAAAAGAGTGGGCACATCACTAGTTAACGTTTTGACCTCTCCAAACCCACTTTTATCAATTTTTTCATCAAGATTTTCACCCTTCGAATTATCGGGATGCCCTCTAACTAAAGTTGACTCTTCTTCAGTCCCTTTATCATCAATTTTAATTTTAATAAACAGGGAATCAATAGAAGAAACACCAATCACTTTAAGATCTTCATCATTTTTATGAAAGCAATCACTAGAAAACGCTCTTTCTAAAAATTCTCTTTTAGCTCTAAGCATAGCGGTTCTTTTATTAGTTTCATCCATAGAAACATATACAGCTTTAATTGATTCATCAACCTTGGGTACAAAAAATTTCAGCTTGAGATTTTCTACATCGTGAGAAATTCTATCAATGCTTCTAGACATATCATCAATCCTATTCAACTTTTCTTCTATCGTAGTATTAAAAACTTTTTGAGCATTGATAAATTATTTAATATTATTCTCCAGATTAGAGGGGTTCCTATTATTATTGTAAGAAGAATTACCATAGGAATTACAATAATTATTAGAGGAATTTCTAGGAAAAGGCCTAGGATTAAAATTACCTCTATAAGCATTGTTATTAAAATTATTTCGCGAGACAAAATTCACATCTACGGGATCACTATTTTGCTCAATCAAAGTAAACAAAGGCACATCATTAAGATCAATAGGAGCACTTTTATTAGCAACCAATTTCATAAGAGCATCAACTTTTTCACTCAACGTACTAATTTCTTCAACCGAATTAACTTTTTTACTAGTAGGTGCTCTTTCGGTATGCCATTGTGAATAATTTGCCATCATGTTATCAAGAAATTTAGTAGCTTCACCCAAAGTAATTTCCATAAAAGTACCACCCGTAGTGGAATCTGAAAGATTTCTAGAAACAAAGTTCAATCCCGCATAATTTTTTTGTATCATCATCCAACGATTTAAACCATAAGTAGGACAATTTCTTAGCATCAACTTCATTCTTTCCCAAGATTGTGCAACATGTTCATGCTCAAGTTGCTTAAAATTCATGATTTGAGTTCTAAGGGAAATAATTTTCGTGGGAGAAAAATACTTAGTAATAAAAGCATCTTTGCACTTATCCCAAGAATCGATACTATTGCGAGGGAAAGAAAAAACCAAATTTTAGCATGATCCTTCAAAGAGAAAGGAAATAGTTTCAACTTCACAATATCATTGTCCACATCTTTTTTCTTTTGCATATCACACAATTCTTCGAATGTGTTTAGATGGGATGCGGCATCCTCATTAGGAGTACCGAAAAATTGATCTTTCATAACAAGATTCAACAAAGCGGCATTAATATGACAAGATTCCGCACTAGTGGCGGGAGGAGCAATCGGAGTGCTAATAAAATCATTGTTATTGGTATTGGAAAAATCACACAACTTGGTGTTTTCTTGATTCATCGTGACTATGCAAACAAGATTGCAAACAAAAACAGATCTGACGAGAAAAAGGCGAATGAAAAAGATGGTGAATAAAATGGCAAATTTTTGTGAAGTGGGGGAGATGAAAACGAGAGGCAAATGGCAAATAATGTAAATTGCAAGGAGATGAGACTTGTGATTAGGAACCTAATAGATGTTGATGATGTCTCCCCGACAATGGCGCCAGAAATTCCTTTGATGTCGCTTAAGACTGCTTCGGTATTTCCCCAAAGAGGAAGGGATGATGCAGTACAACTACGGTAGGTATTTCCCTTAGTTATGAAACCAAGGTATCAATCCAATAGGAGAACCAAGAAACACTATGTAAACGGTACCTGCACACAAAGAACAAATACATGCAACCCAATGCGTAAGAGGGGTTGTCAATCCCTCCTGGGTAACGGCGCCAGAAATTGGTAAGTTGACGGGATAAAATTTGTGATAGATTGGATATATAGCTCTCGATAAAACGCGAAATAAAATAAGTAACAAAAAAGTGCAGCAAGGTATTTTTGTGTTTTGGAATAATAGATCTAAAAATAAAAGCGATTAAAAATAGATCTCAAAACAAATATGATAAGGAATAGACCCGGGGGGCGTAGATTTCACTAGTGGGTTCTCTCAAGAAATAGCATACGGTGGGTAAACAAATTACTGTTGGGCAATTGATAGAAGATCAAATAATTATGACGATATCCAAGGCAATGATCAATATATAGGCATCACGTCCAAGATTAGTAGACCGACTCCTGCCTGCTGTCGTTGCAACAGACCATGGGTCCATTGCACGGACTATGCACAGGCCAGAGACCAGATTGCAAGACCAAGATCAAACCAAACAAGGAGGATCAATACCTTTGAAGGATCCAAGTGCAAGTCAAGAAGGCCAAGGCAAGCCATAGGAACAAGGCATCGCTAAGGGAAAGACCTACCTTGCCGAGCAGGCGAGCCTGGCAAGGTTGGGTTTTGGCCCGGAAGCAAGCTCCCAGATCATCCCGGCAGGCCTGCCGGGGCTGGCGGAGGCAAGCCACTCCACCGCTCCACCTCACAAGCAACGCAAGTCAGTAATCGAAGTGGTGTCAAGCTCTAAGGTGACTAAGTGGCTGCTTTCTACCACATGGCAGCCACTTCCTACAACAAACACCACCATATGACACCTGTCCTGAGACGTGTCAAGCAAGCAGGCGCGAAGCTAGCAAAACAGCCCGCAGGGCCTGCCGGGCAAGCTGTGGTGTGACATTGAGCGGCGCATTTAATGCGCTCTGTCAGCCTGTAGAGTTAGATATGATAGCACTGTTAGCTATCTAATCAGTACGCAAAGACTGATTTGCCACTGTGGTGACCCCTTAATCTATAAAAGGACGGCCATGGCGACGGTAGAAGGGGTTGGATCCTGACATATCCATACGCGCGTAGCCACTCTCACCCCTAGAGCAACCTTGCCGGGCGAGTGTGCTACGTTTCACCACCATTATCCACCATCAATCCACCAAAGCAGGAGTAGGGTTTTACGCCTCACGGCGGCCCGAACCTGGGTAAAGACTGCCCGTGTGATTTCTGCCGTGCTGCGCGACGCTTCTCCGCTCTTTGTGCAATGTGTCCATCCCCCCGCCAAACCAAAAGGTGCTGATGGCCAGATAGGTGGCCGTGGTTTCCCACGACATCTTTGGCGCGCCAGGTACGGGGATCACTTGCGTGAAACCGAGAGCGTACGCTGCGCGTCATCTTCATCGACATTTTCATCATCGACGGTGTCATCGACTATGGCGCCCAAGAGGAAGCTCGGAGCTGCAAATCACCCGTCCACCTCGAAGGCTCCGCCGCTCGCGACCACCGACGTCGCGGGGAATGCGGGGGCTCGCAAGGGTGTGGATGCTGCGGGGGACGTGGTTAGCGCAGGCGGCGCCGTCGCCACCTCCCCCACGGCCGAAGCAGGAACGGGAGGTACCGGGGAAGGACAACATCAACAACATCCCGATGGCCATGCTCCACGAGGTACGGATGGAGGGGTCGTTCCGCCTGAACCCTTTCTCCTCGCCAACGGGCACATCCACAGTGATAATGCTCGCTTTGGGGAGAATCACAACCCTTCGGCCGCCCCCGCTGCGGGCGCGACCGCAGGGCACGCGCCACCCCCGGGGCGGGCTAACCCAGCTACTGTGCCCAATGGAGCCGCTGGCCCTCAGGCGCCTCCGCCGCGTCACCATGCCATCCAAACGGCTGGTTCACAGCAGCAAGGGCGCGGCGCAGTAACCACCGGCAACGTCAGGAGCCGAGCGACACTACGATCTACATCATCATCACCTATGCCAAGCACCGCCTCCGAGGCCATGGCGCGAGCCCAACTACTGTTGAGATTTCCAACGGCGGCAGACCAGATGGATGAGTGGTGAGCTCCCATCCAAAGTTTGATTGGTTTTACCAAGGCGGAAGGATCACAGAGGGCCGGACCGCCATAGCCTCCCCAGACAGCAACAATGGCTCGTGCGGCTGGTCGTGCGAGAGGGGCCACCCTCACGGTGCAATCCCCGCCACGGCAAGCCGCCCGGGAGCCGCAAGTCCAGGCGCCCAATGACATCTTGATGGCCTCGTCAGATCCTCGAGTGCGTCAAGGCCGACAACATGCCCCGGAGGGTAGGCAAAGGGAAGGCGCGCGCTTCATCGACGAGTGGCGCCGCGACAACCCTCGCCAGACCAATGGGTGCGATGGCCCCGACATCGACGAGCCCGCGCTCGGAGATAGCGGGTGCTTGCCTTTCGAGGTTGGGTGCCCTGCCTCCACCCGTGAGTTGCGGCAAGTCCGTTGGCCGTCCACTCGCACGTTCAAGCCAGAGATACCCGAGAAGTATGATGGGAGACTAAACCCGGCAGAGTTCTTGAGCATCTACACCATCAATGTTCAAGCTACCGGAGGAAGAGACGAGAAGGTGTTCGCCAACTACTTCCCTTTGGCCCTCAAGTCAAATGTGAGGTCTTGGCTAATGCACCTGCCGGAGAACTCCATTTCAACCTGGGCTGACCTGTGCCATGAGTTCATTGGTGCCTTCACGGGTGGCCATCAAGAACCAGGGCGGCCAGCGACTTGCAGCTTCTCCGGCAAAAAGAAGGAGAATCTTTGCGAAAGTACTTGCAGAGATTCAGTCGAGCCCACAGAAATATCCCAGATATCCACCCAGATGCCATGATAGCTGCCTTCCAATCCAACGTGTGCAACTGCAGGATACGTTCCAAGATGAATGTTCGGTTACCCAAGACTATGAAGGAGCTCTATACTTTGGTGGACAAGTGTGCTCGGGTGGAGGAGGGGAGGAAACTTCCTGGGGAAGAAGACTGCATCGACATCGACTTAGAAGATGATGACGAAACCATCAGTAAGAAGAAGAAGAACAAGAAGCACAACAAAGCACAAGGATAAGACAGTGATGGTTGTTGAGGGGTCAGGCACGCCTAGTACCGGCAAGAAGGCCAAGGCTGAAGCCCCCGGCAAGGAGGCTACTGCATGCGCTGACTGTCGGGAGGTGGCGGCTGCCGAGAAAGCTGGGAAACGTGATGGGCCGTACTGTAAGATTCATTGGACCAAGGGCCATGATCTCCAGGAGTGTTATCAAGTGGAACAGCTCATCAAAAGACAGAAGGCTGAGTATGAGAAGCGTGATAAGGAAAAAGGTCAGAATGGCGCTGGCGGGAAGGGCCGGGGTGGTGAAGCAAATCGCCCCGGCAAGGCTCCTCAGAACCAAGGAAAACACGCCAAGGGCCAAGAGAAGGAGGATTGCAGTAATGAGAGTGATGGAGGGAATGAAGAGGAAACCAGCGAGCAGTAGTTCCAGAAGGCCACTGACGCCCTGTGCATTGACGGGGGTGCATCTTTGCACTCCTCTCACCGCCAACTTAAACAGTGGGCGCGTGAAGTCAATGCCATGGAGCCAGCGGCAGATTCTCGAAGCCGCTCAAGTGGTCACGCACGCCCATCATCTTTGATGAAGATGACCACCCCGACCGCATCACTGCGGTAGGGTGCTTGCCGTTGTTGGTCTCACCAACAATTCGCAACCTCAAGGTCACAAAGATGCTGGTTGACGGCGGGGCCGGGTTGAATCTGATTTCCCCAAAGGTTATCAGCAAACTCCAGATAGCAGAGGAAGAACTTAAGGCCACAGGCATGTTTCAAGGAATCAATCCTGGCAGGAGCCGTCCTAAGGGAAAGGTTACATTGCCAGTGACATTTGGAGGGGAGTTGAACTACAGAACTGAGAAAGTTGTGTTTGTTGTGGTTGACCTCCCTCTGCCGCACAACGGGATCCTTGGGCGCCCGGCCCTGGCCAAATTAATGGCAGCATCCCACTATGCTTACAACACCTTGAAGATGCCAGGGCCGATGGGTGTCATTTCCGTTCCATCGGACAAGAAAGATGCAATTATTTGCGTGGATAGGATGTACCGGGATGCAGTCACGGCAGAGGTCGCGGAAGCCACAGTTCCCACCAAGGAAAAGCATAGCAGAGGCACTGGCAAGGAATCCGGGAAGTGTACCTTTGTGGAATGTGCCGCGCTCGTTGATGACACACCAGAGAGTTCCAACTGCAAGAGATCCAAGGCTACTCCACCCCAAGTGAAAAAGGTTGCGGCAGGGCTGGCTGGCGCTGATGGTACTTTCACTATTAGCGCCACCCTTGATGACAAATAGGAAAGCGTGCTCATTGCCTTCCTGCGGGCGAATATCGATGTGTTTGCCTGGCAACCATCTGATATCCCTGGTGTTCCCAGGGAGGTAATTGAGCACCACCTTGCTGTCTGCCCACATGCCCGACCCGTCAAGCAGAAGGTTCGGAAGCAGGCCTTGGAACGACAGCAGTTCATTGCCGAGGAAATCAAGAAACTTGAAGCAGCTGGTTTGGTTAGAGGAGTATTGCATCCAACATGGTTAGCAAAGCCAGTGGTTGTGTGCAAGGCTAATGGAAAATGGAGGCTTTGCATAGATTTTACGGATCTGAACAAGGCATGCCCAAAGGACCCATTTCCCTTGCCGCGCATCGACCAGATCATGGATTCTACTTCAGGATGTGAGTTTCTCTCTTTTTTGGATGCATATTCTGGATACCATTAGATTTTTATGTCCAAGTAAGACGAAGAAAAGACTTCATTCATCACCCCATGCGGCACGTACTGCTTTATGCGCATGCCTTTCGGGTTGAAGAGTGCCGGGTCCACTTTTGCAAGAGCAGTCCAGATTGGCTTTGAACCACAGTTGCACAGGAACATTGAAGCCTATATGGATGATATTGTGGTCAAGACCAAGGATAGATCAACCCTCATCCAGGATTTAGAAGAGACATTTGCTAATCTGCGCAAGATCAACTTGAAGCTGAATCCGGAGAAGTGCATGTTTGGCGTTCCCTCCAGCAAACTACTTGGTTTCTTTGTGTCCCACCATGGGATAGAGGCCAACCCCGATAAGATCAAGGCTATTGAGCAGATACTGGCACCCAAGACAGTTAAGGATGTGAGGCGTTTGACAGGATGCGTTGCCGCACTTAGCAAGTTCATCTCCAAGTCTGCCGAGCACGCCTTGCCATTCTTCAAGATTTTGAAGAAGGCAGGACCCATGAAGTGGACCCCGGAAGCAAACGCTGCGCTGTAGGGTTTGATGGCCAACTTATCTTCTGTGCCTACTTTGGTCGCACCCAAAACACAAGAGCCATTACTACTATATCTGGCAGCAACTAATCAAGTGGTTAGTGCGGCCCTGGTAGCACAACGAGAAGTGGAAGAAGCAGCCACCTTAGCAAGTGTCCCGCCAGGGGAAGAGGAAGAGAGCGGCCCGGCAATGCCAGATACGGATCAGGACAAAGAAGAGCACGGCAGCGGAAGCAACCCCAAGGTTGCGGCAAGGAAGAAGGTGGTGCAGCACCCAGTATACTTCGTCAGCTCCCTGTTGCAGGGGGCTAGATCCAGATATTCTGGCATGCAAAAGTTGATCTTTGGCCTTGTCATGGCCTCAAGGAAACTGCGCCACTACTTCCAAGCCCATGAGATCACGGTTGTCACCCACTTCCCGTTGCAAAGGATACTTCAAAACCCAGAGGCCACCGGCAAGATAGTGGAGTGGGCATTGGAGTTATCCAGCTTTGGCCTGAAGTTTGAAAGCACATCAACAATCCAGAGCAGGGCATTGGCAGAGTTTATTGCGGAATGGACGCCAACCCCTGATGAAGAAGTACAGGTAACAGTTATCCCCGGCAAGGAAGCGCCCCAAGAATGGATCATGTATTTCGATGGTGCCTTCTCCCTACAAGGTGCAGGGGCTGGCGTGCTTCTCGTGGCTCCCACTGGAGAACACCTGAGGTACGTCATCCAGATGCACTTTCCCCGGGAGGAGGCAACCAACAATACAGCAGAATATGAAGGGCTTCTTGCCGGGCTTAGAGTTGCCACAGAATTGGGAATCAAGAAGCTGATCATTTGAGGAGATTCACAACTGGTGGTGAGACAAGTCAACAAGGATTACCAAAGCCCATTGATGGAGGCATACGTCGAGGAAGTGAGAAGATTGGAGGAGCGCTTTGACGGGTTGCAAACAGAACACGTACCCCGTGCGGAAAATAGCATTGCTGATCACCTGTCAAAGTGTGCTGCGCAGAAGCTTCCTGTGGAACCAAGGACTTTTGTTCTCCATCTTACTCAGCCCTCCGTATCCCCGACAACAATGTCCCAAAAGAGGAGGAAATTGGACTCCGGTAAGCCTCTCCCGGTAGAGCCTTTCGGGGCTCCTGGCAGGGACCCTGCCGGAAACAACTCCCCTTCGCTTGTCGGGCTGCACCCTCCTGCTGGGCCATTGGTCCCCGCAGTCAAGGGATGCGCCCCCACGAATGAGGAGGTGCCGCTAGTCCTCGTTGCCGAGCCTCAGGCTCCAACGTGGGCAAGGCACATAGTCCATTTCCTCCAAACCGGAGAACTTCTCGAAGAGCAAGAAGAAGCTGAAAGAGTAGCCCGGAGGGCCAGTATGTATCAGTTTGTCGATGACACACTATATAGAAGAAGGCCCAACGGTGTGAAATTGAAGTGCATTTGCCGGGAAGGAGGAAAGGAACTGCTGGCAGAGATACACAAAGGCATGTGCGGCTCCCATATTGGATCTAGGGCTTTGGTTGGGAAAGCATTCTGGCAAGGATTCTATTGGCCCACAGCCCTCCAAGATGCGGTTGAGCTCATCACCAAGTGTGAAGCCTGTCAGTTCCATTCCAAAAATATCCATCTGCCTGCCCAAGCACTCCAGACAATCCCTTTGTCATGGCCGTTTTCGGTCTGGGGGCTCGATAACCTCGGCCCCTTCCCCCGAGCTGCCGGGGGCTTTGAATTCTTGTTCATTGCAATCGACAAGTTTATAAAGTGGCCGTAAGTAGATGCCGTGAGAAAGGTGGCTGCTCAGTCAGCTATCAAGTTCTTGAAAGGATTGGTGTGCCGCTTCGGGGTTCCTGCCCGGATCATCACCGATAACGGCACCCAGTTCACGAGCCGCGCCTTCATGCAATATGTTCATGCCCTCAGAAGCAAGATCTCATTTGCATCTGTCGCACATCCCAGAAGCAATGGACAAGCTGAGAGGGCGAACACTGAAGTGCTGCGAGGACTCAAGACAAGAACGTTTGATAAGCTGCGGAAGCACGGCAGGCAATTGATCAATGAGCTGCCGGTGGTTCTTTGGTCCCTCAGAACGACACCAAACCGAGCTACTGGGCAGACTCCCTTCTGCCTAGTCTATGGGGCAGAAGCAGTTATCCCCACGGAACTCATTTACGGGTCACCTCGAGTGCTTGCCTATGATGAAGTAGCGTAGGAACAGCACATGCGTGACGATGTCATGCTTCTCGAGGAGAACCATCTCCGGGATGCTACGCGTGCTGCACACTATCAGCAAGCCCTGCGTCGCTATCATAGCCGCAGGGTTCATGCCTGGTGTTTTGAGGAAGGCGACCTTGTCCTTAGGCGTGTTCAGTCCGCCAAGGGTACAAACAAGCTATCACCGAAGTGGGAAGGCCCTTACCGGGTAGTACGAGTCACCAGACCTGGCACAGTCTGTCTGGAGACCGGAGATGGCATTCAATTGCAAAACTCATGGAATATTGAGCATCTCCGCAAGTTCTACCCGTAAGGCGCGGCTGTCGGCCCTGCCCGGCAGCCACCCTTTTGTACAGGCCTTGCCTCAGCTGCATGTAACCCCTTGTACAAAGCCAGGCGAAGACCCTGAGCAACAAAGAATTAAATGAAGCGCTGGGGCCCCCGACAAGTTGCATGCATGCATAAGCATTTCATAAGCATTGCATGATTCATGTAGATAGGTTGCATGATCATGTAGATAGATTGCATCTGGCATCATCTTCATTTGCATAAACTGCAGGCTCCTTCCATGGACTTAGTCCTAGGAAGAGGATGCGAAGACAAGCCAACACTGCGATCTCCGGCAAGCCAAACAGATAAGTTCCATCTCTTATCCATACATGTTCCGTGAGTAGAACTTGTGCATACAAAAACCTCGCCGCCTCGGAAACAAAGGTGCTCCCATCTACTGGCATGAACGCTGCCTCGTTTAGGATGGTCGTAGTGGCCTTTGGCTGAAAGGGGTTGGCGGGGGGCTGGTCTCTCCCAATAGGATCTGCGCCCGGCAGGCTCAGCCTCACGGCAGCAGTCCTATGGGGTGCCGGCAAGGTAGCTTACCGGGACCTACTTGTTTACGTGAAAGTATGGAGGTGTTTCACCTCTGCATGGATATCATACATGCACAAGTGCCCGGCAAGCTTATCTTTTTCATTAATATGTTGATTTACAAGTACAAGTCTCATGAAACATAAACATGGATACAAGAGATTACATTATTTGAACTAAAATTTGGCAAGCGCCTACAGGTTTAAGACTGAAAAAAGATAAGTGCCCCGTAAACTCCTCTCCCTGTCCCTTTTTATCCCAGGTAATGCAGTGGGAAGAGGAGAGCTCAGGAGGACTTCCCAAGAAGAAGCCCACCCCAATACCGTCATGGCCTCTGGGTGCAGCCTGACAAGATTGGGAGTGGCGAGGCTGCAAAGAAGGGGGACAGAAGGAGCGGCTCGGCGGTGCCCTGGTCACCACCTCCAGGACCAGTTAAAAGTCTCAGCACAAGCGCCGACAGGGAAGACCGTCGGAGCTCGGCTGGAAGACTGCTGGAGGAGGTGAAGGCACCAAGAGAGCGGCCCTCTCCCTGGCGGCCGAGAGCCTGGTGATGATGGTGCCGGGGAGGGGAGGGGAAGAACGGAAGGCGAGGCAGCAGGACATCAGTACGAGATGAGCGTGTCGGTGCCCTCGTACTCTGCCCTGACGGTCTGCCTCCCGCCTTCTCCGTCTTCCCTAACTTCATCTTCATCAACACCGCTCCAGGAAGACACCTGGCCCCCAGCCCGGCACCTCCCCCGAAGAGACGGCGAGCGACTGTGATGAGCAGGATGCTCGAGGAGCGCCGCTCCCCACCTTGGCGGGCAGGAAGACGTCGCCGTCCTTAGCAAGAATACGAGGTCCGCCAAAAGGAGCAGTGTTGGGATTACCAAGGGCCCCATACACTGCATCCCAGGCAAGCGTCAAGAGCCCCGGACACCTTGACAACAGGACAGCGGCCACCGGCAATGCGCGACACCGGACCAGACTCACTCTCCAAGCATCAGCACGAGCATTCGACATCGACAGCAACTCCAAGCTAGGGCCTGGGGGCTGGCCCCAGGCTCTTCCTTTCAGCATACCCCGAAGAAACAGAGGGCGGAGGAGGAGTGGAATGTGGATGACTGCCTCCGCTCCTCCCCCGCTCCTCCTTTTATAGGCAAGCTGGGGCAGAGGCTGATTCCCCGGCGAGTACCCGCACTCCTCCTCCACCAATCCAAGAAGATCGGGCCCCTGCTTTGATGCTCTCCCGCATCACGTGCCTCCATTACCTATCCCACTCAATGCATGCGGCATACATGGCTGAGGATAAGGGCGCAGTGGGAAGGGTGAATTGGCAGTTACCCGACCGTGCGTTAAAGTCATTCACAGGCCATTACAAGAATGGTCCCACTACAATTGGCATTGCGCGGCGCGCGAAAAACCGAAAACTGACCCGGGCTCAAGTTAATGAAGAAGCAAAGAAGATCTCAAGGGGCGGAGCCGCCCTTACATTTCTGCCTGTGCACTGGTTAGGGCCTACCCCGGCGGCGCTCGGCGGTGCGTCCGTGCCAGGCCCGGGGGCTCCTGTCGGTGCAACAGACCCTGGGTCCATTGCACGGACTGTGCACAGGCCAGAGACCAGATTGCAAGACCAAGATCAAACCAAACAAGGAGGATCAATTCCTTTGAAGGATCCAAGTGCGAGTCAAGAAGGCCAAGGCGAGCCAGAGGAACGAGGCATCGCTAAGGGAAGGACCTACCTTGCCGGGCAGGCGAGCCTGGCAAGGTTGGGTTTTGCCCCGGAAGCAAGCTCCCAGATCGTCCCGGCAGGCCTGCTAGGGCTGGCGGAGGCAAGCCACTCCACCGCTCCACCTCACAAGCGATGCAAGTTAGTAATCGAAGCGGTGTCAAGCTCCATGGTGACTAAGTGGCTGCTTTCTGCCACATGGCAGCCACTTCCTATAGCAAACACCACCATATGACACCCGTCCTGAGACGTGTCAAGCAAGTAGGCGCAAAGCTGGCAAAACAGCCCGACAGGGCCTGCCGGGCAAGCTGTGATATGACATTGAGCGGCGCATTTAATGCGCTCTAGCAGCCTGCAGAGTTAGATATGATAGCACTATTAGCTATCTAATCAGTACGCAAAGACTGATTTGCCACTGTGGTGACCCCTTAATCTATAAAAGGAGGCCCATGGCGACCGTATAAGGGGTTGGATCCTCACATATCCATACGCGCGTAGCCACTCTCGCCCCCAGAGCAACCTTGCCGGGCGAGTGTGCTACGTTTCACCACCATTATCCACCATCAATCCACCAAAGCAGGAGTAGTGTTCAACGCCTCACGGCGGCCCGAACCTGGGTAAAGACTGTCCGTGTGATTTCTGCCATGCTGCCTGATGCTTCTCTGCTCTTTGTGCAACGTGTCCATCCCCCCGCCGAACCAAAAGGGGCTGATGGCCCCATAGGTGGCCGTGGTTTCCCACGACACCTGCATCTACTACTATTACTCCACACATCAACCGCTATCCAGCATGCATCTAGTGTATTAAGTTCATGGAGAAACAGAGTAATGCAATAAGAATGATGACATGATGTAGACGAGATCTATTCATGTAGGAATAGCCCCCATCTTGTTATCCTTAATAGCTATGATACATGTGTGTCTTGCTGCCCCTTCTGTCACTGGGAAAGAACACTGCAAGATCGAACCCATCACAAAGCACCTCTTCCCATGGCAAGAAAAATCGATCTAGTTGGTCTAACTAAACCAAAGATTCGAAGAAGAAATACGAGGCTATAAATAATCATGCATATAAGAGATCAAAAGAAAACTCAAATAATATTCATGGATATAGATCTGATCATCAACTCAAAGTTCATCGGATCCCAACAAACACACCACAAAAAAGAGTTACATCAAATAGATCTCCAAGAGACCATTGTATTGAGAATCAAAAATAGAGAAGAAGCCATCTAGCTACTGCCTACAAACCCGTAGGTCTATGGTGAACTACTCACGCATCATCGGAGAGGCACCAATGAGGATGATGAACCCCTTCGTGACGGTGTCTAGATTGGATCTCGTGGTTCTAGAACTTGCGGCTAGAATTGTGTTTCGTCGACTCCCCTAGGGTTTCTGGAATATTTGGGAATTTATAGGGCGAAGAGGTGGTGCGGGAGGTCACCGAGGAGGGCACAACCCACCTGGGCACGCCTGGGCCTCCTAGCGCACTAGGTGTCTTGTGCTCACCTCGGGCCTCCCCTCTGGTACTTCTTTGGCCCACTGGGTGTCTTCTAGTCCAGAAAAAAATCTCTAAAAAGTTTCGCTGCGTTTGGACTCCGTTTGGTACCGATATTCTGTGAAGTAAAAAACAAGCAAAAAACAGCAACTGGCACTGGGCACTATGTCAATAGGTTAGTCCCAAAAAATGATATGAAGTTGCTATAAAATGATTGTAAAACATCCAAGAATGATAATATAACAGCATGGAACAAGCAAAAATTATAGATACCTTGGAGACGTATCAACACGCCACTCATCCACCTTCTCGGAAGCCAGAGGAATGTTCAGCAGTAGGTGCACCTGCGCGAGCGCCTCCGCCGGTGATGTGTGCATGACTGGGCGCTAGGACTAAGAGGTGCCTTGACTTCTGTGCTAGCCATAAGGAGCTCCATCTCTACCCTGCTGCCGCAGTCGATACTCGCCAGTAGTTTGACATGGCGGCAGGCCATGCGCACCATGAGATTGGTGCACATGCTCCTTGCCTAGATGTCGGCCAGGGTCGACGTCATTGCGGGGAAGCGCTTCATGTCCATTTTGCGATGGCCTCGGTGTGACCATCGCCATTCCATCAGTCTTGGATCCGACGGCGTTGTCCTTGGACATAGCCGCGATGACCTTAGGAGCCGTGGCGCCGCCCTTTGACATAGCGATGTGTGGATCTTGACTCCCGGCAGAGTGACAACTCTTGTTGCCAGAACGGCGTGGAGAATGCTCGCCATCGCCCCCGTCCACCAAAGGCGTCTGGGTCGGCAGCTTAGAGGCAGACGGTGCACCCACTGTCATGCTCTTCTTCTTGGGTGCCATGGATGAAGAAGATGGCAAAACTTGCACGAGAACTACTAGAGTAGATCCGCACATGCGACCCCCTGCCTGGCACGCCAAAGATGTGGGAGTACGATGATCTATGGGACCAGCGAGCCCCCTTTGCACTTCGGTTGGGAAGATCGGCAAGCATGAAGAGCAAATCTAGAGGTTAACACGCGAGGTTTTTCTAGGTTTGGGCCGTCGTGGGGGCGTAAAACCCTACTCCTGCCTTTTGGGTGGATTGACTTGGGGTTCAAGTTAAAAACGAGTGCAGCTTGCCGGCAAGGTGCGTGCAAGGTGCAGCTACTATGTAAGTGTGAGCAAAGTGTCGACCCGTGCCCAAGTAGCCATGGGCCTCCTTTTATAGACGAAAAGGGGTCACCAAAGTGGCAACATGGTCATTACATGTGTGGAATAGTGGCTTTGACATTATCCGACCTAATCCCGCTGGACTAGGAGAAGGACATTTAATGCACTGTGAGCTGATAACGATCCTTGGCCAAAAGGCGTCTCTTTGTCTGTGCCATTGGTCTGGGCAAGCCTATCATCTTGACACGTCTACTAGGTGAGTGTTAATAAAGTTAACCTTTATGCAACATGCTGACATGCGTCCTGATGATCCTCCCTAAGCCGCCTGCCCGCTCGACACCTAATCTTGAGAAGCCATCAGCTGGTCGATGAGGTGGAGTGGCCGAAAAGCGGGAGGGAGAACTTCCCGGCAAGGAGCTTACCAGGTCTTGGCTTGCTAGTGCGGAGCTTGCCGGCAACTGGAGTCTTGACATTTAGTACTAACTTAGTACTTCTCAATGACCTATCGGGAGATCTTCTTCACGCTCTTGTGAATTGAATCTTGAGTCTTGTATGCAGCAGTCCTTCGGCAAGCCATGCCGGCGGGAAGGCTACAACTGCCTGTGCACAAGTCAGGGTACTAAGGCACCCATATCTTAGTGCACCAACAAGGGCTTTGCATGTGTTGCAAGTAGCCACCTCCACTCGCAGTCGACTGTGTGATCGGACCTAGCAGTCCGCCGCATGGTGTTCCTCCTGCATGTGCAGATACCGTTAGAGGCGGTGCACTTGCGCCGCTCTGGCAAAACTGTACATGGGATCCGACGACCGGCTATTCGAGGGAGATTGGACAAGGAGGAGACGACTCTGGACGTGCTGCCCCAACTCTACTTTCGCTGCATGACACTCCGCGTCTAATGGTAACGATCCGTGATCCATTCCCATAGCATGTTCGTGGTTGTTCTGCGCGTAGGAATTTTTTTATTTTGTAGCCAATGCACCTAGCGTAGAACCCAACAAAATACATATCCGTCACCAACCTGAGTTCTACAAGATTCATCTCTAGTTTGAGTCCAGTTCCGCTTCTCTGTTTTTGATTTCTAGATCACGCAATAGTACGTGTCTTGATCAAGTTGGACTCCCCAACTTTCGTGCCACCCGTAGAAGAAAAATAGTTGCAAAGTAATAAAAGTAAGTTTGGAAAATTTGAGCTAGGCAGTTTTCAGACCATTTATAAACTTTTTCGGAAAAAATTATTGTTGAGCAAAATAAAAAAGAGGAAACAAGTGAAAAAGAGCGAAAAAAAAGATTTTTTTCAGAGAGTGCTCCTCCCTTGTTTACGTGTCGCGCCATGATCTTGTTAGTGTTCTAGGCTCGCGTCTCTAGTATGGTCTAGCCTAGGACCAACACAGTATCGTCGTTGAGCGTTTATTCAACTTTGCATCTCTGAATGGAATATTGCTGACATTTTTCGCTACCATATTGTAAGCCTTCCTAGCTCCACATACATCTACATCGTATGTTTGACACCACCTGGCAATCACTCTATCTAAGCTTTGAGATTTTTTGACTACAACAGTTGCTGTTCACCGCTTGCTGCATTTGTAAGAACAGGTAAGAATTTGTGATTCGCTTGACGGATTTGTGACTTCTCACCACACCACATCCTATTAGTAGTCTGTAGGACATATTCTTGTGTGTTCCTATTACTGCTAACAATGCCAGGATCACAAGAGAATGAGCTGGACTGGGAGAACATGACGAAGAAGGAGCTACATGATAAATTTCAACACATGCTAGATGAACAGGTGCAAGACGTGTTGAACAGCTTTGGACAGGCCATGGAGAGGATAGATGGCATTGAGAAGACGATCGATACCAAGTTGGAGGCCAAGTTCACTGAAATGCTAGCCCGTCTACCACCACCATCACCGGCTGCACATGTTGCACCGCTGCAACAACCAGAACAAAGTCACCTTCCCGATCAAGTAGGATGAGCGAAGCATATTCCCATTGGCCAAGGCCATCATTCTGGTGCTGATACTACTACTACTGTGTCTCTAGCTCCTACTGCTACTGGGGAGCAGTATGATGAATACGAGGGTGATTACAAGGATGAGGTTGCTCCAAATCAGAACTATGTGCAACCACCACTAGCACCAGCTCGTCCACACGCTTACAATCACAACAGTAGGGCCATACCACCCCCTTAGGTACGAGATATCACCATGTCCCTAAACTGAAATTGAATATTATGCCATTTGATGGTAGATACATTCCTGATTTATATCTTACTTGGGGGTTAGAAACTGAACAATGTTTTACATGATTACGATATCCTGAGGATAGACGTGTTGCTGCTGCTGTCTGTGAATTCACTAGTTTTGCTTCTGTTTGGTGGTTCAAACATTGTAGATTATATCATGATAATATTCCCACTACTTGGGCTGTTTTGAAAACTGCTATGCGTACTCATTGGATTCCACCATATTATCAACGTGAATTACTTAAAAAATTGCAGCATTTAAGACAAGGAAAATATTCTGTAGAGCAATATTATCAGGAATTACAAACCGGAATGATTAGATGTGGTATTGTTGAGGACAATGAAGCTATGCTTGCACTTTTTATGGTTGGGTTAAAGAAAGAAATGCAAACTATCTTAGAGTATAAGGAGTATAACAATATCACTTGTTTATTCCATCTTGCTTGCAAAGCTGAACGTGAAGTGCAAGATCGACACGCCATGGCGCGAACTAACTTTTCTATAGGTCAAATTTCTTCATGGACAACACGTGCATCTTCTAATTCCACACGTTCCGCTGAACCACCTCCTGCTTCGACCATCAACTCCAACCGCAATACAAGAAAACAAGCATCACCACCACCATCCGCCAAGAGCACACCTTCGAGGCCAACATAGAGTTCTGCTTCATCCATGGCATCAACAGGGAAAACACATAATATTATTCGTCGGCGTTGCATGGGTGGAGGTCACTATGTGAGCCAATGCCCATCAAAGTGTGTGATAATTGTTATGTTGGAAATATGCCCTAGAGGCAATGATATTGTATTATTATATTTCCATGTTCATGATTAAGAGTTTATATTCTATGCTATAACTACTATGATCCTGGAATGTGTGATTCAGTGGAAAACTCATATACACGTGTGGAATGATAAACGATAAAAATAAGATTCCTAGTCTCGCCACTAAGACTAGCTCAAAGTTTTGTTGATGATCATGTTTTTCGGATCTTAGGATATCATTAAGTGTAACGATAGTCCTAAAACAACTTTGAGAATACGATGTTAGAAGAACGATCGTATTGAATCATCCAAAACTTGTTAGTTATACTTTGAGATTATATCGTCAGTAGTCAATTGTTACAACACGGAATGTTAATGTGTGATTTAGTTCCTTAGACCATGAGAGTATCATAGTCACTTCTTACCATACGGTGGACTTTGGGGTTGCTCAAACGTCATCTATAACACGGTGATCATAACAACAACTTATAGGTTCATCAAAAAGTTTAACAAGGGACTAGATAGCTTGAGAGTGGAATTTGCTCCTCCGATAATGGAGAGATATTCTAGGGCCCTTTCGGTGTGACAACATCCATCATCGTCTAGATAGACACAGGTGACTATGTCACGGGGATGCCAGAATATGTCAAAGAGAAAGAAGAACAAATCCGGTAACAAGGAGACCAGTATAGTGAGCATGTGTATGACTCAAGAGGATATCGATACATCTCATCTCGGGTTTTGTGAAGTATCACAAAGCAAAGGGATCGATATGGACATCCACGGTTCCGCTGTCGGTCATTGAACATAGGGGTTTTGTTCATGTCTATGTTTTACCGAACTTGCAGGGTCACAAGCTTAAGGTAATCACGATCTGCTGAGTGTTAGTTGATGGGAAACGTTGCATGGAAAATATTTTTTCCTACATAACACCCAAGATCTATTCTATGGAGATGTTAGCAGCGAGAGGCAGAGTGTCTACATACCCTTGTAGACCGAAAGCATTGACGATCTAGAGATCGTGGTTGGCATAGTCGTACTCCTACATGATTCAATCCGATCCAAGCACCGAACGAACGAGACCTTCGAGATGTGCACACGTACAACTCGATGACGTCTCCGCATTCTTGAGCCAGCAAGGGATGGGATCTAGGACAACACGTCGGCGTGGTGGTGGTGGCAGCAGTGGAACTGCAGCAGGTCTTCGCCAAGCGTCTGCACGAGGAGATGGGAGTGAAAGTTCTAGTTATCGACTAGAGGGGGGTGAATAGGCAATTTTTATGAAAGTCTTCAAGACAAGCAATGTCTTCGAAGACATGCAAACAAAATACACCTACACAGTATGCAGCAAAAGATAAACTACACTAGCCATGCCATAGTCAATGAAACAATACAGAGTAAGAACGAAGACAAATAGCAGCTAGGTAGAGTGGATCGGAATAGGAAGATAGTATGAAGCCAAATATGCAATCAGAGAGAATGTCTTCTCACAATGAAGTCAAACAGAGCAGGCAAGCAATGACTTCACGAGGCTGAATTGTAAGTAAAGGAGTGAAGAGATAGAACCAGTTGCTTGATGAAGACAATGATTTGGTAGACCAGTTCCAGTTGCTCTAACAACTGTACGTATGGTTAGGGAGGCTGAGATTGAACTTAGAAGACCATGTCTTCACCTTATTCCCCTTGAGCTAAGGTCACTTAGTCCTCGCCCAATCACTCAGGTAAGTCTTCAAGGTAGACTTCCAACCTTCACAGACTTTTTTCACCGGTGATCCACAATGACTCTTGGATCCTCAGAACGCGATGCCTAACCGACTGGAAGATCACAGTCTTGAAGTGTAATAAGTCTTCAGATCACATGGACAGAAAGGCTTCAGTGATGCCAAACACTCTTTGGGCTCTTGGTATTTTGGGTTTTGTCCTCGCAAGGATTCTCTCTCAAAGGCTTTGGAGGTGGGTTGCTCTCAAATGACAAAAGCAGTGCATTAACTCTGAGCAGCCACCAGTTTATGGTGTAGGGGGTGGGCTATTTATAGCCAGGAGGCAACCTGACATGCTTTGTCTGAAATGACCCCGGGTCACTAAGGAACCGACACATGTCCAACGGTCAGATTTCAAACACATCCGACAACTTGACTTGGGCTACAAGTAAAGCTGACTCATCCAACTCTGGATAAGATTTTCTCTCATTGTCTTCACTCGAAGACATAGGATTTGGGTTGAGCATCATGTCAGTTTTCTGACTTTGTTCACTTGGACCCCACTTGACAGTTCGGTGCTTCCTATGAATCAATAAAGAAGAAAATGAAACTACAAAAAAACTAAGTCTTCGCACTCCATTGTCTTCAAGCGAATGTGTTCACACGTCATTATCTTCGACGTGAATGTCTTCACGAACCACCATTGTCTTGAATGTCTTCATACATTTTAGGGGTCATCTTTGATGAGTAAACTAAATCAATAGGGACTTCTACCTGTGTTCTCCTATGAATCTCACAAACACATTAGTCCCTCAACCACGTTTGTCGTCAATACTCCCAAACCAACTAGGGGTGGCACTAAATGCACTTACAATCTCCCCCTTTTTGGTGATTGATGACAAACTGGTTAAAGTTTTCAACGGGGATAAAAATATGTGAAAGTTAAAGAACGTGGTCATTGGCTTCATGAAGTTGAAATGCCCCCCCTGAAAATGTGCATATAAGTACTTTGCTTTTGAATGCAAATGCACATTGCAGGTTTTACTTTGTGGAGATATCCCTCTTTTCATGAAGGCAAATCAGAGTGCATATAAAATGTATTGATGATAATGACATGCACAATGATAAATGGGCGTCTGCAGAATGATTTCATGCGCATAAGATAGAAATTCAACCACGCAATCAAAACAACAGAAAATGTAGCAGACGTCCCATCAGGACTTAAGTGTTACAACTCAAAAACCAACAGTTCATGAACGAGAGTTGCAAGACTTAACGAAATAAGGCACCTGACCCATATAGACCCGCTTGAAGACTATCAACCCATATGCTTCTTCCCCTTTTGTCATTGAATGACCAAAAAGGAATGAAGACATAGGGTGTCTAAGCGTTCCCCGGAGGTGTTGGTGAAGATGTTGGGGCAGCCAGGTTGATGTTGGAGTTGGGCAGTACAGATGGGCCTGATGCAGCGTCTTGGTGCAGTGAGGCCATAGCGGGTGAAGTAGCGTCATCCTCCTCATTGATGACATGCGCAACAACAGTTGGAGCAGATGATGAGTAATCAGAATCTTCAATGGAAGGTGCAGGACGCCACTTAGCTGATTCAGGGGGCTTGGAGTCGAATTTGAATCTCTCTGAGAAGCCATCTGCAATGAGATCATCTTCAGAACAAAGCATTGTGAGGCTCTTCCAAGCACGCCTGCAGGCTTCATGAGTAACAAAAGAGTTCTTGGTGGAGAGGTTGCGAATCCGATTGACATCCACAAGAAGACTTTGCATCTGACGCTTCATCCAATCATGATACCTATCATGCTTCTGATGAAGAGAAACTAGAAGTTCTCTGTCACTGAGTACGCGAGCATGCTTCTGAGCCCTCTGAGGAACTGTGCTGGCGGTCGCATCAGTGTTGGCACGATGCGGCAGACGAAGCTGACCGACAAGTGAACTAGCAGCAATAGGATTTGGCACATGGGTGTCTTCAAGAGGAGCAGGGAAGATTTAAAAGGCAGCATTTTCTTCACGGACTGGTTCTTTGGCAGGCTCAGGATATATGGCTTCATGAGACATATCCACTTCAGGCAAGAAGACAACATGATTGCGCGCTGAAGCTTGATAGTTGATAGTTGATCGAAGCTTAATCAACCACTTAATCCATGGAGTATAGAATTTCTAGCCAAATAGATCAATGCCTAAAGCTACCAGCTGCCTGATGAAGAAATCATGCATATTGAAGCAGATGCCATTGAGGATGTAGAAAACCAAAGTCTTCATGGTGCCTTCAAGCTTCGCAGAGGAGTGCCCTTTGATTGGCCACAGAGTATGCCTCACAATATGGTAGATGGTGCGGGGTAGATACTTCAGGTCATTGACAAAGAAATGTGTGGGGTACTCAACATCTATAGGCAATGGCTTCATCATAGACAACATTTGGCTCATATTGGGCTCTGGCTTCTAGAATATGCTTTAAAGATCCTTTTCATAAAGCTGACAACATGGCTCATAAAGATCACTAGGAGTGGGCAGGGAAGTGAGCTCGAGAATATCTTGAGCTTTGGCTTCATGATGGACATCTCCTGTCATCCACTCAAGGACCCATGTCTCCGGATCCCTGTTGTAGCCTGATATGTGCAATGTTGCATAGAATTGGAGCAGTAGTTCTTCATTCCAATGCTCCTTGTCAACAACGAACGGGAGAAGGCCAACATCATGGAAGCAATCAAGGGCTTCTTATAAACATGGCAGTCCAGCCATGGCGTCACAGCAGAGGCGCTTGTGGGGAAAGATTCTGTCCTAGTTGTACAGGACACATGAGTAGTAGCTTCATTGTAAATGACTCCAGAATCTGTCCGAAGACATCTTTGGCTTCTTGTATGGGTTCTTGGCCTTGTCAAAGAGAGTGTTGTGCTCTCTGAAGGTTAACACACTGAAGGAGCTCTCAATGGTGACTGCGCTAGGAAGCCTTGGCATTCTTGGCATGGGCTTCTGTGTCTAAGGCCTTTGCTCGATATGATAGTCATATAGTGTCCCATGAGCTTCAGGAGGTGTAAGGATAGGCCATCTGACACTGATCAGCTCTCCTTCATGATTGAAATCCCTCGCCATGGTGTGCGGAACAGGTGCAGCAGCAGCAACATCCGAGGTGGATGACTGAGCATCTTTAGTGGCGGCATTGGCTTCAATGTGGAGTGTGGCTCCAGGCAGCGGATTGGCTTCATCCATGATAACATCACTGGCTTCAGTCTGGGTGGCAGCAGTAGCAAGACGGGCTTCAATGATAGGGGGTTCAGACACATTTGCTGCTGGAATCACAACAGTCTCAGCAGGAGGGATTAAAACTTCTTCTTCTTGGTTGTCATCGGCTGATGCAGCCGGAATATCTTCAGCCTCTGTGGCATTAGACTCTTGTGCAGTAACTGAGGGGATGGCTTCAGGGAACACTTGGTATGCTACTGAGCTGGTGGTGTGCACATCCTCTTCAAGGATACTTGACATGGAAACAGAGGGCCTTGGGCCTCTACAAAGCCTTCAGAATGGGGACGACGCATGAGGGGAAGGCTTAGTCTTCTCCATATCTTCTAGTGTTGCTTGGGGGGTCTCAAGCACTAGTGTGGTGACTTAAGTTGGTGGAGTACATGGAATGACTTCATGTAGGGGGGAGTTGGGGTGTTGCTCTTCCCAGAACTCATCTTGGGCGATTAGCGTCATGGGATCGCCAATGCTAATGGGTTCACTTGCGAAGGCACAGGTGATGATATCGGGTTCTGGGTTAACTGAGGAAGGACTTCATCATCTTCTTTCTCAACATTGTCTTCTTGACCAATGTCTTCAGCTGCGGTGGTGTCAACAGCTGTAATTTCAACAGTGACATGATCCTCTATGATAGCAGGTTCATGCACTAACATTCTATGTTCTCGGTTGGAGGAGGCGGGTAAGGCAACTGATATTGTCTTCACAAGCAATGGCTCTTGACAAGCAGATGAAGATGTTGGTGCTTGTGACCTTCGCGAAGCCTTTGAAGATTTTGTATTTTGCTTTGCGCTTCTTGGCTTCAGCTTTAGCTTGCTTGGTCCTCTTCCTTTCGGAAGCAACAGATGGAGCATTAGGCTTTGGACCAGTCATGCTAGAAGTGAAGATGATCTTTGGCATTTCTTGCCGAGAAGCCTCATCTTCGGGTACGACTGGCTTTTTCTTTGTGGCAAGCTTGGGGTCGATGCGTGGGCGCCCAAGTGCCTTTCTCTTCAAGGCTTCATTGTGAGCCTGAACACATTTCTCAGCATAGTACTTGAGGTGCTCTTGAGAGCCCTTGGCTTCATCACGACGCTTGAGAAACTCTGCTTTCAAATCAGCCAGCATCAACTTGAACTTTTGAACATCTGAAACACTGAGCCTTGCCACGTGCTTCTTGAAGACTGCCTTCTCATGGTCAATTTTGTTTTTCTGCTCAACGACCTTCTGAGCAATAGCAAGTTCCTTGGCTATGTAGCCTTGGAAGGTGACACTGATGTCAATGGGCAGTTGCATATCATCAATGGTGAGAGAGGTGTCTTCAAACCATTCATCAATGAAGTTGTTCAAGATATCAGGATCAAACAGAGGGAGATCCTTGAAGATTTTAGCCTCCTATTTGCTTTTGATCAGCAGCTCCAGGGCATCATCAGCGAGATCTTCATCACTAGACTGATCTATAATGTCATCATAATTTCATGGAATGCTTATTGGAGTAAGGCCTTGACCTGAGATTTTCTTTGTCTTCGGAGAAGTCCGAGGCAAGTCTTCAGAATGCACACTGGTTTCAGGAGGTGCAATTTTCAGTGTCTTCACTCTTGAAGCTTTTGGTGCAGATGCAGGCTTTGAAGCCTTTGCCTTCTTGATAGGCTTCGAGGATTCAGGAGTAGGAGTTGGTTGGGCTCCTTCCTGAGCAGCTTTAGCATGAGCTCTTTGCTCAGCACAATGCGCCAGATACGCATCAAAGTCATCGAATGGGCCAACAAGATTTGATTTGGCTACACGAGACCGTTCGGCCTTGGCTCAGCTGGACCTGGGTTGTGGTCAATCCCAAGGCCCTTCTTGTTCTGGTAGTTGGCCTTGGCCTCAAACAGATCATCATCTCGACACCACAACAGACTTGATGGATCTGGGTTTTCTGGCATTGGACGCCTCACCATGCAAGGATAGAAGCCTTGCTGTATGGCTTCAACCTTAGTCTTGGGGTGAAGCTTCCTATAGACAATATCTACCCACGGTGGCCTCACAGTGTTCTTGGCAGCATACTCAGGGGTCACAAACTTGTAAAGAAACCATTGCTCAGCCCAATACCTGCGAATCCATTGAACGCGTGATTTGCGCTCCCCATATGTTTCTTCAGTATCTGATTTGTACATCTCATATATATCTGGAGGCAGATCTAGTGCAGTATTGTCATGATGTTGTCTACCCCCTTTCTTAGCTAATTTGCCTCCTGCCATTGGCTTCACAAATATGATTGGCTTCGCTTTGCTTGTCAAATAGGAACTAGCTTCAGGAGAGTCTAGGTGATGCTATAAGTAGTCTGCAAATGAATTCATACCATGAGAACCAAGAGACTCGCCCACGGACATGTACCTGTGAAAGAATTAGAGATGCGAGGGAAGTAGGAGAGGTCATATGCATTCTCAGAGGATTTTGAAGATAAATCAGTTTGAAGACATTGACCTCATAGTGCAAAGACATTCACTTATCGGGAGAAGTTGGTTCCATATTTGTACGAATCCATGAATAAGTACAAGTGAGGAATCAAACTAGTTGTAAAGCATAAGTGAAGGTACTTGCAAATCATGAGATGCAGGTAAAGGAAGATCCAGATTTGGAAGTGACAAAACAACTTTCTGAAGATATAGAAAGTTCATCGGATCAAACAAATTGTAAAAAGTAAGTGTTTATTCACCGTACAAGAACAGATGAGGAACTACTAGACGAGTTGGGAGAGGAGGCCGAGCAGTTCGATCTCCCGCGCCCTAACTTGGCGGCGGAAGACAGCTACGGCATGAGTACGGTGACGGAGAGGTCATGGCAGTGAAGCGCTTCTTCTCCGACGACGATGAGAGCTAGCGACGGTGCTAGGGTTGCAAGCGAGACAATGATGGGAGTAGAGGATTTAATGACCATAGGGGCTTTGTATTTATAAGGAGAGTAGCGGCACTGTGAATTTACTCCGCTGCCCCTGGCGGTACGCATCTGTGCGACGCGTGGCATGCATGCATAGTTTAAACAACTGTGCCACGACCCCACCGCATAGCTGGTAAGGCAGGCGGTCGTTCCGACTTCTCCGGATTCTGGCATAAAGGATAAGAATAATAAATGCATTTTAAATGTTTGTCTCCAAATCTTCGACTGCCAGGGACATAGTGAAGACAATCGACACGTGTCAATAGAATGCATATGAAGATTTAGAGAGAGTAGGAGAGATAAGCACAGATGGGGAAAGGGTCCGATCACATTCACTTAGTGCAGAAAAAGCAGCTTGAAGACATAGCTATAAGTGAATGATGTAGAGGACAGAACACACACACACACACACACACATATATATATATATATATATACATAACATATTAAGATTTAGAGAGAGTAGGAGAGATAAGCACAGATGGGGAAAGGGTCCGATCACATTCACTTAGTGCAGAAAAAGCAGCTTGAAGACATAGCTATAAGTGAATGATGTGGAGGACAGAACACATATATATGTGCTTATCTCTCCTACTCTGTCTAAATCTTCATATGCATTCTATTGACACATATATAGGCAATGAGATCCAAGTCAAAATGTGAAGAAAAATTGTCGGCGTCCTGGGAACCAGGGTACCCAGGCTTGCCTGCCTGCGGCCCACGGCGTGGCTCCATCAACGGCCTGGTACGGCCCAGCTTCAGCGACAACGACTCAAGACCCTCGCGAGGGGCCAATCCTCGCGAGGCGGATGACACCAAGACCTCCACAAGGAGCGGCCTCCTCAGGCTGGCTCCTGAGGAACGGAGATCTCTATGCAAGCCTCACCTCGTGAGGTCCGGATGACGTGAGCCATGACGACCAAGGCCAGGCGGGCGCTAGCGGGCGCAGAGTACCAGTTTCCTCTTCGATGCAAAAGAGGCAAGCACAGGCGCGGAGTCCTGAGGAATCAGCCAAAGGTTTCCATTCCCGTGCAACAAGACCAAGACCGCCAGGACGGCAGGACAGAGGTCATCACCGAGCCCACCACGGCGTCACGACCAGAGGCTTTTGCAGGCGAAGACTACTTTTGTCAGGATAGCATGTACTAGTTGTCTCCCTTCAAATTTGGCCGTTTTGGGATCCCTTCCCACCTTTCATTTGGGAAGAGGACCAAGTCCACTATAAATAGGACTTAGCCACTGCCGTAGAGGAGGGGGAAGAGACGGATAATTCAGATCACCCACACACTCACCAGCTCACTCGAGCTCAAGAACACCTCTCCTCCTAAGGCTGTTCGCCACTATACTAGTTCATCCTCAGCCCCTCGAGGCCAATCCACCACAAAGCAGGAGTAGGGATTTACACCGCAAGGTGGCCCGAACCTGGGTAAACTGCTATCTCTTTTCCTTACAGTTCGTCTTGCTAGGCTGTGAGATTAGTGAGTAGGCAGACTGGGGAGGACGAGTTCTTCATACGCACCCTAGAGTTCGAACCTCTCAAGGGTTTGCGGAACCCGAAATCCAACAAAAATCATGGACACAAATCCAATGTTGAAGACAAATCAATTATGAAGATAATGCAGTGTGACGCCAAATTAAAATCTTTAGGAAAGATTGGTGGTGGCGTTACCCACCGTATAGGAAGTATTAGACCCAGGCACGGCGCACAATTATGGTGGTGCTCCGAAGTCAATTTCCACATTAATGTTTTCACACTTAGAGTGTATATCTTCATGGATTGAAGACATACGTTACTTCGTGTGTTGTGCACCTAAGTCATCAATATGCATAAGCGTTAGGATGTGTGTCCATTCACAGGACATTCGAGGATTCTAAGATATTTAGCTCACACCGCAGCTTGCAAAATCTCTTCTCATCCAAAGGCTTTGTGAAGATATCTGCCAATTGCTCTTTAGTGTTGATGTGAATGATATCAATGTCTTCCTTCAACACACGATCTCAGAGAAAATGATGACGGATCTGAATGTGCTTTGTCTTCGAGTGCTGAACTAGATTGTGAGCAATCTTGATGGCGCTTTCATTGTTGTAGTAGAGGGGCACCATATTCTTGTTGATGCCATAGTCCTTAAGAGTTTGCTTCATCCATAGAAGCTGAGCGCAACAAGATCCAGTAGCAATATATTCAGCTTCAGCAGTAGAGACTGACACACGGTTCTGCTTCCTTGAAGACCAACAGACAAGTGATCGACCAAGGAAGTGGCATGTGCCTGATGTAGACTTGCGATCCACCTTGTCACCGGCATAATCAACATCTGAGAATCCGACTAGATCAAACTCTGAGCCCTTTGGATACCATAATCCTAGCGTTGGGGTGTGAGCCAAATATCGAAGTATTCGCTTCACTGCGAGGTGATGCGACTCCTTTGGTGCCGCTTGGAATCCAGCACACATGCAAACACTAAGCATTATATCTGGCCTACATGCACATAAGTACAATAAAGAACCAATCATGGAGCGGTATACCTTTTGATCAAACTCCATACCATTGTCGTCGGAGCCTAGTTGACCATTGGTAGGCATTGGCGTCTTGTAACCCTTCCAGTCTTGCATTCTGTTGGCGTGTAAGCACGATCACCTATGGGGCAGGGGTGCCCCTTTGTGGTTTGGCAAGGGGACGGCTGCATTGCACAAAGAGCAGAAGCAGCAGGGGGCAGCATGGCGATGACAGCTCTCTTTTACCCAGGTTCGGGCCGCTTTGCAGCGTAAAATCCTACTCCTGTTGTGGTGGATAAATTTGGAGGAACACGAAGGCATGACATGCTCTAGCTCCGCAAGGTTGCCTTGGGGAGAGTAGCGTGTGCGTACAAGTGTTGAGGGATCAAATGTTTGAACCCCTTGCTAGGTTGCCTCAGGCCTCCTTTTATAGGTTAAGGGGCGACCACAGTGGCAAAATAGTCATTTTCAGGGTGATTAGATAGCTAACTGTGCTATCATACCTAACTCTGGCAGTTAGGACAAAGTGCATTAAATCCACTGCTGGGTGTCGTGCTGAGGTTGAAGCCCGGCAACCTTGCCGCGCCGCTTATCTGCCACTTCTTATTAGCGTGACACGTCCTCCAGACGGGTATCAATAAAGCTAATCTCTTCCTTACCATGCTGCCACGTGCTTGATAGGATCCACCTGGTTGTTTGATATCTTGACACCGCACTAATTAATGACCGGGGTGCGATGAGGTGGAGTGGTGGCATCTTGGTGAAAGCCTGCCGGCAAGGAGCTTGGCGGGTTTTGGTCTTGGCGGCCCCGGAAACCCTGCCAGGGCGAATTGGTCTCGCTCCTCTGGTGCTGCCTCAACCCGGCCAGTCTCTCCTACCCAGCAAGGGAGGCTTCCCTGAGGTGGTTTCTTGCTCAGTTGCTCCTCTTAATACCCTCCTTGATCTCACGAAGAGCGGTTTCTCTTGCTTATCTTTGTGTCATGCGTTGGTACTGGATGTATGATCGCCGGTACGCCTGTGCATGAGTTCGGGTATGAAACGCGAACGTTTGCTGCACCGACAGGAGCCCTTGGGCCTGGTCCATATGTGCCACCGGGCAACGTTGGGGTAGGCCCCAAACAATGCACATGCCCGTATCCTGACCTTGCCGTTGTGGAGCTCATGTCCTTGAAATATTCTTTGCTTCTTCATTAATCTAGAACTGAATTAACCTCCGGGTTTTCCACAAGACGTGCTCCGCCCAAACGACGTGGGTTCTCCCACGCAGTAGGCCAGAGGACGCCCACGTTCATGGGGGTTAGTTAGGGTTCCCGCGCGTGAACCAGAGATAACTGCCATTTTACTTCATCGACTACGCCTGCCGTTTCTGCCACACACGCTAGATGCATTGCGCAGGGTTGGTGGCAGACGTGAAAGGTGCGGGAACATGTGCCTTGGCAAGAGGCACAGTGCCCTGGATTGGCGCACAGGGGCGGCCGATGAATCTTGACGCTGTCAGTGGCGCAGATAGGCCAGATTGGGGGAGTGGGGCGGTCGCCCCAGGGTAGTGGAGGACTAGCCTCCCGCCCCGCTCGGCTATAAAAGGGGAGCGCTTGGGAGACGAAGACGTTCATCCACATACCTTCTCTTCCCTTCTTCTCATTTTCTCTACCACCATGGCAAGGGGAAGGGGCCGTGCTCAGGCTCCGACGGCGGCGACGAGGGCTTCCTCCCGGCACCGTGCTTCTGCCCCCATTGCAGCAGCTGGGGTAGAGTCTAGTGTGTAAGGTGGAGCCATAGGGCGCGGACGGGGCCGACGGAGCGCTCATGGTAGAGGCGGGCGTGGTGGTGCACCGGCCGCACCTCCCCCAGCCGCCCCGACCCTGATGGCGGTCCATGTAGGAGACACGACGCTGGAGTTCATTGTTAGATTGCGTGAGCCACCACGAAGCCGCCTGCGGCTGCCTCAACCCTTCACCAGGATGATGGAGATTGAGCAGCCGCTCAAGCTGGGATTGCGTATGAGCGGCTGCTGCAATGGCACGGCATGGGCAGGCGTTGAGTTTCCCCCGCCGCACGTCTTGCTTCTTAGGTGTGGCTGGAAAACCTTCGCCCGTGCCCACCACCTAGCGGAGGGGCACGTCCTTTGCTTCAAGCCTGTGGAGGCTAATCTGCTCTTCATCAAGGTCTTCGGACGCTCAGGTGCTCATTTAGGGTGCTGCGTGGAAAGCTCGACCGAGGACAAAAGCTCCTCCTCGAGCGACAACGTGAGGAGGACACCGGCGGGGAGGACGACCACAGCGAGCCCCCGGTCATCAAGCACGAAGGCGATGACCTGGACTCTAGCTGAACGTTGGCCGCACCGTTACCATAAGCTAGGCGCCAGCAGCACCATAATCTACAGCTTGGCCCCGGCAGAGTGATTTGCCGGGGGCGCCTAGCCTGGACGTCACCGCCACCTCCAGCTAGACCCCGGCAGGCTTCCGCGAGGACTCCGGCTTCATCTTCCCTGCCGGTGTTCGTGTCTTGCTGCATTCCTCTAGTCCTGGAGGGGGTGACTAGGGCATTGCCTAGCTGCTCCCTCCGTCTCCGTCCTCTTCTTCCTTGCTGGGAGGCGCCCTCTCGATCTTGTCAGGCTGCGTCCCATGGGCCCTGATGGGGTCAAGCTGGGCTTCTGCCCAGGCGCTCCTTTTGCCCTCTTTTCGTCTCGATTCAACTCCTAGGAGGAAAGGGACAGGAAAGGCATTACGGGGCACTTAACTTTTTTCATATCAAAGGATGTAGGCATTTGCCAAATTTTAGTTTAAATCATGTAATCCTTCCTCTATGTTTGTACTCCGTATGATCTTGTACTTGTTATCAACGTACTAATGAAAAAAAAACGCTTGCCGGGCACTTGTGCATGTGTCAAACATGCTGAAGGGTGATCCTTCAATACTGCCAAGTTAACAAGGCCCCCCGGCAACACATTCTACCGACTCTCATTATAGCTGTCACTAAACCTCGTTTGATAAGCTCAAAATGGGTTAGGAGCATGGATGGAGACCGGCCCCCTGTCAACCTCCCTTCAAATGATGCTGCAACCAGCCTGATCGAAGGGGCTCGAATCAAGAGATGGGAGCACATGTGACGGAGGCAACAGGGTTCCCCTACGTACAAGCTCTTCATACATGAACACAACATGGAGTGTTAGGATGAACTTATCTTTGTTTGTTATCCTTCTTATCGTTTTAGATAAGGGAAAGGTTGTCGGGGATCAGCACAGGGCCTTGTACTCATCTTCCTCTACGAGAATCACCGTGAAGAGAACTTCCCTGTCATCACCAAAGAGAGGGGATAACACATGGCTCTTGTTGCATGTTGATCACTTTACTCAAAAAACTATCATGATAAGATGGTGCTCAAGTAAATATGAATGCATGCATGCAAGTTTCTATGAAAGAGCACTTCGTTTTATTAGCTTTGCACAGGGTCTGCGCCTGGCTTTGTACAAAGGGCTACAAGTCCTGGGGACTATGCTTGTACAAAACAGGTTGCCAGGGCAAGGCCCGGCAACCGCGCCTTACGGGTAGAACTTGCGAAGATGCTCAATATTCCATGAGTTTTGCATAGGGATGCCATCTTCGGTCTCCAGACGGACTGCCAGGTCTGGTGAGACATACTACCCGGTAAGGGCCTTCCCACTTTGGTGTCAACTTGTTTGAACCCTTGGTGGACTGAACACGCCTAAGGACAAGGTCACCTTCCTCAAGGCTCCGGGCACGAACCCTGCGGCTATGGTAGTGGCGAAGGGCTTGCTGGTATCGTGCAACACATACAGGAGCCTGGAGACGATCTTCCTCGAGGAGCATGGCATCATCATGCCGTAGCTGCCCTTGCTCTACTTCATTGTAGGCAAGTACCCGAGGTGACCTATATATGAGTTCCGTGGGGAGCACTGCTTCTGCACCATATAACAGGGAGCATGGAGTTTGACCGGTAGCTCAATTTGGTGTCGTCCTGATTGACCAAAGAACCACCGGCAACTCATCAATCCAGCGCTTGCAGCATTTTCGCAGTCTATCAAAGGTTCTTGTCTTCAGCCCTCGCAACACTTCAGCATTCATCCTTTCGGCCTGTCCGTTGCTTCTTGGGTGGGTAACAGAGGTGAAAGATACCTTGCTTCCAAGGCTCTGGATTTATTGCATGAAGGCGTGGCTGGTAAACTGGGTGCCGTTGTCGGTAATTACCCTGTTGGGTACTCCAAAATGACACACCAGTCCGTTGAAGAACTTGATAGCCGACTGTGCCGTCACCTTTCTCACTCGTTCTACTTCGGGCCACTTTGTAAACTTGTCAATTGCCACGTACAAGAATTCAAAGCCCCCGGTAGCACGGGGGAAGGGGCCCAAGATGTTGAGCCCCCAGACCACAAAGGGCCAGGATAAAGGGATGGTCTGCAAAGCTTGAGCTGGCTGGTGAATATTCTTGGAGTGGAAGTTGCATGCTTCACACTTGGTGACGAGCTCAGTTGCATCCCGGAGGGCGGTGGGCCAGTAGAATCCTTGCTGGAAAGCTTTCCCAACACGTGCTCTTGATCCCAAATGTGAACCACACACACCTCCATGTATCTCTGCCAACAACATTAGTCCATCTTCTTGACTGATACACTTCAGGTTCACGCCATTAGGTCTCTTTCTGTACAGAATGTTGTCCACAAACTGGTACATACTTGATTGCTGGGCCACTTTTTCAGATTCTTCCGGATCATCAGGTAGTTCTCCAGTTTGCAAGAAGTGGACTATATGCTGTGCCCATGTCGGAGCTTGAGGCTCGATGGCAAGGACTAAAGGCATCTCTTCTGCGGAGGGAGCGCTTGCCTCGACGGCGAAAACCTGGGGTTCTACCGGAGAGCGTAGCTCACTAGCCAACATAGGATCTCCCCCAACAAGCTT
The DNA here is from genome assembly GCA_011799875.1 of Thinopyrum elongatum. Taxonomy (NCBI): domain Eukaryota; kingdom Viridiplantae; phylum Streptophyta; class Magnoliopsida; order Poales; family Poaceae; genus Thinopyrum; species Thinopyrum elongatum. Next base: position 184,889,728 of record CM022297.1, on the reverse strand, counting down.
CTCACCAGCGGCTTCAGGGAGCTCTGCCGGGAAATGCTTGCCGGTGTTGAGCTTTCTTCTTTTCTTGGCCAAAGTTGATGGGGAAACTGATGGTTGGGTGAGGTGGAGTACAAAAGTTCCTGGTTCCGCAGGAAGCTTTTGCGTAGCGCACTTCGACAGGTGATCAACGATGCTGTTTTCCGCACGGGGTACGTGCTCTGTTTGCAGCCCGTCGAAGTGTTCCTCCAGCTTCCTCACCTCTTCCACGTAAGCCTCCATCATGGGCTCTAACAATCCTTATTCACCTGCTTCACAACGAGCTGAGAGTCGCCACGTATGATCAACTTCTTTATTCCCAACTCTACAGCAATCCTGAGCCCGGCAAGGAGTCCTTCATACTCTTTGTTGTTATTGGTGGCATCTTCCCTGGGGAAATGCATTTGGATGAAGTACTTGAGGTGTTCTCCGGTGGGGGCCGGCAATGAGTAAAACTCCTGCCCTGGCACCTTGGAGCGAGAAGGCACCGTCAAAGTACATGGTCCATTCCTTAGGGGCCTCCTTGCCGGGGATGGCAGTTTCCATAATCTCTTCATCGGGTGTTGGCGTCCATTCTGCAATGAATTCTACCAGTGCCCTACTTTGGATAGTTGTTGTGCTCTCAAATTTCAAAGCAAAGCTTGACAGTTCCAAGGTCCACTCCACTATCCTGCCGGTGGGTTCGGGGTTCCTCAAGATTCGCTGCAGTGGAAGGCGGGTCACAACTGTGATTTCATGAGCTTGAAACTAATGGCGTAGTTTCCTCGAGGCCATAAGAAGGCCAAAGATTAACTTTTGGACCCCAGAGTACCTTGACCTAGCCCCCTGCAAGAGGGAACTGACAAAGTAAACTGGTCGCTGCACCATATTCTTTCTTGATAATCCTTTCCGCTTATCAGCACCGATCTGTGGTTCCCATTTATCATTGTCGTTAGGCCCTGCTGGGGATAAAGTTGGTTCACCACTGGACGGTTCTGCCGCAGTAGTTTCTTCGCTATCCACTTCTCTCTGCACCACCAAGGCAACACTAACCACTTGATTCGTTGCCGCCAGATACAGCAACAACGGCTCTTGTGGTTTGGGCGCGACCAGGGTTGGAGCAGAGGAAAGGTAAGCTTTCAAGTTCCGTAGCGCAGCGTCAGCCTCTGGAGTCCATTTCATTGGATGAGCCTTCTTCAATATTTTGAATAACGGCAAGGCACGCTCGGCAGATTTTGAGATGAACCTACTTAATGCAGCAACACAGCCAGCCAGACGCCTCACATCCTTTACGGTCTTCAGAGCTTGAATCTATTATATCGCCTTGATCTTGTCGGGTTTGGCTTCTATCCCTCGCTGAGACACAAAGAATCCCAGGAGCTTCCCAGACGGAACACCAAATACACATTTCTCTGGGTTGAGCTTTAAGTTGATCTTTTGTAGATTTGCAAAGGTTTCTTCTAAATCTTCAATGAGTGTAGATTTGTCCTTGGTCTTGACCACTATGTCATCCATATATGCCTCAATGTTCCTATGCAACTGAGTTTCAAAACCAATCTGCATGGCCCTTGCGAATGTGGAACTAGCGCTTTTTAGCCCGAAAGGCATACATACAAAGCAGTACGTGCCACATGTGGTAATAAAGGTGGTCTTTTCTTCATCTTCCTTGGCCATGAAGATTTGGTGGTAACCAGAGTATGCATCATAGAAGGAGAGCAAATCACATCCTGAGGTGGAATCAACAACTTGATCAATGCCGGCAAGGGGAAGGGGTCCTTTGGACAAGCTTTGTTCAAGTCAGTGAAGTCGCTGCAAAGTCTCCATTTCCCGTTTGCCTTGCGCACCACCACTGGATTTGCTAACCAAGTTGGATGCAGTACTCCTTGGACCAACCCTGCTGCTTCAAGCTTCTTAATCTCCTCAGCAATGAACTGTTGCCGCTCCAGGGCTTGTTTCCTGACCTTCTACTTGATGGGATGGGCATGGGGCAGACAACAAGGTGGTGCTTGATTACCTCCCTGGGAACACCGGGGATGTTAGACGGTTGCCAGGCAAACACGTTGACATTCGCCTGCAGGAAGGTAATGAGCGCGCTTTCCTATTTGTCATCAAGAGTGGAGCTAATGGTAAAAGTACCATTAGTGCCATCCCGCCTTGCCGGAACTTTCTTGGTCGCTGGCGGGGCAGCCTTGGATCTTTTGTTAGCAGAACTCTCGGGCAAGTCACTGCCGGGCATGGCGCACTCCGAAAAGACGCGCTTCCCAGGGTCCTTGTCGATGTCCTTGCTGGTCTTTTGAATTTTCTTTCCTTCCTTGGCAGGAGCTGAGGCCTTGACAGCCTCTGCTGCTACCGTGTTTCTATACATCTTATCCACACAGATGACTGCATCTCTCTTATCCGAGGGGATGGAAATGACCCCCATGGGACCAAGCATCTTCAGATTGTTATATGTGTAATGGGATGCTGCCATGAACTTGGCCAACACGGGGTGGCCAAGAATCCCATCGAATGCAAGGGAAGCTCAACGACGTCAAACACAATCTTCTCGGTCCTGAAGTTTATTTCCCGCCAAATTTTACCGGCAAGGTAACCTTTCCCTTTGTTGGCTCCTCCCTTGGTTGATCCCCTGGAAAGTGCCAGTCTTCTTCAGATCTTCATCAAGATTTTGGAGTATCTTTAGCACCTCGGGGGAAATTAAATTCAACCCTGCCCCGCCATCAACCAACATCTTATTGACCTTGAGGTTGCGGATTGTTGGCAAAACCAACAATGGAAAGCACCCAACCACAGTAGTGCGATCTGGATGGTCCTCAATGTGAAAGATAATGGGCGTGTGGGACCACTTAAGTGGCTCTCGAGCGCTTGCTACTGGCTCTGCTGCATTAACCTCATGCGCCCACTGCTTGAGCTGGCGGTGAGAGGAGTGCAAGGAGGCACCCCCGTCAATGCACATTGCCTCAGTAGCTTTCTGAAACTCCTGTTCAATGGTCTCGTCATCTTCTTCATCATTGTCATCTTCATTTTCCTTCTTCTCACGGCCCCTGGCGGGCTTTTCTTTCTGATCAACCTTGTCGCGGTGCCCATTGCGGCCTCCACGACCCTTCCCGCCAGCGTTATTTAGGCCTTTCTCCTTATCACGCCTCTCATACTCAGCCTTCTGCTTCTCAACCAGCTGTTTGACTTGCTTGCAATCTTGGAGATCATGGCCCTTGGTCCTATGGATCTTGCAGTATGACCCATCGGTCTTGCCGGTTCTCTCAGCCGCTGTTGCCGCCCGGCAATCAGCGCAAGTAGCAGCTTCTTTACCGGACATCTCAGCCTTAGCTTTCTTGCCCGCGGCGAGGTCACCGGAGCTCTCAACGGCCATCACAATTTTTCCTTTACGCTTCTTGTTGCACTTCCTATTTCTTCCCAGGGGTGGCGATGTCGTCGTCGTCTTCCGAATCAACTTCAATACCTACCTCCATGCCTGGGAGCCTTCTGCCTTCCTCAACCCGGGCACAATTATCAGCCAATGTGTATAGCTCATTGACAGTCTTCGGCAGGCAGACATTCATATTTGCACGCATCATTCGATTGCGCACATTCGTGTGGAATGCGGCAATCACAGCTGCCGTGTGTATCTGAGGTACGTTGTGGTGTACTTGGCTGAATCTCTGTAGGTATTTGCGCAAACTCTCCCCTTCTTTCTGTGGGAGGGCGTGTAGGTCACTGGGCTGTCTTGGTTCTTGGTGGCCACCAGTGAAGGTGCCAACGAACTCATTGCATAGGTCTGCCCATGAAGAAATAGAATCCTCCGGCAAGTGCATCAGCCATGACCTGATGTTAGGCTTGAGAGCCAACGGGAAGTAGTTGGTGAGTACTTTCTCATCTCTTCCCCCGGCAACCTGAATGGCAATCGTATAGATGCCCAGGAACTCTGCTGGGTTCAGCTTTCCATCGTATTTCTCGGGCAGGTCAGGCTTGAAGGAGCGAGAAGATGGCCAACGGACTTGCCGCAGCTCACGAGTGAAGGCAAGGCACCCCACCTCATAAGTCAGGTACCCGCCAACACTGGGCATGGGTTTGTCAATGTCGGGTCCATTGCACTTGACTAATTGACGGTGCGTCTCGTGACGCTGCTCGATGGTGACACGGGCGTCTTCCCTTCTCCTATCTCTCAACACTTGGCATTGATACTGCTGGAGCCGTGGGTCGGACAAAGCCATTTACGCGTCGTCAGGCACATCGATGTCTTGGGTTTGCCGATCTCACCGTGGCCGCCTTTGGATGGGCTGCCGCGGAGGGGACTCCAACGTAGGTGTAGTCCTATCAGCTTGGCCACCATCTGGCGCCGCCGGTGTCGTCTGCGGGTGCTGCGAGGGCTCCACGCGCTGTGACTTGTTGGCTTCAGCAAAACTGATGATGCTCTGAATGGTAGCTCTCCATTCATCCATCTTGTCTGCCGCTGCGGGAAAGTTTAGCAATAGCTGAGCTCTCGCCATCGCTTCGTCCACCGTCTCTAGCATGGCACGAGAGGCAGAATGCGACACCGCCTGTCGTGGTGGAACACGATCACCTATGGGGCCGTCAGCCCCTTAAGGTTCGGCAGGGGGAGATCACATTGCACAAAGAGCGGAAGCCATGGAACAGCACGATAGTGGGTGACGCTGGTGGTTTTTACCCAGGTTCGGGCCGCTGTGAAGCGTAAAACCCTACTACTGCTTTGGTGGATTGAAGGGTGGACCGTGGTGGACACGCAGCGCTCAAGCCCGGCAAGGTCACCTCGGGGAGAGCAGCTACGCGCGTATGAGTGTACAAGGGTCTGAATCCTTTTTTAGGTTGCCATGTCCCTCCTTTTATAGGCTAAGGGGTTACCAAAGTGGCAAAACAGCCATTATCTACCGATTAGATAGCCAACAGTGCTATCATACCTAACTCTGGCAGTTAGGACAAAGTGCATTAAATGCACTGCTAGGTGTCACGCTGAGGATGCAGCCCGGCAAGCCTGTCGCGCCGCTTAATCATCTTCCACCTGTCTGCATGACACGCCTCTGGACGTGTGTCGTATAGGGGGAATCTCCCTTCCAAATGGCTGCCACGTGCCAAATGATAGCTACTTAATCACTTGGGGGCTTGACACCACACTGATAGGTGACTTGCGTCGCTGTGCAGTGGAGCGGTGGAGTCTTGGCGGGGATATTTTCCCTTGGCGGCCCCGGCAAGCCTGCCGGGGAAATCTTGGGACTTGTTCTTGGTGAGGCCTCGACCTGACCAGGCTCACCTGCCCGGTAAGGGAGGTCTTTTCTTAGTGACATCTTGTGCTCTTGGCTTGTCTTGGTCTTCTTGATCCGCCATTTGATTCCTCAAAGAGCTATCTTTCTGGCTTGGGAGCTTGGCGCCACTGTATCCTCGCCCTCGCGCCTGTGTACAGTTTGGGCAACATACGTGAGGGTTTGTTGCACCAACAGGAGCCCCCGGGCCTGGCCCAAATGTGCTGCCGAGCACCGTTGGGGTAGGCCCTATCAGGTACACCGGCTGGGCGCTTGTGGTGGCTCTCCTCTTGATATTTTCCTTGCTTCTTCATTAACATGTGCTTGAGTTAGTTTCTGGTTTTCCCGTGCGTCGCGCGACGCCAAACACGGTGGGGCCATCTCTGTAATGGCATGTGAATGACTTTTGTTCATGGGGAGGTAACTGCTATTTCACTTTTCCCACCACGCACATCCCTTCCGCCACGTATGCCGCATGCATCGCGTGGGGTAGGTAACGGATGTGTATGGCGTAGGAAAGAGCGCCGTGGCAGAAATCCGCCCGCCCCGGATTGGTGCGAGAGGGCGGTCGACGAGTCCAGCCGCCGTTGGTGGCATAAACGGGTTGGATTTGAAGGAGCCCCTGGGGGGGGGGGAAGAGGAGCACCAGCCCCCGGTCCCAGCTTGTCTATAAAAGGGAGCACGAGGGGGAACGGGGGCATTCATCCTCGTATCTTCTCCTTCTTCTTGCTTGCCTTCTTCTCCTTTATGCCAAGGGAAAGAGGCCGAGGCCTGGCTTCGGGCCTCGGCTTGGGAGTGGCGATCCTGGAGGCTCGTGTTGACACTCGGGGTGAGTCTGGTCCGCGGCCGCAGGAGACGTAGTGGCTGTGGTTGGGGCAGTCGCAGCTGGTGGCAGCGCACCTATGATCGCCGCATCCACTCCGGTATGGAAGGCGCCACGCCGTTCGGAAATGGCAGAGCATTCGCACCCTCCACACTAGCTATCCGTCTGGGGCAGGGGTGTCGCCTTTGCCGCCGGCTGCAGGAGTTCGAAGGCCCATTGGCAGAGTCTTCAGGGCTTCTAGTGCCTGCCTGTGACGCCGTGCTCGGGATCTTTGGTGATACTAGTGCTGCACTCTCCGACAAGGTCGGGGGCGATGCTGAAGACGGTGACGCCCGCCTACCCGCCAAGGTGGGGGGCAATGTCCTCAATGCGCCTTGGGCACCGCCACCACCATCAGCAGCCTCTCCGGGGGAAGTGACGGGCCAGGGGCCCGACGTCTTCCCGGAGCGACAGTGACGAGGAGGAAACTGGCGAAGATGAGGAAGGCGGATGGCAGGCCGTCAGGTCAGACTACGATGGCACCGACGCCTTTGTCTCGTACTGCCTGCTTGTTGCTCCATTCTTTGGTTCTTCCCTGCCTCGGCACCATCATCACCAGCCTCTTCCGAACGGCTGCCGGGGGAAGCTCTCTTGGTGCCTTCTGCCACGCGCACCTCGCCTAGGCGCTCCTTTTGCCCTTTTCGCACTCAAGACGAACCCTGGGAGAAGGAGGTCAATAAAGGCATTATGAGGCATTTGTCCTTTTATTTCAAAGGATGTAGGCACTGGCCAAATTTTGGTCTTAAATATGTAATCTCTTTTATCCATGTTTGTGCTCTGTAAGGTTTGTACTTGTTTATCCGCATATTAATGAAAAAGACAAGCCTTGTCGGGTACTTGTGCATGTATCTTATCCATGCAGAGGAGGAACGCCTCTATACTTTTAAGTAAACAAGTTTTCCCGGCAAACTATCTTGCCGGTGCCCTCCATTGTTGCCTCCTGCCGAGCTTAAAACTACAGAAGGGAACCAACTCCTTGTCGATCCTTCTTTGTCAAATGCCACTACAGTCATCTTGACCGAAACAACATTGGATCAAAGGATGGGAGCACAAATGTTTTGAAGGTGACAAGGTTTCTCTATGCACAAGTTTTCTTCTTACAGAGGCGTGTATGGATAAAAGGAAACTTATCTGTTCGGCTTGTCGGGGATCGATATGTAAGCTTCTTTTCTGTCTCTTCTTCCCAGGATCAAGTCCGCGACAAGAGCCATTGAGTTAGTGCAGGGGAAAACATAGTAGCATATGACCTCATCTAAATGATCATGGCAAGTTTAAGCTAAGCTAATCATGCATGCATGTTTTTAGGGCGCCAACGCTTCATTTTATTATCTGTGCTCAAGGTCTACGCCTAGCTTTGTACAAAGGGTTACATGCGCATCGGCAAGGCTTGTACAAAAGGGTGGCTGCCGGGGTAGGGCCCGGCAGCACGCCTTACGGGTAGAACTTGCGAAGATGCTCAATATTCTATGAGCTTTGCATTTTGATGCCATCTTCGTTCTCCAGACAGACTGCGCCAAGTCTGGTGACTGGTACTACCCGATAAGGGCCTTCCCACTTTGGCATCAACTTGTTGGAACCCTTGGCAGACTGAACACTCCTAAGGACAAGGTCGCCTTCCTCAAGGCTCTGAGCATGGACCCTGCGGCTGTGATAGTGGCGTAGGGCTTGCTGGTAGCATGCAGCACGCACAGCAGCCCGGAGACGGTTCTCCTCAAGGAGCATGGCATCGTCATGCCGGTGCTACTCTTGCTCTACTTCATCATAGGAAAATACTCGAGGTGACTTGTATATGAGGTCCGTGGGGAGCACTACTTCTGCCCCATAGACTAGGAAGAAGGGACTTTGGCTGGTAGCTCGATTTGGTGTCCTACGGAGGGACCAAAGAACCACCGGTAACTCGTCGATCCAGCGTCTGCCATACTTTCACAGCTTATCAAAAGTCCTTTTCTTGAGCCCATGCAACACTTCATTGTTCATCCTCTTAGCTTGTCCATTGCTCCTGGGATAAGCAATAGAGGCGAATGAAACCTTGCTTCTGAGGGTTTGAACATATTGCATGAAGGTGCAGCTTGTGAATTGGGTGCCATTGTCAGTGGTGACTCTGGCGGGTACTCCGAAACAGCACACCAATCCTTTCAAGAACTTGATAGCTGATTGTGCGGTCACCTTCCTCACAGGCTCCACTTCCGGCCACTTTGTAAACTTGTCGATTGCAACGTACAAGAATTCAAAGCCCCCGGTAGCACGGGGGAAGGGGCCCAGGATGTCGAGCCCCTAGACCAAAAATGGCCAAGACAAAGGGATCGTCTGGAGAGCTAGAGCAGGTTAATGGATATTCTTGGAGTGGAACTAACAGGCTTCACATCTGGTGACTAGCTCAATTGCATCTTGGAGGGCCGTGGGCCAGTAGAAACCTTACAGAAAAGCTTTTCCAACCAAGGCTCTTGATCCAATATGAGAGGCCGCACATGCCTCTGTGTATCTCTGCCAATAGTTCCTTCCCCTCTTCCCGGCAAATGCACTTCAATTTCACACTGTTGGGCCTCCTTCTGTATATCGTGTCATCGACAAACTGATACATACTGGCCCTCTGGGCTACTCTTTCAGCTTCTTCTTGTTCTTCGGGAAGTTCTCCAGTTTGGAGGTAGCGGACAATGTGCCGTGCCCAGGTTGGAGCTCGTGGCTCGACAACTAGGACTAACGGCACCTCCTCACTCGTGGGTGCACCTACATCAACTGCAAGGACCTGTGATCCTGCAGAAGAGTACAGCTCACCAAGCGAAGTGGAGTTGTTCCCGGCAGCTTCTCTAATGGGGACTTCGAGGAGTCCTACCGGGAGATGCTTGCCGGAGTCCAATTTCCTCCTTTTCCTGGCCATTGTTGTCGGGGTCACTGAGGGTTGAGTCAGGTGGAGAACAAAAGTCCATGGTTCCACAGGAAGCTTTTGTGCAGCACATTTTCATAGATGATCAGCGATGTTGTTTTCCGCACGTGGCACATGCTCTGTTTGCAATCCATCAAAATGCTCCTCCAGCTTCCTCACTTCTTCGACATATGCCTCCATCAATGGACTCTGGTAATCCTTGTTGACTTGCCTCACCACAAGCTGCGAATCTCTGCGGATGATCAACTTCTTAATCCCCAATTCTGTTGCAATTCTGAGCCCGGCAAGGAGCCCTTCATATTCTGCAGTGTTATTGGTAGCTTTATCCCGGGGAAAATGCATTTGGACCACATACTTGAGGTGTTCTCCGGTGGGCGCAATGAGGAGCACGCCAGCCCCTGCACCTTGCAATGAGAAGGCACCATCAAAGTACATGACCCATTCTTGGGGTGCCTCCTTGCCGGTGATAACTATTTCCGGCGTCTCTTCGTTTAGAGTAGGTGTCCATTCTGCAATGAACTCTGTCAGCGCTCTGCTCTAAATGGTTGAGGTACTTTCATACTTCAGACCAAAACTTGATAATTCTAATGCCCATTCAACTATCCCGCCGGTGGCCTCAGGGTTCCTTAGTATGGGAAACGGGTGACAACTGTGATCTCGTGGGCTTGGAAGTAGTGGCGCAGTTTCCTTGAGGCCATGATGAGGCCGAAGATCAATTTCTGCACTCCAGAGTACCTTGACCTAGCCCCCTGCAACAGGGAGCTAACAAAGTAGACTGGTCGCTGCACCACCCTCTTCTTTACCGTGGCCTTGGGATTGCCTTCACCACCCTGCCCTTCTTTCTCCTGATCCGCACCTACCCTTGCCGCGACTGGTTCGCTTCCTTCTCCAGGGAGGACAGTAGCTGTAGCTGCTCCTTCATCTACTTCCCGCTGCGCCACCAATGCTTCACTAACCACTTGATTGGTTGCCGCCAAATATAGCAGCAATGACTCTTGTGGTTTAAAAGCGACCAAGGTGAGAGCAGAGGAAAGATAGGCTTTTAAGTCCTGCAGTGCTGCTTCTGCCTCCGGGGTCTACTTCATGGGTCCTGCCTTCTTCAGAATTTTAAAGAATGGCAGGGCGCACTCGGCAGACTTGGAAATGAACCTACTCAGCGCGATAACACATCCAGTTAAACGCCTCACGTCCTTGACTGTCTTGGGTGCTCGAATCTCCTCGATTGCTCTGATCTTGTCGGGGTTGGCCTCTATCCCCCGGTGAGACACAAAGAAACCAAGCAGCTTGCCGGAGGGAATGCCAAACACACACTTCTCAGGGTTCAACTTCAAGTTGATCTTGCGCAGGTTTGCAAAGGTCTCTTCCAAGTCCTGAATGAGCACTGATCTGTCCTTGGTTTTGACCACTATATCATCCATGTAAGCCTCAATATTCCTGTGCAACTGAGGTTCAAACCCAATTTGCACTACCTTTGCAAAAGTGGACCCAGCGCTCTTTAACCCGAAAGGCATCCGCACAAAGCAGTACGTGCCACATGGGGTTATGAACACGGTCTTCTCCTTGTCTTCCTTAGACATGAATATCTGATGGTATCCGGAGTATGCATCCAAGAAGGAAAGCAGATCGCACCCGGAAGTGGAATCCACAATCTGGTCGATATGCAGCAAGGGGAAAGGGTCCTTCGGACATTCCTTGTTTAGATCTGTGAAGTCTATGCAGAGCCTCCATTTCCCATTCACCTTGCGTACCACCACTGGGTTGGCTAACCATGTTGGATGCAACACTCCCCTGACCAAACCAGCTGCTTCGAGTTTCTTGATCTCTTCGGCAATGAATTGCTACCACTCTAAAGCTTTTTTCTTGACCTTCTGCTTGACGGGCCGAGCATGAGGGCAGACAACAAGGTGGTGGTCGATTACCTCCCTGGGAACGCTGGGGATGTCAGATGGTTGCCAAGCAAACACATCAACATTCGCCCGCAGGAAGGCAACGAGCGCGCTTTCCTATTTGTCATTGAGGGTGAAGCTGATGGTGAATGTACCATCAGTGCCACCCAGCCCTGCCGGGACCTTCTTTACAGCAGGCGAGGCAACTTTAGATCTCTTGCTAGTGGAACTGTCTGGCAAATCATCGACAGGCGCGGCGCACTCCGGAGAGGCGCGCTTCTCAGATCCCTTGCTGGTATCCCTGCTAGCTTTATTTCCTCTCTTGTTTTCCTTGGCGAGAACTGCGGCTTCTGCAGCCTCGGCAGCGACCGCATCCCGGTACATCTTATCCATGCATATGATTGCGTCTTTCTTGTCCGACGGGATGGAGATGACGCCCATTGGTCCTGGCATCTTCAGAGTATTATAGGCATAGTGAGATGCCGCCATGAATTTTGCCAGAGCTGGACGACCAAGAATCACATTGTACGGCAAAGGAAGCTCGACCACGTCGAACACAATCTTCTCGGTCTGGTAGTTCAATTCACCTCCAAACGTCACTGACAGTGTGATCTTTCCCTTAGGACGACTTCTGCCGGGGTTGATTCCTTGAAAAGTGCCAGTAACCTTGAGCTCTTCATCTGATATTTGCAACTTGCTGAGTACCTTGGAGGAAACCAGATTCAACCCTGCCCCTCGGTCAACCAACATCTTTGTGACCTTGAGGCTGCGGATTGTTGGTGAAACCAACAACAACAAGCAACCTACCGCGGTGGTACGGTCGGGTGATCCTCTTCGTCAAAGATGATGTGCGTGCCGAACCATTTGAGTGGTTTCTGGGAGTCTGTTGCTGGCTCTACGGCATTGACCTCACACGCCCACCATTTAAGCTGGCGGTGAGTGGAGTGCAAAGATGCGCCTCTGTCAATGCACAGGGCCTCAGTGGCTTTCTGGAATTCTTGCTCACTGGTTTCCTCTTCATCCCCTAGCAGATTTTTCTTGATGCTGGGGAATCTTGCTGCGGTGGCCTCCTCTGCCGCCTAGGCCTTTCCCGCTAGCACCTTTTTGGTCTCTTTCCTTATCACGCTTCTCGTACTTAGCTTTCTGCTTCTTGACAAGTTGTTCAACTTGGTGACACTCTCGGAGGTCATGGCCCTTGGTCCGGTGGATCTTGCAGTACGGTCCATCAGCTTTCCCAGCCTTTTTGCCGCCGCAACCTCCCGGCATTCAGTGCACGTGGCAACTTCCTTGCTGGGGCTTCAGTCTTGGCCTTCTTGCCGGTACTAGGAGTGCCAGAACCCTCAACAGCCAGTACTGCCTTTTCCTTGCGCTTTTTGTTCTTCCTCTTTGGGTTAGTGGCATCGTCGTCATCTTCTGAATAAACTTCGATGACATCCTCTTCTCCGGGGTGCCGCCTCCCTTCCTCTATACGGGCACACTTATCCGCCAAGGTGTACAGCTCATTCACAGTCTTGGGCAACCGGGTGTTCATCTTGGAACGTATCCTCCTGTTGCGCACGTTGGACTGGAACGCGGGAATCACAGCTGCCGGGTGGATATCTGGAATGTTCCTGTGCACCCGGCTAAACCTCTGCATGTACTTCCGCAAGCTCTGCCCTTCCTTTTGTGGAAGGAGATGCAAATCGCTGGGCCGTCCTGGTTCTTGATGGCCGCCCGTGAAGGCACCAACAAACTCATTGCACAGGTCAACCCAGGACGAAATGGAATTCTCCGGCAGGTGCATCAGCCATGACCTCACATTTGGCTTAAGTGCCAAAGGGAAGTAGTTGGCGAACACCTTCTCATCTCTTCCTCAGGCGGCTTGAATAGCGATGGTGTAAATGCTCAAGAACTCTGCCAGGGTCAGCCTTCCATCATACTTTTCTGGTATCTCTGGCTTGAAATCACGGGCAGATGGCCAAAGGACTTGCCGCAGCTCGCGAGTGAAGGCAGGGCACCCAACCTCGAAAGGCAAGTAACCACCTTCACTGGGTGAGGGTTCGTCTATGTCTGAGCCATTGGCCTGTCAGATTGGCAACGGGTTTCGCGGTGTCGTTCTATAGTGACGCGCGTGTCTTCCCTCCGTAGATCTTCCAGGACCTGCCGCTGATCTCAACAGGCCCGAGGATCAGATGAAGCCATTGATGCCTCGTCGGGCTCCTGGTCATGTGGTTCGGGATGCGGCCTCTGCGCTGGCTGTCGTGGAGGGGATTGCACCGTTCGAGTGGCCCCCTCAACATGGTCAGCAGCTCGGGCCATGGTTGTTGCTTGCGGGTGTCGGGGCCGGATTTCGGGAACACAAAATATCCCAGAAATTTAACCCCTCGTGTTACCACCAGCCCAGGATTACTGTTACTGGTGGACACGTCCTTGTTACAGATTACCAAGCAATTACAAGAATTGGATACAAGACCATGAAGATCTAATGATACAACAATGATTCTGGTGATGGATGATGGAAGTGACTCATGGTTCTCCAACGTCGATGGGGCTCCATTCCCACAGGAACAGCTGACCGGGATAATTCCTATCCGCGTGGCTGCTATACTAGGCTCCGCACGGACGTCGCTGTGGTATACCTTGTAGAACTCCTGACCTGGCCAAGTAAATAGCCAGGGACAAGCCTGTGAGTACGTTGGAATGTACTCGCAAACATCATGAACAAAAGATATACCGAATGCAGCAGATAAAAATATATGATCATGACGAACCAAACTATATGCGTATGCTCATGCCGGACTATATTAAATGCATGCTGATAGGAATTAAATCATGGCATGATAACATATTAGCATGTACAAATAAATGAATATATAAAAATGTTAGTGATAAACAAGGGAAGTTAAAGGAAAATAAAAGAAATGCCGGTCGGATGTCTAAAATGACACCACGGTAGGTCTTGAAGAGAAATGCCTAACGGGTATCCACAAGAGTAGTGGCGTGTTAGACCGCCTGAGAACTCGAGGGACGCCACGAAGAGGTCTTGAAAAGAAATGCCAATCGGGTATCCGCAAGAGTAGTGGCGTGATAGACCGCCTGAGAACTCGAGGGACGCCACGGAGAGGTCTTGAAAATAAAACCGAATGCCCGTGGTAGTCTAGCCAGCCCCTGAGACACTCAGGAAAATAAAATAAGAGAAACGGGTTAGTCCACAATAATATGCATAACCACAATAATGTTAATATGCATAGCAAAAATATTCATGGTAGCATCAGGGTGACAAAAATTATCCTGCAAAATAATTCAGGCACATTTTAATTATTTCCTCCGAAGACCGACACTTGACCAACCCAGATTGTAGTCCTTAACCGCGGACACGGCTATCTGAATAGGTTTAAACTCTACAGAGGGTGTACTCTTTACCCACAAGTAAAGGATTTCTTTAGTCAGCACCATGACACTGACTAATTCCCATTACGGTCTTTGGGTTGAAAACACACCTGACCAGCACACACCAGATTAACCGTCCGGATGCCAGGAATCACCCAAAGCATCGTTTCAGAAAAACTCTAAGTCGGGGAGACAACAATCTCGAGTAGCATGGGATCACTATTAATACGCACGGATTCCAAGGGGTGCCCCCCTCTCGGACACAACCGGAAACACCCATGCCCCCTGACCCGATGACAGGATTTAGTCCATGATCTTGGAAACCCTCATCGTAGCCCTCTATGTGGTGTGTGCACGGAAAGGGGTTAACTACTTACTAAACCATACCCCACCTGTGGCAGGGACAAGTGGCAGCACGAATCAAGTATGGGGGTTACCGGAACAAGACTCGATCTACGGTCGACTCAGGAGGCTCAAATATTTCCTGCAGTGGTTAGCACAACAAAGTATTCTCTCAACAACATTAACAAACAGGGCCACAACCCTTACATGTTCCAACATGCATAATCAACAAGGTATGATCACGTTCCAACGTGATCACTCTTCTGCCGATAACGGTATTTTACTTATACCCGCTCCTGCAAGTTAGTCAAGACAAGCACACGATGCACGGTACAAGGAAACATGCCATCACTACATGTATGCAAATTTTATTCGAACTCAACCTATCTATGATTTTATTTATTCTTGCAAACAATATAACCATGCAATTCACCATATCAAGTGTTCAAGATGCTTGCCTTGAGCATGCGGAAGTGTGGGGTGCACTCCAAATGTTTTGAAAATTTTATCTTCCCTCCAATTCCTATTTTAAAAAAATAGTTGAATTACCACATAGAGCTAAAACAGTGCTAAAAAGTGTTTCCAATATTTTTGAAATAAATAATAAAATAAACTATATGAAAAATGAGAAATAGCAAAAAAAGAAACAATTTATTTGAAGTTAATATGAACTACTTATGAAATTTCTAAGCTGGAATAAATGACTAAATGGACTATTTAATTGATCCAGTAGAGACTGAGTTTAGGAAAAATGTTCACCTAGGCTGGAATAATAGGGCATGATTTTAGGAATCTACAGAAATTTGAATAATCCAATTTAGATTTGAAAATACTGCTGTGTAAATTAATGGAAAACTACTGATAAGAGAAAAAGAGGAAGGCAGAGGGGCGCCCTGAGCGCTGTATAGTCACTGTCGTCACTGGGCCTGGCCCACCCATTCGGCCGCCCGGAAGGCTGATGAAGTCGATAATGTATTTCACGGAATACATGTTCCTCCACGTGGAAACAGCTTTGGAGAAAAACCGCCTCCACTCACTGGCGGCTCTGGGTCACTGACGGTCAGGTTTGACCGGTCCGCTGGCGCCCTCTCCTCTGGCCGATACAGAGCGAGGTCGCCGGCGCTCTCCACTGGCAAACGGTGGCGCCCCTCGGGGCTTTGAGCCCACGAGCGTGCTCAGCAAGTCCTGGCGATCCTCCTGGTGGTCGCCATGGTCAGTGGGGAGCAAGGGGTCGCCGGCGGCGAGGTCTTTCCGAGGACTCCGGCGGAACCAAATTGGGGATTTCTCCCACGATCGGTCTCAAGCGAAATTGAATGTGGGAATAGACTTGCGGGGTTGGGAGGAACTTGTTGAAGAAGGAAACGGAGAGGGGAGGCTACGGTTGCGCCGGAATCATTCGGGAGGTCGTGGCGGATGCTTTCACCGGAGGTGGTGAAGATGATCCCTTCCGGTCGATTTGCTGCCCTGGGAGGGTCTATAGAGGGAGGAGGGGTGGTTCTAAGGATCGAGGAGGTGCCGGGGTGGCATTTTATAGCCGGTGGAGGTCGGTTCCGTGGCTTCCCGAGAAAGCACCAGCGGACAGTGGCCATTACTGCGCCGACGAGGTGGTTATGGGCGGTGGCCGTGGTCGGTGGTGGGCGGCGGGGCTCGGTGGCTCGTAGTTAAGTCGAGGGGGTGCTCTGGTGGCCTCGGATTGGCCCTAGGCACCCTGGACGGTGCCGTACCTGAGAAGACTACGTCGGTGGTGATGAGGCGATGACGCTAGTGGCTTGTCGGCGCTAGGGGACTAGGGGAGGTGTCGGAGAGGTTGGTTGGTGTATGGTGACGCCGCCTGGGTAGCTTAGAGGGTCGGGGAGGCAGCAGGCGCACGGCAACTGCTCGATGCCAGAGGCTGCAAAATGAGCACTCTGGTCGCGCTCTGGCCATGCACGTGTGGTGCTCGATGAAATGCCACTGGGATCAACAGGTTTTGCTGATGATGAATGTTGTCAGAGTGATGCTCCTGTGGCTCCCAGAGATGATGGACATGGTAGTTTGTCTAGAGGATCAAATCACTAATGTAATTTAGAATGGAGCCAAGTTTCTGCCATGCCCATAATCTATTTGACAGAATGCTAGGCCATCTAGGAAACTTTGTTGGTTATGAAAATTGGCAGTATGATGTCTCATTAGATGGTAGGGATGTTGGTGGAGTTGGTTGGGTAAGAAGAGAAACTTGCTCGTGCAAGTTTTACTGATATTCATTTCTGGACAGAAAGTTCAGAGGAATATTTCGTGAACTAAAATGATTCCAATGGAGCTAAAATTTTGGATTAAGGGTTTTGTTGGAAGGACTATAAGAGGGAAAAAATTCAGAATTTTTGGAGTAAGAAAAATTAGGGTTGCAATTGAAACTCAAAAATAGGACAGAATTGAAAGGAGGATGTTTCACTCAAAATTTCCAAAAGACCAAGTTGGGTTTTTGCATAAAAGTGATCTGTGGACATCACATGACCTCCCATAATTTTTTGTGGAATTTTAAAGAATTAATTAAAGTGGTTGCAGTGCAACAGAGGCATTTAAAGAATTGAAAATGCTGTTAAAATAATTATATTGGGCAAAAAAAAAATTTATGAAAATAATTCCCACTGTTATTTAAAATATAATTGAAATGATTTATGGAAACTACCCAAAACCCACATTATTCTGCAAAAAATTCTATATGGAGGGAAGAATTTTGAAAAACAGAGGGCAGAAAATACTCAAAAAACAATAAAACACCCAATATAGTTTAATTTTTTTATTCCTAGCCAATTTTTACTTAATAAAATCATGGTTGAATTTTTGGGGTGTTACAAACTCTACCCCCCTTAAGAAAATCTCGTCCTCGAGATTTGTTAAGGGCGAAGGAACTAAATGCATATCACAACAGACAAGCAATCATATACAAGGCAACAACACAAAAGCACATTATTCAATCAAGCGCTACACACTGCTAGAAACATACACATGTTCGTTTACGGCACGACGGCGGAATCTACAGGGCAACAGGGTTACTAAGGACTTGACAACTACTCTGGTGGACTCAGTCCACTTCGTCGACATCCAGACGGGTGTGTCTCGCGGATGTCGAGGTTTCTCCGAGTGCTTCATCGTCGAAGTCGGCTGGAGTGGAATGAGGAGCTGCAGGGTTGGGGTAGCGATGATGACCCATGCGGGGTGTAGTGGCTACAGTCCCGTTGGAGAAAATCCCCAAGAGACAACGGAGTTCATCCGGGGAAACGAATGCATTGCCCGGGTGGGCAACAGGGGCAGACCTCGCAGGCTCGATTGATCTCCCGAACAGTACTATCAGGTTGTCAGTGGCGGGTGCAGCTTCACTTCTCACCGGGGTCAGGAGAACAAGCGTCCTGCGGGTCTCAATCAGGTCAAAAGTGACCTGATCGAACAGTGCCTCTTGTGCTCTCAGGTAGCGCACCAGATGCACCAGAGCAGGATCCGACTCTTGGTCTCCATTGGCGACTTGGGTCGGTCTACCATAGCATTCACGACTTGGGTAGTAGTAGAAAGAGCGCAGTTAACCCTCGGCGACAGATGCCAGAGTTGAACTACAGCCTCTCGGGCTGCAAGTTGAATGGCTTGGGGCTCGTCGGAGGTCGTCCTTTCGGTGAACCGGTAGGGGCGCTCTGCGGTGATGCCCCTCCCGTAGATGTGCACCGTGGCCCAGAAGTGGTGGATGGCATCACTCGCGTTCTCTTGGTACACAACATACTCCGGTGGCTCTTCGATGTCGAGAGCACGACGGGTGAGATTGGCGAGGATGGCTACAAAGCCTTCAAGCTCGACTGCGGTGGTCTCGTTGTGCACGATGGGGCCGGGCATCTTGGTGGTTGGATATCGAACTGAGAGTGAGAATTTGATGTGCTGAGTTGGGTTGAGGCTTCCTTTATAAGCTAGTAGAGTCTTCCATTGCACGCTTGCGGATGGGACAACTCAGGTGTCGGCCACAGGCACACGGCCTATGGGCTAGGTTGATAGGTTGGGCACCGACTGTCAAAAAGATGTCGACTATCCACTGTGCGGTTATCGGATAAGATGTGCTTGACTGTGGACAGGAAAGTTGTGGATGGTGTGGAAACCTAGAGATAGTGACCAGGCTAAGATAGGATAAGCCAATGGTCAGCCAGGCTCTGATACCAAGGCTGTCGGGGCCGGATTTCGGGAACACAAAATATCCCAGAAATTTAACCCCTCGTGTTACCACCAGCCCAGGATTACTGTTACTGGTGGACACATCCTTGTTACAGATTACCAAGCAATTACAAGAATTGGATACAAGACCATGAAGATCTAATGATACAACAATGATTCTGGCGATGGATGACGGAAGTGACTCGTGGTTCTCCAACGTCGATGGGGCTCCATTCCCACAGGAACAGCTGTCCGGGATAATTCCTATCCGCATGGCTGCTATACTAGGCTCCACACGGACGTTGCTGTGGTATACCTTGTAGAACTCCTGACCTGGCCAAGTAAATAGCCAGGGACAAGCCTGTGAGTACGTTGGAATGTACTCGCAAACATCATGAACAAAAGATATACCGAATGCAGCAGATAAAAATATATGATCATGATGAACCAAACTATATGTGTATGCTCATGCTGGACTATATTAAATGCATGCTGACAGGAATTAAATCATGGCATGATAACATATTAGCATGTACAAATAAATGAATATATAAAAATGTTAGTGATAAACAAGGAAAGTTAAAGGAAAATAAAAGAAATGCCGGTCGGATGTCTAAAATGACACCACGGTAGGTCTTGAAGAGAAATGCCTAACAGGTATCCACAAGAGTAGTGGCGTGATAGACCGCCTGAGAACTCGAGGGACGCCACGAAGAGGTCTTGAAAAGAAATGCCAATCGGGTATCCACAAGAGTAGTGGCGTGATAGATCGCCTGAGAACTCGAGGGACACCACGGAGAGGACTTGAAAATAAAACCGAATGCCCGGGGTAGTCTAGCCAGCCCCTGAGACACTCAGGAAAATAAAATAAGAGAAATGGGTTAGTCCACAATAATATGCATAACCACAATAATGTTAATATGCATAGCAAAAATATTCATGGTAGCATCAGGGTGACAAAAATTATCCTGCAAAATAATTCAGGCACATTTTAATTATTTTCTCCGAAGACCGACACTAAGACCGACACTTGACCAACCCAGACTGTAGTCCTTAACCGCTGACACGACTATTCGAATAGGTTTAAACTCTGCAGAGGGTGTACTCTTTACCCACAAGTAAAGGATTTCTTTAGTCAGCACCGTGACACTGACTAATTCCCATTACGGTCTTTGGGTTGAAAACACACCTGACCAGCACACACCAGATTAACCGTCCGGATGCCAGGAATCACCCAAAGCATCATTTCAGAAAAACTCTAAGTCGGGGAGACAACAATCTCGAGTAGCATGGGATCACTATTAATACACGCGGATTCCAAGGGGTACCCCCCTCTCGGACACAACCGGAAACACCCATGCCCCCTGACCTGATGACAGGATTTAGTCCATGATCGTGGAAACCCTCATCGTAGCCCTCTATGTGGTGTGTGCATGGAAAGGGGTTAACAACTTACTAAACTGTACCCCACCTGTGGCAGGGACAAGTGGCAGCACGAATCAAGTATGGGGGCTACCGGAATAAGACTCGATCTACGGTCGACTCAGGAGGCTCAAATATTTCCTGCAGTAGTTAGCACAACAAAGTATTCTCTCAACAGCAGTAACAAACAGGGCCACAACCCTTGCATGCTTCAACATGCATAATCAACAAGGTATGATCACATTCCAACATGATCACCCTTCTGCCGGTAACGGTATTTTACTTATACTTGCTCCTGCAAGTTAGTCATGACAAGCACACGATGCATGGTACAAGGAAACATGCCATCACTACATGCATGCAAATTTTATTCGAACTCAACCTATCTATGATTTTATTTATTCTTGCAAACAATATAACCATGCAATTCACCATATCAAGTGTTCAAGATGCTTGCCTTGAGCATGCGGAAGTGTGGGGTGCACTCCAAATGTTTTGAAAATTTTATCTTCCCTCCAATTCCTATTTTAAAAAAATATTTGAATTACCACATAGAGCTAAAACAGTGCTAAAAAGTGTTTCCAATATTTCTGAAATAAATACTAAAATAAACTATATGAAAAATGAGAATTAACAGAAAAAGAAACAATTTATTTGAAGTTAATATGAACTACTTATGAAATTTCTAAGCTGGAATAAATGACTAAATGGACTATTTAATTGATCTAGTAGAGACTGAGTTTAGGAAATATGTTCACCTAGGCTGGAATAATAGGGCATGATTTTAGGAATTTACAGAAATTTGAATAATCCAATTTAGATTTGAAAATACTGCTGTGGAAATTAATGGAAAACTACTGATAAAAGAAGAAGAGGAAGGCAGTGGGGCGCCCTGAGCGCTGTATAGTCACTGTTGTCACTGGGCCTGGCCCACCTGTTCGGCCGCACGGAAGGCTGATGACGTCGATAACGTATTTCACGGAATATGTATTCCTTCACGCGGAAACAGCTTTGGAGAAAAACCGTCTCCACTCACTGGCGGCTCTGGGTCACTGACAGTGGGCCCGCCTGGCCCACTGGTCAGGTTTGACCGGTCCGCTGGCGCCCTCTCCTCCGGTCGATACAGAGCGAGGTCTTCGGCGCTCTCCAGCAGCAAACGGCGGCGCCCCTCGGGGATTTGAGCCCACAAGCGTGCTCAGCAAGTCCTGGCGATCCTCCTGGTGGTCGCCATGGTCAGTGGGGAGCAAGGGGTTGCCGGCGGCGAGGTCTTTCTGAGGAGTCCGGCGGAACCAAATTGGGGATTTCTCCCACGATCGGTCTCGGGCGAAATTGAATGTTGGAATAAACTTGCGGGGTTGGGAGGAACTTGTTGAAGAAGGAAACGGATAGGGGAGGCTACGGTTGTGCTGGAATCATCCGTGAGGTCGTGGCGGATGCTTTCACCGGAGGTGGTGAAGATGATCCCTTCCGGTCGATTTGCTGCCCTAGGAGGGTCTATAGAGGGAGGAGGGGTGGTTCTGAGGATCGAGGGGGGGACACCGACCTGTCAAAAGATGTCGACTATCCACTGTGCGGTTATCGGATAAGATGTGCTTGACTGTGGACAGGAAAGTTGTGGATGGTGTGGAAACCTAGAGATAGTGACCAGGCTAGATAGGATAGCCAATGGTCAGCCAGGCTCTGATACCAAGGCTTGTCGGGGCCGATTTCGAAACACAAAATATCCCAGAAATTTAACCCCTCGTGTTACCACCAGCCCAGGATTCTGTTACTGGTGGACACATCCTTGTTACAGATACCAAGCAATTACAGATTGGATACAAACCATGAAGATCTAATATACAACAATGATTCTGGCGATGGATGACGGAAGTGACTCGTGGTTCTCCAACGTCGATGGGGCTCCATTCCCACAGAACAGCTGTCCGGGATAATTCCTATCCCATGGCTGCTATACTAGGCTCCACACGGACTTGCTGTGGTATACTTGTAGATATGCACTGCCGAGCAGTAAATAGCCAGGGACAAGCCTGTGAGTACGTTGGAATGTACTCGCAAACATCATGAACAAAGATATACCAATGCAGCAGATAAAAATATATGATCATGATGAACCAAACTATATGTTCCGGTGGAGGTCGGTTCCGTGGCTTCCCGAGAAAGCCACGGCGGACAGTGGCCATTACTGCGCCGGCGAGGCGGTTATGGGCGGTGGCCGTGGTCGGTGGTGGGCGGCGGGGTTCGGTGGCTCATAGTTAAGTCGAGGGGGTGCTCTGGTGGCCTCGGATTGGCGCTAGGCACCCTGGATGGTGCCGTACCCAAGAAGACTACGGCGGCGATGACGAGGCGATGACGCCGGCGGCGTGTCGGCGCTAGGGGACGAGGGGAGGTGTCGGAGAGGTTGGTCGGTGTATGGTGACGCCGCCTGGGTAGCTTAGAGGGTCGGGGAGGCAGCAGGCGCACGGCAACTGCTCGATGCCAGAGGCTGCAAAATGAGCACTCTGGTCTAGCTCTGGCCATGCATGTCTGGTGCTCGATGAAATGCCACTAGGATCAACAAGGTTTTGCTGATGATGAATGTTGTCAGAGTGATGCTCCTGTGGCTCCCAGAGATGATGGACATGGAAGTTTGTCCAGAGAATCAAATCACTAATGTAATTTAGAATGGAGCCAAGTTTCTGCCATGCCCATAATCTGTTTGACAGAATGCTAGGCCATCTAGGAAACTTTGTTGGTTAAGAAAATTGGCAGTATGATGTCTCATTAGATCGTAGGGATGTTGGTGGAGTTGGTTGGGTAAGAGGAGAAACTTGCTCGTGCAAGTTTTACTGATATTCATTTCTGGACAGAAAGTTCAGAGGAATATTTGGTGAACTAAAATGATTCCAATGGAGCTAAAATTTTGGACTTAAGGGTTTTGTTGGAAGGACTATAAGTGGGAAAAATTTCAGAATTTTTGGAGTAAGAAAAATTAGGGTTGCAGTTGAAACTCAAAAATAGGACAGAATTGAAAGGAGGATGTTTCACTCAAAATTTCCAAAAGACCAAGTTGGGTTTTTGCATAAAAGTGATCTGCGGACATCACATGACCTCCAATAAGTTTTTGTGGAATTTTAAAGAATTAATTAAAGTGGTTCGAGTGCAACAGAGGCATTTAAAGAATTGAAAATGCTGTTAAAATAATTATATTGGGCAAAAAAAAATTATGAAAATAATTCCTACTGTTATTTAAAATATAATTGAAATGATTTATGGGAACTACCCAAAACCCACATTATTCCGCAAAAAATTCTATATGGAGGGAAGAATTTTGAAAAATAGAGGGCAGAAAATACTCAAAAATTAATAAAACACCCAATATAGTTTAAAAAATTTATTTCTAGCCAATTTTTACTTAATAAAATCATGGTTGAATTTTTGGGGTGTTACAAACTCTACCCCCCTTAAGAAAATCTCGTCCACGAGATATGTTAAGGGCGAAGGAACTAATTGCATATCACAACAGACAAGCAATCATATACAAGGCAACAACACAAAAGCACATTATTCAATCAAGCGCTACGCACTGCTAGAAACATACACATGTCCGTTTATGGCACGACGGAGGAATCTACAGGGCAACAGGGTTACTAAGGACTTGACAACTACTCTGGCGGACTCAGTCCACTTCGTTGACATCTAGACGGGTGTGTCTCGCGGATGTCGAGGTTTCTGTGGGGGCTTCATCGTCGGAGTCGGCTGGAGTGGAATGAGGAGCTGCAGGGTTGGGGTAGCGATGATGACCCATGCGGGGTGTAGTGGCTACAGTCCCGTTGGAGAAAATCCCCAAGAGACGACGGAGTTCATCTGGGGAAATGAATGCATTGCCCGGGTGGGCAACAGGGGCAGACCTCGCAGGCTCGATTGGTCTCCCGAACAGTACTATTAGGTTGTCAGTGGCGGGTGCAGCTTCACTTCTCACCGGGGTCAGGAGAGCAAGCGTCCTGCGGGTCTCAATCAGGTCAAAAGTGACCTGATCGAACAGTGCCTCTTGCGCTCTCAGGTAGCGCACCAGATGCACCAGAGCAAGATCCGACTCTTGGTCTCCATTGGCGACTTGGGTCGGTCTACCATAGCCTTCACGACTAGGGTAGTAGTAGAAAGAGCGGCAGTTAACCCTCGGCGACAGATGCCGAAGTTGAACTACAGCCTCTCGGGCTGCAAGTTGGATGGCTTGGGGCTCGTCGGAGGTCGTCCTCCCGGTGAACCGGTAGGGGCGCTCTGCGGTGATGCCCCTCCCGTAGATGTGCACCGTGGCCCAAAAGTGGTGGATGGCATCACTCGCATGCTCTTGGTACACAACATTCTCCGGCGGCTCTTCGATGCCGAGAGCACGACAGGTGAGATTGGCGAGGATGGCTACAAAGCCTTCAAGCTCGACTGCGGTGGTCTCGTTGTGCACGATGGGGCCAGGCATCTTGGTGGTTGGATATCGAACTGAGAGTGAGGCTGTGATGTGCTGAGTTGGGTTGAGGCTTCCTTTATAAGCCAGTAGAGTCTTCCATCGCACGCTTGCGGATGGGACAACTCAGGTGTTGGCCACAGGCACACGGCCTATGGGCTAGGTTGATAGGTTGGGCATCGACTGTCAAAAAGATGTCGACTAGCCACTGTGCGGTTATCGGATAAGATGTGCTTGACTGTGGACAGGAAAGTTGTGGATGGTGTGGAAACCTAGAGATAGTGACCAGGCTAAGATAGGATTAGCCAATGGTCAGCCTGGCTCTGATACCAAGGCTGTCAGGGCCGGATTTCGGGAACACAAAATATCCCAGAAATTTAACCCCTCGTGTTACCACCAGCCTAGGATTACTGTTACTGGTGGACACGTCCTTGTTACAGATTACCAAGCAATTACAAGAATTGGATACAAGACCATGAAGATCTAATGATACAACAATGATTCTGGCGATGGATGACGGAAGTGACTCGTGGTTCTCCAACGTGGATGGGGCTCCATTCCCACAGGAACAGCTGACCGGGATAATTCCTATCCACACGGCTGCTATACTAGGCTCCACACGGACGTCATTGTGGTAGACCTTGTAGAACTCCTGACCTGGCCAAGTAAATAGCCAGGGACAAGCCTGTGAGTACATTGGAATGTACTCGCAAACATCATGAACAAAAGATATACCAAATGCAGCAGATAAAAATATATGATCATGATGAACCAAACTATATGCGTATGCTCATGCTGGACTATATTAAATGCATGCTGACAGGAATTAAATCATGGCATGATAACATATTAGCATGTACAAATAAATGGATATATAAAAATGTTAGTGATAAACAAGGAAAGTTAAAGGAAAATAAAAGAAATGCCGGTCGGATGTCTAAAATGACACCACGGTAGGTCTTGAAGAGAAATGCCTAACGGGTATACACAAGAGTAGTGGCGTGATAGACCGCCTGAGAACTCGAGGGATGCCACGAAGAGGTCTTGAAAAGAAATGCCAATCGGGTATCCACAAGAGTAGTGGCGTGATAGACCGCCTGAGAACTCGAGGGACGCCACGGAGAGGTCTTGAAAATAAAAATGAATGCTCGGGGTAGTCTAGCCAGCCCCTGAGACACTCAGGAAAATAAAATAAGAGAAACGGGTTAGTCCACAATAATATGCATAACCACAATAATGTTAATATGCATAGCAAAAATATTCATGGTAGCATCAGGGTGAAAAAAATTATCCTGCAAAATAATTCAGGCACATTTTAATTATTTCCTCCGAAGACCGACACTAAGACCGACACTTGAACAACCTAGATTGTAGTCCTTAACCGCGGACACTGCTATTCGAATAGGTTTAAACTCTGCAGAGGGTGTACTCTTTACCCACAAGTAAAGGATTTCTTTAGTCAGCACCGTGACCCTGACTAATTCCCATTACGGTCTTTGGGTTGAAAACACACCTGACCAGCAC